>JAYDZK010000056.1:13687773-13700113 GCA_034509185.1 Euphonia xanthogaster | reverse complement strand
GCAAGCACTGATCTCTGCTCTGTGGTGACCAGTGACAGGACCTGAGGGAGCGGCCTGAGGCTGTGTCAGGGGAGGTTTAGATTGGATATTAGAAAATATTTCTTCCCCCAGAGGGTGGTTGGGCCCTGGAACAGGCTCCCCAGGGAAGTGGTCACAGCACCAACCTGACAGAGTTCTAAAAGTGTTTGGACAATGCTCTCAGGCACATGGGGTGACTCTTGGGAATGGTGCTGTGTGCTGTGGGTCTCTTCCAACTCAGCACATTCTTGTGATACTGTGCAATGCACAGGGGAAATTTCACTCTAAATAGACTGAACTTCAGGACTGAGCTCTCCAGTTCAAGAAAGACGAAATCAAATGCAAATGAAGAAAATTGTTATGAGGATCTTTGTAAAATGGAGAGCCTGTATCAAAGGACTGGCAAAAAGTGGAATAGATACGGGGATTTAACCTAGCATAAAGGAAAAGTTATGCAAGATAGAAAAATAATATTGTACTGTAAGGGGAAAAAAACAAACTGGACAAACTTAAACATGAACAAGATATTAGAAGATGGTTCCTCATTTTTACAATGGTGAGATCCTTTCCAGCTGGAACAAGAGGAGCAAGAAACCAAACTGCTTTTAGGATGAGATGTAAACATGTTCCTGAAAATCATGATACCACATCATACCAGTGTAATCTGAACTGTCAGACTCAAGCTGCTCTTTTCAGTCCTGTGGTCACATGCACCTATACAGACCCAGGCAAACATCCCTATCAAAAGCAATATATGAAGTGCAGTATCTGGTGGAATACCACACGATGCACTTCAAAACCATATGGGATTTTTTGACAGGCTTCAGGTTAATAAAATAGATTATTTTCTAAATTGTGCATCTCAGAACAATTAATTTCTATACTAATGACTTTTCTGACACAGCACAGTGCCACAGAGGATAAATCCCCCTTCCAAACCTTTTCTTAAATGGACATGGTACATAGACAGCCTTGGCCAGAGAGCTTTGCACTCCCATGTCACACATCCCTACCAGCTACTTGCCATGTTCTCCAATCACCCTACTCCTTATTTTTCAATGTTGATACCAGCAGCAATTGTACTTCTGATGCTTTATGAGAAATTTTCCTCCAGGTACTGGTTGTTTCTGCAACTCTCTGTAATTCCAATACTAGCATTTTTCTGGGCCGTTTACTCTCATGCAGATTATAACATCTTGTGGGATGCTATGCTGATGCAGATTTATTGCTTTATTTTTGAGACAGGGACTTACAGAAACCCAACTATTTAGGTTTCGAAACATCCTGCACTGGGTGCTGTTGCTACTCAGTTAGAACACTACCATATACTGAGTTTTAGTATATTACTCAGGAATTAAGCAAAAAGGCAAATTCCATACCTGCTTTTTGGAGAGCTGACAGGTATTATGTTAATTCCTCATCACATATCCTGAGCCTATCTCTCTTCAGGACAGTACAGAGACTTTGTAACTAAATAACAATTTTACAGCCAGAAGAAGGCTGGAAAATGGAGAAGCCAGTGATGCCCAAGCCTACTTTCAAACCTGATTATCACTTTGTGCTACAACGTGAAATACAGAAACAAAAAACTAAAAGTGTTTGTTCAAGGTCTCAGGCCCAATGGAGAGTAGATTACAACATCCAAACCTGATTTGTTTCAATTTCAAACTGAGCTCCTATTAAGGAAGAAGTATCCTTAAGCACTTCTTTACTGAAATGCTACTCACAGTTCCCTACTCCTCATTCCTGTGCTGAGCGTGGAGAATTTGTTTTCTCAGTCTGTATGCATTGCTCCCTTCTGCTTCCTAAGAAGACGCCTGAAAGTTTATTTGGCCCAAAAATGGCAAAGGACAAGTTGAGCAACAGTCATCAGCACTTACGGGATTTTATTTAGTGGAAGAAATAATTCACCATAAATTATCTTGGAGGTGTGTTCAAGCATTGGCTTTCACAAATAAAACTGAAGAAAACCCTTGATGACTGACACATACTTACTTCTATTTAGTTACTCATTTGTGGTTTTTTCCCTAAGCAGTTATGCTGAAGTTCTTTTGTGAAAAATTACTACACAAAAATGGAAACATTCCTGCCTGCCCGCAGACATTAGCACTCTTCCCATTACCAGAAGTGTATTACAAAGACTTCTACCAGCACTCAAGAATCATTTCAACTGTATTACCAAAATTGCTCACTAAAGTTTCATAATGACTGAGCTGATTTACCAGCTTCCTGCTGCTATTCCACCCTCACATTTCTGGATGTATGCTGCATTTTTTAATACTTTAATCTCTTGCACTCATGAACTGAGTCTACACTGAAAATAAATTTTAAAAAAGAAGAAAAAACACCAACAAATTAATGTCTCATACTCAAGAGAATAAAGAGACCCCATTTAGAGTGGGGAAAGTTTCTAGAGTTGGTGTCTCATGACTAAGTCAAGACTAAAAGGGGATTAAACATCATTATTTTCACTCACATTGCCCAAAAAAATTAAGCCAGTTCAGCTTGCAAACTGGTCAGTGTGAATCACTAGTGTGAGTATAATACACCTGAACACAGTACAAAAGCTCACAATTGTGAAGGGACAATTACTGTATCAAGATGATTTATGATTTGCTAAGAATTGTTTTTAACACCATAAATACAAAGGGAAATACAACTTGTATAATACTGATATTTACTTTAGAAATGTAATCGGGATGAAAATGAATCCAAACCTTGCACACTTCTCTGCTGTACTGGACTGTGTCATACATACAAAAAGTTCAAACTTATTTCCCATACATTCAATATTCCATTGCAGCTCCAATCCAATCCATAGTGCTCCTCCAGTTTCCCAGGTTTGACAGGACCTTCTGCTGTGAACCTGGGCCTGCTTTTGTCAGCAGGCCAGCAATGCACACAGAGAGAAACAACTCAAAATCAGACACAGGTTTTATGGAGCAGGAAACAGTTTAAGAGAGGGGTGTGTTCTGACTTGATCCATAGGGAAAGCATATCCACAAATGTGTTTTTGAGAACACCTGCCTTCCACTAAGGGGAAGACAGTTTTCTCCCTTGCTAAGTGTGCAAATTCAAAAGTAGAGTTAGGTAATAGTGGAGTTACTTCCACTTCAGTTTGTAACAAACAGTTTTTGACAGTCTTTAAGAGCAGGAAAATTCATCCAGTAAGGTTTTATAATTCTCTTGGATCAGATTTTTTAAAAATTCACAGTTTTAATTCTTTTTAGAAGAAAAATATGACTTATCACATGTAGGTAACCAGTCTTTAAGTTAACAGTCTTAAAAAAAACCCACCACAAACAGAAAGTATAGTTCACACAACGGTCCCCTGGTTATAAAGTATGCATGGCTGCAGGCAACTCTTGAAGCAAAGTTAGAGATAGAATCAAGGATAAAGTGTAAGGAGACAAGCATCTAAAGCACAGATGTTTTCAGGCCATCTGCTGGTGTCCTTTCATTCTTTCCATGGTGAACACAAACCATCTCAAACTCTTTTCTGTTGCTTATGTGACATTTTTAGAGGAACCTGCAATGGCTGACAAATTTAAATGTCAGAGTTCTCTTTAAAACCTGAGATCTGCTTGGCAATGCTTCGGGAAGATCACTGCCACAGACAAGGATATTTATTCAAAATAAACATAATTAATTAAATTCAAATGTTTGTCTTTACAGTAAAAAGGAATCCAAAGAAATCACATCTCACCATTTCTAACTCTGTTAATTACACAATTAAATACAACACATGAATTTTGTAACCTCTCAGTAAAATGACCAGGTATTTAGAAAAAAAACCAACCCAACCAACAAATCAAGGGAAAAAACACCCTAAAACATACACAAAACCCATAAACAAATTGAAAAGACTGGGTTTCAAGCAGAGGAAGCATTTTTAAACTTTGTAAATATGGAAACATCAACAGTGCCCTTAGTTACACAGGTAATAGATTTATATATATAATCTAATCCAGATTTAATAATTAAAAAAATATATTTAAATCTTCCTCTTACAAGATGACATAGAAACTTGACTCAAGTCCAAGACCTACCTATATAGGATGACTTTTCAGCTAAGTTCTCTATCACAGACTTTTGGTCCATGGTCATTAACCAGCTCAAGGGATCCCACTGATTTTTTGGGCAATACATCATTGTCCCTATGACATATGTCACCTTTGTTTCAAATACAGAGAAAAAAATTCTCACACACTGTCTACAGTGACAATGGTAGAGATACATTCATTTTCTGTGCTTCTTGATGGAGCAGAAACTGCTGTTTCCCCTCAATCACTTCATCTGCCTCAGCATTTTCAGGAAAGCACTTTAACACTAACTCCAAGAATAGCTTTGGACACAGAACTATTCTGAACTTTTCATCTGGGTCAAGAGATGGGCGAACACGTAACAGAAGCTTGCAACCTGACTTACTTCAAAAACCCAGCACGATGGAGAGAGTGGCCTCATCTCCTCACCACCTGTGACTGTGGGGAGCAGCTCGTTCCAGAATGTCTGATTTTCCCAAACCCAGAGCAGGGGTGGAGCACAGCCCTGCCTGGGGAAGCCGTGCGTGCCCCAGCACAGCCAGCGGGCAGCTGGACCCTCTGAGTCCCTGCAGCACAGCTGTGCTGGCTTGGCACAGGCAAAGGACAAGAATCAGACATGCAGCTTTCCTCACAGATGAAGTCACGTGCTGTAACACCAATGTCCCAGTCAACTTCACAGTGACAGAAGGGGTCCTCAAAAGTTCCTCATGTGTTTGTTAGTTACTGAAAGAAAAGAATGCTGGCAGAGCCATTTTTGCCTTCACATGCACAGAAACAGTAAATTTTCAACCAGCCCATTTCATAGCACACTATCACAGTCAGTCTCTTTTTCTTCACCACTGTATTTTATTTAAAATTACTTAGTTTTCAGAGCAACCAAACCAAATAACTCTCTCTTAGAAAGAAGTATGTTACAGCTAAGCAGATTTTCAAGCAGTTGACACTTACTGGCCATTTGCTTACCCCAGAATTTATTTGAATCCTGTCTCTAAAGAAGTATTTACACAAAAGGCAGTCTAAAAAATTTGGCTGTGGTCACAAGGACATCAATGGCAGTCAAGAACAGAATAAATCTAAAGAGCCCTTGCTCTACCAATTAAAAATATGAAGTTTAGACAAAAATTCAAAATTTGGAATGTTGCACTGTCACAGCTCTTTCATAAATGTAACACTTATGATTGTGGAAAAGAATTTTTACAAAATAAAGTTACACTGAGGCTTTAAGATGGCTCAGATTATTTGAGAACAGTAGGAAACTACAAACTTTAAAAAAATCCCAAAGGACTTAATCTAAAAGCACCACTGCCAAAAACGTGGCTTTTGGAAAAACAATGGTTCAGTGCAAATACTGATATGAAATGGAAAGATTAACACTCCAAGCAACAGACAGTACTGTCTTGTTAGTGTCTGCTTCTGCTACCAGCTGCACTAAAAAGGAACCTTCTCATTTTATATTATGTTTCTCTTTAAATGTATTTTCATAAAACAAAAATTTTGGACAAAATCAGACCTAAAAGCCTGCTTATATTGCTAGTTTTTGAGAAAAGCAAAACACCTAATGACTGACTGTTCAACTAAACCCGTATCACAAAATCAAAGCAGATAAATAATGTGTACCTTTTTATTTCTACACATGGGATTTCAGACCACTTTTCTCATATTATCCAATGGGAAGTTCTCCTATTGTACACATTATATAAAGCAAGAGAGGCAAATGTGACTTCCCTGCCTAAAAGAAGCTGCTTTTCATGGATATGGCAAGCCAGTTCACAGCCACTTCCACACAAACACAGCCACAGGTAAATACAGTAGTTTGAATTCAACTCCACTGAGTAGCTTACATGTAAACAGAACCTTCTGCATCAAAACTAGCTTTAAAACAAACTCCAAAAACTCAAACAAAAAAATCCCACAATACCTGGTTTCATGTCATGCCCAAAGCTCCATCTTTGATAGATTCATTTTGAAAAAAATGGAAAAGCTGGAATGTGGTAAATGCAGAATTCTGCATGTCTGATTTCTAGCGCCAAGAATCCACTACGGCCTGAAATCCTCATGGGCAACAGTAAATGGCAGTAGGAGAAATATTAAAGTTCCTTTAATATTTCACTACACTGCTGTTTGGAAGGTATACGTGTTGAAATGGTGTCCCAGAACTATGTGTATGTTAACTTCATATAAAAACTCACCACATTTACAACCATATTTCAATTTAATTATTGTACACAGGTTAACAAAAACACTGGATTTAACAAAAACAATATTCAGAATGGTACAACACGTGTTCATCTTCTCCAGGAAATAATATTACAAGTGATCATCTTAGGACAATTTAGCCACACTAGCAACAGGAGTTCTGTTAAAATGCAACTGTGGTCTACTAAGCCACTTATTTTAGCACTACAGAGTATTTGAAGTTAAGAGTCCTACGGTCAAGGCTTAAAAATCACTTAAGATTCAAACCTCAAAATGTCTTACAGTCAAAATGACAGTATTCTTAAAAAACCACAACAAAATAACCCCAAAACAATTAATTAAAAGGCTTCTGTATTTAGTTTTATCCTCTTCATGGCATTCTCTATTCATATAGTTGCTTGTATCATTGGTAATAGGGTCTGTATCTGGCTTGATCAGGGTGATGTGGTCCAGGAAGAGGGGCCTGAGCAGGAGGCCCTTGCATCCTCGGAGGTGGAGGCGGCCCCCTTGGAGCTGGCCATATCCCTGGACTCATTCCCCCAGGTTGTGTGAAAGGGGGACTAAGAGTTCCTTGATCTTCACTGAACTGTGGCAAAGAGTTGGGATTATAGTGATGGGGAGGGGGAGCATTGACATTTACAGGTGGGCCTCCATGCTGAGGAGGGGGAGGTCCCGGAGGAGGATGGTTCATGTAGGGCGGCATCTGGGCAATGATGTGTCCGGGCGGCGGGGTTATGGGCGGCGGGGCAGAGGTCATGGGCGGCGGCGGAGCCTGGCTGTACACCATGTGGGGCGTGCCTGCCGCCTGCGGAGGGTGCTGCAGCGGGTGGCTGATGGGCGGCGGCGGCGGCGGGGGCGGCGCATAGTGCTGCTGGGGAGGCATAATGTGGTGAGGGTGTGACACCACTGGCTGACCCTGGTACTCAGGATGATGGTGAGCAGGAGCGGGCGCTGGTGGAGGCGGTTCTCGAGCGCCTGAACTGGAATCATCCTGGATGGGGACAGTTATTAAGTTGCTGTGTTTCCTGGTTGAGATGCGGAAGGTGTCCTGACTGACGGGGCGGGGGGGCGGCGGAGCCATGGACATCTCTGCGGGAGGAGCACGGATGTCTTCGTGGGGCTGGTTGTAGTGCTCATGTGGCACGTGCTGCAGAGGAGGCGGTGGCATCATGATGTGCTGCTTGGGCGGAATGTGGCTCATGTGATGTTTCTCAGGGGGCATTATGAAACGCTCGGGAATTTCGGCCGGCGGTGGGGCGATAGGAGGATGCACGGGTTCAATGGGAGGACGAGTAACAGGCTTGCCAGCTCTCATGTGACGGTGGTTGATGTGAGCTTGTAAGTCCCTCTGTGACAGGTAAGTTCTCTTGCAACCTTGAACAATGCTACACATGAAGAGAGACCCTCGAACACACTGCTCAATTCTCTGCACAGGTTCGTTACAGCTAAATTGAAAGAGAATATTGATTTATTGTCATCACAGAGAGCTCAACATGCATTCTTCCTTGTTAACGTAATTAGCCAAATTAGAACTGACAATTTTGCCCCACTGTAGCAATGAAAGAAACTTTCCAATGATTTTGAAATTTACCTAGTTTATAAATATCGAAATGTAACTATGAAAGACATAAAAATGTCATGAGGTAGAATTTTTAAGTAGCATCTCTCAAACAAATTCTTCTGTACATTAAAACATAACATGAGTCATTTTCACTAAGTAAATCAAACTTAATTCCTTTTCAAATTACAGCAATAACAGGTTACCTACCCAAAAACAACAAAGTAAACACTGATCTCTTACAATCCCAAAATATGGAATAGGAACTAAAAGTTTAGAGTACTCTACTGCCTCTGCTAAATGTACATAAATAAGTCATGTTAAAAGAGTATCTGAAATGAGATATTTAAGTTACTTTCTTACATTTCCTTTAATAACAAATCTTGAGATAACTTACCCTGGACACATCTTGTCTCCCTTCTTCTCATGTAGTATAGCACAGTCATAGCAGAAAACATGCTTGCAAGGTATCTAGAAAAAAAATTTCTGTTAAGACATCATGTATAAATATCTATGTCATTCTGCAGAATACACTTCCTCCCTCCAGTACACAGTTTATAATAATTAAAGTAACTAAGTTACCTATGAGGTGAACAAGCATAGCAGTGGTTAACAATTTACAGCATCTTTGCACAGAAACCTTTTAGAACAGTTTATGCTGAGTTTGGGGTGTTTTGGGGTAGTGTCATTTGGGGTTAAGTGTTGGTAAAAAACACTGGCAGAAGTCTGAGTCTTGCGCTATTAACATCACTGAACTTTCACAGAAGCTGCATAATGCAATCTGATTACACTTGTCTTGCTGGCAAGGAAGGAAAGTTTTAAAAGCATTAACTGTCATTAAGTCAGATGCTGGAGCCTGTTATATCACACTTAGAAATCTAAATTAATCTCAGGGATTTTTAAGGGTACATAAAAGTGAACAGGGTTTTCTAACTTCACTGCAAGTCTTCAATTGAGATAAAAAAGCTTCTTTTCAAACCTAAGCGGTGTAAGGTCAAAACCCCAGAATCTGAAGGTTTTTTCCTTTGTGATGGTGTTCTGTTTTTTGTTTAACACGTTCAGGCTTACTTTATTGAATCAGGGGGTAAAGCAAAATCAGACAGATGGAACAAAAACACCTGAGCAGTGAAGGCCTCCAGCTCCATCCTGGTACTATTCTGCTGTTTATTCAGATGCCTGTTGAAATCAGTAATCTCTAGAAGCCTCATACAGACACAGTTAAACCTCATTTTATCTAAAGGGAAACCATGGCTGCATCTTCCACTGGTAATTTCACTCACCATGCGTCCATACATTTTGATGGGCAATCCACACTTATCACAGAAATGGACTGGAGTATCATCCTTTTCCCCCAGCAAGTTTATCTGGTAGGACAGAGAAGGGGATGAGAAAACAAACCCCAACATCACTAAAGCTTCTCATTTCAATTATCATCAACATGCCCATTATTTCTGAATTAGTTGAAAAGGAAGCAAGAATGGCACAAACAGGAGAAAGCAGAGGATGAATTTTTAGTCAGACAAAAATAACTGAAAACCTTTTAATTAATAAAGTATCTACCAGGACTATTTAGAACTTGGTATGAAACACAGGCAAATATTCATGACTTTACCTTATAATCCCAAAAAATGGGTCCAGGAAATCTCCTTTGATTGCCAAACATTTCACCTCCTTTACATTCGTATCGCTCCTCCTTGTTATAATCAAATTCTTCTGTGGAAAGGAAAAGAGAAGAAAGACACAAGCCAACCACAACACTTTCGTAATTGACACCAGCTGCTATTAAGAGCATGGGTCATTTTTACTGAAATCATCAAAAAATGCCACAGCACTTGCAATCTGCTGAGCCCATTCTACAGAAAGGTAGAGCCAAAGTAGTAAGACAGCCTGTTTGGAAATGGGCACTACTTGAAGCCCTACACTGCAGCAGTACTTGGAGATTTGAAACTTGTTTTGTGTTTGGACAGAATCCTGGACTCTTAAGTCTCTGAGTGACTCTTAAGACTCTGAGTAACACTGCTGTAGAATAATACACTTCCCTACTACAGGGAATTTATATGAATTTACCTTCATCACCAGCTTGTGTCTTCGCAGGCATCCTGTTCATATTTCTTGGAGTTCGAGGTGCAGGTTTGGTTTTATTGGTCTGTTTTGAAATAAGCTTTATAGGGATTCTTCTACGGACATCAAGACCACCCAATGATCCTGAACTATTTGTTCCTTGCAAATCATTGTCTGTGAAAGAAAATTTTTAAAAGTATAGATTTTTTTCATTTGTCTAATAGTCTCTAAAGAGGCTAAATATTAACATAAATGGTTTTAAGAAAAATAATTTTTAAAGCTTGCTTAAGACTCCTACAACATATCAAAATTTAATCACAAATAGGTATCTTCGGAGACAATTTATTCCAGAAATCATGTCAAAAAACTGTATTGTGACCAGCAATGAATTTAGGAAATCTAGTTTAAAAATAAAGCTATTAAAATAACCTAGCTAGTCTCACATTTTTTCACAACAGAAACATTAACCTTATAGCTCTTCTCACAGTGTGAAGAGCACTGGAGAGTCAATTCTTTGTACAACCTTGATTACACAGAATTTCTTAGGCGAAAAGATAATTTTTAAAATTTATGTATATTGTTTATTAAAGTAGGAAGGAAACTATTCATATAGTCATATTAACTGTTCATATATTAACTCAACATCTTGACATATCACTTAGAAGTTTATTATAAAGTATCACAAAAATACTGGTACTTAGGAATATGTAGTTGTATCCTTCCTAAACGGAAAATTACTGTTCCCGGCTATATACAAAATTCTCCTTAACCAGATTTACATCTAAGTACCAGGGTGAACAAAGCAAGAAATAGCCTGACACATGTATCAGTAGATACAGGCTCCAAGAGATAGACCAGGTAATGCAAAAGCAACACCAATGAGGAGACATAACTCCCTCAACCTCCAGCAAGTTTATCCGAAATCACCCCACAGCATCTCATTCACACAGAAATGAAGTTACATCCTTCACAAATCTTCCCATCTCACTGGGATTTTAACTGAAAATGCCACAGGTGTTTGAAAGCCGGGCATGCTCAGTCTGGAAGGGGTGAGCCCCAAGCAGTTACAGCCCTGCAGTTCCACAGGGTAGGGAACTCCAGGCTTTGGGACTGCAGATGTCCCAAAGGACTGCAGTGCAGGATGCTGACATTGGGGTTCATTAGTGTAATTCTGCACAACGCCTCACCAACTGCTGCCTCTCAAAGCCTATAACCACCACACACAATGCAACAAGTAGAAGCAAAACCAAGAAAAAACGGGATTGCTCTCAGTTTTTCAGCAGCTACCAGCAAAGCTAGGAAATGTGTCAGTTTCAAACTGGGACTGTGCCCTGACAGTCCTGTACCTCCAAATCAAAAGCCCTCAGTTTCCTCAGATAGATCAAACTCCTCTTAGAACTATGGTTGACAGTTTCACTCTAAAAGGCAATATACAAAAAGGCAAAAGCAATAAAGCTTGTTTTTACTTCTGGTCATTTATTATTTCTTTCAGCTGTCCAGATGAACCTGCAAACACTCAACTATGTCATCAGGCTTCCCCAGGGAGTGCTTGACCAAGGCATCAGAGGTAAAGCCGCTTGTTTTCCACATGTTGGGACATTCTGTTTTCTACCAGAATACACAAAACCACAGCACCATAAACCACAAAGAGTCTCTGCAACAACTCAGTCCATTTGCAAACGGGATATCTAAAAAGAATTTTAAAAGTCAAAAACCTATTTATTAGTTAATCCACTGAACTGCCAGTAGGTTCTGTCACTTTTCCTCCTTATATCCTTTCAAGGCAGGAATATTTACATGAGTTAGCTGCTTAACTAACCCAAACTAGCAAGTTTATTAGTCACTCATGCTCCAAGGAAGGATAAGGAATTCTAGTCAGCAGGAGCATAATTTGAAGGATCATGTCCAGAAAAAACTATGACAAAAATACCAAACTTGCTGAGACTACTTAAAGAAGCTCTAATTAGAGGTAATGCAACCTACTGAAATGTCACCTTCATCAACCTAAGTTTTATTTTTGCATTTGAAGCTTTATTAAAATTCACAAACACAGCCCAAATACTTTATACAGATAGAATCGTAATGCAGTCTTTTGTAGGTGAAAGGAAAAAAGAACTCCAAAACCATCCTAGCACAAACCCCACGTCCATTCATTTATTCACTGCACTACGCGAGCGCATTAACGAGCAAAGGATCCCAGCTACGCCAGCGCGCTCACCGGCAAACGACACTTCAACCACGAAACCGAATTTAAGCACGCGAGGAAGTTTCCTCTCGGGCCACAAACAAACACGGAATCAGGAAACACATTATGGGCACCGATGCCGGGAAACGCCGCGGGCAAACGAGCGTCTCTCCCCCACCTCCGCGACGTCACGGGCTGCATCCGGTGCTGCCGGGCCCGGCCACCCCGGCCCGGCCGGCGCAACCAGCGGCCGCCGCTCCGCCCTGGACGGGGCGTCCC
>JAYDZK010000056.1:13662177-13687402 GCA_034509185.1 Euphonia xanthogaster | reverse complement strand
GGCGCGGGCGGCGGGGCCGCGCTGGCCGAGCGCTCCGGGCCGGGCCGCGCCGGGCCGGGCGCGGCGGAGCGGGAACGCGGCGGCCCCGGGGTGCAGCGCCGCGACTCGTTGGGATTGGGAGGCGTCCCCCCTGGGTTTGGGGGGAAGGGTGGAGTGAAAACATGAGCGGGGTCTCTCAGTTCAGGAGCTGCGGAGGCCCCGGCCGGCCGCTGTGCGGTGCGGGCCTCAAACACTGGGAAGGTCTGAGCGCCGCATCGCGCTCTCGGCTGCTGCTGGTCAGCCTCAAGTTGTAGTCTCGAAATGGCAGATTGCTGACACGCTGTACAAGTGATGGAACAATGAATCTCCAGAGCACTCAGAAGCCTCACAGCAATAGAGTTCACTAGTTCGGGAGAGGACTTAATGTTAAATTTAGCATTTTGTAATTCCTGTGTAATTCAGTGTGATGCTGAAGAATAGCAGTGAAGAAAGGAAAGAAAAATACAACGAAGTCATAGGTCTTAACTAGGAAGTGGCCTCGAGCAGTCCTTCCACAACCCTCAAGTAGGAGTAACTCTACTCCATGTGCTTCACATGGATGATTGCCTCACTAAAAGCTTCCCGGGTTGGGATCTTGTGCCCCTACAATGTCTCTCATTATCTTTATAGGCCTAACATTTAAAAGCTACGATTAAAGTCTAACATTTCTTGTCTTACCCGCACAAGGCAGAGAGAACAGGTTTTCCCTTTTGTCTCTGTTGACCTTCAGAACAGATCCAAGGGAAGCGTGACATTGATCCCTTCATAATATGCTTTATCTCCCCATAACAGGAATTCACGAAGACTTAACCCAAAACTGAAGAAGAAGCCCCCAAACATACAGACGCAAGGAGCACGTTTTCAGTATGCACAACTTTATTTACTAGTTAATGGGTACAATTACTTTTCAAATGCAGCTTTTTAAAAGTGTAAAAAAACCTTAAAATACATCTCCAAATTTGATATCTGACATGCAAAGACAGAACAGTAATACTCAAAATGCATACAAAAATACCACTTCTTCATCCTACTGGAAAAAGATAAGCACATCTAGTTACACTACTTAAAGATATTTTAATTAGTACAAAACTGTAGAGAATTTTAGCTTCATTGCAAAATCCATTATTTTGGTATCCTTAATTTTGATGGATACATGGAAAATTAAGCACATAACCACTGAGAAAGGCATTTGAATGCATTCTGCATACTACTTCTTACTCTTCTGTGCCACTGTAGGCTTTGAGAGAAATGCCGTTTTTCAGAAAAAGTTTAATAATTTGTGCCTGTTAAATTAAGAAGAAATACATAGGCTGAGAATAAGTGCATTTTATCATATTTTATCACAATTAATCCCATATAAGATGTCCTATTTGGAAAAGAACTGGAAGACTCTTGAGTATTTCATTGCTTTTTAAATACCTGTAGAGACAAGAACTAGAGAAAGTTCAAAAAATAACGTAATGACATCTCTGTCAAGTGAGAATCCGTACTCAAACTTCACAGTACAGATGTTGCCTTGAGAAAAAAAAAATCACCGCTACCATTTTTTACCATCTTTCTGTAGACTGTCCTGCACAACAATTAGCTGAAAGCTCACTTACCAGGTAGATTATTTTACTTTTTACTTACAATGTACATCTGTTTCAGAAAAGCAGTACAGCTTCTAAAAAACATGTCACTGGCCTTGTGCGCTGGCAACTGTTCCAGTAGTCAGGTTAATAGGAGTTGGGGCCATGGCCTGATGGGGACTTCAGGCCAGTAAAGTGGGCTGAAGTGCCAGCCTCCTGTGAGAGGCAGCAGGGGACAGAAGGAGGACAGGTAGAGTTCAAAGCATGAATTGTCAAATCACAGGCTGGGCTGAAGCATTGGTGCCAATAGAAATTAATGGTTCCTTCTGCAGAGGTGCAGAGTGGTCTGATTTGCCTCTTGAACACTTGCCCCATTCTCAGATGGTGGAGATGCCCACCCCACAGCCCATGTCCATTGTGAATACAGTCCTGCTGTTTGCTGGCTTGGACTGGGCACCAACATCACCTAAGTTCAAGTGTCTGTACTGAGAAACTTCACTGTTGTGAAGGCTAAAGTCTGTGCCTTAACGAGAGAATACAGATTTTAGTTTGGTGCTGTTACCTGTTGTGTAAGAAACTGGCCAAAGTTTATAGGATTTTTTTTCACTGATGTTAACAGAGTTCACTTGGGTCCTGAAGCCAGAATAATTTATTTAGTGCTTAGCTTTTCCATTGCTACCTGCAGCAGAAATCTCTGTTCAGTGTAATGTGAGAAAATTTCTGTGATGTGATTGAGTAAGGAGAATTAAATATACTGAAGGTAATTTTCCACATTGTTGAACTTAAAGGCATTTTATACCTGGATATTTATTACACTTCAGTTTTTATCTGTTTCCTTACAATGCAGGGGTTTTTCCCATTTAAAAAATAATGTAATTCTAAAAAAAAATTAAGGTAGCAGTCTGTTTTCCATCAAAATACATTTCTTCTTCATGAAAACTAAGAGCATTAGTTAAGGATTAAAATTTTGCTGCTCAAATCTTTATCTTTTGTAAATTATTGCACTTCTGCATTATGAATGTTCATATGTAAAAGAACAGCAGCAGTTTGATGTAGACTATTAAAAGAAAAAAATCTCTATAAAAATATAACTATTCATTAAACAAAAAAATACACCTATATTCCATTAAAAAATACCCCAATGTCAATACTAGGTCACATTCTTTCTTGCTTACACTCAGTATCAGCCTGTTTTACAGATTTCATTAAGTACCCAGGGACTAAGGTTTTCCTTAATTCATGTCATGATCTGCCTCTTGATGAAGATTATGTAACCTAGCCAAAATAATCTTCTATCTGTCCTGCATTTAAGGTAAAATCATTAATACTAGTGCAAGACTTGCTACAATGGGATTAATACAGAACTAATGAACCCATATTCAAGGGTCTTTAGAAACTTTTCCTATTTGAAGTGTTACTGTAGTTCAGTGCTGTTTCCTGTTCATGTCACAGTTTCACCTGTCACCTCTTTCAGTGATCTAACTACCTGCAGCGATTTAAGGAATTGCTTGAAAATAATTATGATGATACATTTTTCAAGGCTTGTCAGCACATAACCTCACACTAATGTTCTAGAATTCAAAGCCTTGGCAGCTAGAACTCCAGCCCTTTCACTGGGCTTCGTAGAAATATTGAACAAAAGGCTTGCCATCCAAAGATTTTGGTCTCTTCCACTCTCCTGGGAAGACCACAGAGCAGCTTTTCATCCTGTACACACTGATAGAAGTGTAGTGCAACTTCTCCCTGACTAGTCCCAAAACTGAGTACATTTTTCACAATAGTCTTCTGATTTTCTTTTTTATTAATATATATATCATAGCAGAAAGTGCTTGCAGAATCAAGGTCCAGAATATTTCTGGGATAATGCTAGCTAAAATTTGGAGAGTTATAGAGGTGAGTATCATTCAGACAAACAATCAGGGTTTTCTTCAAGTGCAAAGATTGGTTTCATAGCAGAAAATGCTGGTGTGGATAGTACTGGTGCGTGGATATTGCTGTGTGCTCTCAGTCAGGACAGTACCAGCAGTCCTTCAGGAGGCAAGTCGGCGCATAGCCTAGAGAAATGGGTTTTGAAAGGTGGAGAGAAACAGGCCATGGTTAGTTCTCATTATACATACACCATCTGGGAAAATGACATGTTTGTGTAAACTAAAACCTTAGTGAAAGTACAAAGAAAGTAACTTCTGTAAACTGTGCAAGTTGTGCAAGAAGCTGTCTGCTGTGTTAGAAGGAGGAACGAAAGGAGAAGGTTGATCGTCATTTTGGACTCTGGTGCCTCAAGCCTTACAAAGTCTTCTTTTAGGCACGCTTTTCTTGTGTTTAGATCTATTGATAAGCCTGTGTAGGCAAAAATAATCCTAAAGCAAGAGAGATGAGGAGATACTTAAGCAGATATAATCAACTACCATCTCAAGAAAAATGTGACTTCCTCCACCTAGCACTGACATTCAGTATCCAGAGAGGGTATGTATTTATGGAGAAGGTATGGCCCTGCTGAGGGCCACTCTCTCCCAGCCTGACTCGAGGCTACAGGCAGAGGGATAGACACATTCAGTTCTAAAGTTCTTACCTCTTCCTGAACATCAAGTTCATCATCAGGCTGGCTGGTTTCTGTGAACTCTATGGGTTCTTTAGACTCCTGCATGAGTGAAATCTTGGTAGAAAGAGATTAAGAAACATGATGAGTTACATGTTGTCATATAATTGAAATTTATTTTTTTACTCTAAAGTACCTTAAAATAACTTCCACAACTTAGGAAAAGTCTGTTGTTTACTGTTCCTTGACAAAGATGATGATTTACTTCAGCTGAGGGAAACTTATAAATTGCAGAGCCTTTGGGCCTGTCTTTGCTCACATAACTAGTTATGGCTTTGTAAAAATCATAAAATCTATCTTTAAATTGCTGTATGGCATTATGAAAATGTTAATGTCTAGCATAAAAATTAGTATGAAAAAGTTATAAAAATAAGAGTCCTTGTCACTGACATGTTTTATGAAAAATCCTTTCCGTGGGATTTTTCCTCCTGAGAAGCTGAGAGGCCTCAGGAACAAAATGTGAACAATGGTTATCTGCTGCTGTGGAATGCAACAGGTGGATCTGTGATTGGGCTCATGTGGTTGTTTCTAATAAATGGCCAATCACCGTCCACCTGTCTCAGACTGTTTCAGTCAGTCCAAGCATTTGTTTTTCATTCCTTTTCTATTCTTAGCAAGCCTTCTAATGAAATCCTTTCTTCTAATCTTTTAGTATAGTTTTTAATATAATCTAAATAATAAAATAATAAATCAAGCCTTCTGAACACGGAGTCAACTTTCTCATCTCTTCCCTCATCCTGGGACCCCTGCAAACAACATCACAAGTCCTAGCCTAGTTAATTATCAGTAATATTAATTTTAATTGTTATTTATTCATAACACTGTAATAGTGATTGCTAGGAAAGGAATTGTGATGAAAAGATAGGAGGACATTATATGACCATTTTCCTAATGAGGGCCTTTTAAATGCTACAGAGCATAGCAAATCTTGGAATGCTACAGAGTGTTCTGGTTATGTGAAAAAAACACGGAATACAATGACAAAATGCACAGAGAAGGACAGCAGGAATTAACACTAGTGTGGAACAGCTTCGGTACACATCCATGCCAAGTAGAGTGAGACTATGGCTTTGATCAGAAGTCTATGGAGCATTGGCAAAGGGAGCAGAAAATGATTATTCATTGCAACTAACAATCCAGAAGTCCAGCAGGCCTAAACCAGGCAGGAAATATTTGTCATATTATTGAAAATTAGAGAACCCATCTCCACAGGATAGTGTCACAGGTTCCAAAAGAAGTATTACAGACACATTGAAGAAAACTCCATCTGTAGCAATTAAATATAATGTTCCAAATGCAACCTCCAGCTGATGAGGTTCTTAAGATGCCAGTAGTCAGAAATTAGAAAATGTGTCTTAGGATGAAGTGCTTCCCATATGTGCTGTTTCTCATGTTCTTTTCACTAACAAGCTCCTGGAGCTGACAGACCCTTCCTTTAATCTACGAAAATACTCATGTACTACAGAAGCTGCCCAATTTACTCCACTCCCACTTTTTTTGTACTACAGTTCTAGGTCTAGTTTTCAAATGTGCCACAGAAACTTCAAGAATGATTGCTAGATGATGGAAGGAAGGGGAATGTACTGCTGGATATCCTTACCTTCTCGAATATGGGATCCTGGTTGTCACTGTATGTCATTTGATTCCTTATGTAGAGCACAGCATCATGGACAGTCAAGAAAAATATGTCTTTTCTGACAGTGTCATCAAAGAAGGCACCCCGTTCCAGCTGAGATATAAGGTTGTCTGAATAAAAGAAAGTCATAACAGGTTTATACAATATGAAGTATTTAAGAAATAACAGTTAAAATACATGGTTGCAACTGTCAGAAATCAAGTGAATCCAAATGAATCCATCAATTACAGTTTAGTTTTGACTTTTACTTTCCATATTTCCTTTGCACCCCACAATTTTTTGTGTCCCAATGGAGCCAGCAATGCTCATCAGTGTTACAGTTCACATATTTATTAGTGTGGATGCTACTCAGACACATCTAGAGATCCCTTCTCACCTTCATTTTATTTTTTGCCTGAGTGAAAGTAGAAATACTTGGATATTTACCTTGATATGAAGCAAAGTATACTCTCACATCAATTCTCTCAAACTCTTTAATTATCTAAAAAAAAAAAAAGTTTGCAACAAAGACATCAATAAATAAAGTCTGTAAGGAGAAAATACATATCTGCCTGTACGTCTGGGTAATGTATAGGCACATGCACTTCATTTTTTTCTGATTGTCTTCATTCCACATAGTACATTTTGTTTATTCACCATAATTAAGGTACTGCTATACTTTGCTATACTTAAAGATCCACTAGTCAAGTACCTGGTTGCTGAAGTGGCCTTTCTTCAACTATGTAAGTGGAACTGCCCATTTTACATGCACAAGCATCACTGCCAACTAAGGCTGTCATTCTGTTCTCAAAATTCAAATAATCATCTCTCCAAGTGAGACCACATGGGCCTGAGTGAGCTTTGTTTTCCTCACGTATGATACTCATTCACTGGCACATGCAGATTTTTTTACACAGATTTTTCCCTCATGCAGTGCACAGATGGCCTGTCCTTGGATGAAACAGCTACATATGGAGAGAGTCATGTCAATGAACCCTGTATTCCCATGTAACTAGGCAGGAGGCTGATGCAAGGCACACACTGATCCTGCATTTCACTTAATTAAAAGGCAGGGGACTAAAATCTACCCTTGGCTCCCTGGTGGCAGGCAAGTCTTTTAGACTAGTGTTTTCAGAGGTGGTTATTAATTCTGTTTCTGTTAATTGATAAACTTGAGTTATGGTAAAGATCTGGTTTTGTAGATAGGCTAAGTAGTCCCAATTGCAAAATTGCAAAATTGAGTTAGTCAAAGCATTAATCTGAACATACAAAATATCAGAAGAAAATGAAGACTGAACAATCTGGTCTACACACTTGTAACTAGACACCAATAAATAATGGAAATACTTGGCCTTAATCTTTACACCTCATTTCCTTCTTCCTAGGAAGAAATATAATCTCCTTATTATGCACTGTGAGTTTGAAGAATAATTAATGAATGTTGATGAAGTACTTGATACTAGCCACAGAAAATACTGTGAAGAAATGAATCATTCTTTCTTCATAATTAAAATAAATAAATAAATGAAGGAATGAATAAATAAATCTTGTGGCTAAAAACTGAAGTGGGATGGTAAGATGAAAGTTTTACTACCTCTGTGTTGAGTGAGCATCGTCCTGTGCCCAGATTAAAGCAGGAGGCATGTGGAAGGAAAATATATAACTAGAATATTTCATAACATATGCATATAAGGGGACCACATTTTGCAGTTAATTATTTTGAGTACTTGACTATGCACCCTTCATATTGTTCTTTAATGCATTTTTTCCCACTTAAAATACACACACCACCAATATTCTACTTCTTGTTGATATTTTTCATATTTATATTTTCATGGTATTTTTCAACAACATACTTTTTAAAACTCAGAAATTAATTTCAGCTAGCATCTCTGGATTTACATACTACTGACTAGTTTCATTTTCATAGAACATCAGAAAAAAATGCCCTTACCGTTTTTATTGATCTCACAGCTACAATATCCAAGAAGGTCACTGCCCCAAAATCAAGAATGAGACTGTGGATGGGCACCTTGGGGATGTTTACTTTGACTGGGAGTTCTGAATTCCAGTCCACCTGAATCTCTACTTCTTTGGTGGGAACTTGAGGATCCTGGTTGTCTTCAGGTTCCTCATCAGTCTCAAAAGCTTCATTATTAATACCAGGCTCACTGATGATGCCATTCTATTGCCAGACAAAATATGGAATATAGAATTTAATCATGGGTAAAGTTTGGGAGTTACAGAAAATGCCACCCTGTGGTACCTTCTGTTGAAGGAATTGACAAGACAGACACTTGTGACAAGTATCCCCTGCTCCCAATCCTGGTACTGTGGTTAGCATAACTAATGCCATTTTATAAGGCAAGAAGCCATTCTCTATGGTTGAGCAGGTTGTGGATTTGTTCCCTTTTCCTTCATTCTCAGGCCCTGAAAATCCTGTGAACCAATTAGACAAACCAGACTGATTTCTTCTTCTTCTCCCTGCCAGCCTCAAGGTTCCTGGGCACCATGCTGGTCGCTCTCTTCCTTGCTGGCCTTGAAGGTCCCAGGCATGTGGGCAACCAGGTGTAGTTGGTGACCCCATCAGAGGAAAGGGAAGTGTAACACAGGACTTGCCATAACAGAGCACTGTCTATGGCAAGTCCTGTGTGGGAAATTTGGACCAAAACTGCTGCTAACAGTGAGACGCCCCCAGGGGCCAGGGATGCCTGCACTGTCTTTTGTTTTTTCTGAGTATTGGTGACTCAACCTCTTTCACGTCATTTTTAAGTCTAATTATGATTGTTATATTGATACATCAAACCATGTACTGAGATCTCACCTGATCTGCAGGGGGTCCAGGTAGTCAGAAACTCTAAGTTAAGTTAGGGTCTAGGTGATTAAAACTGTAAGCTAAGTTGTATTATAAATTCTGTATGCTTATGCTACTGTACTACCATGTAGTAAGTCACACTTTTCATCACTATTTTAAAGATGAGTACAGAGTAATTCATAATTAAACCTTAACTAAAAAGCTCCAACAGTAACCCTTTGAGAAAAAATAGACATAAATAATTTTAAAAAGGCCTACCTTAGTAGCTTTTAATTTTCCCTTCTTGATTAGCTTTTGTATTTTCCTCAGTGCTTTGAGTCTCTTATTATATACCTTGACTGCATCAAATCCCACCTACAGAAAACAGACCAAAATTATTTAACTTAACTCAGTATAATTCTGAGGAAATCTCAAGGACAGTTAAGAAGCTTCCAAACCCATAACTTATCACTTACAGTGGATTTGAGGCTGCTTTTCAGTCCATCAATGTTAGCATAAAAAATTGGACTTGAAAACTTGAGAATCTTCACACCTTCTGGTTCTATAACCTGTTGCCAAAGAATATAAGGTTAAACAGCAACAGCCACATTTTGACAATAAGAAGCAGTTTAACTATTTTAATTACATATCTAATTTTAAAAAAAGGCATGAATTCGTTGGTGATTGAAGGAATTCCATTTTAGAAGCTTACAACCCCAGCATGCAAGATGGACCAACCATCTGGATGAAGAGGGTGCTGAAATTTGTTATCTTTGAAGACCCCACTTCCAAATTCAAGTTGTGTACAGCAAGCAAGGCACCACCTTTTCTTACACTGACATGTAGACAGAAGGAAAACAATTCAGCCATGACTTACATTTTTGTAGTCCTTGACCTTCTTGTAGATGTCTGTGCCAGGAATGTTTCCAAAGCCTCCCCATGAAGGACTAACAGAAATAAAGAGAGTGAAGGTAAATGTCATACATGGCACTCACAGATTTGAAGGGATTGCTGCATACAAAGTGTCTTTGACTCCTCCAGTTTGCTTTCTAATGCCAAACTAACAGACTTGCAAAAGTGTTGAAGCTGCTTTGCATCACTGTAGTAAACAAGCCTTTATAAAAACAAGGTACTTTGGTCTCAGCCTACTTAATGCACCATTTTGATTTAAAAGCTGAGTGAACAACTTGTTCAATTGGTTTCCCAAACCAGAAGAATATTTTAAAAGCAGGTAAGTTTACTTGAAGTTTAAAAAACCAATTTTTTTACACTGAAAAAAGAATTGATGTCTTTTTTTTCATCTCAAATCAACTGAAATGCATTTACATTATTTTCAGATTATGCAAATCTTTTTGTCCAACCTTTAAAATTTTTATTTTAGTCAATAACAAAACCAAAATGTTTTGCAGTCTCCAGATATATATTTAACAGCTGAAGCAAATAGTTTTGAAGTTTGTAAGGCTTCATCTCCCCTTTATATTTTGGTAACATTATCTGAGTTGATTTGGGAATGCTTTTTTGAGGCTCTTCAAATTTCATTTTTTTATAATCTACTATTGTGTAACAATTTTTACAAGGCTTTATTTTTATGCATTTGCTGACAGTGCAACTATACCTTGACTCTCTGAACTCCAAGCTGAAGGAAAGAAGTTATGTTGTATTTTCAGATAAAAGGTCAGTGAAAAATAACAAGATGTCTGAACAAGGTTCTTCAAATCCACCTTTCTCACCATTCCACTCCCATATATTCTTTAAGCAGCAACAAATCAGCCAGAAGCAAATCAGCCAGAATTTTTTTTCTTATTCTCAAGCTTTCTCTTGCTCTTTTTTTACAGCCATACTATCAGTCTTGTATAAGCAATAAGTGAAAAGGTTACTGGTATGTGCAACATACTGTTGTAGTATTACCTGCTGAGAGTTACTATAATGATCAATTCACTACAAAAGCCAAACATCTGTTTGTATTTGATCTAGAATGTTCCTGTCCCTTTTCAGAACTCAGCTATGTGGGTGCATATAAAACATATGGCTAAATACCACCAGAGTGGCCAACATGAGATGAAATGCTGATCAAATAATGCAGCTTCTCTTTTATCAGTGTAATTAAATGATAGCACACAAAGAGTGTCTTGTTCTAAAAGACACAGATTTTTTTCATTTCAAAATTTTTGTAAACCCAAGCAGATATTCTGCCACAAATCATCTCGCATTTCAGCATATTATCTTCCTTTTTTATAATATAAAACTAAGAATTATTTCTGATTCTGAATTACTTACAACTGAACTCTCAGCACAACTGTCAGCAATCCAAACAGAAGTCCAGCAAGTAATCCCAAATCAAGTCCCAGAATGATGGATGCTATACATGTAAAAACCCAGATCATCTGGAGAAGAAACAAAAAACATAAAGTATTTTAATTTTAACATATGACTCCTGGTCACGCTAAAGAAACACTAGACCAGAAGCATATTTTAACTTTGGAACTGATTGTAGCACACTAGCAATCTGCTGACTTCCATACAAAAGTCTTCTTCTTCCTCCAAGATGCTTTCATCCATAGTTAGCTTTTTAGGAAATAAGGGGGTTTTCAACATAACAGTATTTTTTAAGGATCTGATTCCTTTGATGAAATTAAAGGAGATACAGTTAAACATTGCATTTGCTTACTTCTGATAATGGCAATCTTTGTTAATCTTTCTTAAAATTGGAAAGAGTTTTATTTTACCAAGGTGTAAAATACTGTAAGGTGCCCCCCGTGCAGACATATAGGGAAAGAAGGGGATTCCTCAGTGACATTTAAAAATCAGAAAGAACTGTTGCAAAGAGAGGTAATTCATATAAACAGGTTGATGGCACTTCTCTAAGATCTCCACTGAATATTCAGGCAAAACAGTTGAAGTGCACTCCTCAGTTCTTTCCTACATCACTGCCCATGCAGTAGACTCATTTTTTTAAAAGCTGAGTGCTTGCACTTCTCACTGAAGTCAGCGGAATCTTTTGTCTATAAATCAGTAAATGATTGACTAAAATATCTGAGATCTGTCTAAGACAGGTACTGCCCAATGACACTTAACTGTAAAATCTAAGCACAGTAATGGGAAAAATATCTCTCATGCAATCTTTTCCTGCCCTAAGAGGCACAGTGAAGGTCTGTTCCACAGAATATACACTGGGAGATGAGAGCAAGTACCCTGAGATATGGTTATAGTGGTTCATAAGAAAAGTCTCTTCAGACACCCTTAGCATGCCAAATGAATCCACATCCTAGCTTGGATTAGTCTCACCACAACAAAAAACACATTTTTCCTGAGGACTATCTGAGATTATTCAGGCAAATGGGATGTTCACGTGGTAACAACAGAAATATATGTACACGAATTAAAGAAAGGTCTCTGACTCATTTAAGAGTGCAAAAGATAAAATCAGAATGGTAAAGGTGGCAGCAGGCCATCTGCTTTTCAAGCCATATCAACACAAGATTGCTGTGGACTATGGAAATGGCTATGAAGGAGTTATCAATGCACACAAATACCCAGACTGGCGCCCTTACAGCAGGGTTTAGGAAATAAAGAAGATTAGCAGAATACTGACCTAAAAATGGGGAATTTTTAACTGACCTCATGGCATTTGCATTTTGAGGATACCCATAAAAGTTTTCTGATGTTAACCCCACAAAATCCTGCTTATGTGGTAGTTAAGAGAAACTTGGATGGCATTAAAAGGTAAAAAACCCCAAAAGTGGACAAAAACATCCAGGAGGAAAAAAAAAATTGGGTTACTTACAGCATCCACTTTATTCTGTCTCCATAGACGAGGAACATCAAACACTTGCATGAACATCCCTTTCAAGTTAGCTATGACTACAGCTGCCAACACAGACTGTGAAGAAAAATAATGAAAAAGTGGTATTCAGAAGCAAAGATACATATTAAGATAGTGCTCAACATGACACACTATAAACCACAGCCCTGTATGGAACCAGATACCACAGTTTAAAGAGGGATATTAATCTTGCCCATCATAGTTGAACATTTGGATCTGGTGTGGTTGTGCTGCAGAAGAGTACAGTACCTTTTGTAAGGGCTCTAGCAATTTCCCCAGGGCAACAATAGAAATCAAAACGATCCCAGCTGAGATTACACCAGCGACCTGCAAAGAAGAGTGTTTATAGGAAATGAACTTAATATGATTCTATCATCTGTTTCTAGGATTACAAAGAGAAAACTACAAACAGTTGCACATTGCATTTCCTTAGGAACAGGGAGACCTGCCAAAGTGTCCTTGTGTTTAGGCATATGTGGGTAACCATTATTCACTTCAGCTAACACAGAGGGAATTCAATTAAGCAGGAAGTCTAAACAAGCACAAGGTCTTGTTACAAAGACAGATGAATGGAGCAGTCTGTGTGTAAGCTGGAAAAGGAGCTGCTGGATAACCTGTAGTTTGTCACTGTTAAGAACCACACAGCTATAGTTTGGTAGAACAAAGTAGTTTACTCAACATGATGAAGATGTTCCATGGCTGATGGTGAATGGCAAATGGCAGAGCTGCTCAGGCCAGCACATGGGAACTTAAAGATATCATAGCCAGCTGGGAGAGATTTCCTCCCACATCCTACTGTGATAAACTCAGTCCTTTAATTGAAAATGAATTTCTGGGGAACTAGAGTTAAAAGATTTCTGACCCCTAAGGTAACTCATGCTATGAAAAACTTGATTGCCCTCTTCTGGCAGAGCTACAAAAATCATTCACTGCTAGAGCCAAGCTGCTATGACAGACGTGGCTTTCCATGTGCCAGCAATGCAATCATTTCAGGACTATTTTCATCTCCTGGTGAAATCTGTGCACTACATAAAATTAAATTTACCTCTGCACAATACTAGTAAGAAGAGGACATTACCTGAGTCTTTCCACCAGTACTTTCTTGGACTGCAGTCCGTGAAAGAGCAGTAGTTGCAACAAAACAAGAAAAGGCACCTGAAAAAATGTTGCTGAACCCAAAGGCAATGAACTCCTGAAAGATAATTGAATAATGCTGTAAATAAAGATGCCTGAAGACAGTTTTTCAATGGAGAAAGACAACAGCTTCTGCAATAGTTGATAGAGTAGGCAGCACAGTAATATTAAGAAGAGTATGAACTAGTAATAGCTGTTAAATGTTTACACAAATGCCTCTTGTGCCAGTGCAGCTCCCTCTGTTTGGAAACCAACACAAAGAAGTTGGTGTACTCCCCCTGAAGTGGACATACTTGTCTGAGTACAAAGGTGTTAAAAGCTTACTTCCTTCAATGTTACCAAACCTAACATTTCTAAGAATTACACTGGAATAATTGCTTCAAGAAATGGGTACTAGAATAAATTTAACTCCCAGGCATCACAAGCTAAACAAGTTTATTGTACTAAACTCAGTACAATAGTCTGAGTTTAGACAAGACTTTAATGCAAAGCACTGCATTAGTAGTAGAACTATGAAGGAACTTTGCAATAAAACACAATTTCACTGAAAACTTCTAGTTTGTGAAGTCAGTAGTTTTTCACTCTAAGCATCTCAATGAACTCATGCTGAGTCTCAGGCAGCATTCTCAGATTTGCCCCAGGGTTACAGATGCCAGCACCTACTGATGCTAGTTTTTCTGCTCAAGTGACGAGGACACTGGGAGCTTTATGTCCTGGGATCTGGGCTATTCCTCTGCTGGGAAATAAAGAATTTGGGAGCTGTCTGCAACCAACCCCATATAATTGACAGAAACATTGTTTTCACCAAGCTGACACAGGCACAAGAGCTTTTCACTCAGTGCAAACTTTTTAAAATATAATTTACGATTTGATTTTGGCTGTCTTCCTTCTTTTACACAAAATTAAATTTCCTGTAAATTTTCATTTAGCTTCAACCACAAGAGCAGGAACAGACCTAAATTATTCATGCCTATTCCCATGTAACCACTGTGGTTGGTGAGAAAATATTGGAGGTATAGTTCCTAGTGTTCTTAGGTGCTAATGATCTGGATCTATGAAGACAATATAGACACTGGTAGATAATAATATCAACCTGTCCTTCAAAAGTATTTTACTACCTGCTTTTATGATGCTATTTTAACTTCTCCAGATCAACTAAACTGTTTGCCCATCATCCTGGGCTGCATTTAACCTTTGCTACATGTTAAATTCATAACATAGTACTGAAAGGAAGGCACTCTGCTTTTATAAACTAATTCTTCGACTACAATATTTAATCAGTATCTTTGAAGCACAGCACTGCTGACAGAACAACATATTCAACAACAGAACAGCATAAACAGCACTTCTGGATTATGTATTATTCTTTGAGATTTATTAAACTGAAAGTTAGTGCATTTTGGTCAACTTTAGCACCAAGTGTTACCAGATATGACCTTTGAGGATTGTAAACTGACAAACAGAAGCATGATTTTCTAATATACAGGAAAACAGTGTTTCTAAAGTCAAACTTTATGTAATCCACTAGTACTAAAATAAAGGACTCATTAAACAAAGTACTCATCTTATCTATTAGTGGTAGTGAGGGCATTTTCTAATATGCTCAAAGGATAAAATTAAAAATTAGCATAGATGCAGGATGAGGAAGCTTTCTGACATTTTAATTCCACACCATGGGCAAGCAACATAACCCCCGGTGAAGACATTGAAGAAATGCAGGAACCCTGTAAGAGCTTGTGATGCACAGCTCATGCCACATTCTAGCTCTGTGCCCCTAGAAACCAATGCTTAAAGCAGTTCAGCCATTTAGTGCACACAGCTACTGCAGCACGTTCATGTGCTGGCAGGCACTTGTGTGTAACTTGTGTGAAGCTGCAGGACTGATCTATTAGGTTACAAGTGTACTTCTATTGATGCAACTGGTGTCATGCTGAGAAGTACAATAATTTATTAACTGTAAAGTTCAGCTGATTCAAATCCTGCATGAAGACTAAGCCTAAATAAAGCTGTCCAGAGCAACTTCTTAGCTTGGCATTGCCTTCATCTGCCCAACCAACCCACCTCAAAATATGCTTTACAAGTGGAAATGGAAAGTAGGTTGCTAGGCTATGTCAACTTGACATCACCAGAAAATTCCCCTATACAGTGCTCAGCCCTTTCAGAGCTACTGCAGTCACTAGACTAATACAGAAGGAATGAAACAGCATGAAAAGCCCATACTGCAGCTGGATCTGGCTCATCTTTATGTGGCCATTTCAGCTAATTTTTTTTTCAAGAGTTGAAGAATTTCTCCTGTCAGACTTCAGTGCTTATCTGAAAAATGTGTGTGAATGGTGTTCTTTCATTTGGCTACATAAGTCAGCATGTTTTACATTATAAACATCACTATGTTTATAAACTATTTTGGTTATACATACCTGGTTTCCATCAATAGCATAGTCATACTTGGTTGCATATACCTTCCCCACAGACACGGCAATAGCATAAGCAACAATAGCAATGGAAAAGGAGGCTGCAATCATCTGGGAAAACAGGCTGACATTTGGAGGCTCAGGAGGCAAAAATCTAGCATTTAGAAAATATATTGGTGTTACCAATTTTGATTGAATTCTATTCCTACCCGAACTATCAAGGAGTTTGAGGCAGAGGCATACAGGTTGCTTGTAATATGAAGTGTAATGTTTCAAGTTAATAAAAAGGTGGAAACAGCCCATTGACATACAGAACACGCTTATCTAGCTCACCCCAGCCCAAATCCTGATGCTATTAGTCAGCAACAAAGTTCCCATTGTTCTCAGCATGACTGAGATTTGGCCTTATGATAGCAAAGTGAAAAACTACATTTTTTGAAGCATCGAATAAAGAATGTATTGAATAGTATGATGAATTACATAAATATGTTTATGCCACTTCATACTATTGTTAACATACTTCTTCAGTAAGATCGCAGAAGCATTTTATCCCCTACTGTGTTTCCACAAATTTTAATTAATTAAGCCCTGAATACTAAATGGAATGTGAAGGTTACTACTGTGAAGTGCTCTGAATCTTTCAAGTGGAAGTCTCTACAAGTGTAATCCTCAACATCCTTGCTCCTATGAATATGGAAGTGACACAGTTGATTGAAATAACAGTAGCAGCAGGATTATGAACCGCAGTGGGATAACTCAGGATTACAGAAATTAAATCTGTGCAGAATTTCTTTATTAAAAATTGTTATTTTTTAAAACCATTTACCATACTTCATAAGCAGGAAGCAATTCATTTTCAGATGGACTTCATGAATTAGACAGACATTCCTAAGGCCATTTTACAGAAGGAAAGCTAGGCAACACATTTGGGTGGCATAACTGATAGAGCCAGAAGTAAAACTCAGAAAATTTCCAGATCTGAGTTCTAAACTCAGGTTAGAGATCTCAATGTTTCTTTTATGCATTTTCTCTTACTACAGTCATTTTTAGCCAATTCAAATAATACCTTTTTCCCATAAAACAAAGACACTCACCCTCTTGGAATGCTCTTAACAATGCCTGCATTGTATTTTTTTTCCAAGTCGGCAGCATATGAAATGCCAGTGGCTACTATTGTCTGTAATAAAATAAAGCAACAGTTTTAAGACTTTAAAAGAGTTCCTGTCTTCCTGTAGCTAGACCCATCAATTTTATCTGTTTTCAGCTTTTGCTATGCTCCCTTGCTTACCACAATCACTTCTATTGGTATAGGTATAGGTATCTTGTGTTTGAAGCGATCATTTATTTCTTTAACTACCATGCAGACAAAAATGGTGAGGAGTCCAGCAATAAGATCTGCAATGTTGGTGGTCCCAATTTTTTCAAATGTTTCAACAAGAGTCTGAAAAATAAAAATGACAGCATAAAACATGCCTATGTCTACTTGAAGGCAAATACTCATGAGGTGATCCAGATGCATAGGGTTTTGGAGAAGGCCAAGTAACTTCATTCAAGCCCACAGAAGCCCAAGGAAAACGTATTGTCAAGGTGCTACAGAATCAATAAATGGATTTAATAGTGAATTTAATGGAAAAAGCATAACTGCAAAAATTGTCCTCACAGGGGGCTTCTGCTTCCCAATCTTTAGTCAATTACTACTAAGTAAAAAGAGCTAACTCTCTATCTGTGTTTTACCTCTACCTGTATCAGAGCAAGGAAGGGAAGATCTGGAGCTTCTTCACTTTGACAAATAGCAAAGCAGATCCTCATTTTTCTAAAGAGAGCTAGCAGACCCATGGGCAAAGCTCTGGTTCACTTCATGCCCAGTTCATGTGGTCTGTGCCTTACTTGTTTCCTATTTCCACTGCTGACAAACAGAGAATGATTGTGAACACAGAGGTCATACCAGACTGTGGAAAATCCTGCACTTCAGAAAAGAAGCAGAAAACCTCACTCTACATTAAATTAACCCTCCCAGCAGAGTTTAGCCCCAGACTGGAACACTCAAACTGGGCTGCAATAGGCAGCTCCCTTCTCTACCCTTCCTGTGCCCTTGCCTGGTCGTATTATCTATTACAAGTTATTGTACAGAGAAAACACGAATGGATGATTACAGAAAAAAAATCACAAATACTCCTCTGTCCCACTCTTAAGCATCAGGGTAGTTGTCACTTGCCTCCTGTCTCGAAGAAAATATAACTATCCCATGCATAGTGAAGTAGCTGTAGCAGAACAATCTGGTAGAAAAGGGGCTAGAAACAGACTTCTTGCATCCTGGTTAGCTCCCCCAGTAATGACATTTTGGTTTAAGCATAAGAGGAGGTTTGCAGCAGCAGCATTCCCACCCTTCTAAACAGACTTTGGTTTGGAAATACATCTAAGTGCTTAATTGGCTATGTTTTCTAAGCTAGAGAAGCTTTCCTGAAACACTGAATCAGATGCCCTCCCTTGGTTGACTGAAGCCATTTCTTGCCCATTCTCCTGTTTAGCACGGATCCCATAGGAATGGCTGAGCACCTCTTGAGTTGCCTCACTCATCAGGAAAAGAGTAACTTCCTAACCTTGGTTGCAGATTCTGTTGGATGCTTGGTGTTGCAGTTTGTTAAACACTACTGAAGCAAGTCCAAAACTTGCTGAAGCAGGCACAGCAAATCACTGGTTGAGCAGACCAGAAATAACAATTTCTTTGCTCTACATGCACCTGCAAACACATTGGCCTGGCTCACCTGCAAGAACACAGAAGCTTTGAACTTTAACCTAAAAAGTCAGCATCCCACTCAGCCTTGCTGGAGCTGGGAGAACCATGCAGTCCTTTCAAAAAGGGTATTATATTAAATACCATTCCTTCAATAAATAAACAGATGGGGAAAAAAATGCTGGATTAACAAGTCCATCATTCTGCCAGGTCTACTGTAAGGTATATTATAAGTACTTTGTCTCATCTAACTTTCCTTGTTCTGGGGGGAAGAGTTTTCATTAGCTCTGAAAAGGCCCATAAGACAATAATTTTTTTACCCACACAAATAGTCCTCCAGATCTCTTTTTTAATTTTTACCTTGCTATTTATATTCATCCTATTATTGTTAATCTAGATGTCTGCTGTATTTTTCCTAGTCTGGTTGCCAGAACTGGCATGTAAAATCTCCAAATACCATTTTCTCCCCCTAGAACAGCCTCTTTTAGAATTCTGCTATTCTAATATGAAGTGCTGTGGAACATCTACAATACTGTGAACTTGGATAGTTTCATGCTGAAGTCAGTGACACAACTCTGAACAGTTTTCCTGGGAAACGATACTATTCTGTAGTACAAGACCTCTAGGAATTCAGTATTTCTGTAATGCAGCCAAAACATTTCTCCATTTGAGCATTTTCTATAAAATCAACAAATGGAGTTGTAACAGTAGCAGTCAGCCTCACATTTGCTAACCAATAGGTACCTGGCCAAAGGGTGGGAATCTGTATCCTTTAGGAATTCACACAGTTTGAATAGCTACAGTGTGAAATGGAGAACTGTGCCCTTTACCAGAATGACCTGCTGGTTTAAGTGTAAAGAGCCTTGGGAGTGGCCAGCTTTGGGAGATGACCTGACAGGGTTAAAAAGTGATCAAATATCCTTCACAATAAATGAGAAAGCAAGGGATGGGACAAACTGTAGTCTCCAGAAGTGTTAAACTGATTTGCTTGGCATTTAAACTTCATGTGAAAAAAGTGCTCTGTCTGAAAAAGACTTCAAGATGGCAATTTCTGTCTGAGGAACCCCAAAGGCAGCTGTTTTGAACCCCACAGCTAAAAATAAACAGCTGCAGATCTTCATGGAAGTGAGAACTAAAGGAATGCCCTATACTTACCACCATATATATGAACCATCCCTGTGTGAAATGGAAGCAGAAGGTAAGCAATCATATAAAAATACCTATCATAAAACCAAAGCAGATTAGAAGGGCATACTTACATATATTATGGAAAGGACACCATTATAATTTTTAGTTGAAACATTCAGAACTATATTCAGTTGTGACACAAGCACTTGAAAAGCAGCTGCAGTTGTGAATCCCCCAACTAATGGATCTGCAAGGTACCTCACAATGAAACCAATCTGGAGAACTCCAAATATAACCTAGAAAAATCATTAAGAATATCAGCTTGTTAAATAACAAAAAGGTACACTTTTATTTGGAGATTTCTTATGCTTTGTTTTCTCTCTTGATGCAGAGTCTTAGGACAATATTTCCCCATTTCAGCTTAGTGTAGCTTAGTATTGTCCATCCAAGGAAATAAAGGAGACCTGAAGCAATGTGTGAAAGGAAGCTCCAGAACATGCACCATTACTACTCAGTTTCATGCAGGTCTTCTTGTCTGCAATGGCAAGGCTATTCTGCTCTCTGTGCTCCCAGTCATGCTGTCAGAGACTCCACACAGGATATGAAGCTCTTAAAAGTTTGTGATAACTTTCCTTCATTTTTGTGTTTTACTACAGGAAAATGTCTGACTGCCGTAGTAGGTATTTTTCTGCCATTAACATTAAAGCAGTGTCAACCTTGTGTCTTCAAGTCAACTATTTTACCTGTAGAATTCCAACCAGGAATGTGAGAGTACTTGCAATCAGCACTCTCTGTGCATCTCTGGATTCAGTGTCTATCAGTGCCCCTGTGACATTAGTCCCTGTAGCATTACTGCCTTCTATGAGAAAATTCTCATCCGGGGCCATGCGCAATACAACAGATCCCACCATCAAACTGACTACTGGGAATGGACCTGTAATGACAAACAGAGAACACTGAAATTTAACACACATCAAAAAAAAAAAAAAAAAAACCAAACAAAAAAAACCCATTTAACAGACTAGACAAGGAACTCTAGGTCAAAAACCCCATGTAATACTGTAATTGGGGTACATTTGTATTATTAGGGGGCCAAGAGCCACAGGCACTGCATAGATGAGACAAAAATACTGCACCTTCTTTAAATTCTGTTCCTTCTTTAAATAACTTATGTTGTACATACAGATACAAGTGCAGTTTCATGCTTTGCTTGAGCCAATTTAGGGCTGTACCAAGGCCAAAAGCAGCAACATGTTCAACACACTCCAACCATCCCCCTTGTATCAGCATCATAACCAGACAATACAGATCACCAATCCAGGTGAAAGAAATGTTTATTTCTTTACGTTTTAGGGCTTCTTTGTTTGCTTGTGTTTTTTTGGTTGGTTGGTTTTTGGTTTTTTTTTGTCATGGCTGGTTTTCAGCTGACCAGCATGCCACATGATCAGGGTTCCCAAGAACACACATGTGGCAGGAACATGATCCAGTGGGTAAGACCACATCTTTTGGCAGTATTGTGCTATTGCATTGGCTAAAGATGACTGAAACTATACTTTGGGCAAGATGCAGAGAAAGTGATCATTGTGTCAGCAAAACACAATCTAAAAGTAACCATATTTGTTGCAGTTATTTACTAAAATTATGCAGAAAAGGAAAATGTCACAAAATGTCTTAAAGAAGATTAAGTTAATTTTACAGACACCTTAAAGGACACTTCATGAATAAGAGCATTGGGAAAAGCATAAAAAAGGAGTGTTTGATAATCTATAAAGCAGGAATGCCACCATAAGTTGACATAACAAGCCAGATCTGGACAACAAATGTGAGCTGCTTGGTAGGGTAGGAAGAGGCTAACAAAGCTGAGAAAACAGAAAGACTTTTGATGCAGCAGAGAAGAAAGCTGATGAAAAAGTGTAGTATCATGCCAAAGCTCTGGGAGGGGAAAACAGTGTGGTTGTTCTTGGTAGATATGAACAAGAAAAGACTAGATATTGCTAGAATGAAGAAAAAGGCACTTCAGTGATCAAGCTGTAACAAGAATTTTAAATGTGAGAACTGACAGGAAACAAACCTCATATTTTAAAGAAAGTGTTCAGAAAGAATCAACAGAGTTTACCCATAGCCTTGATGTGAGGACCTAGGGTGAGGCTGGAGTGAATACACAACTTCTGGGTCTCCACGACAGGCAAGAAGATACTGTCCAGAGTAATGAAAAAAGGATGCAGCAAATAAGGCTTGGAGAGAAGACTGAAAGAGCTCTGTTTTAGCCATCTTGAGCTCTAGCTGATAGACAAAATGTTTGTCATTCATACTGCCTACTGAGGCCTTGATCTTGTAATTTCTTGCATAGAGTGTAGCCAAAGACAAGATTTAAACTTCAGCACAAATTCAAGCAAAAAGCAGTGGCATACCTAAAGTTAGCTATTATGCACAGTTGCCTGTATAAAGAAGAAATAAGCCTTAACTTCCCGAGATCCACCAATGTTAATATTCACCATAGCCAATTTTTTTCAAAAAATAGTTATATTGTATGAAATAGGAATGTCTGCAGTAAGGATTAACACTGAAATAGATAATTCACTGTAAATTGAACACAGGCAGTTACCAACTGAGATGTGCCTTGATGTTCCCAGGAAAAAGTATATCAGGATGGGGAAAAAAGCAGAATAGAGACCGAATCCAACAGGGACTGCAACCAGCAAAGCATATGCCAAACCTGAAATGATAGATCATCAAAATATCATATTTAAAATCTCTCAGCAATCTACTATCTTGTCTAGATTAGACTTTCAGAAAGATTTACTGCTGTGTTCCAGATGCAATTTAGAATATGTTTTGTCTTGTAAGTCAGTTGCAGGCACACATGTGAGTGAGTATCAATGACTGTAAATGACTCTATATCCCATGCTGGTAGCTGAGTGAGTACTGAAAGATGTTCCAATGTTTGCATAGGTAGCCCAATACACAGGCTGAGAAAGAAAACTAAGTGGATAACATTGTTGCAAGAGTGAGAAAAGGAGGATATGTGAAGGCTCTAGTTTCAGACAGAAATTTCAAGCACAAGTCTCTGAGTTATTGCACAATAAATACGCTTCAGTATTTTCAGCTCTTGTGAAAACAGGGCCACTTATTTTCCCAGTAAAAATTAATCTACCAATAGTAAGTCTTTGAGACTTACATAAATTTGAGAGTCTTGATTCTTCTTCCTTTGCATACCTGTGCAAGTTGTCAAATCCAGCAAGCAATAAAAAAAAAATTGCCTTCAAAATCATATCCCAGTTAGCCAGAGTTCTCCTTCAAAGATTCTCCAAAACCTGTCAGAGTATGACAAGTCCCGAAGTCCTGGTCACACTACTGTGACTGACTGAAGGACTGCAAGCAACACACTTAGTTGCTGGGAATTAGGGATTTCAGGGACCTCAAGATCCCAACATTTTTTTGCAAACATTTTGGCTAATTTTCCTGTAATTTATGTTCTAAAATTTCATATTTTTTTAAATTACAGCTAGGTGTAGATTTGCATTAATTTTGGTTTTTTCCATTTTTTCCTGCCTTTTTTTTTTTTTTTTTAATGCATAGGTGGGAGACCAGACGGTATATTTAAAAATTGGTTTTACAAATAGATTCTAATTAGGATAAAATAAGGGCACTGAAAAAAAAAAAAGGAGGTTATAGTATGAGCCCAATAGCTGTTATAAGTAATATGAAAGGCCTGTCTAGTCCAGTCCATTTTTAAAAGGCACAGGGATCCTGTAACTGTGCCACTACCTTGAGCAAAGATCTTCCAGCTCTGACACTCTTCTTTGGGCAAGAATCACTTTTTTAATTTCTCAGGTCATCCCCTGCCTGGGGTAGAAGTTTGTAATGCTTTTTTTTCTGCCAGTCTCTACCTTCCTAGCATGCTCCAAGGGAACAGACAGGAGAGAATACTTGTGTCTAATCGGGAATGCGTAAAGTGCTTTCTTTGTTCCCGATGTAAATCTTTGTCCTCTTCCGCAAACATTCATTTCCATTGAGGGAAAGTGTGGGGTTCACACAGCTAGTTTTGCCTGCTGCAGTCCCGAAAAAATTGTGAAAATAGTGTAAGAACTCTACTGAGATTAAATTACTGGATGTATCAGGGTTATAGTCAGTCTTGTCTTAGACGGATGCTGCCTCAGGCAGGATGGTTCTGCCCTCTGACTCTTCCTTAAGTAGTTTATTTGAACTAATTTCTGCTTATTTCTGACACTTTCCTATTTGTTCATCTACTGAAAGCTTTACCAACAAATGGAATAAGGAAGTAAGGAAAACTTAACATTGCAAGCCATGTACTCTAAATATGCATCGAGAAGAATTTTTTAAAAAATGTGAATACATCACCACCTCCTTGAGGGTTGTCTTCTGCAGAGACCTGAACAACCTTATGAGATTAAATTTAAAGAGGAGTAGATATCGAGGTTGCATTATTTTAGGGGAATAACTACAGTTTTGTAGGCACTTGCAGAAGAACTATAGGCTTAGACAACCAAGACAGAGAAATAAGACCACACAACCTGTCTGATTTATCGCAATGTAATTAAAATTTTAAATATCAAAATAAGTACCCTTTGAGTAAAACGCCTGGAAGAAAAGTTAAATACATCCTTATAGCACATCACAGAAAATTTAAATCTTCTAGCCAAGGAAATAAAAAGGAATAAATTAAGACCATAAATTAATTATTGCAAAATAATACCTAATATCTAGTATTAAATAACAAGCCTCAGATTTGTAATTCCATCTGCACAACGTCCCGGCGTTCGGCCGGCTGCCTTATAGGGACGCCCCGGGGAGCGGAGCGCGGGCGAGCCTGGTTTTACCTTGCAGGGTGGCAACAAGGCCGGTGCTGAGCCCCGAGATGATGTCGCTGATCAGCCACTCTTTCACCCGGTAGTTGGGCAGCCACTCCAGGATGGGCAGAAAGGACTTGGCAATCTGAAAGGCCCTTTTCCTTGAACATCTGCGAGAAAACAAGTGATGGACACACCCCACGGAACTGCAATCGGAGCGCCCCAAGAACCCCAAAGTGACAGAGAGCTGAGCTGATGCACATTTAAATTTTAGGGGCAGTGGCTGTCACTGCCCTGTCTTCCAGACAGGGACGGGGCACGTAGCGGTGTCAAAAGCGCACTCCCTGGAGCAGCACGCCCTGGGCAGCTGCGACACGCAGGGGAGCAGGGATGTGTCCGCTCGCAGTGCGGCGTGTGGGGCTCTCCATCCCTCGGCGGGTGGAGTTTGCGGGCGCCGGGACAGCGCGCCCTCCGGCGCCCCGCGGCTGCCTCCCGCCGCTCGGACCCACCTGCAGGCCGCCTGCGCCCGCTCGCGGAGCGTGGGCGGCAGCGGCGGCCGCCGCTCGTTCTCCTCCTGGAAGCCGGGCTCGCTG
>JAYDZK010000056.1:13635876-13662041 GCA_034509185.1 Euphonia xanthogaster | reverse complement strand
CCGCAGCGCTGTCCGCGTCCTGAACCGCGGCTCCGACGGCTCTGCCTGCGCCCGCTCCCCGGCCTGGGGCAGGGCGAGCCGGCCCCGCCGCAGCCGCATTTATACGGCCGCCCACGGCCCGACGCTTTATTTACGGGGAAACAGAGAGACCCGGCTCCGGGCCGGCCTAGGCGACGCCTCCGTCCGCCCTCCCCCCGCCGCCCCGCTGCCCCCTGGTCAGCCCTGCTCCGGCCGGCGCTCCCGAGCGACCGCCCCGCCAGCGCCCGGCCCCTCGGGCGGGGGCCGCACTTCAAAGGCGGCGGCCCTTGGGATGACTCCGGGGCGTGCGGAGCGGGGATTGCCGCACGCACACGAACCCCGCCGACAGGTGATGGCCTCTGCCCCTCAGCAGCTGCCCCGCAGAGCCACCTGCCCGCCGGCGGCCGGCCGTAGTGCTCGCTGTTAAGGCGAGCCTGAGGGAGTGAGATAGGACCGGGCACCCTCGCACGCTGCTTGGCCCGCACGGAAGCCTCCTTGGAGTTCCCAAAGCCTTGCTGCGTCCCATGACCCAAGTTGTGGGAGTCGTCTCCATGCATAGATATGAATGCCTAATAAACAGCACCTGCTCTCCAAACCATCCCGAGCTCACGCAGCAGCCTCGGTGGGAAGAAGTGGCTCAGGCCCCACAGGCTCTTTGCGTCACACCTGAAAGGAGAGAAGGTGGCCCAGGGCTGCAGCTTCTGGTTTGCTGAAGGAGGCTTGCATGGAATGAGTTTCTTGGCAGTCCTGCTGTAATTTAGGATTACAGATTGGACTGGGGCTGAAAAAGTCAGTCCTGCCTGCTGAATACTGCTGGCTACATTTCAGCTCTTCTACCTTATGCACAGAACACAACCTAGCACAGATTGTGCAGGAGTGAAGCAAATCACATGTCCTCCTCACCTAGGAGACTTCCTGAAGTAAGAATCAGTGCCAGCGTTTCAGCCAACACCAAAGAGGTGCTGAGGGCACACAGAAGGTACAGCATCAAGCAAAGTATTTGTTCAATGAACTACTCAGGGCATGAAGTTGGTTTCAAAGCAATTAAGTACAGTCCTAACTTCATTTTAGCAAGTGTTCCATTTAGTAAGTGTTCCATTACTAAAATGGAAAGAAGCTATTTGCTAAAGTATTTTTGTAGGGTTAACACAATTCAGGTTTCCTAATTCTGCAACTGGCTTCCCCTCTGCTGCAGTGTAAGGAAATCTGGGTAAACTGCCGAACTGTTTTGATCTGAGCAATGTTGTATCCAGCAGTGAAGCAGCCAGCCTCCCAAAACAAGTCCCAGCGTTTTGTAGAAACCTGTAAACACGGCACTCGAGTCAGTAAAAGCTGCCTTGTTCCAGAGGAGCAAGGAAAGTGGTCTGATGTAGATGTTACTTAATCCAGGGTGGGAAAGCTTTCAGATTTTCTCATTAGCAGATAACAGTATGGGGAAATAGATGTTATATTGGAGAAGACATATTGGAGAAGACATATTAGAAGACATATTCTAAAGCACATCCTGAAAACTGAGCTAGCATCAAACGTGAGTAATGTATTAGGTTAGAATCCACTCCAGATAAAAATGGAGCACCACAAAAAGCAGTTTTGAAAATTAACTTTAAAAAGCTGTTGTGGTAACAGTATCTTAGGTCTAAAATTATTACAAGTTATTATTAATTAGTTAATAAATACTTAGTTCTAAATTAGTTAATAAATACTTAGCTCTAAAATCAATACAATCAATACACAATTAATACAATACAAAGACAATGAAATTACTCCAGCAGGTATAATGGCTTCTAGGCTAATCATAGAAGCAAAGAGCAATAGCAAAATCATTGGCAGGAACGCAATGTAGATGCCCTACACTTGCCACATAAACTCAGTTTTCAGGACTGGCTGTGTATTACATATTATTTTCTCCTAGAATATCCACAAAACTACATTTATCTTATTACTTATATAAGCAGGATTTTAGAGAAGAAGTGCTTGATATCAAGAGGAAAAGACAGTACTGAACAAGTAATTAACACAGGAAGGGTACAGTCAGAAGAATCTGAATTGACTGTAACTCACACTCCTTGCAAATTTGTTTCCTGCAGCACATCTGCCTGAACAGTACTCCAAGATTCAGCACCTCAGGTGATGAGATGTGGTAGGAGCACCTGCAGATGTTGCATAGATGAGAACTCTGTAGGACCATGAATCTTTGCAGGGCAGAAGTATGCAAGTTTGAGGACAAGAGGTTTCAAGAAAAAAAAAAAATCTCCATCTGTGTAACACAATGCATTTACCAGAATTTGAAAAGACAATTATTTGAGGAAAAAGCTAAAGACTGTAAACCCTAGCTCAGAACGGATCCCATACACAGAGACACATCTGTGTCCAATCAGCTGCAACATGTTTCTGAACTGTGACGTTGCTGACCCCACTCAGGATGCATCTCCTTTCCTTTTACCTTTCAAGCCAGAAGGCAGACTCTTAGATTTTCATTTTTCAACTTTAGCTTTTTTATTTGGTTGGTTGTTTTGTTTGTTTGTTTTGGTTGGGTTTTTTTGTTGGATTTTTTTTTTTTTGGAGGGTCTTTTGTTGTTTTTTTGGAGGAAGGGTGTTCAGGTGGTTTTTAGCTTAAAATCTACATCAGTCTTCTGAATCCTTTTGTTTACCTTATTATTTGTTATTATTTTCTAATTAGTTCATGTTCACTTTGTACTTGGTATGAAACAAACAACCTAGGACAGACACACAGCCTGTTTCCAAGACCTCTACTTCACTGTATGCTCTGTTTCCTTAGACCTCTAATGCCCAAGTCATGTCTGGAGAAGAATCAAAGCCTAAGATTTTGTCTTTACTGGTCAAGAATAACAGTTCCTCTCTTCCTTCCTCTCACATTGTCCATTCCACACCCTGTTAACTCACAAAGAAAGGAGTAGTTTATCACCTTCTTCTTCCATAATCACAGGAACAGGGATTTAAACCTCATGCTTAGTAAGATGTAGTATATGGTCTCACCGCCTAGGTGAGAAGTTATTACACTATCTGCAGAACACAATTATCACCAAAGCTACTGCGTCTTCTGGCTGTGTTTTCAAAAAAAAAGAACAAATCAAATCAGGCTACACAGAGAGTCTGACCTCAAGCAGCAGGATAAAGGGTTAAAGCAACAGCTATTTATGTCAAGTCTTGCAGACTGCTTTGATGACAGCAGTAATTGGGGTCCAATTTCCAGATGAGTTTGAAAGATTTTTCCCATATTCATGTTCCCTGGTAGCTGGTTTTGGCATCTCCTCCCTTCCAACAGACACACTAAAACTCATATCTAGCTCCTACTAGTCACTAAACATAGTGGGGAGGTTCCCACTCACTAAACCTTGGTGCACCCAAGTATCTCTGAGAATCCAAACATCCCAGATGTGCTTCACACAGACCAAGACCACCTTCAGGGAATCTTTTAGCATGTATAGTCCTGGGCTGTATAGGCTGCTTCCCTCTCTGCTTAGCTCTCCCAAAGCTAGAGACAGAACAGCAAAATCTTTTCAGGGTACTTGCCCTTGCAGGTGGTACAAAAACTTCCTTTGGAGCACAGCTGCATTTCAGAGTGGACACAAAACTAGAGGGACTCTTTTCCTCACAAACACGCCTTGCAATGCCTGCCCCTATTTGTACATTACCTCATAAACAAAACACAAGTGTTACATTTTACAATAGAAAAGAAAAATTCCATATTATTCCTGAACTGAGGATGCTCAGTTCTAGAACTATGTTTTCAGACATTCAACAATTAATGCACACAGCAATAGGCAGCACAGAGTACTGAAGGACAGGAACGACCTGAGAGCTGATTTTCCAACTTATCTGTAAAATGACTTGTATTAAGTTGTAACAGGATACAGATTATAGCTGACAGGGGGATAAGAACTGTCCAAAGGCAAAATGAGGGCTTCTGTCCTAAAGAGTAAATTCAGAATTTCAAGGAACACTTGAGAACTGAAGCACCCATGTAGTACTTTTACAGTAACTTCACATTTGGAAAAACAAATGTTATTTTAATGCTGAGAGAAAAGCTGAGCTTTCACCCTTTACAAAAAGCTAGGAAAGTACAGTGTCTTTTCAATGAGGCTATGTAGCCAGGGACTACTGTGGCAGCAAACACACTTGGAGTGCTAATGCAAGGCTACATTTTCAGAAAAGACTCTGCACAGTTCATGTTAAGGAAGATGTATTGTTGCATGTTTGTTGCAAAAGTAAAAACAGGGAAAAACATCGTGCCTAGCTACAGGTGCTTTCATTTAAGGTAACACCAAAGCATGCAGCCAGGTCTGTTAATATTCAGGTCAGCTCTCATGCACCCACCATGACCTCACTGCTTTCTTGACTCGGCAGAAAAGGAGTTCATGAAAAAAATATGGAAACACCCCTCAAATTTTTTTTGAAAGCTATTGTCAAGTTAAACCTGTGCAAATATTTTTAGAATAATCTCTCCCATGCTTCCTCACTGAAGTATGGAAAATGCACATTTCTACTTTCGTAAAGAGGGAAGAAAGGCTCTGAAACAACCAGGCAATTACTTTGACATTATTTAAAGAGCTCAAAATTCTTACTTCTGGAGACATACTCAGAATAAATTAACTGTCCAAAAGTATAAAAGTTATTTTGATTCCACCAGTATTAGTGAAGATTTAACTTTTTTCCACTTCTTTCCCACAACACAGGCACATGTGACCAAAATGTGACCCAACAGCCTGAAAGATGAGGAGATAGAAGCATGAAATTTTGATTCATTCTCTCCCTGTATATCAACCATAACTTAAAACATTATCAGTGAGAGAACTATAGTTAAAGTTGATCAACCCAGACTCTCACAAGCCCTGAAAGCATATAATGCAGAAGTATTCATAAGGATTTGCCATCTAGTAGAACTTCCAGATATACTATTTAGACTTATAATTTTACAAAACCCACATTCTTTCCAAGAATAGAGTTCTACATAGCAGAATCTACAAAATAATTTTAATCTGAATAAGAGAAGATTATTTTTCTGTGAACAAGTCAGGGACTCCAAAGAGCTGGAAGTGTGATAATGCAACTCAGTCCAATGTGTGTGACCATCCACAACAGACAATTACAAAAATGATGATAGTCATACTCTGTGACAGGGAAACCTGACAAAGGATCCAAGTAATGGACATGACAGAAGAAGTGAAGGGAGACAAAATACAGTCTGTGTGTTTAAGGAACCTCCAATGCAGGGAACATTTCCCTGTAGCCCGATGTCAAGGTTTTCTGTGTAATGTATTACAGCATGGATCTATTGTGTGTCGAATGCACACTGCATGTCTGAAAACACCCAGCCTCATTCCAGCTCCAAGGAGACAGTGCCTAACCACCCTGTATTCCTTCACACTTCAGTCATGCTCTACAGCAAAACACTGTGTAAACCATTCCGAGTTCCTTCTCAAGAGAAATATCAATACTATCACTGCATTCACAGCCATCCATTTTTTATTCCATGATATTTTAAAGATAAATTTTTAAGGATGACAAACACACTGCACAATGTCATTCATAATAAGCTTCTAATTTTCTACCCCATTGTCTACTTATACTAACAGAAGAGTTTGAAATTTGAGTAGATAACAGTAAATAAGAAGCAAGAGTTATTTGCTTTTCTTCAGTGTTTTGAAGAAACACATGTGAGTTTTTTTGTTCTGTTATTAAAACCAGCACTTCTTGTTATACCTCCAAAGCTTCCAACCACAGCCTTTGGATCTGACTGGAGATAACATTCCACCACAATTTTAAATATTTCAGAAAGGGGTGGGGGAAAAAAGAAACAAAGATGCATTCAGCTACATCTTCAAAACATGTGTATGCAGGTATGAAAAACCTGTCACTTTTCCTGGAAGTTTTTATACGAATTAAAAAAAAAATAAATCTTGACTGTCACAGAATCTCTGAAAACACATTCTGTACTACTTCAGCGAGGATAAGGTATTTTTTAAAAACATATGCCTTCTTATTTAATATGGTATGTTATTATGCCTTATACTACTTGATAAACTGTGTTTAAATTCCAAGCTAAACAAATAGTATTTCCAGAGCAAGCAAAACCACCACCATGAAGACTGTATTTTCAAGAAGAGTTAAACATCACTAAGTTAGAAGTGTATTTTGTTCCTAGTGCATATAACTATTAACTATGATGAGACAGCATACTGGGAGAGATTTACAAGAATAAATCCAGAAAACATGAACTTCAACAATCCCTTTAATATAACAAACATATCAAACTTTCAAATATAAACTGAAACCAACTAACAAATAAACTCAAAACAACTTTCTGAATACCAAGAAGGTCTTATGCAAAACAGTGCACATTTATTTGAGGTATCGTATCCATGAAAACAAAACAAAACAAACTATCTACATTTAAAAAGATTTTTACTTAGCGAGGCTAAAGAAGTCAGGTGGTACATAAGGAGTAAACCAACGTAAACAGTGTAAAAATAAAGACTGCTAATACCAGCCAACCCAAAACTGAAATATCCCAATATATCAAAGAAAAATAAACCAGAGGCATGCAAAATATTGTTTGTTAAAATACACTCAAATCCATGTGGCTAAAGTGAAAGTCACAAGCTAGTAAGGTGGATTTAGAAATGCAATGTTTCTTTCTTTATTTTCCTGAGACTGACTGTCATTCAGTTTTCCACTGATAAAAAGCCTTCAGCCTTCTTCAACCCACTGGGAACTGAATTTTTAAGATTCCAAACAGGTGCTGTAAGGAAGTTTAAGTAATTGTTTTTATGATCTAGTGTGATATACAACCCCACTCAAATGCTACAAGCAATGGTGATCTGTTACCATTATGGAGGAAAAAGCTTGGTAAACAGGTTGCTCCAGGTGGAGTAGGAGTTTCTCCTCACAAGAGCAGTGCCAAACTCCATGGTGAATCTGGTAAGCCACTTAACATTTTATTTGCAATACAGAATGTTTTGGCAACCGATATATTAGAGGAATCTGAACAGTGACCTGCAATGCACGTGCTTTTCAGAAAAAATCAAGTTTTGTTTCAGGTATGCATCAGGAACATCAACAGCACAAGCCTTTTCTCATTCAAGCAACTGTAGCGATGCCATCCATCTTAGATGTGTTTATAGGTCTTTCTTATCTTCTGCTTTATTTAAACTTTGCTGAAGAGAGACAGATGAAAAATAATTTCAGTTTGGCAAGATCAGAAACCACTGACTGCAGACGCCGAATTTTGCACCCTTTGCAGTCACACCTTCATCATACACCTTTCTAAGCTGTAGTCCCATCAACAGCACCCCACAGAACACCTGAGCTTCTGCTGCCAGCAGTCAAGGCTGTGCAGCCTAGTTCTGCTCCCTGTGGTTTTACAGCTGAGCTATGCAGCAAACTCAGCAGAAAACATTTTCTGCTATCAACTCATTTATCCCTGGGAGCTGCATCTACTGTGTGCTCAGTACCTTCTGTTCCTTCTACTCAGAGATAAACAGAGATGGTAAGGATGTGTGTTTTAGACCACAAGTCTGTTAGAAATGCAGCAGGACTACTATGGCTCATTACACAGGGAAGCACAACAAGGACAGGCCATGCATGGTGGTCTTAAATTGAACAGAGAGATCAGTTGAGCAATCTGTAGAAGTACAGGGTGAGGCTGGGAATGAGTAAGTGGTTTCACAGAATACAGGAAAAAATATTATAACCAGGTTAAAACTGCCTTTTTAAAATTAATAGAGGGCTGAACAACTCATCTTGAAAAGCAGGTCACTATAATTTTGATAATAATTTATTTTCTCCCAAGACCACTACTTGTAAATAGGCTAACTTTAATTTTTACTGAATTTTGCTCAAGACAGATATTAGGTATGGAGCATATGAACACCTGTCAGACAACTTCAAAATACAAACTCCCAGTTCCATTTACTGATACTTACTGTGTATGTTATGGGTATTATAGATACGTACATAAGAAACTCAATCAAGCAGCTAACTGAACTTTTGCTTATGGTTTTAAAAACCAAACCAATATTGTTTGGTTTTTAAAAATTATTTTGTACTTCAGTTTGAATTTTATAGTAGCCTGTTTTTAGCCTAGGCTGTTTGTTGGGTTTTTATCCTTGTGTATCAACAATATTGCAACATTTATAATCCAGGATTGCAAAAGCATGTTTTAAGAGCAAACAAAATAAAATTACTTTTATAAATCGTGTATATACTCCCCCCGCCACACACACACACACCCCCCCTATAGTTTTCTTACAGTATTTCAGTGATCATCACATGAAAAACCATCTGAATCTTATTTTCCAAGTAACAGTAAAATTGAAGCTAATGATAACCTGAGCTTTGTCAACCAAAGTGCAAAAAATAAAATGCTACAAACTCTGCAAAACAAAATTCTACTATTTTGAAGAAGTTTAAGGAATGCTGCCTGTTGTAACTTTATGTTATCTTAAAGATTTTGGTAAATTCTCTCAAAACAAACAGAATTTTACTGGTACAATTTCAAAACACAGTGCTTGTATGGCAATCCAGAGCCACCTACCTGAAGCTGTTCAAATTCTTTCATCAGATGCTCATATTCTCTTCTAAGGCCTTCAGACTGCTTTTTAACTGCAGCCACTTCAGTTTTTGCCTTATGGAAAGCTGTAAAATACCAGAATTGGTGTTTTAATTATTACTTGTATTCCTGCAGTTCCTCAGAGTCCTAGATGTGCATCAGGGCTCCACTGCAGTAGACAGTCCTTCCTCTAAAATAGCTTAGAATTTAAAACACAGCATCACAGATGGACACAGGAACCTGAGAAGCTGAGGACAGGGAGCAGAAAGAGAACGGCCGATGTTCAGAAAGATCAGCACAAGGAACAGGAAGGGCCTGTAAGAAAGGTAGGGGTGAGACTGATAAACTCCTGAAACAGGGGACTAGTTAGTGATGACTACAGTGATCTGTCACATTGCAGGAGACAGTTCTAGAAAAACAAAACTCAGCAACTCCAAAATCAAAACTGTCACACCTCTTAAGGAGAGGAGGGAACTCAAACACTGGCTAAGATTTTCACACAGCAACTGAGACCATCTACAAAACACAGTAAGGAAGAAGATGATTCATGATTATAGAAGCACAGACCTCACCTTTCCACCCTGTTCTGAATTTTAACATTCATGAATTAACTGATTAGCAGCATCAGTTTACAGATGAAAATGCAGAAATGGTGGTGGGTAGATAAACAACTCTGAACAGGTTTTTAACATTAGAAAAAATTATTACTCCACTCCATCTCAACACAAACTGAGAGCACGCCTCTGCTGCAGTACCAAACAGCCTAGGACTCCACTGGGGCTATTCTACAATGCAGGATAAAACAGCACAAAGTGCCATAAAGCCATCAGTCCTAAGCTGTTATATAAGGTCATTTAGACATTTTCATATTCCTCTGCTATAGGTATCTCCGGGATCGTTATATTTCTCTGATTCAGCACCACAGGCATAGTCTAAATCTCGATCTGTTCATGTGAAAACAAAGAAATGTTGTTAATGACCTAGTAAGGCCGCCTCACATGGCCACTTAAAAACCCCAAACAACCAAACAAAACAATTTTTACAAATAAAAAAAAGAACATTAGCAAATTTCCTTGTTCCAAAAGTGTGAATCTATCCTTTGATTGTGAACTCCCTGAGAGAGACTTCTTTCCCAGAGACCTCCACGGCACTCAAGAATTGCAGCACCTCTAAAAGCCTGTTCCAAAATGATGAAGAGCTAGATGTGGTTTTTGTTAAGCACTGACTTACAAGCAGTCTGGTATGAAGCAGATTTCCCTTTGGGTGCTAGTTCCTGAAACATCAGGAAATGAGATTTGACCACTCTCCTACATGCAAGAAGGAGAACTCCCTCACCCAGAATTGCAGTCATTTTAAAATAATTAATTTGAATGTACAGATGAAAAAAAATTCTCATTTCAGAACTCTGCAAGTGGTCTTCCTGTAACAGGATTTTTACCAACCCTGAAATTCTGATTCATTAGATTCAGCAACACTTCGGTGTATTGATTCCAACATGATTAAAACCTCATAATTTCTCTTTAATTTCTCCTTTCTTTCATTTCCATACTCTTACACAGTTTTCCTTCATCCTTTCAGCCATTCTTGACAGCATCATTACGGATTTTCTAAAGGTTCTGGTATTTGGAGTAGCTTTGATTTCCACACATTTGACCAAATGATGTCAAACCCCACTGCATTTACTCTCTCTCTCATCTCAGTACTGTTTAAAATTTTCAATAGTAAAATTTTGATATAAATAAAATAAACTTGTGACAATTTGATAGACTTCTGAATTTTAGGTTGTAGACAAAAAAAAATATATATGCTATTTCACTTCTCCAAGAATCTGCTAATTAGAAAGATAAATCTTGCTTCTGTTTGAACATTCTTGTACATAGCAGAGTAAAAATTAGGAAGATCTCACTTCTCAAGAAGTTGTAACTCAATGTTATTGACCCAACACTATTTACTTATTTATAAGTAGCAGCACAGTACTTTAGTTGCAACTAAAAACTACTTTATCTTTAAAACATGAACAAAATATCTAGAAGTATCTACAAGTCAAGAAAGCGAACAAGCTAGTGCATTGTTTTAGTGTTTTGACCAAAACAGATGTATGACAGAAATACCTTGCCTAACCCTAGAAGAAGAAAAAGCAAAGAACAGATTGTCCTTTCCACCTGTGTTGGCTATGGACAAAAACCCAAAAACATCAATAAACCACCAAATACAGACTCATTCCTGCTGGGGCCACACAATTAAAAGAAGCATCAACGTGATTCAATGTGACAACGTGAATTCCTCAGCGCACCAATTTCCCTGGATGCCTTGTGAAGCACCAGAGTGTCCCCACACCAGTGCCCAGCTCCTCTGCTGGGAGCATGAGCACTGCAGTGCAGCTCAGTTCATCAGGCACACTGTTTGGCATATGGATCCTATCATATGAACAGAGATCCAGCAGGAAACAGGAGATCCTTTGTGTGCACAATACACTCACTTATTACTTCTGGCTTCCATCTGGCCTGTTACTTTGCCTCACAGGAGCACAACAGCTGGACTGGCAGCAAGCAAGCTCCCACAGCTGACACCTCCCACCAAGTCAATGCATGAGCAGGCAGATGAGGATGCTGCTTCCACATTAATGCAACCATTGAGAGGAATAATCAGGAAGTTCCAAACACAGAATCCAGCCTCAGTACTATAAGAGGTAGGCTATCCTTTTCCATTCCGTCTCCTACCAAGAAAAATCAACAAACTATTCCTAGGGCAGTGTTTCAATGGAAGACATCTGTGGAAAACTTTACACTTATGTGTGACTGAAGGTCCATAAACTAATGCGACATATATAGTTTGGGAAAAGTAGAGAACATGTCCTTTCACAACATTCTCTGAATTCTATTCCAGGAGAGACACTTTACTTCAGATTGCTCTGGATTCTAAGGGTGAGGAATAAAACTGCTCTGAGGAGCTGCATTACCAGAGCCCAGTAGATGTAGCATTTCTATGATCTTCCCATTTCAACAACGATGGAGAACCTAACACTAAAACCAAACAGCAACAAAAATAACTAAATTCCTTGGGCATTTCCTTGCACAACTACTAGTCCTGGTCTGACTACATCACTTGACTTACAGTGCTTGCTACTAAGGAAACGATCTGGAACTTACATTAGCATTGCTCACAATACAAGCCTACAACCCAAATGATTTGGACTAGCTGAAGAGTAAAAAAGAGCCCTCTCCTAAAAGAGTTTTCACGTTAAAAAAGAGCTATTCACGTTTAAGAATTTAGGCACTGACGGCACAAGAGATTTGCCAACAAATACGCTGTAAGGCTGGGAACACAACTCCAGTCAAGTAACTCCATGCTAATTCTGAATTCTCTTCTTAAGATATAATGGTCAGAATTTAAAATGAGAAGGCAGGGCCAAAAAATTTACAAATTTTCTTTGAGTGCTTTTTACAACCTCAAACAAAATTTTGTTACAAAAGGGATGTTATAGCATCATCAGATGGCATAGAAAGCCTTGTATAATAAACCCATGCTTGCTGTATGCAGCCATCTCTTCCAATCAACAAATGTGAGTATCAGCTCTTGCTGCATGTAACAATGCAATGGCTCCCACCCTCCCTATTATCTCACAGTCTTGTAAAAAGTAAGGTTAAGTAAGACAGACCTTGTTCCTCAACTTCCCTCTGCCATTGGCCAATTAACAAGACTGTGGCCAATTCTTTAAACTTGTTTGTTTTTAAAAACTGGAGTGCATCAGAGAAGCTCAGTGTAGTTTTCATACATGGCACTAGCCTACCCAGCAACACCAAGGCCAAACTGAACTCTCCCTAGCAGTTTTATGAAATGTATTCCCAATGTCTGTATTTTTTAACAGGTTTTGAACATGTAGCAATCTTCACATTTAAGTGAGAGCTGTACATCTGTACATGCATACTTTCTAGAATAGCCAACAGTCAGAAGTTATTCCAAAACCAGCCCTCCACATGAATTGTTGCTCTCCTTCTGTCTCCTACATGGCACCATGAAACAAAAACCACTTGTGTCAGTCTGTACACAAAACAAACCTCTTTAAATGATGCATTGAAGTTCCATTAGAATTTCCTCCTGCCCCACCATATATGACATCAATACATAAACAGAGTATTTTCAGAAAAAGTTGAACTGAAGTTCAAAAGCACCTAAATGACTTTGATGAGCCAGTACATATTTAATGAAGCCCTGTTCCTGCCCCAAAACTAGGACCACTGTAAGGACAAAAGGCTTTATGAAACTTCTCTCAGGTCTAACCTCATGCCCAGTTGCAGGTAATTTGTTTTGTTGTGGTTTTTTGAATAGTCTTCCAAACCATCAAAACATGAAACAATATCATGGCATGCCTTGTTTCCCCAGAAAATTCCTATTGGTCCTAGGCCAGTAGTCATACTGAGAACCTTTAATTATCTGAATCAGTGTTTTGTTAGAAATATGGCTAATGTGTAGCAGGGGAAACATTCTCACACCTGTACTGGGTATTGCTACAAGTATGTACATTTATTTCTAGGTATCAATGAGACATTTTCTTAATATATAAGTGTATGAATAAAATACCATCTCAGAAGGGTTCTAACCAGTCATGTTATTACATGTCTAGGTATGTTAAAAATGGATTTAGGCTCTCAAAGGCTCGCCCCACTGCTGGGTGCCTATAAAGCCCTGACAACAATATGTGGGTCTGCAATAGAGCTGTGAGGAACTAGCCTTCTTTGCTTCAATTCCAAAATAAAGCAAAAAAAAAAAAAAGCATCAAGTGTAATAGTAAAGTCAAGCCTGGAAAGAAAGCAAATGTGGTCAAAAACCTTAAAATTAATTTCCAACCTTTCCTCAGATGGTACTAATTTCACTGCTCAGTCTTCTGATTCTTCCCCCCCACCTGTTCAGAGCATAGGAAAAAGGTCTTCTTAACTTAGGATTTCACTGTTAAGTGAGGAAAAAAAAAAAAAAGTAGTCTATGTTTTCTGTACAAGGTAGAAAGCTGAAGAACTAGAGATAAGTTTCTTGAAAGTCTGCAATAATCTGCCTACACTATGATTTTAGTCAGAATCTCAGGAAGAGGAGACGTACAGTATTTCCTCTTCCAGTTGTAAATACTGATTCAAAACTTTACAGGAAATTTGCACAACCTTTGAAGTCACAGCACCAATCTGATACTAAACTGTTTTGTTAAATGTGAAGCAGATGTACATTTAGAACTCCTCCTGGCTGCCACTATATTAACTTAACCCACTTTTCAACTCACAGCCTACTCTAAAATAATGTATTACCAAGCATCAACAGCTTAATAAGTGTCCCAGACCAGAGCAATGGATATTTGAAACTGCATTTGTAAAAAAACCCAAGTTTTTCCTTTCAAGCAGCAAAAAACCACCCAAACACAAACCCCCAACCAACCACGAACGATATCCAAATTTATGACTCTTACTAATACTATAGCTGAAAAACAAACAATAAGAAAACCTCAAAAAAATCAAAACCAGTACAGTTTTCATTTTTATACTAGTTTTGTCTTGTTTCGTGATTAGGTGACGCCCTTTACACTCTTCACTCTTCCCCCACAATTTCATGGATTGGACTTTATGGACACAAAGAAAAAGTTTCTTTAGTTATGTGAGCTCAGTAGCATGAAACAAATTGCTTAGAAGAGGCAAAACAAAAACTTTCCAATCTCAGCTTTCATTTTGTGTAATGCATTGCTCACACTTAGCGAACATGACAGCCAACATTCACCTACCCAGCTGCAGAAATTTCAAAAGAAAACAGTAAATTCACATCCTCTAACACTCTATGGAAAGCTGTGTCTAAGGATGTGGTTGTTCTTGTCAAGTACTTCAAGCTTTTTGGCTATCAATTTGCTCAAAATAACATATAAGAAAACTTACAAGAAGGTAAGACAGACATACCTCAACACCACCTAGCTGCTCGTAGTAATTCCCATACCGCCCATGGGGTTATTGGCAGTGAGGGGGGTGACATTAGGAGAAAGGCTGTAAATATTTTTGTATTCACTCCTTAGAAAGACCCTCTCTCCCACTTTTGCCCTAACAAAAGATTCAAGCATGCCTTAATTTATACATCTCTTGGATGGACAACATCTCACGGGGAGAATGAAGCTGAAGCAGCATGAGGTAAATCTATTTATTCCTTAGCTTTCTCTAGCATTCCTGACTGAAAAGCTTACATTATATTAGTGTTACATACCACCAGTTAGTTTAAATACAGCATAAGCATTTCAATTTTCCATTGATCCTGTCACTTCAAAGGCACTTTCCCCCGCTTTTTTCAAGAAAACAGCAGGAGAGGGAAAACCCACCATCAAACATGCCTGAGAATGTGAACTAATGAGACTCTCTATTTAAAGATTCTTGTTGCTTCAAGCCCAGTTGAAAACAGCTGGTTTACATTTTCTATTCGAATTCCCAGTGGACAGCAAAAAAGGATTCATGAAACATTTCTGAAAAATTTATTCTTGCAGTCCCAGGCAATATGAAAGTGGGGCTATGTTTTGATGATAACATACTGTCTTGTACCAAGAAAATTTGTATTTTTGTTACAGTCTGAACATGTGATTAATGTTTACAACATCGCAGGCTGTGTTATCTTAAAAACACTGATTTCAGATCAGCAGGTGCTCACAGGCATCACACACCTCAAGAGATCCCAGTAAGACAGAACCAAACTGGTAAAATCTGCTTCTATCTCAATTCGGGCTGCCTATAAAGCAGTTTTGACAACCTAAACCTTAAACACGGAAGCTGCTAACAAAAGTATTATGTTACAAATTGTAAGGTATGTTTCCTTGTAAACAAAAAAAAATATTAAAAAGCTAACATCTTAACACCTCAGCTGCAGAACATATATACATTTAAAATACTAGTCAAGGACTTTTCTGCTGTCTGACAGAAACCCTATGGTAGTAAAAAACCTCAATCACAACAGATCCCCCATTTTATACAGGGAGAGTGGCTGCTATGTATGACATGAAAAATCAAACTGATGCCTATTAGCAACCTGCAAATGATCCCATATCCTGGTCATGCCATTGATGAAGACAAGTCAACACCACTTAAATATATCAATCCAACTTGTTAATAATTACAACTTAACTAAGGTTTCCAATTACACCATACATATTTTCATAATGAACACATTTACTAAAATACTGGGGTGGCAATGGCATGTTTTATCAGTTCCTAGTCAAATGTAAAGAAACCCCATGCCAAGTGTTTTGGAAACAGATGAAGTTAGTTCATGCTATACCTAGAATATTTTTTTGACATTCAGTGTTGAAACAATCTTTTTCTTCTTTGCAAAGAGGTCCTAACTAATACTCACCATTTGATGTCTTCTGTAGCTCTGCTTTCAAATGTTCAACTTCCTCCTTCAACTTCTCCTCAGTTGCATCTGTTGACTCTTTCTTTTTACCATCTCCTTTTCCACTCAAGGCCTATTAAAAACCACAGTTGTTAGAATTAATTTTATTTCCATTAGTCTGATATTAATGCAAAATATCCAGGGAATGTCAGCCCTGATCTTGCAAAGCATTAGGTTTTATCAAATGTCAACCTGACACAGGCAAATAGTCATTCTAGACAAAAATCTTCCCTAATGAAAAAAAAAGGAAATAAACAAGCTCAGTGTTTTAGGTAATGGCATACTTGTAACAGAATGGTGTTATCCCCTGTGTAAGAATACTTTTTATGTCGGCATCAAGTGAACAACTTTCATTTAGATTATAAAACAGATTTTTCAGAAGACACACTTGGACCGTCAGTGACAGAATGCTGCCATGTTTACGTGCAACTGGTTCTAATTCTCTCCTTGTAGGTTTGCAGCTACTTCAATCTTCAGAATAGTTCCAATATCCAGATTTGATTTCCAGTGAAATTCAGAACAAAAACTAGGAAAGCATGCAGGAAGAGCCCTGTAAACACTTGACAGAAGAGCAATATATTCCCTGTATGCCAAAAATGTTGGCACTACTATACTTATGCACTCTCTTAAGGTGTAAGATTATATCCCATAATAAGATCCTTTTCTCATAAAGCTTCTCCTATCTAACCACACATCATCTCTGCAACAGCAAAAAAAGAGGTAAATGCTTAACAGGAAAAAGAAAAGTAAAACAACTGAGACAAACAGCTGTGAAGTGAACTAGAAATAGCAGAGCTTACCAGGCACAGGCAGGAGCAAAAGGGAAAGATTATTTTAGGAAGAAGAAAAATAACTGTTTATAAAGACTGGTAAACAATCCAAGGAAAAGTGCTGGAAAAAAAATTCTAGAAGCTATTTAATCAAAGAGCTGAGATGACATTTAACTACTCGTAACAAAACCACAGCCAATTGTCTCCTTTGCTTTGTGCTCACCTCCTTCTATCAGTATGCAAACAGCTATTTCTGTAAACTTTTATTTGAAGTCCTGTGCTCCATGGAACCTCTGAACAGGTGACAGTGCAGACCTTGCCCACCAGAGTAAACTCACAGTATTTATACTTGCAGCCACTGCCTTATGCACAATTGCTCTCCCTTCTCTCCAATGGTGGAATGAAGCACACTTGTAAATAAACAGAAATGCAGGGGCCAAGCCACAAAAAAGCCTACACCATGGGATGTATATAAAGGTAAAATATTCCAACCCTGAGCATTTCCCATGTCCATCACAACGGAGATCCAGCCAGAGCATGCTGCCTCTACCTGTGGCGACCTGTGTTTTTGCAAACCACACAATCAAACACACAAATAAAACCAGATAGGACTACAGTTTCCAATTTCTGGCTATCAATTACAAGTGGCTAAGAGAATGTGTTGCTAAGAGAATGTGAAAGCAGAACAAGAAAGAGGACTTTTGGCAAAATCTCAACAGGACAGAGAAGAACAAAAAACGTACCCGTAAGCAGTAAAAAGACAAATTCCGTGGCTGAGGGAAGAATTTGGATCATTTTGACAAAATACCAAATCCCAAAATTTTGGGATCATTTTATATTTAGGAAACACCTAGCACAAACTAGTGATCCTTGTTTTACAATACCTCTCAATTGGATTTTTTGTATCCCTTCTAGCACTTTCTGTCCAGAATCTTTGTAGGAAGATTTATTATAAAATTGACAGTGCCAGTAACCATAGACACTGCTTTAGACAAACTGGAAGGGAACCTGTACACACCCGCAGGGAATTTAGTTTTGACAATGTGCTGGACTCTAAAAGCCTTCCTATGCCTAGATGTCTGAACTCAGCTTAGGGTTCAGTCTCTTCAAACAGAAGTCAAACTGTTACAAGAAAAGATTTCATACATTTATCTTAATTATATCTTTGATGCCTTTCCTTCCTGAATGGTTACGTATTTAACCACAGCCTAATCACTCTTCACATAAAAAGAACATCTCTCCAGTTTGCTGGTGGTTTTTTAAGTAAGAAATTTTTGGTAGTATTCTCATTACTACTACAACAGTGTCCTACTAAAGAAGGGAAATATTCTGAAATTGACTGACCTACAATAAAAAGATAGAAGAATACAAAACATATCAAGTACAAAAGATTAATTTTACAAGTTAGAAAAATACACTCCGGACTGGAGAAAATCCTATTGAGAAGAAACAGTCAGCATGAAAACAGTTATATAGTAGGCTTTTTCATCTTGGACTGTTACAGCCTTGACCTAAACAGGCAATTGTTTGTGATAAAAGGAATAAAATTAGTGTCTCCCTCTGTTACGACTAAATTCAGAGAGATATTACTATAATCTATTACTACTTTGATGAAATTTGTACTGAAAAGACACAATTTCATTTATTTGGTTTACTTCAGTTTCCTTTGTTAATAAGATGCTACTAAAATTTGTTTACAGTATTCTGAATTACATATTATAAAAATATTTTTCTTCTATTTTCAACCAGAAGGAGTACAAGCATTCTGTAGCAAACCATCCTCAGAGTACATTGCACTAACTATTTGCTGTGTAAGAAAGTTACTGAAGAAGCTCAAAGATACCTCCTGCAGCCTTTCGTTCTCGGCCATGTATTTTTTGGCTGCCTCAGTAGCATCATTTACTTGTGTTTCCAGAGCTGCATGAGATGCCATCTCTTTTGCCAACTGAGTGAGAAGGGTAACAGTACGTCTCAATACACTGGTGAAGAAAAACAGTGAACAGAACTATAATTTACAGTACAAATAATAAAAAAAAAAGCCCAAATCACAAGCAAAAACCAAAACCACAAAAATCAAACCAAACAAAGAATCCAACAAACCAAACCAAGCCCTTTTCTCTCTCAGTAGCAGATGTAAAAATAAAACCAGAAGAGGGAAACATCCAGTCTCATCGATGACAAATAACAGTAATAAGAGAGACAGAAAATATTTTCATCCATTGACATTCTGATTTTTACTTGATACAGAACCTCCTTCCTCCTAAACACCCACAGCCATTAAGGGGTCAGAGACCCGACTGCTTAAAGGCTGTTTAAATACTGTTATATGACCCAGTATTTTTAACAGGATTGATCTCCAAACTCAAGAGCCAAACAACAAGTTATGGTAATAAGTATAGTGAAGGAAAAAAAAATACAACTTCATAAACAGCCTTGTAAGAATAAAATCAGCAGTATAAGCATAATAATCTGCGAAGTACTGTCAATACAGTTAAATCAGAACATGTATGGATGTCAGCACTGATATGGCACCTCAATTCTAAGCTTTGCAAATACCTCATTTGATTCTTTGCATCGCTATTTTCATTATTCATCCTGAAGTCTTTCAAATGTTGCTGAATCAAGGCAACACAACACTGAATTAAATTAATGCCTATAATGTAACTATGCAGCTGCTCTTCAAAGAAATTTGAAAATCTAAGTAATTGGCTTTTGCATAACTGGAAGAGTATTAACAGATCTTTTCAAGTTAAGCCTCCCTCCACCCCTTGCTTTTTCACTGAAAGCTCCTTTTCTTACTTATTTGGGGAGTTAATATAAAAGCTAAGGTCCTCACAGCATCACTACTTTTCCACAGGTTAGCAAATTGACTATTGCTTGTTAACTTACAAACACAGGAGTCATTAAAACATCAAAACTAAAAGAGAATCACAGAATCATGTAGGTTGAAAGAGGCTTCCATCTCATGAAAAGCAGAACAGGTCAAGCAGATTGCTCAGAGGTTTGTCCAGTTGAGTTCCTACCATCTTCAGTGATGGGAGGTTCCACCATCCTTCAGGGTCCTTGTTCGAGTGCTTAACTGCTCTTGACAGCAGCAGCACTTTTCTACCACAAGGCAGAACATCCCAGGTTCCTGTTACCTCTTGTCATTCCTTTTTGCATCCACTGAGATGAACCGCATCCATCTTTTTTACTACTAGACAGACATAGAAACCAATAGGACTTTCCCTTCAAAGTCTCTTTTGGCTGAAAGCAAAGTTCCTTCATCATCTCCTCATCGGTCACATATTTCAGCCTCCAACTTTCTCTGTACCCCACTGCAGTACTCCAGTATTTTGGGGAATTAAAACTGGACACAATCCTGCAGCTGCAGTGTTCCATGTGTCATACAGGGCAGAATAACCATTTTCCTGCATGCTTGTTATCACAGCTCAATACACGACTGGCTCTCTACCAGGATCCCCAGGTTTTTTCCTGCAAAACTTCTTCCTGCCCACCAACGCAGCCAGTCTCCAGCCTGGATGCTGTAGATGATTATCCAATAAAATGTCAGACTTTGCATTTGTCTTCGCTGAGCTTCATGAGATTTCTGTCAGCACATTTCTTCAACCTTTCTGGCTTCCTCTGAAAAGCAGCACTGCTCTCCAAGGTGTCAACCACTCTGAATTGGAACCATGAGCAGCTTGCTCAGAGCACACTCAGTCCTATCACCCATGTTGTTAACAAAGACATTCAACAATATTGAGCCCAGTACGGGCCCTTGAGAAGCACCAACTGAAATTCACATTGTTATTATCCTTTGAGCCCAAAGGTCCAGGGAACTTCCCACCTGCTTTTTTCTCAGGCCTGTGTCCCTCCACAGTTGGGCTATCAGGACACTAAAAGACACTATATCAAGGGCCTTGCAAAAAGGATATTCTGCTCTTTATCCACACTCTTTATTCAGCCATTCACCTCACTACAGAAAGCAACAAGGATGTTCAGGCATCATCTTCCCTAAGTAAATCTGATGGCTGTTCCAAGTCATCGTGTCCTTCATGTCCCTGAAGATGTTTTTCAGTAAGGTTTGCTTCATAATCTTTCCAGGGAGGCCAGTCTCTAGTTTCTTATATCCTGATTTCTGTCCTTGAAGACAGGTGCAATGTTTGCCTTTCTGCAGTCACCAGGATTCTCCCCCGAATTGTGATCTTTCAAACTAAGCCTTGCAATGACATTGGCCAACTCCCTCTGCCATCCTAGGATGTCACAGACTTTTATATGTCCAAATGGCCTATGCACTCCCTAGCTGCATCTTCCACTACTGGGATGATGTTACATACCCTGCTGACTCTCCTAGAAGGCACCACTGAGCAGTGGGCTCATGTTTTCTTGAGATCTTCTTTAGTTTTCAGCCCTTTTTATCCCTCTCTGGTTCAGCATGGGCTAAGAGAGGACCAGGTCAGACAAGCAGATGGGAGTCTTTGTCCCATCCAGGGGACAGTCTCCAGGGTCTGTGACCCTCCTCTTTTCTGCACAGCTTGCAGATGAGAAGCTCAGCTGGCCCCAGTACCCTCACTGACAGGTAATTTTCCTTACCTGTACCCAATGCTCTGCAATCACTGAACCCCACAACTGCTGCTGTCTTGCCAGAAGTGACAAGATCCCAGCCTCCTCCATTTTATTAATCTCCATATAACATTCTTGTGGAATTCTCTGATTGGCTGATGTGCTAAAATGAACCAAAACTGACCCAAAGAATGAACTAGGGGCATCCAGTTACCTATCCACACTAGATGGGGTCTCAAGTTGTTTGGGTGATGGTACAGCAGTACAGGGTAAGGCAACCTCAGGAACACTTTCCCCTCATTTCTCTGACAGACATTATGTCTGTTTCATGGATAAGCAAAACACCTCTACTAAGAAAAGTCCTTTGATCTAGAGACTACTGGAGGAGTGCTTATTTCTCCTAAATCTTGGTGAAAGGCCAGTAGCTCAAAAAAAGCTCAAGCAAACCTCTTCAAGAGCAGAGCTTTTACACAAAATAATCTACTGGGGTCACTTGACAAGTTTTCTTCTTTGGAAGCTGAATATAAGTAGGATCCTGAGAGATCAGCTTCCAATTCTTTTGTAGGACGCAATCTAGCTATTCCTCTTGGAGCAGAGATTAAAAACATATTTGTGCATATTTACTTAACCTTTCCGTAGCAAGACAAAGAACTTGATGTATTCCTACCACAACTGAGCGAGGCTACAACCACATTGTTTTTTCCAAAGCTTTTCTGCTCAAGCTTTGTACTCATTTTTCCTTGACACTTTTTATGCTCAATGGTCTGCTAAAATGGCCACACATCACTCAAAGGGGAAGAAGTTTGGCATAAGTCTGTGATTCTCTTGTTCTGTGTTGGTCTAGAGTATTGAAGCAATGTCAAGCAGCTCACTGAAGGAACTCCTAAGAGGACCAACACTCGTCCAGGCACCAGAAAAATGTACAAATGGAAATCATCAGACCCACATGTCTGTTTCTGTTTGTTCACATTATCTGCGTCCAGTGACTTCATGTGCTCGCAGCCCAACTGATAAGATCTCCAGGTTGTTGTGCCTACTGATTCACAGGTAGTCTTGGTTGCTACAGGTGGGCAGTACAGAACTGCCCTTTCCTTTACCCTGTTTTAGTAGCTGAACTTAGACATCCTGAAAGAGATACCAGACTTAAGATCATAACACCATAACAGGCAGGTCGCCACAAAGTGTTTCATCTGAAATACAACTGAAACTTTCCTTGAAAGCTGGAATATTATCCTACCATTCTTAACTTCAAGCTTGAGGTGGAGTGGCTCAGGTCAGGCTCAAGCTTTGCTTCTAAACACAGCAGGGTGCAATGACACCAGCTTGCCAGATAATAATATTATTTAACAGTACTTTAGTTTTTTAGCAGTTTATTATTCCAGTTTTCCATGTGCAAAACAAAGGGTATAAGTTTAAGGAAGGAAATGAGTGAGTATTCCCCAAAGAAACCTCTGCAAAATACAAGTTTTCTACAGCACTCAAAAGGTTTCTTTCCATGTGTTGCTCACATATCCTTCCAATCTTCAAACGGTTGTAAGGTATTATTCTCCCTGATCTTACTTGCCTTGTAGCCAATCTGGTCACAATTAATTCTTTAATCTCCTGAAATTGTCCTTCTGACCTTTATTTTACAATTACTTTGTGCAATAGTTCCTGTAATAAACATACTATGTAAACATTCAAAAATGTTATACTTACAGCCAAAGAAATAAGGAAAAACCTGAAAGATACAGGTTTCTCTGCGACCGAAAGAGTTTCATCTGAATATGGTCAAAGGCACTGCTGTTGACATTTGCAGCCTTTTCATTCACATGAACAGATGAGTATTTCCTGACTTCTCTAACAGCATCTGCAAACAAAACCAGTCTGTTCTTATTCACATCTGTGGGTGTGCATGCATGCTAAACCAGACTTTAGTACTAGAAATATGTACTTTGATTTTCTGTTCAGTAAACAGTAATAGGACAAATAGTGACATCAGTTATGTTATCCATACATTTCAAAGATCAGTCTTGATAAATCATGAAGTGCTCTAGCACATTCCCAGAAATATGACAAACCATTGCCCAAAATATGCTTGAACAGGTATTTCAAGCACTTGTACCCAGCCACGAGGGATCAGGCCAGAGCAACTCACTTCTACAGATGTTACCAAAGACCCTACGGTGTCAAAATATCACTGCTGACAACTGAGCAATAATTCCCCAGTGGACAAACAGTAGAAAAGAGAAAGAGAAGCTAAAAGAAGCAGTATTTTCTCAAGTATTTGTTTAACACAGAGTTTTTTAAAGATATGCATGTGTTTTAGTAATGACAGAAGGGTCTACTTCATACTTCAATCATAGAGGGAAAAAATTATTTAACATCCATTAAAATAGGAATACTGTAGCAACACAGCAGTAGTAACATCAGTAGTAACTACTAACTGTAAAATGATCATAAAAAGAATGGAGAAGGAAAGCTACAACTCAGCTTTCTTTCATCTGCCTTTCATCCATCTGATAGTATTGCAAAAGGGCCAGTGCATTGCAAACACCTTTCAAAGGACAGAATAATTAATTAGGACTCACATCCACATAAACCCCAAACCTAACCCAGTTAAGAGTTCATATTACTATCTTTAAATGTAAGGTCATCAGACATTCCTACAACCAATACAGCACCTTAAATCTCCTCCTGCACATTAATAAACACACACATTTTGTGACATGCTCTTGCAGAATATTTTGGCCAGATGTTATTATATTGCTGCTGCATTTGTCTAAGCAGGCAAAATCAACTCCAAAGAAAAGCACGAGTGACTATCATCACTCATGACTGTCTTTCTCATATGTCTGAGTTATTTGGACATTAAAAAAAATCCTAAAGCGAAGCTTCAAACAATTCCTCAAAGACTAGGAGCAAACAAATGCATGTCCCTGTGCTATAGGAAGAGTCTAGGCTTGCAGTAACCTGTCACTTCATCCTATGGGGCAGGTATCTCATCACTGCTTCCCTTTAGCCCTGTTCTCTCTTTCCACAAAATCAATGACCATCACCAAGTCAAAAGCAAACTTTGGTCAAAGTTTTCAACAGCAGTTCAACAGAGTAAATGAAATACATTAGTTCTCAATCTTAACCCGTACACTGAAGACCTACTTTTAAGAATAATAGTAAACATAATATTAAAAAAATAATAAAACAGTCTATTTGAATTTCTGGTACTTAAAATATTAAGAATATAGTCCTATAGCCTAGTCTGACATTGTTATATATTTCAGTGCATCTGTATGTCTCCCTCAGCAGAAAATAAAACCATGCATTTCTTCTTTCTATTTCAAGTAGCATGTATATTCTAAGGCACTGGAAACACTTATCCATGGAGAACTACTTAATATCCCCAAAACAAAGGAGAACTGCTTTCATCACTGAAATACAGGAGATGCCTGCCACACAACAGTCAGGACAGACATGAAATTAAATCAGTCAGGTATATGGTAACCATTAAAGCTTTACTCTTACTTCACAGACCTGAGGATCTACCCATAACAAATGAAGCCAGCAGCTCTTTTGTATCTGTGCTGAGCAAAAGTATTCAAACAGCCCAGTGCTTTGATATATTCTGGTCTTCTATTTCAACAGCATCCAAAAGAAAGAGTGCCATCTGCTGCACGAGGTACAGCTCAGCCAAATTCTGGTGTCAAACAAGTTCATTTACCTGTGTGAGAAAGTCTAAGCTGCTGCTTAGTTTCCCTAAGCTCCATTTTTCCCTGTCATTCACTCAGTGTAATACAATTGCATTTGGATTCCCAATGTGAATGCAGCATTAGCCCTCTCCTCTTTCATTCCATTGTATAATTTTTCAATAAATTAGCTGACTTACACTAGGCTTGAATCCTTTCCATTAGTTTACTGATATAAACTCAATGTACCAGGTTTCTTTTACCCATTTTTTAAGAAATTATCTAACACTTACCAAGAAACAAGACGATCAACAAAACTATTATTGTAAGGAACATCTTGTTCCAAAATACTGCCATTTTGCTCCATAGAGGAAACATAAAAATCTTCTGCCATCTGTAAAACAGAATTGTGTTATTCAAGAATAATTAAGCACTAAAAGAAGAGCATTACAACCCCACAGAAGAGAGCCTTGTTATTGATAAGAGACTTGTATAAGGTCTCTAAACAGCTGCTTTAATTGCAATACAGTTTAGGTATATGTTAACTTTTCCAGTAATCTAACTTCTCTTTTTTTGTTCTTAATACTTGCAAATTTTTTGCATGATAGCAGATACTCTGCAGATGTATTTTATTTTAGCTTATACTTTGGCTATCATTACATTGTATTCAGTCCTGACTATAACAAGGGATAGGGTAATGACTGTAAAATACATTCCATTGTTTTTGTTTTTTATCCACTAATACCTCTATTAACTCTGAAGGACAAGGACTGTTACTACATTCTAACTAGTGATGACAACAAAAAAGAAAAGTCTCGTGTTCTTATTTTGTTAAGGGTTAAAACCTCTTTCCCAAGCATAAATTTGCTGGCTACAGAAGCAACTTCTGGTGAGGCCAATAGTGGTGTAGACTACTTCTTTTTTAAACAATTAGTTGTCTATTTGATATTGCTGCATGAAGGGCTGTAGCAGAAGTCACACTTGCAGCACAAACAAAAAGCATCTGATGTGCTCAAATGAACTGAAACAAGTGATAACAGAGCACCTACTTGTCCTTTGCTGCAGGTTAGAATTAGTGCTACTGCACAAAATGAAATAATACCTGGTCATGCCATAGGGATTTAACACAGACATGCTACTCACCATCTGATTATACGAGGTAAAATTTCCTAGTTTTGTTAAGACTATTTACACTTA
>JAYDZK010000056.1:13618852-13632866 GCA_034509185.1 Euphonia xanthogaster | reverse complement strand
GCTGCGGAAGCGCGGGCCGGTCTCTGTGCCGGCATAGGGCGGGGAGGCGGCGTGTCTGTACGGACACGGTGCCGCCCCCGCCCTGCCCGGGGGATGTGGGCCGGGACGGGGCTGAGTGACACGGCGGGGGCGGCGCGGAGCTGCCGGCGGCCCGGCCGGGGAAAGGTGCGAGCGGGGGAGGGATGCAGAGTGCAGCCCGGGCCTCCCCCGGCGCAGAGGCCGCGCTCGGCCCGGCCCGGGCACACGTGCGGTGCCGCCTGCGGAGCGGGGGCCGAGAACGGCGGTGGGCGCGGAGCTACCAGGGGGCCGCACCTCTGTTGGGAAACGCGGGGATCTACGCGCTGAGAAGGGTTTAAATGAGCATCATCTTTTTCCTATCTAGGGAATGGTTGTAAGCATTTTGCTGCGGAATCCTGCTGTGATCATCCCACCGCTCCATGATTCCAGCTTAATCGACTCGGGAGTTCAACTCTGCTCTCCAACATTGTCACGAGTTTCTAAAATTCAATTAAAATACTGCGCGTGTCCGTCCATTCCCTCCTCCACGTGTTACACGACATTAATGTATTAAGACCCAGTAAATAGTTTTCTCAAGGAATACAGGTTCAGTATTCATAAAGACAGCACAAATAACAACCAAACAACAGTCTCAAACACGGTCCAACAGGCCTGTTTGAGCCTTATAAATATAACAGTATTCCTTCAGAAAACCCTGTTCTATCCTACGGTCCTGCTCAATGCTTTTTATCTGCAACCCGAGTCTCCAAGCACAGTATTTCCATGCAACTCTCCTTCTTTGCTGCTGCATAAGAAGGACGTGCTCTGATCACTTTTTCCTTTTGATCCTAACAGATGCTGAGGTGCTGTCAGTGGAAGAGGTTACCTTGTCTACCTGGGCATCACCAGCACTCTTTGACACAACCACTTGCTTTGGGGAATTCTTTCCCAATTAAGTTTCATCAACAAGAGACAGATAAAATGCTGTGAATAGTGGTTCTTTGTTACTCTAATCCATTGGAACTGACATAGGGTGGGAAGTTCTTGCATAAGCAGTTTTGAGCAGAGCTGTTTGCAGCTGCTCATGATCTGAAATTGTTTACTTAAAATTTCCCAGGTCTGCAGCCTGGGGATGGAGCCAGTGTGTCAACATTTTTCTAGTTGCTGCCAAGCAATGTCTGGATGAAAGGTTACATCCCATATAATTGTTTATGCACAACAAATACTGGAGAGAGCTATAAGGAGTCATTTCAATTCAATCTACACAGTAGGAATAGCCCCAGTTTTAAGTAGTATTTCTAACACATTTTCATAAACATGTTTAATCAGCACTATAGACAAAACACAACATCTTAGACTCTTCTGGTTATTACATTTCAGCTAGTGGCCTACAGCCAGTATACTTCACTGAAGCTGTTAAAACGTGAATAAAGACTTTCCTTTAATTACAGAGCAGTTTCCATTTCTGAGCTGCTTACTCACCTTTCTAGCACTGTAAGCTGCTCTCTCACTAGCATAGCCTCATACTGATAGGACTGTATTCACTTGTCCCCAATGCCAGAAACTTGGAGCCACTTTTTCACTTGAGGGGCTCCGTAAGATCTCAGAAAGGCTCACTGTGAGTGTGATTGCTGTGCACTTCCCTGCAGCTGATGCGTGTTCCCCACCAACCCACAATGAAATGTGAGGAAAAGAGACATCTCCTGCAAACCTCTGTGAGACCTCTCTTCTCCTGCTGAGTGCACTCTGCTGCTCCTAGAAGGAATTCTAACTGAAGCTGTAGAAGGGTTGTTGATCTAAGGCTGTCTCTCATATACTGAACCATCATATGATGAATATGATACCACACTATATACACACAGACACACACACACACACACACACACATATATATATATATATATATATATAAAATGGCTGGCAGCTTTAGTGAAAAAAATTCACAAATCTTCAAGCATCACAGTTAAAAGGAATACCTTCCTCTTCCATCAGGGAGGTGACAAAGTATTCAGAAGCCGAAACAGGAAATGCCTGTATACTAATAGCTGGTTAGAGGAGTGAAATCAACTAATTCTCTTTTGAAACAAAAGTAAGTTTAAACTTGTTCTGTTCTATTTTGACTTCTGTGACAGCCTTATTATCACACACTGCTTTTGCCCAACCATCAACCCAAGAGACCTAAAAAATTTAAAAATAGGCAATAGAGAAAATGGAATTGTATAGGCTGTGTGAGAGTGCAGGGGTTACTGTAGCAAGATAAAAGTTGCAAAAGCATAGAGGTATTATGAGAATATGGTATTGTTGTGCAGGGAGGTTTAACATAAAGAACAGGATCAGTTACAGAAGCAAAGAAACTAAAATAGGAAACAATGCTTTATATCTTCTGTTACTTGCTTTGTACTTATGTTACAACATTTAAAAACTAGAAAATAGAAAGACTGACCACCTGGTGACATTAAAAGTAACATATACAGGAGAAGGACTACATCCAGTGATTTTAAACTGCATTAGTATTTTTTCATATTCAAATATCTTATTATGAGAAATATGACCATATTCTAAAAACAACACTGGTAGCTGAATAACTCTCATCCTTAGCAATTTATGTATATTGGAGCAGTATGGTGTTCAACATATAGCTTAATGACTCCAACTTTGTAGTTTATTCTATGGAAACACAGTGAAGCATGTTCACATGCATACAAAATTCAGAATGGAAGGTGAACAATTCATTTCACCCTTGAAAAGGGATGATGAACTTCCATTGACTTTTTGATACATGATACATAAAAGGCCAGATCAAGCACTCCATAATTACTACCAATATTAACAACAACCTAGGTCTTATACTTCAGGCAGAAATCTCCGTGATTAATCTCACACAGGCACAACAACTGCTGCCTTCAAAATCATCAAGTACTCAGTTCCTAAATAGGTCAAGGTATTTCCAGTCCTCTAAAATTCAATTTTCCCAATACTACAGAAAAAATAAAGCCTTTGTGTTGATTATATATAGTAAATTATTCTTCTCTGCTCCTTGAGGCTAATGGGACAGTTTGCTACATATAGTAGTTGCTAGCCAAATCATAAAATTCTTAAGAAGATGGCAACAAAGGGCTTAGTTAATACTTTCACAAATCCTTTTCTTCTACAATTCAGTTGCATAGGTTTAGCTCAGGGGAGGCTGGAGGCTTTTCAGAACTGAGAACAGTGTTGCAACATACCTGGATGAACTTGATACTGGAAATTTGGTAGTACAAGATACCTAGTCATACAGTTGGGAAGTAAGAACTTCTGCTCTAAAACTGGGAGCTCATAATTTACATGATAAATATTAGCTGAGGAAAAGTGAAGTATTAGAAGTAGTATTAACTGCTGGGAATTTACCTGGAATGCTATACAGAACTGTGCCCAACTAACATCAAGAAAACATTAAAATCCAGGAGAGTGAAAAAATAGTTGTCTGAAGGAATGGAGACACACCAAAAATGGTTGCAGAGGTTGTCTCGATTAGCCTAGGAAAGCAAAGCATGTCTGTAGTTTTCCATTTGTTAGCACATCGGGAAGGTGATCATATCAGAAGAGTTATGTAACTTTGATGCCTTAAATAGTGAACTGAACTTGATGCCTTGGGTCATGCCTTTCAAACTTTTGTTTATATGCCTAAATCAGAGGTCATGCCTTTCAAACTTTTGTTTATATGCCTAAACATTCATTATGAAAAATAATCTCGTATTTTATGCTATTGCATTAAGAAATGGTGATAATTTAGGATACCTGAACTATGAAAAGATTTGGAGAGTAGCATCAAAAGCAAGCTTCCCTTCTCCAGATTGCTGTCTAATAAAAAAAATTACAACTGCATACAAAACCAAGTAATTTATTTAGAAAATCTGGAACTATTCACATATATATTCATAGAACAATCACAGTCAGAAAACTCGGCAATTTTTGGTATGAATTTCTGCGTAAACATATAAAGAAAAGATTTATTTGATTACAAATAATTGTACTGTATAGTATTGTGAAATTTCCCTTGCAGAACAAATGCAGCTGGTGTGTAATGTTATTATCTTGTTCTAATTTTCACTATTTCGCCCCTATATAATGATTCAAAGCCAAGTGGCTGTCATGCTTTGATAAGCAACATGCCAGCAGGCAGAAAGGACTGCAAGAGCCCCACTGAGAGAATCTGTCAGCTTTTCTTTGACCTAAAAAGTTCTGGTTTGGTAGATGATAGGGATTTAATCTTGTATACAATTATTCAACAGTAGATAAACAAAACTGAATTTAGTTAGATTAAACTTAAAAGTCTTGTTATTTAGATTCAGCTAAGTTTGTACTTAAACTATCTCTTTTTTATTCTTTCCCTCTTCATTTTCCTTCTTCCTTCTTTCCATAATTGTTTATCTATTCTGTGTTTCTTTTGTAATAAGAAGTATGGAATTTTTCTAAGTTATAAATAAGTTACAAAGTTTTAAGCTGCAAAAGAAACATCAAATTTAAAAAAGGATGGGCTTTAAGCTTATGTTATCTAAAGCAAAAACTTCTATAGTTGCTCCCTTTGTATTCTTTTGGTCTGAAATTACCATCATTATCTACAAGTAGTCCTGATTTTAGGAGGTTTAATGTAAGAAAGACCTTAGTTTTGTAATGATATTTCTGTGAGCAATTATCTGGTGAAAAATTAAATTACTGGGGCCTTACAATAATCAGTCCTCTCTGTAGTAACAGACTGTAAATAGAATTCCACATTTGTAGAATCTTGAATATTCTTTAGAGTGAAAAATGGAGACATAAAAATGTAAAGTATCACCCAAATAATAATGTTTTGCTGTGTTGAAAATACTTACACAATGTACAAATGTGACTAAAAAGTAAAAACCCAATGAAAACTTTTACAGTTTCTCGACAATTGCAAAATACAAATTTACATAGGACTAATATACTTTCATTTACCCCAAACCATAATGGTCATTCAGATAATCTAGTACTGCTGAGGTACTTGATAAAACATTAAAAACCTTTTTTTCTTGTTTTGAAGTGATGCGCTCCATCATGTACATTAAGTGGTGGTGAAAACACGTAAAAGGAGTTCCGTGCTCAAGAGCGATGTCAACCCAGTCCTGGATGCACTGAAAAGGTGTCTCTTCATATCCTGCAAACATAGCTGGATTTGCCAAGAGTCCTCTAGCCACCATTATACCTTCAAATTGGAAATTAAAGCAGCAAGTTACATTCTAGTTTCAGTTTTGTGCTAAATCTTCCTGTAGATTTTGTACGACACCCCTTAGGACACCCACCCAAAGCTTACAGATAGTAATGGGATAATGACGGGGACAAGTATTAGAGCTGTATCAGAGAAATCCATTGAACGAGGCATACCTCAGAGGATCTACAACACCTACCAACACATTCCAGAAATTTTGAAATAAAACACAGGTCACACAAGCATTTCTTCCCTTCTTTTGAAACTGCAACTAATTAGTACTTTGTTCTTATTCGTTACACACATTTATTGCCTTTGTAACATAAAACGATGGAAAGACACAGGAGGATCAATAATCTTCTGCATAACTCAGTTGATTCACTGTCCTTCTTCCACTAAGAGCTCAATGCTCAATTAAGTACATTTTAGGACTCTTGATCTGCAATAAATCTTTCTGAACAAGCGTGTAGTGTATTGGCAACTCTAATCCAATACTGTCAGATAAACCCATACAAGTTCTATTGTAATTTTTCTGTGATTAAGGGATTCTGGTTTTCTGCACTATCAAGATACAATCTATCACACTCAGTCTTTTCTTAAAAAATAGGATGATCAAAATTGAAAAATTTCTTTTGTCATTGTCCATGACAGAAAAAACTGAATGCTTAATATTTTTACTACTGAAAAAGGTCAGCTGGACTGTGAGAACATTTTTTTGTATTATGCATTTCCTTCCTGCTCTGTATTTGGGGGGGAAAGTCACTATAAGCAGCATGGCAGCTCGGTTCAATTTCTGTTGTAGCTGTTAAACAGCAACGGTGTCAGCAGAAACCTGTCACAGGTACTGTTCTCTTCCCTGGAAGACACAAGGTCTGTAGATACAGATTACCTTTTCAGAACATACACCAAATTTCCATACTGTCTTGAAACCACAGAGAGTTGCAGGAATCTCTTGTGACTTAAAAAAATCCCCAAATTCTATGACTGAAATGAAAGTGCAATGCCTCACTGTGTCCTTGAAGTTAACTATCAGGCTTAACAACATATCTCTTTTCCACTGTGTTCTTACTGTAAGAATCTGCTCGCAAGTGGAAATTTACAGTTCTTTAAAATGATCAGCTCCATAAAGAGACAGAATGTCTGAAGGTCCCCCTGAACTCCACTATGGAGTGATGAGATAGTATAATTAATCACAGAGCTTTTGTAATTTGCCTCAGAAATAATTATTTGTGGCTTTGAATAGCAGTGCTCTACTGTTCTGATGATCACCAGTGATTCTGCTTATGAGTTTTTTAAGGCATCTAAAACATCCTCTTTCATTTGTCTCCTCAAGGAGAGAAAGCACTCAAATCATGTCCTACTTACTTTCAAAATAAATACCTTGAAACCTGGTAAGTTTACTTAGAAAATAGAGTATGTTTAATCTTACCATCTGCTTCTGTCAAGTGATGAACATTTTCAGCATCTTTTAAAGATTTAATGTCTCCATTAGCCACAATAGGTATAGACATGCTTTGTTTAATTATTTTAATTGCATCGTAATGTACAGGTTGATGCCTTTCTTCTACACTTCTCCCATGTACTGTAATCCATGAAACTCCAGCTGCTTCAGCTTTCTGACACAGGTCAACTGTTCTTTTTAAGTCCTCATGGATCCTAAAATTGCAAGGAATGAAAGCAGTAGGTAGTAAATTTTCCAGCCTATATAAAAAGCACTCCTCCATAAGGAGGAATTACCACAGATTTCCATAAATAACAGTAGAAAGACAATATTATAGTTGGAAAACAGTGTTTGATTTTTAGGGTGTTTTTAAGATATATGGGTTTAGTGTATGGAAACTGGTATTTAATTTAACATTTCCCAATTATCTCACATCTCTGTAATATACATGGTAAATTTTATAGAGATTGAGCAAGGGTACCCAAAAAATCTAAAATCAACACCATGATTTTGCATATTTTGTGGGGGAAAAAAAAAATCTAATTTATAATAGTTCCTCTTTCTAGAAGGACTGGAAACTGAGTTGCAACTTAAATGACAAATAACAAAAGGCACATAGGATATATGGTTAAATAATGGATCAAGAATGGTCATAGAATCATAGAATGGTTCAATGTGGAAGCAACCTTAAAGATCATCCAGTTCCAACTCCCCTGCTATGGGGAGGTAGTGCATCTTCCACTAGACCAGGGTGCTCAGAGCTCACCCAACTTGGTCTTACAAACTTGCAGGGATGGGCATCCACAACTTCTCTGGGCAACCTGCTCCAGGGCTCTACCACCTCCACAATAAAGAACTTCTTCCTAATATCCATTCTAAACCTGCCCTCTTTCAGTTTGAGGCCATTCCCCTTTGTCCTGTCACATCATGCCTTTGTACCAAGTCTCCCCCCATCTTTCTTGTGGACTCCCTTTAGGTACTGGAAGGCTGCTGTAAGGTCTCCCTGGAGCCTTCTATTCTCTGGGCTGTACACAAAACAATAAAAAACAAGTCTACAGAAGTTTAGATGCTGATGTAGGGAAGCAGAATGTATTCTTTACAGCAGCTGTGGGACCAGTTCTCAGTTTTGTTACCCATCCATCCCTTTATACCCAACTGCAAGTGTGGCTCTGCTCTCTAATAGCTCACAAAGCAAATCCTTGTGATGACATAGACTATGTATTGCTTTTCTTTTATAAAAGCCCTAATCTTTTAACTTGTACTTCCATGTTGTTTGGATTGCAAGAGAACTCTAGCTTACAGTGTGTTATCTGGGTAAGTAGTCAAAGGCTGTGCTGGTTTTAAGTTTTCTATTACTTGCCCCAGACATCTGAGTCAAAAAATCTCAGCAGTCTTCACATGTAAGGAAATTACTACAATGTGCAGTATTGCATTAACAGAATTATAAATATTATTACTATTACACTAAATTCTTTAAGAAAAAAAAAAGATTCTTCCACGTACCAGAAACAGCACTTAAGTTAGACCTACCTTATTTTAATAGATACTGAAAATTTAGGGTTGTCGATCTGACTCCGTACATGTCTCACCATATCTTTAACAAGCTCAGGTTTATTTATTAAGCAAGCACCATAACCTTCTGAAATCGCCCATCTTTAAAAGAAAAAGAACACTCATAATCTTCATCTGAAGGGATGCAGATGAATATCAGTTACATACATCAGTTTCTTTCCTTATGACCTTCAGAATGTGTGGTTAAGTGAACAGAGATAGTACTGGCTGTAGGTCAATTATTTGTTTGCAACTTGGTACAGCTTTTAGATCCTGGTCCAGTCTCCATTGTGCTACTAGAATTTTGGACAGGTTACTAATCTCTTTAAGTTCAATTTTCTGTCCACAGAATGGACTCAGAAGGAAAATAAATTTAAATTTAATCTACAGTGAAAGAAATAATTTGATGTTTCCCCTTCCCCCGTCATAGATTTCTTTTAAATACATGACAACTTCATATTGAAAAGGAGGATTTTTTGAAGTGCAAGTGAGGATATTATTTTAGTGATATTCTGTTCTCACCATTTTGACTGGCAAGAATAACCTTTGCTTCCACATAACAGCAGCAGTTTTTAAAATTATTTTTCTTATAGAGGCACATAAAGTACATTGACTTTTGTTATTCTGAAACTAATTTGCACAAGAAACAAATAATTCAAATGTAAGCATGTATTTTTGGCCTAAAAGGAACAGACAGTTCGACATACTTAACAGTAGTTAGCTTAAAAAAACCCCAGTACTCCCATGCACAAGCCTCAGATCTCTCCAGAAAGGCTTTCTCAAATACTATAGTTTTAGATCAAGAAAACCTAATTAGAATAGAGAAATTAAATTTATTTGCACCGTAATATTATCTTTTACTTTCCTACATTTTTCAGGCCTTTGTTTAGAAAAAGACTGCCTGACACACATGTAATAGCTGGTTCTCAAATGAACCAGTTAGGAAGAATTTTACTACTCTGTCTTTCACTGTCAAGACAAAATCTTTATCAATTTAAGTGAGAAGTACATCACTAATTCACTATACTTATAAATGTAATAAAAGATGGAAGAAATTATTTTCACTACTTTATCTGTATAATTTTATTTTAAAGACTGCCCTTCACTTGCAGCAAGTTTGAGACATCATGGACTTGCCTCATTATTCTGGAAATTGCTACATCATGATTCAAAACACTCTGCAAATTATTTGCAGCAAGCTCTTTTTGGTAGTGCACATTTAACAGTTGCTGAGAACGGATGGACACTTCAGAGCCAACACTCAGTATCACAGAAATTAAAAAAGGCAAGTTGGCAAATAGATATAGTTTTCCCAGTCTCACCATGGTGACAGGCAGCTGGGAGCAGTCAGAACAGTTCCTTGCCACATAGACATTTCTGACAGGTTAAAAAGCTCTTACTCTCCTGAAATCTATTTTTAGGTTAAGATATTATTATGAAAAGGAAGACCAGCATTCTTTAGTCTCTTAATAATTTTCCCATATCTACCCAGCTTGTTCAAACCTTTACCTCTGAGGACAGCCACAGTTTAGGTCTATTCCATCTGCAAAAGGACAGATGATACGGGCAGCATCACACAAAACCTGTGCTTCTTTAGCAGCAAACTGAACAATCAGTGGGTGATCACCTATGCCAATGAAAAGATATTTAGAGATTTAAAAATTCCCAGAAAATAAAAATAACAGGTTCTAAATTTTGAATGCTATTTTTGTATATTGTACAGCTGCGTGACCATGATTCTGGCAACCAAGTACAGGTGACCCTGCACGAGCAGGGTGGCTGGATAACATGACCTACAGAGGTCCTTCCAAGCTCATCTATTTTGTGATTCTGTAAGCCCTCAGTCACAAATAAAGGTAGCTGGCACGGGTTACTTACTAAGTGAGTATGTCTATTAACAGAGGTGGAAATTCAGACAAATATAGGTGTACTACACAGTTGCTTAACATACACTTTCTGACTGACACTGGTCAGTTGCTAAACTTTCACAAAGACCATGTATGAAACTTGGCATTCTGTAATTTTCAGCAGCCTTCATGCTTCCCCTCTTAGCCTGCCCCTTCTTCTCTGCATGCTGCCCCTCTGCTGTGCTGAATGTCTGTCTTGCCAGGTCTGAAACTTGCTTACTGAAACAAACCTTCAGGAAAGAACTAAAACACCCACAAGCTCTGCCCTTCCTCACCCCAGCCCATCATTCTCCTTTTCTGTGCCAACAGGGCTGTTTTTGGTCCGCAACGTGACATGCAGAATTGGAATGAGCACATGTGTGCAGAAGCAGCTCTAGCAGCTTTGTCTCTAGTGAGAAACCAAAGTGCCAGGGCTCCTCAGCTTGGGTCTGCTGAACTACTTGTGATTTACTAAGCCCCTGCAGAGAGCCAGATGGTCATTTGGAACATGAGTTCCTCTTTTACAGCTACTACATTACATTAAAGGCATCTCAAATATCTCAAACAGTCTCAGCACTCACTTTCCATATAAACAATTGCTGTAGTTAAGAAGAAGCAGCATGGCATCTGAGCACTGATAGAAAGAGATGATCCAACAAATGCACAAAACAAGTGCACTTCTTGTACTGAAGAGACCACAAGTGCTTTCTGAACATTTTTCTGTTTTAGAGGAAAGTAAGTTGTTATTGAAATGGTGGGGATAAAGTAAGGAAGGCCACCACTACCCTCTCAATCAAGCTGAGACACTTCTAGAAGTTACCTAAAAATCCAGCAAGCAAAAAAAAAAAAAAATTGCATGCATATTTTCAAAAGTGTCCTTTTAATACAGTGCTCTAGCTGAAGAGATTTACATTGTTATATCTAATATTTTAGAATAAGCCCACATGGCTAGTTTCTCTTTGTTTAGCATTAAGTAACAAAAACACTGAGTCTAGCCACATAAAATCTTTTAGCAGCAGCCACAAAGAACATCTACCTCTGAGAAATACACCACAAAGAAACATTAATGCAGAAGAAAATGTAAAACATAAATTGCAAACCTACCCCACTAATTAGAAGACAAAATCCCCAAACAGCCAGCAAGTTAAACATAAAACCACACAAAATATAAATGCCAATTATGTAAATACAATAATCTGGTCAGAGCATGAGGCAGAATGTTTTGCAGGCCTGTAAAATTAAGGACAGCATAGAAGAACTGAGGAGGGAAAATATGTTGTTTACAACACTAAAACATTTCATCTCCTCCTTCCCTGTCCCAGCAGTCCCCAGAATACACCCCAAATCTGACCTATAGAACTTCAATGCCACCGTACTTTGTGTAGATCAGAAGTGTAAGTAAATTCAAACTAGTAACCGTGGAGCTTTGAACCATATGTATTTGAGTCAGTTATGTTCTTACTCATTTATTTTTACATACAATGAGTTATTCATGGATTTTTTGAAGTTGCATCCACTCATAAGAGAGTCTACCTGTGCTTTCTAATGTGAATTTTCTCTGTAATTGCTCTGTTCTATTTGGATAATGCACCATAATACTGGGTGCGTTACTACCATAACACATAGCCAATGCTAAAACAGTGAAATACACTTTCCCTATTACATATACACTTATGAAACCACAAATTCTGTGGTCTGAATAGACTAAGTCATGCCAATTTACAGACCCTACACTGATCTTACTTGCATGTTAGTGGTGCTTTTCATTCCTCCAGCTGCAGCCTATGCTCGTACATTCCTTGTCACACTCTTCTGCTGCAGCCACTTCATGCCAACAGATCTGTATCGTCCTCATCACCTCTTCCCACATACTTCAGATCTCTTTATAGCCATGACACTGTTTAAGTCCTCATACTTCTTTTTATAGGTGTTCTGGTTACGTTTCTGTACCATGCCTGAAGCCTTGCTTCTCTCCCTCAACCCCAGCCGTGCTTAGACCTCCAGTCTCTTTTTGTGCTTTCTTGCGCTTATTTCTCCAGTCATCCACCAACAGCCCCTTCCACCTTCCAGTCTGGCTAATAGGAAACCCTTCTTCTTTTGTCAGTCCTTGACTCCACTGCATCAATGCCCGGTCTATTACTTTTTTTCATCTTTAGTAACAGGTTTTTTATTTTTGCTAGAGACTAGAAAATTTTCCTGGATGAGTTAAATGTTTGTCTCTGAAACACACCTGAAACAATAGCTAGAAAAAGAATCTTACTGCTGGCTTGTACCTGGCCTGTGATGGATGGAATTACTTGTCAAATTTATTTGAAGTTCATTTATAGTAGCCTGTGTGGTGCTGCATTTTGGATTTTGTGATAAAGCCAGTGTTGATAGTGTTGATAATTCATAAAACAGTTGTTTTGGCTGTTGTTGCAAAGTACATGCACAGTGTCAAAACTTCCTGTTTTTTTCACTTTGCTTCCCCCTACCCCCAACAAACAGACTGGGGTGGGCAAGAACTTTCTAGCAGACAAAGCTATGACAGCTGACCCAAATAGGAACAAGGAGTATTCCATACTGTATAACATCAAGCTCAGCAAGGAAACTGGAATGATAGGGAAAGAAAAAATTAGGCTGGGACAAGGAATTTTTCTTCCCTTTACATATTAAGCAGCCCTTATTTTAACAAATAAATTTTTCTTTCATTTGCTCTTCCTATTCTCCCCCTGGACTGCTGGGAGAATGAAAGAAGAATGAGTGAGCAGCTATGTGTGGTCAACCCCCACAGATATAAATCACTTTGGAGGCCTTGATTTCAGGTGGAGACAAGGTTTTCCACTACTTCATTTGACGCACTATCACTGGACTGAGCTTACTCTCACTTATTTCTGTGGTTTTATAATCAGATAGTATACCAAAATTGTTAACAGATGTCAAGTTGTGTAACCCACTTCATTCACCTGGTCAATGTGGCTTATGACCACATAAAACATTCTGATGAGACAATGGTTTATTAAAAATAATACCTTTGTTTGTTGTGAACTCGCTGTCTCTGGCTTTTGCAGATCTCACAAAATCAGCGGCCACAATCATTGGTGTGTAACACAAATCACAACTGTACTTCCTAACCAAGGTTCTGAAAGCCAACCTGTAGACACATGAAGATTAAGAGGTAAATAGTTAAGGCATATTTCTGACTAGCTACCCTAAAATGCTGTTCTAACATGCAGTATTGAGTATTTTATGTGTAGATCTGTGATGAAAATATGTAAAATAATGTCCCACATGTCCCACATCTACCTCTGTCTTAAATAAAAGAGAAGGTAATCACCCATTTTTAGTCACAATAAATTCGAGAAACAAGTTTCTAAACAGAGAAAATGACAGCGCTGACATGACAGTTACTTACTTTGAATAGCGGACCATAGGAGCACATATTTTTACAACTTGCCCAGAATGAAACAAATCCATGGGATCCTTTAGTCGGCATTCTTTAGTTTCTCTGCTGTCATCAATCATATGTAACTAACAGTCCTTTCAGCATCTGGAAAAACAAACAGCGTCTGAAGCGTTCGCCATTCAGCTACTTCTCACAGGCCGTGCTGCAGAGCAGCACAGTTTACACAGAACTTCAGTCCTGGTGGAGCGTCCTGCCAGAAGCTGCTCCCCGCAGGGTGCCGGGGACAGCCCTCCCGGCACGGCCTCCCCCCGGCACGGCTCCCCCCAGTACAGCCCATTCGGGCACGGCTCCCCCGGAATGACCCATCCCTGCATGGCCCATCCCGGCACGGCTCCCGCCGCTCCCGCCACCCCCGCTCACCACGTGCCGCCGCCGCCCGCTCCGTCGCGCGCCTTCGCCATCATCGCCGCGCGCCGCGTCCGGGAGTGACGCGCGGGCTCCGGCACCGCCGGCATGGAGGAGGCGGGGGCCGCCCCCGCCCCGGC
>JAYDZK010000056.1:13604473-13618682 GCA_034509185.1 Euphonia xanthogaster | reverse complement strand
CGCTCTTCCGATCTCCGAGTCGCGGCAGCTCGGGCGGAGGAGCGAGTGCCCCGGCGCGGGGAGGGACCGCGGCGCTGCCGTGCGCGCTGGGGCTCGCCTGCTCCCGAAGAAAAAAAAAAAAACTGGAAGGAGAGGCGAAGGGGCTCGGTTGAGTTAAGAGTGGCTGTCTGAGAACTCTAGTCTTGCTCGATCCAGAGTCACAATTGCGGTATCATTTCATAATTGTTCTATAAACTCACACCGTTGTCGAAATCCGGTATGATTTCATGAAGTTTTGTCTCATGCTACTTGTCAGTGATCTGCAGCCGACTTGTGTGTTTGGTTATGGGTACAGGCTCAACAGCTTCACCCTGGTTACACTGTAAAGTTTGAGAAAATAAGGTATTGATAATTTTTAGTGTATTCTGCTCAAGAGAAGAGTGTCGGGAATAAAGGAACACGTGACTTTATCACCATTTGCAATAAAAAAAATCCCCCAAACAAACACGAACCTCAGTTACCAGTTCCAGACTTGTTTCTCATGATTGTGCCCTCTTCCGACGTTTCTACTGTGTCATGTAGAGAACATTCACTGTTATGTTGAAGAAATTGAAAGTTAGAGATCTGTACACTGCAGGGCTATAAATATTATTTAATTCTTCTGAACCATGAAAATAAAACCCTAAACTCCTAAATCCTTTTTCAGAATGTTATGCTGACTTCTTCAGAGAAGACTTTGATGTGAAAGCTTACACTTCCCAGTCCATCCATCAGGCTGTGATAGCTGAGCAGCTGGCCAAACTTGCTCAAGGTATTAGTCAGTTGGATAAAGAGCTGCATTTACAAGTAAGTTTAAAGCGTACCTGTTATTCTGGGGTGATTGGTATAAACTAGTCAAAAACTTAGTATTCTTATAAGCTTGTAACTTGTGAAATTGCCCAGTGTCCTCTGCAAGCAGTTACTAAAGGTACAGCTTGCAGCTAAACTAGTAGTGAGTTTGACAACTCAGTTAAGCCCACACTCACTACTCCTACCAGGCAGCCACGTATTGTTTCAGTTTTTGTAGTCTTATCACTGTGTGCTGCTTTACTCTTCCTTGTACGAAGGAAGACTCTTTCCAAATGATTGTGTCAACTATCATAAACACTTGAGGCCATGTTTCAGCATGGTGTTGTGAGAAGACAGGGAGAGCTTGCACCCTTACATCATATGCTGAAGAGTAGCATAAGCCCTAAGAGTTACCTTTAGCTAGAAGAATTAACCTATGTTAACACACCTCTACACCTTCAGAAAGGCTTTTGAGTTAAGATAGAAGAAGACCTTTTCTATCCAGAAATCATAAATCCACGGTAGACATTGCAATGAGAGCACTTGCTAAGTTTGTCTGTACTATCAAAACTTGCTTCTTCCCCCCCTGCCCTAGTTAGTAAGTTCTTTGGGAACTAGTTTAAAAATGTCATAGAATATGCATTATTATGATGTGATTAGTAAGTTCACATTTACAATTATTATTAAATATCAAGATGTGTTGAAATGTGATTGCTCTGCTGACTTTAATTAAAGTATCAGCTCTGCTGCACATCTTACTTAATTACTGACCCTCTTCTCATTCTGAGCTTGCTGCTTTTGTGAGTTAAAACACCTTGTGTTCTTAGAACCCTTTCTTCTGTAAGATGTACCTGCTTTTTCCTGTATCTGGCTAATGTAGGGATGCTGATACTTAAATGCCTAATGTAGGAATGATTGTGATATATTAATACTTCTTTTAGGGTCATGACCCCCTTTTTTCTCTATTGATTTCTATGTTGGTTTTTTAAGGTTGTTGCAAGACATGAAGATCTGTTGGCCCAAGCAACTGGAATTGAATCCCTGGAAGGTAAATATTGTTATATTATGCTGGCTATCCTTACAGTGAAGGGAGCACTTTTAGGCTCTGTGCAGGGAATGCATTCACTGCCAATTTTCGCCCCTAATGTTAAAGCTCCAGAACTGATTTCTGAGGAGTAACGTGTGACAGCTTTTTAATTTTAGTTTTTCCTTACATCAGTAGATGGAGCTCCAAGGAGAAGATTTGGCTGATACTTCTCTGGAGTAGTTTCTTCATCGGAAAATGTATTTTGATAATGTTCTGGGCAACTTTAGCAATAAAGCCTCCTATTAACTTTAAATATATTTTTCTAAATAAGCCTAGTTTTCTTGCAACATTGGTAGGTATCTGTTGCCATAAGCACCAATTTTCTGTTGCACATGCATGTGTTGCCTAGTTTGCACATCTTAACCAAAGAGGCTATAACACGTAATCTAAACCATGTTGAGATACTTTTTACTAGGGAAGGGCTCCTAAGTTAAATACATACCTTTGTTTTATTCCACTTTTTGAGATGTGGATTTTAGCATAAAGTGCTGATTTTCAAAGGCTTGCTTAGGAACCATTGACTGACAGAAGATGGTTGTAGTATATTGTTCTCGTGCCAGCAGCTCATTAAACCTGCCATTCTGCTCTTTGTCATTTTGCTGAGAGTGTCATGTAGTTTGGTATTGTGGTGGGTTTTTTGGTGCAGACAGATATTTACCTCTGTAACATGCTAGAATCTCTATAGCATGCCCCCTTTTCTCCTTTGTAACTTGGTAAGTAATTTATCTTTGTTCCTTTTTCTGCTTTCAGGTTTTGGCATAACCAGAGGTTCTGGTTACTGATAGTTATATCCTTAGTGTTTGGAGCTGCTTGGGTTCACTGTTTTGTGGCAGTAATTGCATATAGCTGTAAAATTAAAGAAATGGCTCTTTAATCTAGTCACAGTAGCTCCTGAATAACTTTTTAAACAGTTGGAGAATCAAGTATAAAAGACTGAAATATGTATCTTATTCTCCAAATAAGAAGGAGACAGGAATGTGTAGTCACTGATACATACCTTCTGGTAACAATCTTCAGCAATTTGTGCTCAGTGGAATTCTGTTTCCTGAAATGATGGCTGTTTCTGAAGTCATTTCTTCCTAAAATTGCTCTGAGGAAAGAATGATGTACTTCAAAACAACTATCAGTTAGGAAACCTTCCTATAAGGCAGGTGTGGTAAATAATGCATGTTTTACAACTAATATGGCAAAGTAAAAATAAAATTCAATTCACCACAAATTTGTTGAAATTTTTCCATTTACTTAGGGTTATGCTCTTAGAGGAAGCACTGAGTCAAGATTCATAAGAAAAAGAAAAGATAAATGCCAAGGGATTCTTTAATTGCGAAGTTAGAAATGCATAGCTCTTGGTATATTTATCAAGTATGTTAGCAAGTGGAGATTATGGAGCTAATTCACAGCATGCACAGTCATTTGGATGTGTGAAAGTGAATCTCATTAAACATTTCAAATTGGTACACCCAGCTTGTCGAGTCTTTTCTTTTTTAGGCCTGTGCACTTTTTTTTAATGGTACACAGCTCTGCTCTACATATTCTTTTCTGTCTATAGGTAGTTCAGTAGGTATCTTGAGCTACCTCTTTAGATTAGGCTGAATTGTATCATCACAGATTTTCCACAGCAGGTGGAGAGGGGAGAGTGCCTTTTCTCCCATCCTCATTCTGTCCTCTGGGAAGAGGGCTGTTGGATGCTTAATAGTACTATTACAGCCATAGATGCAGCAATGTTGTGCCACTGGCCCTCCCCCATTATTGCAATGTAGGGTAGACAATGCAGCCTATTTTGCCAGCTTTTCACTCTGTCTTCATCCTCATGGTCTGTTGCATGCCATACCATGTATAAATAACAGTGAACACACGAGCCTGTCACTAAGCTAATAGTGCTGAAGTATGGAGAAGATGAGCATTTACATATCTGTAAAAAATGGGTGAGATACAGTCACAGTACAGGACAACCTGAATGAACTATTAGTAGTAGTTTCGTTTAAGTTAATGATGGCATGCTTGTTAACAGGGCTTTACAAAAATGTAGTATGTTTTAGAATGCTAACAGTAACTGAAACAAAAATAATTTCATAGGCCTGGGTTTGTCTAACTTAATTAAATGCTCAGCAGGCTGATTCTGTATTGCAAAAATGACTCCTGTCCCCTACTACTTTGTTTGTAATTTACCAAGAAAAGAACAGGCACGCTTGTTGGCTTTCCCTGTGCTGCTTTGCCAAACTAATGTGGAACAAACATGATTAGGGTAGTTTGCTCTGCTTGTAATCTAAATTAGATGACCTTACAATGACATTGATACCTTGCTTTTTGTTGAAGATCCTTATGCGCAGGACGAAAACCTTGAAATAGAATAGTTTATCTTCTCAGTCCTCTTTGTCCTAGTCACTATGTTAAATAAATAGTGTTAAATATGTTATGCCACTTTCATGTATCATGTCCATGTGTTTATACCAGGTTATATAATTTGAGCTGCAGTCCAAATCAACATTCTCTTAGTAAGTAGCATCCTCTAAATAGCATTTGAAATTTCACAAGTGACGGATTTTGGAGTGATATTTATTCTGCAGGTTTATGTTCTCTACCAATACATTTTCCATAACATTCAGTAAGTGACCTACTCATTTTATTTCCCAATATGCTTACTGATTTTGGTTTATCTGTTGCTCTTTTATAAAAGGGAAACTGCTTTTGGTTTTTGCTAAAGTAGTTACTGTGATTTGAAGAAAAACTCTGTAATTTTCTGATGTTTCTATAATTGATGAATGGTGTAAAAAATCTGCTTTATTTTGCAGGTGTCCTCCAAATGATGCAAACTAGAATTGGTGCTCTACAAAGCACTGTTGATAGGTATGACATTCATTATGCAATTAGAAAGTATAAATCCTTATGTTCTATAATGCTATTTATTAACACTGCTATAAATAATTTTCTCCTGTTGTTTTTAGAATTAGAGTCAAAATTGTTGACCCCTACAACAAAATAGTGTCTCGCACAGCTCAGCTTGCAAAACTTCAAGTAAGTTGCATTAAAAACATATTTTAAAAAAATTCTTTTTGAACGTGTGTTATTTCACAATTGTCAGACATGAGTACAGTTTTCTACTCCAGTAGCCTGTAGTTCATTGTCGGTATTTTTCTGAAAATCAGTATTTGTTTCTCTTCAAGAGCTACTGAGAAGTGCTTAGTAGGAAAGCAGTACATTGACCTTTGTACTAGCTAATTGAGTTTTTGTAGAGATGGAGGGAAGAGAAAAGGGTTATCTGAGTATAGATTAATTCAATTCTCATAACTGTTTGTGTTATTTTGGTATTTAATGTTATGGTGCTGTTGTGTAGAAGATGCTTTTCGCCCCTAAGTTAGTGCAGGCTTTGCTGAAGTTTAGTAAAGAGTTTGAGAATTAATTCTTTCAAAATTCTTTCAAATTTCTTCAACAGTCAAGATGCAACTTAAGGAGCTATTTGTGGTTGTAGAGTTTTGGAAGCCCAGGTGCATAGTTGTGCCTGCCTTTTCAATATAAGTGGAGTCTACAGTAGGATGTAGATGTCTGTTAGAGAATAGCAGTGGGAGAGAGCTTATCACAGTGATGGTGAGATAAGTGTCAAACACTTAATTGATAGTTTTATAGTAGTTGAAAACTTTTCCATAGATCTTCAGGAGTCATGTATCTGCATTCTGTTAAGTTTATGGTTTGAAATGCAGCACAGCTCTGGCCCCGCAAGTGTTTAATGAGTTACTGTTTGAACTGTTTGTCTTTGCAAGTTTACCTGAATTTTGAGCTCTGGATGTACACTCTAGTAGATTGCCATCTGCAAGTGACTGCTGTTGTAGAGTAGATGAAGCTGCAGACTCGTGCTGTTTCTAGTCTGGGGACTGGTGGAGCAGCTGCACTGTCTCTTGGCTGAACTTCTATTTTCTATGTTACTTTCAGTAGAAGTGAGGTTCAGCAGGGAGCTGAACTTCTGTGCAGCCAGTTTGGCCAGATGCTACTGTTGTTTTCAGCTCCAGCTGTTAATCTTTTTGCCACAGGCCAAAAATCCCATGACTTCCATGTGGCAGGTTAGGTGTAGATTTTTTTGTTGTTCTCTGATGTGTGTTGGGCATGTAGAAAAAGTTGTGGGAATGTGGGGCTAAAGATGAGGATCTTTTGTACCCTGCCCTTACACAAAGTCAGACTGCAGAAGGATGTCTGAGGAGAATGAGTCCCTGAACTTAGGAAATGTTTCTTGAATGCTTCCTCTTGGCTGTTACATGGGTTTTCCTGTGGTGTAAAAGCAGCATCCCTCCAGAGCCAGCGTTATTCAGGCTGTGCCAGGGGATTTGTAAGATCTGACTTTCTTTGCTGTAAGTCAGGAAAAAGAGGTGGAGAGTGGGAGTCTGGTAGGCTGCTTTTTTAGCATCAGTGTAGAAAGAGGAACGATGATTCCAGATTCTCTGCCAGTGAGAGTCAGAGTCTCATCACAAGACCTGCTGTCCCTTCTTGTGTTGGCAGATAATTTCTGGGTGCTTTATGTTACACTACACTGCTGGGAGGAGCTGAGGACACCTGAATTAATAAATGAAGCTGAATTTATGGAGCTTCATTTATTAATTTATGAATTCAGGACACCTGAATTAATAAATGAAGCTGAATTTATGGAGAGTTGAGTCAAATCTCAACTCTCCAGCCTCCTAAAAATGCACTGCTGGGCTGTCCTTCACCTGGGGGACTCGTTTGTTGAGGAAGGAAGGGCACAGCACAGCAAACAATTAACTTCTTGGTGATGGCAGGGCTTATGACATGAAATTGCTCCCAAATGCAAGACTTGTGGTTTGGGACATTGTCAAACTTACTGATTTTATCAGCTGATCTACAATTGGTAGATGTAGATGGCTGGTAAAAGAGGTTGCTTTCTGTCAAAATCTGTAGGGTTGGCAGGTATGTTTTGCTGGAATGCATGATGTTGCAGTGCCTCTTGTTGTGATGGTGTTGTTTTAATACCTCTGCATTGATTGCTGTGGGACTGCTCACTAACTGAAGGAATATTTGACTTGCATAAAGCTAGATTTTGCCATCCTTAATTGTTTTTAATATAGTCTGGCTTTTTCATAAACATTCTCACTCCAAGTTTGTTGTTAAACTTCAAATCTAGTCCTGAATTCTGACTCTCTGCTATGTTCTTGTACTTATTTTGTCTTGCTCTGCTCTTAGAGCTTCATGGCATCCCAAGGCAGCAGCAGACACTGAAAGCTCACTTCCTGCTCTACATCATACTGTCCTCTTCTGACTCTTTCCATAGTCGATCACAAGCTGAGTGGGAGTGGTTAACAGCTGAAATGTGTAGACAGGGAGTTTGTCCTTCAGAGGATTCTTTTCTGGGAAGCTCTGTTTAACTGAGTGTCTTTGCATGGTCTCTTGTTTCAGTGTCTTGGTGTTTGAAAACCTTTATAAGAGCAAAACATTTCAAAAAAACTCAATAATTCTGTATTTTAAAGTTATTCTTACTTTAAAATATTTACCAGTAGCAGATTTTTTTTTGTGATGCTACTGTAAATAAATAATAAATGTAGTCTGAAGATAGTGGACTGTCTCCTCTTTCTTCAGGCTTTATAAACAACAAAATATAAACATTCAGTTACCTGCATATATGAGCTACACACTGGCACATTTTCAAGTGACTCTCTCTTTGTAATTAACTTTTCTCTCAGTAATTTCTTAAAATTAATTTGAGATTAAAAGTAAGAGGCTTTTTGTTGGCTCAAATTATAGCAATAATTTCTGTTATTGTTGGCATGTTATTTTAAAATTCAGTAGATAGATAATATGTAATCTCAAAATTTGGGGTTTATTTTTAGTTTTACTTAAAGTTACCTGGACTAACTGGGGCCACTGGTCTTTTCCAAATTAATTCTTGCTTGAACAGTAGAATTTGTTCCTTGGATGAAAGCATCTCCTTTAGAAAAGCATACTTGATCAACTCAGGGAGGGACTGTTTCCTGAATTAATTCAGACTTCTGTTACGAGGGTAGTCAGGTTAGATGATCTGGCATCTGTGAACAGCTCCACCATTAGATACAGTTCTTTATTTCTGTTACATATCCTTACATATAGTAGAATTCTTTTGCTGTGACTGGGAGTTTTATTAAGTTGGACAGCTCACATAAATGAAAACACTTGAGTGAAACGGAATCTTTGTCAAGGGTACAATGCAATAGAAGTCACTACAAAATTTAGAGTGCATCTTCATGTCTTTGGATTTTTTTTTCCTTCTACTAATTCCCAGGGCTAGAAATTAAAACTTTTTTTTTGCTCTTGTATCTAAATGTAACTTCTCCCATCTCTTACTCTCTTTTCTAAGATTGTTCCTTGGGACAGGAAATAATAAGCAACAATTCAACAAAAATGAAATACTCTTTTGGCATGTAAAGTAAAAGGTGGTTTGAAAATAACAGAAGGTGAATTCCCAGGGAAAAACATTAGCCAGAGGTATACAACTGGGTTAGAGAGTAATTAATTTTGAAAGCAAAGTAATAATACTATGCCCTCTCTTGGTGAAGCATAGTGCACTATACTAGAAGCTATTTTCGATTAATCTTGCAGAAATTTAGTTCACAGATATGAAAGTGATATGCGGCTCAAGATTTTTCTAATTAAAGAAATGAATTAATAAAAATTAATACATTAATCTCTCAAAGCAGGATAAGCTCCACTTAGCTCTCACAAAGTATAATAGAAATCACATGGTTAACTTCTCACAGAAGGCGTAGAAAACTTGCACTTCAGACTGTGATAGAGCCCAAAGCAGCAAGAGTAATCGAGCTTTCCCTGATGTGCCTCAGTGGGTTTTTTCCATTTTGTTTTGTCTAAAATGTTAGTTGTTTAATAAAATTAAACTATAAATATTTGTGGATTTGTTAGTTTGTGCTGGCATAGGGAAGACATTGCCAGGCTGTACAAGTCTGCTGTGGATATTGGTTGAAATTATTCACTGGTATAATTTTTTATGTGTGCACTACAACTTCACTTTTCAGTTAAATGAACTTGAGTCTGAAATAGAGATTCTAAGTCTTGTTGGATACTAAATATTTTTTTAAGAAATTTAAAATTAATTTTGATATCCATAAGGTTAATGCTTCGGAAGACTTTGCTTTCAATACCAGGGAAAATAGCTCCAACTATTCCAAAACAACTGTGTCATAGTTATTCAAAATTTCTCACTTGCCACGCTTGTTAATCTGATTGGACTGTATCTATGACTGTACTGAAATCTGAGTTGCATTTCTGAATTCTCTTTTAGTTGTTACCCACTCTAGAATGTTGCTATTCCCATAGCATGTATTTCAAGATATTAGTTGAGTGAAAAGTTATGAAACTATTATATTTGATTCAGATGTCTGCAATGCCTGTTATTCTAATTTGGTGCTAATAAAAGCATGCGTGAATATGGTTCCTAAAAATTTATGTATATGTCCATATTCCTAATTTTTAACCAAGAATGCCATGTATTTTAATAAGCATATGAAAGAATGTGAAGTAGCAGTTGGCTGAATGAAGGTAACTGACCTTCTGAAAGTTTTGCTGAGGATTAGTTTTTACATATATGCCTACTATAAGAGTCAATATCTGTAATAACAATTTAGTCTTTAAGTTCTATTGTCTTCTGAAGTAAGTGCTGCCATTTTGCTTCTTTTGGATGAATATTTGATTGGCAAAGCCAACTTCTTAACTTTGCTGAAGCTTTAAGAGGGGAGGAGTATTGAGGAGAGATGCACAAGGTAAAATAAAACTCACTTCTAATTAGAAATAGAACACGCCTCTGTCGTGGGATTCTGAGTTTCCTTTGTTTTCTGCGTGGGTAGTGACAGAATAATCTCAGTAGCCCCATGAATATAATTACCAGCTTCTGGAAGTCCTTGTCTATATAACATAGAATCATATTAAAAGATTTTGGAAAAAAGGGATTTCAGTGTTCTAAAGTTCCTTGTTTTTATTCACATTCACATTTCCTTTTTTGGTTAAGATGTTTCCACATTTGAGTAGTGGTATTATGTGATGGTAATGTACTGATAATATCCCCTAATGCCACAATTTCCCTGCAGGCTGCCTGTGACTTGCTGCGGAGGATAATACGCATCTTGTATCTCAGTAAGAGACTTCAAGGACAACTGCAAGGAGGAAGCAGAGAGATAACAAAAGCTGCCCAGAGTCTCAATGAACTTGGTGAGTCCTTCTTAATTACTTTTAGATACATTTTTAGCTTGTGCTCACATGACTCACGCTAGTGTTTGAGGTAAAGAAACCCAAAACTTTTTATGGTGGTTCTTGCTTTCCGCTTCCTGATTTAAATTGAGAAATGGGATGGACAGAACTTATTAGTCCTTTACATTTTTTTGTATGACTTTTCTAGGTACAGGTATTTAATAACATGAAAATTCTGTCATAATAACCTCTGTTCTTTTGGGCAACAATTTTTTTGTGAAGCAATTTCGTACTGGCTTATGTTTCTATAAAACACCCTCAGAGGAAGGAGATATATATTTAGCTTTTGGGAGACATTGCATTATAATAAGGCATAGTTTGAATTACTGTTTATGTCCTAAAAGAAAGATATTGGCCATGTGACTTTTATGGAAGCCATGGGTGATATGATATACACATACCCAACCTAGTTCAGATACTGGAAGTGTTCTGCTGCCTAGTGACTAATTTACCCTTTATTTTATTGGCTTGTGTGAAGAATAATGAGGTAGTCCTCATGAAGGTTCATGTGCCATTGCTAGAATGTTTTCTATACTTGAGCTAGCTTGGCAAATTCCACACTGTGCTGCAGGATGCAGTGAGGAGCATCCCATTAGTCTTGGAGATCAGTTGGGGGTGTTGTATATGGTATCTTGCCAGCTGTTTGTCCTCTGATTTAATGGTATTCAAATTCCAACTTCTAAAAATAGGTTGTGGGAGGGCTAAACTATCAACATTTAGAATCATCCTGAAGTTTATTTTGCATATTTGTCACTACTGCTCTTTTTATACTGTGTGATCAAAAAATTATTAGCCAATGATTTAGTCCTATAACTGGCGGATGCAAGTTGCAAGCAGAAAGTTTATATATTTATTTAGTGTATCAGTTTGATTGGAGCACTTAAGCACCAGTTGTATCATTGTAAGGTAGAATATTTTTTCTGATTATTTTTACCTTTCTTTCCATTTTGCTCTACCATTACATCTTCAGAATATATAAAATAATACTGTCTGTTAACTATCTGGATTGCAGGAGTTGTGGAATTAATTGGAGTGCTAGATCCTATTAAACAAATTAGTACAATTTAGTGGTAAAATCTGAGAGGTTTAGTGTAGTTTTTAGGATTTCTTTCTTTGATAAAAAATACTTTTTACTACTCATCTTCCTCTTTTTTTGTTTCACCATTAAAAAAAAAGACCTTGCACTTTGTTTTGTCAAAGTGCCACAGTCTTTTGAGTTTCTTGTTTTCAAATACTTGTGTTTTCCTGAAGCTTAGCAAAGTCTGAGTAATTATTGTTGAACCTGAAGGGAAATGTGTCCCCTTTGGTGACCCTTTTGAATTTGATCCTACAGTCCATGGGGGTAGCCAAGGCTTGTGGTCCTTAATTTAATCCTTCATCCTTAGTTCTGGATGGTTTATGGCCAGGAAAAATACCTTGTCTACTGTCATTTCTCTCTCCATCTCCTTTCCTGGCATTTCTTCCTTTCTCTTGCCTCTCCATCTGCATCTTTGTCACCCTCTGCTGCCCACCTTGGCTGGTTTGCCTTCCTCCTGCTTCCCAGCTGGCCATGCCTCCCAGCACCGGCGTGGATGGGAGCACCCCCTGAGGAGATGCTGGTGCAGGGAATTGGAGGTGTCTGTCCCGTGTGGAGAGGCAGTGACTGCTGGGTGTGGGGTAGCTCTGTTCCAAGGGGAGGAGAGCTCAGGGGGCTGCAGTCAGCGTGGGTCAGGGTACTGCTGTGGGAGTCAGCAGGGAGCGTGGGGTATGGGGTATGGCTGGGGAAGTGCTGTGCTGTGCTTCTGGACTTGGAAAGCACTGGGATGGGGAGGAGATCTCTAGCAGAGAGGTGGTGGTGGTGGTGTGTGGCAGGAGAGCACTGGGGATGTGGATGTGCTTGGGGTGAGGCTGTGGAAGTGCTGTGCTTCAGGAAGGTGGGAAATGTGATGTAGTGCTCTGAGGGTGGGGAACATGGGAGCAGCACTGGGCGCTGGCAGTTCAGCTGGTGAGATATGGAAGCTTTGGGAGGCCTGGGGAAATACTGCAACATCTGATGGTAGCAAATAGGGGGTAGACATGAGTGGTGTGAAAGCCTGGTATTGGATAGGGACCTCTGTGTCACAGAGGCTTGCTTTCATGTCCGAGATGAATACTGATCTGTGATTTTAGCCAGATATTCCTGAATATCCCTTTCATCTCTTGTTCAAGGAAAAAAGCATTTCATTGTTTATTACCTTTCTGTTGTACAAAGCAGAGTAATTTCTGCTTTGTCAAACTCAGCCCTGTGATATTACTGTGAAAGGTTTGCACTTGCTGTGGTAAAAGATACCTTCCATTGCTTCTAAGGTATTCTGTGCAGAATCTTGAGATAACTGTCAAGTTTTTTTAATGTACTGCTACATTATGTGTGTATGTTTGGGGGACACAAATGTACGTTTTAGGTATGTATTTAACATATATTCCTGTAGCTAATCTATGTTAGTTCAGTTACAACTTTTACTTAGTTGTGTATTGAAGTTTATTTTGCAGTGATGAGAAAGGCCATGATAAATATATAAAATATGTGAATTAAGTAGAAATATGTGTAAATAAGAGAAACTAGAAGAAACAGTAGCTTTTACTGAGAAGCAGTTTTTTTCTGACCTGACTTCCTTAAGCAAAGGAACTCTAGAACAAATAAACAATTTGTTGGAGTCTGTATAAGAGTGCTGTTAAATAGTAGGACACACAGATTTATCAAGAATGAATCCTGTTTAACCAACCGTATTTTCTTTGTTGGCAGCATGACAGGCCTTGGGACTAGAGAGATCAATGACTGTCTTGTAGTTTGATTTAAATAGGGCTCTTGACACCATTGATTTAAGTAGGGCTCTTGACACCATGTCACACGACAGGATTGGCAATAGAATCCAGATGGAAATGTCATGCAGTGAATGCAGAAGTTCAGAGAAAGCTGTACCCCAAAAGCCTTCATCTGTTGTTCGCTCACCCAGCAATATATGAAGCAGGGTGTTGCTGAAACGTGGTCTGTAGCTGGCTTGTATTTTCATTAATGATTTGAGTGATGTAATATGGCATATATCCTTATTAAATTTACTGCCAATAATCAAGCAGAGAAGAATGGGAGGTATGTTGGGAAACAGGATTAGAATGAAAAATATTCTTAGCGAATTGGAGATACGTCTTACCTGAACTGATTTTATTTCTCTTTCAGACAAGTGCTAAGTCCTCACAATAAATAGTTCTAGTTAAGAGGGGGAACAGGAGAAATGACTATATGGATTACAGTTCTGCTGAGAGGGTTGATAGTTCCTCACAAATCGAGTGCAAGCCACTTGTTCTTTTAGTTTGTAGCAGTGTGACATTGTTGGCAATAAAGTTTGTGCTGATATTTGTAAGGAAGGGTGTTGTGTGCAAAGCACTTGAAAATAATCTTTTGTTCATGCTTCAAACAGAATATCAAGTCCCTTTTGAGGCACCTCATTGAAGGAAGATGTATGTTAATTAGAGAAGCTCCTAAGCACAGCAGCAATGGTGGCTGAAGGTCTTGAGGGTAGTCAGTGGGGGAAGGAGCTAGAAGTGTGTGGCTGTGTTTTGGAGAAGAGGGGAATGAGAGGGAGAGTAATGTTCTTCAGATAAACAAAGGTTTTTCAGATGGAAAGGGATTAAATCGCTCTCCATATGCACTGTGATTTAAACAGTAAGTAATGGGCCTGAAATGAAGCAAAGGAATTTTTTTTCTGAAATGTTAGGAAAGAGTTCTGCCAGAAATTATCATTTCAGGGGAGCTGTGGAGCAGTATTTGAAGCCTTTTAAAAATGTTTTAGACAAAACATGTACCAGGAATGAAATCACATAGTCATGGAATAGCTTGGTTTGGAAGGATCCTTTAAAGCTGATCTAGTTCAACTCCTCTGCAATAAGCAAGGATAATTAGATTGGGATGATCTTGCCTTGAAGTGGGAGGACTCAGTGAGGTGATCTGCTCCCAGTCCTTTGTGTCTCTTGGAAATATTCCCCTCCTTCCCCATTTTTTTGTTTGTTTGGTTGGTTTTTCTTTTTTTTTTTTTTTTTTTAATTGGAATAGATCGGAAGAGCGTC
>JAYDZK010000056.1:13569343-13604373 GCA_034509185.1 Euphonia xanthogaster | reverse complement strand
TTTTTTTTTTTTTTTTTTTTTTTTTAATTGGAATGCTTCATATAAAATGTTCTTCACAAGTTGGTTTGTTGGGCATTGTTCCCAGATACCACCTGGAATATTATTAGGACAGTGTGACAGGAAATTTCATGCCATCACTTCAGCCTCTTCTTATCATTCCTTTAGATGAGATAGAAAAATTTCCTCAAAGACCTTCATCTCAACCCTCTGACACAATTACTTCTCTTCTGGTTTTGACTGACATTCACATAAACTTCACATAGTTTGTTGTGTTACTTGAGTGCTGCAAAAACTGACCCTCAAAAGCTATTATGTCAGTCTGGTCTGGGAGAATGCAGTGAGCAGGAAAAGGAAGGTGATACTGGCTGTGTGAGTGTGAGTGTCCTATATCTAATTTTTTTCCCTCTTTTCTGGGAAAGAAGCAAAGCTGTCTGACTGTTTTTAAGAAAGATGTTACATTATTTCTCTTTTATTTTTTTAGTATTTGGGATGAGTGATGAATATTGTTATGTGTATATCAAAATACTAAGCACTAGTTAGTATTCAGGAAACAACAGTTTTAATTCGTTGTTTTAGTGGTAAGTATTAAGCTAGTTTATTTTATACTGGTTAGTCCTGTTTATTGCAAGGTGGAAATACCTTTACCAGTGGTTTCCATGGTGTACCTTATTAATTGAGTGCTAAATAGCAGAAGTAGTCTAGCTAATACACATTGACTTATTCTTAAGCGATTGCAGATTGGCTGACTGCAATATTTGTTCCTCTGGTTAAATATTATTGTCTAAAAGCTGTTTCATTTTAGCTGCTACAGTTTTTGCAGTAACATTCAATATGTGTTATGTGTCTGTACACAAGTATTACTAAACTTGCAATGGTAAACTGTCTGAACACCTGCCATGGATACTGTGGCAGCTCTTTCACTGCCGCCTTCTTCCTGTATCCTGTTCAGTCATGAACTTCTTTTTTTTCCTTCTGTTCCAAGCAATAATTTACAGTGTATGATTGCCAAGCCAGATCTTGTGTTGACTGCTGTTAAAGTTAGGATGGACTTGGCTACTGTCATGTCAGTGAAGTCTCTCACTGCTGGTACACAGAGCAGACAGATTTGGTGATACTAATACTGCTGTACACAGTTTCTCATAAGCATCAACACTCATCAAACCTGAGGCAAGTGTTGCTTTCATGGTACTTTTGCTTTGGGACTTAGATGCCTGACAGTTTGCTGCCTTGTGCAATATCTAGTGTCCCCAAAATAATATAGCATATGTCTGTAGCACGATGCATTGTTCTGTAGGGGGAAGTGAACTGATTTGATTAATAGAAATGACACGGCTTGCATTGCACGACTCTGCCTGGGATAATTGGTCTTGCTGAGAATGACTGAATTGTGTCACTGGCTCAGAGCCATCTGCAATAGGGCCACTTCTTCAGGTGGTGCATCTGCATCCATAGGAAGTGCAAATATCCTGCTAAAACATTTTTCTTCTCTCCCTGGTGGTGTTAACAGTAACACTGCCACACCTTGGTAGTTGAAGTGGTCTGGCCTAAAAAATACTGTGCCCTTCTGTAGCTGAATGTAATCTCCATGTTCTTCAATTTCATGTTGTTCCTTTCAGTTGAGTTGGTTTTTATTTTGCTTTATGTTTTTTGTGATATTCTGTTACCATAAGATGGAAGATAATGCAAAAATTTGATGTGCAAATTTTTATTTGTAGTATTCCAGGCCAAAAAAACCCCTTTCTGGTGGGAAAGTTAATTTTTTTTCTTGTTGGCTTTTGAAATAAAGTACATTCTTGATAGTATGTAACAAGTTGATCCATTTGAAACATTGACTGTAAGATACCAAATTAATGTGCATGTAATAGAATGATTTTCAAAACTTAATACAATTTTTCATTATCAAGAGGCTCATAGTGTAAGACCTCTTTATCTTTGAGCAAGGCAGACAGAGCATACAGATTTTACCATCAAATTATCTTTTGCTGTGACTAGGATTCGTAGCTTGGAAACCTGATGTTAGATGAAGCATTTTATGTCAATATTTCACATGTTTTACCTAATCTCTGGCATGCATTCTTCTTCTTCAGTAGAACTCACTAAACACTTAAAGGTACATGAAAAAGACTCAATTTTGAATTGATGCAAGAAAAAAATCCTGCTGCAATTTTGTTTTTCAACATATCCTTTAAATTACCAGGTTTTGAATTTAATTTTCTTTATGCATACAGCTCAGGAAAAAGAATCCAAGTATGTTTGTAATTCTGGGATTTCTTCATGCCTAGTTTCCATTAAACAACTGTAAGCAAGTTTCAAGTTTGCTGGATTAAGTGACACTTTTTTCTTGTAAGCATTAAGTTGATTTCTGGTATTGGTGAGAATAATCTTTTAGCTGTAACTACTCAAAAAATTGATTTTGCCATACTATTAAGTGTTTGGTAATTTTATTCTCAAGCACATAGGCCTTGTTTGAGGGCTGAGTGTCAGATGTTTTAAAATGGGTTTAGTATTCCACTTTCTATCGTGGTGTTAACCTGTTCCTAAGTGATATGTTACTGACAGCCCAGTAGTAAGGCTGTGTCAGAAGTTACTTATAGTGTGTTCAAGTTGCTTTTGCTGTAGCATGTGGAGTATTTCTAAAAGTTTTTTTCCATATTCCAAGCCCAGCAAAGACTTTTTCTGTCTTTTGCTTTTTTCTTTTTCAGTTACAGATGTCCACACTTTTTCTTCCTTATATTTCTGAAAAGCTTTACTCTTTCCAGCTCCCTGTCATCTGTTCCCTAAATCTGATTTCTGCTATTTCATTATTAAGATCAGTTATGACTTTTATTGTATGATCTAATGTATAGAAGTTGGTTGTAGGCTAGTATTGCATTGAGCTAGGCTTCAGCAGGTACCGAGTAAAATCTAGGGCCTGACAGCTCTTGGTTTATTCACTTCTAGCAGAACCTAAACCTCCTTTTCAGAGGACTCCAGTGGGAAAGAAATGATAGTGGACAATAATGAAGGAAGGGGAGGGGGGAGGTGATGGACTGCCACAAAGTGTTTTCTGCTTGGAGATGAATTATTGTCAGGACAGCAGAATAACTGCACCCATCATGCAGTTGATAAATTATTATGCATTTAAACTGTCTATGGACAGGCACATAAGGCACAAAGAGTGTTTGCATTGGTAGCACATTCAGTTCAGTGTTTGAGATTGAGACAGTACTTATTTTTAAAAATTACTGTGCCTGCAGTATTTTCCATTTGCTTTGGTAATACATCAGATGGTCTGGGGTTTTGTGATCTAGAGGCTGTATCTGGGGTTTGTAGTGTCACCTAATGCTGAAATAAAGGGAATAGGGAATTTTGAAAGAAGAACTGATTGGAAAGGAAGAATAGAAGGAGTGATGAAAAGAGAAATTGTGGAAGATGATCTTGGCAATTACACCATCCTATCTTTTTTCATTAATAGGTTTAAATGTGAGGGCCAGGTCTCATAGTTCTTTTTTTCCCCAATTTTTGTTTCTTTATTTTGAAATTAGTGAATTTAAATGCGTAACTCTAAAATCTGAAAAGTCTACTTATATTCTGTTTCTCTAATTACAAAATTCTCCTTCTCCTGTCAAAGAGCAGTAAGGAGTTCTACCAAACCTGTTTCTGTTTTGCTGTTAGGGCATATATGTTCCTCACCAGAAGGATGGCTTTGCAACAAGGTTTGGACCTTGTTTTTGCTTTACCCATTGATCTTTTGAAGTGTTTGAACAGTAAGTATTTTTGTACTTGTTAGCTAAGGTGTGTCATAAGAGTGCAGATATGAAAGAATATGAGAGAACCAGCAACACAAATTGGCTTGTATTTATGAATGTTTGTGTTCAGCCAAATACAGGTTAAATACTAATTCAGAGGATTATTTTAATTTTTAATTGGTTTGGAGCAATTATGATTGTGTAATTAGTACAGATCCTATGACATCTTTGAGACAAAATATTGTTACTGGATAGTCATACTTACTCAGTAGAACTAGATAATTAAAAGTAGAAAGAAAAGCTCTGGGTTTCTGTTTCCAGGTGACATACAAAAACTAGCAAGACCAAAAGATGTCTGCAAACTCTGTCTGCCTTTGAATCTAGTAATTTTTGTGCACTGACTTTAAAAACTCCATATTAGTTAAAAAAAACCCAAAAAACCGAAGACCAGACCAAATATGAAAAAAAAGAATAAAAGAAGTACTTTTGACTGGGAGAATGGAAGGGACACAGAGGTTAGCAGTGAGTCTCTGAGAGATTATGCTTTTGCAACTTGTAAATTATAAATACATTGTAGAAGGTAGGAGTTAGATGGCAAGACTTTGAAAATAATTTGCATTATCTCTTACATATTACATAAACAAAGCAAAAGCTGTGTGTATGGGGTCATGAAGAGAAAGGCAAGTTGAGTGGCATAATTCCAAACAGTAAATGAATGCAGGCATATCAACAACAGAGTGGTGTCATCTCTAAATTTGTGGTATATTCTTACTCTTATTTCAACAGGCATTAAAGTTCAAGTAAACAACGAAGAGCTTGGGCTCTTAAATTGGTGACACAAATAACTAGAATGGGAAAATTTAGTTCTCTAGTTCCATTTACAGCTGGAATGATACATCTGAAACAGTATGGATCCAGCTGTGTATTCTGCTCTGGGTGGAAGTTTTCCAAGGAAATTGCAGTTTTATGTTTCTGGCCAAGTAAACATAGGCACTGTCTGAAGCTCTGGTAGGAATTGACATTTATAGCTTTCTCTGTTCCCTCTTTCTGATCATTTATATACTTGGAGATTCAATAGTAAACTGCAGGTTAGTTCTCCCAGAACTAGAGTAGTGGTCTCTAAGGTGATCACATTGGTGGTTTGAGTTCAGTAGATGATCACTTGTCCATGGGAAGGTGTGGAGAAATGTCACACGTATTTTTCCTAGGGATGCTGGCTGAGGGTAGCTGAGTTTTGTTTTTCTATGGCTGATGGTGAAATCAGTTGTTTAGTGGTGAAATAAATAACACTGAGAAGCAATTTCTAATATTGATCTTTTTCTTTCTGCTGGGACTGAAGCATTTATTAGTGGTTGAACAGAAGAAGAGCATGATTCATTCAGAAATAACACTTCAATATTGTATGCTTGACAAAACAGAGTGGGTTTTATTTCTTTTTGAACAAGCAGATTCAGCAGTAGAGTGAGAGAGAATAGAAATGGATAAAATGGACAGGTGACTTGTGACCAAGGAAAGAAGTGAGCATTGGATTCAAATGATTACTAGGTCAAATAATGGTGGTAGCAAATAATTTTCAGAAAATTCCATTGAGGATCATGGAAAGAGAAGTTTCAGTAGAAGTAACTGTAAATGCATATAGATCTGAAAGTCAGCTAACAAAGCCCAAAAGATGCTACTTTCACAGCTCACTGAATTAAACCAGAAAAACTGAGTTGTTGCATGTTTCCGAAATGTGTGGAAGAACAGTGTTGGGAGCCTAGACTGCATGTCCTCTGCAGCCAGTGCTTTACAGTCACCCATTTCTAACACAGGAAATGTTATTTTGTGTTCTTTTATAATAAACAAACTGACTGAATTTGGAAGATATTTGTTGCCAGAGTGGCAAGTTGTGATGCATAGGGCAAACTGAGAATAGACCCAGTGTTCAGTGTTCCATTTTGGAAAGAGTTGATTTTCCATTGCAGAGGACCTTCTGTTCAGACAGTGGGGCACATGTATTTAGCCAAACTTGAAAGCTGAAAGCTTGCTGAGAAGACAATATTAGGGTGAGAAATCCTGGCTTTTTAGCAATCAAGAAAGAGGGTACTCCTGACTGAAGGCCTGTTCTAATGTAGGGACAAAGCAAAGACAACAACTACAATTGGAAAACAATGTATAAATACCACTGAATGTATTGCAAATATAGATTATAGGTATGAAAAATCTAAAATATTGCAAAAAAATCCATGATAGACTGGAAGCAGAAAGACACCTATCATGGAATAAACTTACTAATATACTAGTTTCCAGATTGTTCATAAAGATGGAGAATACGAGGACTTTTCAGTGAGTACTCGTGTTTTCTGTTTGAAGACAGGGTAATTTGTTCTTCCATAGAGTAAGGATACCAACCACTAACAAGGATGTTACACAAAAGTGTAGGTTCCCAGAGACATTAGTTTGTGATTCTTTACTGAATAGGGAAGGAGAAAGTCCAACTTGTGTTGTTCCAGCACTCAAAAGGAGATGGTATTTCTATTGATATCAATGTCAAGTAGATACAAAGCTACTCTAAAAAAATAGTAGGCAAGTTGAATTCATTTGAAAGAAGAATTCAGGGCTGTAAAGCTGGATTAATGATAGTCAATTACCTTTTTATGGAAAATATGTGTTGTCAAACAAATTTTTGTGTTTTGCTTACTGAATTGATTAAAGAAATTGTGTAGATGCATTATAGATTTATGTGCATAAATTTAGATGACTTAAACCTCCCTTTAAGTTAATTTTCCCCAAAGCAGGTATTTAAATAAGCCATATTCTCCTCACCTCACAGTTGCTCTACATTCTTAGTAGATGATTTTGTTACTAGAGGAGCTGGAAGAGAGAAACAGGGGTAACTAAACTGAAAAGCTTTGGAATTGGACCATGTCCTTGCTGGGATTGCTTTACCAGTGTTGTTTCTGTTCTTGCATTCATGCAACTATGTCAAACAAATCTGTACTTGTGCAAATGGTGTAGGGAATTGTGCTCTACAGATAAAAACAGTTTTGTGGTTACCTGTGAATAAATGCAATTATACATGTCACAGTGGGTGATTAAGTGGGCCCTTTTTCATGAAGATTAGGACTGTAGAGGTGCATTCATGGGAAGAAAATAAAGGACTGCAGAAGGGCTCTTGGATTAGCAGAGAAAGAAATGGCAAGAGCTAAGGACTGGAAAATGAGGCCTGGCAAATTCAGAAGTATAAAATAATTGAAAAATTGGATTATATACACAATTTTGTTGTAGTTCTTCAAGTAAATACTGTTTGTTCAAATCTTAAACATAATAACCAATTTTATTCGGTTCATTTCTATTTAGAGTATAGCCAGTTCTGGTTAAAAAATCTAACCAAATAGCTATGAAAAGTGGACTGAAGACTAATCTTTGTTCAGGCCCTGGATAGGAGCCAGTATCCCTGTAACTATTGTTACTATTGTCTTGCCTAAAAGATCAGTGAAGGTGTTACTGTATGTAGCACAAAGTAATGAGAAGTGTAGAGTAAGATTTCATTCTTCATAGGAAACAGCTTTAAAAATAGGCTGTTTTCACAGCAGTAGTTTTTTCTCTTTGTAGGCCAACTCATACACATAATTTTCAAATATTGTTTAAGCATTTTATCATCTCTGCTCAGTTATTGTTTGAAACATGAAATAGTCCAGTTGTCTTGTTTGTTTACCTTTCAGGTCGAACCTTCAGTTATTCACAGGCATTAAGTCTAATTACTGGCTTTGTTGTCTTAAAGTTAGACCTTCTTCAGCTGAAAACCAGCAGGATCTCATACCTTTTTTCATGTAATCTCGGGGAAAAATGTGGAAACCTAACCTCATTAAAAGAAGGAACTTCCTATTATTTTGAGAACATACTGTTTCTCTGCCAGGTTGTCTACAGCTTCAAAGATTCCCCCCTTGCCCAGTTTTAGCAGACCTGATTAGCAAACTAGAGTTGCAGAAACTTTTGACTGGAAAAAATTTTGGGACACAAGAAAAAATCAGTGACTGAATCAAAAGTTTCCCACTTTTATTTTAGTTTATTTAAACTGCTCTGGAATCTTCACTGTATGCTGTAAAACTGAGGCAAGATTTATTAGAAGCTTCTGAATATATTACTCTTTTAAAAGATATCTTTAACTTGTCTTCATGTGCACTTTTCTGTACTTTGTCACTGTTTGGTGCAAGTGCAGATGAGCTATATACCTCCATTTTAATAATTTTGACTGAAGAAGGTTATATGTCCATAATGTAATCTTTACTCACAGATTCTCTTCATAGAATCACAGAGGGGTTTAGTTTGGAAGGGGATCTTAAAGACCATCTGCTTCCACACCCCTGCTGTGAGCTTAGACACCTTCCACTAGACCAGGCTGCTCAAAGCCCCATCCAGCCTGGCCTTGAATACTTCCAAGGATGGAGGTTCCACAGTTTCTCTAGGCAGCCTGTTCCTGTGCCTCACCACCCTCACAGTAAAGAATTAATTCCCAATATCTGATCTAGACTTGTCCTGCTTCAGTTTGAAGCCATTCCCCTTTGTCCTGTCATTACATGCTCTTGCAGAAAAGCCTTCTTGTAGGTCCCACTGATACTGGAAGGTGCTCTGAGGTCTCCTCAGAGCTTTATCTTCTCCAGGCTGAACAACCCCAACTCTCAGATGTCTTCACTGGAGCATTGCTCCAGCCCTCTGATGTCTCCATGGCCCTCTGGGCTCTCTCCAACAGGTCAACATGATGGGTTGGGGCCCCAGAGCTGGACACCGCAGGCCAGGTGGGGTCTCCTGAGAGAAGAGGAGAGGGAGCATCACCTGCCTCTTCCTGCTGGCCAGATTCCTTTGGTGCTGCTGGGGCCAAGGGTACAGTTGGCTTTCTGGGCTTCAGGTGCACATTTCTGGGTCATATCGAGCTTCTCCTCAACCGAGTTTCACTTCTTTTGTTTTGTTTGTTCTTTTTCATTGATAGGTCTCATTGACTAGCTGTTAGAGCTCTTAGCAGGAGTAATATTCTTCCTCAGTATTATTAAGGTGTTTTACAGCAGCAGTGCTCACACTCACCTTTTGTTTTGTGATGATGCATACATGGCAAATAGTGTTCCTTTTCCTTTTTTTTTTTGCCTTAAGCGTGTTTTCAGCCCGTTGTAAATGCAGCCTAGTACACAAATTATCACTGATATTTGTAATAACTTACTAATGTGGGAAGATGTCCTTTCCTCCTCCTTATCCCTTCTCTCTATTTTTGACAGGGATTTATGAAAAATATCTTGAAATAAAATTTGAAAGAAAACTGTGGTGTAGAGTAGCAATAAGTTACTGTGCTTTTTGCCCTCCCTACTAATTGAGTTGAAATTGAATTTAATTTGAAGTAAAATCTCACAACAGATTGTGAGAGTTCCTGGTACTGTTAAAAGTAAAACTGTGCTAATACAGCTATGTTAATAGCAGTCTGACATAGCCAGAGTGACAGATTTTACAGCAATGTTGTTTCAGCAGTGACATTGATTTGTTTATTAGATATGGTATCAGGTTAAACTGTTACAATATATGGTAAGAAGTTAGAGATTATATCTGGGTAACAGAAACCAAAAGTATATTTCCAAAAGCCCATCTTGGAAAGGAAAGGAGAGTGTTCTGTGTGCCAAAAGCTTTGTGCTCTCAGCCTGCCTGCCTCTTGCCTGGCTGCAGTGTCAGGAATCAGAATGTGGATATAGAAATGCTTAGATGCAAAGGATACAATTCATTCAAACTATAAAAAGAATTGGTTTAATAATTTCAGGTTGTGTACCTATCACACAACTTTCACTGTAAATCTCCTGTTTTTTCATTTCAAGTAGATTTCTTTTCATTGTGTGAGAATTTCTTTGTAAAATAGGAAAACAAAATGATACAGAAATCTATAAAGTAAATGCACAAGAAGATATTTCTCCCATTCTGTTTCAATTTATAATAATCACTGAAGTATAATTTTAGCAAAGAATATAAAGATGACTAATGATATATCTCCTTCAATTTATTCCTCTACAAAAATAATTAAATTGTGATAAAGAAGCAGTAGTTAAAAACATACTATGGTAGTGAAACACACTCTAAGCATGCAGATGAACTGAAGTTATCTGACTGACTAAAGGAAAATTCAATAGCATATTTTAAAATGTATCACTGGAAGCACATGCTTAACCTTTCAGGCCTTTTCTTGTAATGCTTGTAGTCTATGTGTACTTTGTACTTTATCTGTAGGAAAAGAGATAATAGAATCGTGCATGCTTTTGGTTTGTCAGTTATTCTGTGTATATTTTGTTAAATCAAAAGCCTTTTCTGGAATTGCTATTCATCTTGCTCCCTCCTCTCCTTCCAGTAATTTTGGCACAACCACATATCACACTCAATGATTCAAATACAAGTTCTTATTTTTTTGGCTGTTACAACCTAAAAATTAAGGTTAGCATTTTTCCCACAGCAAGTGCATGTTGGCCTCTGCCTTTCTGTGGTCCTGATGGCTGTAGCTGCCTTAGAGTGCTTCCTTCTGCCCTTTTCCACTGGACCTGTACTCTTCACCTTCTTCACATCCTTCTTCTTTAACACTTATTGGCTCTGAGTGATTCTGATTTTCCTGTTAGTATGTGGTTTTTCCTTTTTTTTTTTTTAACTTCCCCCACCAAAACAAAACCCAAAGCCTGGATTTCATTTTGCTTCTTGAATTGCACAAGTGTTCTATGAAGTAGAAAAAGGAGATGGTAATTATAGAGTCAGATTCTTCTTTCCTCTCGGTGTAAGACAAATACATTCAGTGATATAATGGCAGAATGTGTGAAGTAGGAGTGGAATTCGGCTCTTATAAGGCTGGAAAATTTTAAGACAGAAGCTGATTGTTCTTAGCTGTATGTTGGAGGTATTTTGTCTGAATAATGGGTAACAGAAGAGTAATTTAGCATATTCTAGATTTTTTTAATACTGTGCTGAAACTTTGCTAAAGAATGCTGTATTCTCTCATTTCAAAAGAGTTCGATGGCAATTGGCAACTGAAACTTTTTTGGTAGGAAACAAACATAAGTCTAGAATATTCAACTATCACAGAAGTTTGATGATTAGCACATACATTGCTTTAAAAAGAAGTGCTGCAATATAGTATATTTAATGGCTAACACAACGGAAATTTTGTTCTTCTGTCTGAGTAAATTCTGTAGCCTTTTGTTGTATTATTTAATTTTAAATGGAAAAAAATCCAACAAGGGTGGGGAAGATAGGATGTTTAAATTTATGAGTGGTGGGACATAGTGCCTGTCAGTCCAGTTCAACGATACTCTCACCAAACATCCTTCATATAAATAAAAAATAGATGCTGATGTTAAACCCCCCCTTTAGGTGTGTACAAATAAATAATAATTATGTATGACATACATGTGTGTATTTATGTAACAATGAAGGAAGAGAGGTGAATTGATCTGATGTGTATCCAACTGCATACATTTTTAATCTAATATATTTAGAAAGTAGAGAAGTGACTGCTATTCCCTTGGCACTAATAAAGTAAATAGAACTACCGACTTCCACTATGTGTGGATTGCGTGCCTTGTAATCTGTAAAAATTGTTGCATACTAGAAACTAGATGTTTGTGATGTATTTCCATTTCAGTTTCACAGGTTTGTGATGTACTAGTGTGTGAAGGCATGCTTCTTGAATATCCTAATAGATCCTGGCACTGCACTCTGCTTATTTTGATATTTTTAGTGTGGGATAGCCTCATTTTAAAATGTAAAATTGAATGGAGATGCATTTGCAGTTAAAAAAACAACATAGTCAGATACCAGCTAATACTTTAGAGACAGAGAACGTGTGGAAATTGGCAGTGCTTGCTTGTGTTTCTGAGCTGTGTTTGCTGGAATTAATATTTTTCGCGTCCTGTACAATTCTGCTTGCCTTAGGCTGAGTGGTGTGAAATGTAATTGAACTAATGATTCACTGTGGTGAGATCATTTTAAAGAATGTAGTGGGCTTCTTATTGTACAATACCCTGGCATGAATTTGCCCTTTTTTCTTCAGCGATGCTGCCTCTTTGCATTCTGTTTTAGTCTATCTGTCAAGCACCCACACCATCATATCACTCCTGAAATCCTCTTGTGTCTGTAGGATATGTAGTGTGTCTTCACAATTTTCTTTTTATTTTGTCTTGTGTTAAATTTGTCATGTGGTTCAGATAATGTATGGTTCTGTTTTATGATGGCTTCTGGGTATATGGAGGATGGCACATATTCTTGTATTCCTTCCTGCTGTATGTAGAATTTTCTTCTGCAGCTCTCAAAGTGTACTCCAATGTAGTATAAGTCCCCTTTTTTAAAATTTATTGAAGATGAAGAATAGAAAAAATGAAGCTGCTTATATTCATAAAGGCAGCCAATGGGTGTGATCGACACAGCCTTTAAAACTGGGCTTAATCTCTTTGGGCAATTCCTAGGCTGCTCTTTCTCTGCTATGAAGTGCTGCTTCATTGCATCTGATTTTCTAATGAATGAGCTTTTAGCACTAAATGTGTAATTCTTGAGGTTTTATTTAATTTTAAGAAGTAAGGTTATGTTGTCAAGAAACCTTTCAAGTCTGAAAGCTTTTCTAAATGCTTTTTTCAGATAAGGACATGATGTAGACTTATTAATCTGTTCATTATCATTTCTCCTTTCCTTCTTTTTAAATGAATGAGTAGTATCTTTCATTTAAGAATGCTTTACTGGAAGATTAGTAATCACTGAAATCATGTTATGATATTAACCCTACACATCCCAGCTTCTCCTGCTTCTAGTGTTCAAAATACAGAGGGTAGCTGGAAAGGGAAATGAAGAAGGGGTGCAAAAAAGAAAAAAATAATAGTTTCTGCTCAGATATTTCGGGTGCATTTCTTTTCAGAAATTATTCCCAAAAGAATTTTAAAAATGGTAAATGTGGAGGATATGGGATTAAAAAAAAAAAAAAAAGAGGTTATTGCATTTACTTCCTCTCTTCAGCCTCTCAAATAAGATGTAGGATTTCAATTCTTGTAGGAAATCAGAGATAACTTGGATAAAAAAGCGCTTCAAATGCAGTTGAATACAGGTATTTTTGGGCCAGTTTCCACAAAAAAAAAGCCAGTGAAAATATGAAAGTATGTTTGAATATATGTTACACAGTAATTTCAAATAATTTCACATCAATCAGATAATAACATTTCTAGATAGAATTTACATGATTGTAAGTGGCTATTGTTTGTGGAATATGGAGCTGTAGTATTGTATTTTGAGTCTTCAGTTCTGGTAAGCTAAGGCACGAGCTCAAGTAAACTAAGTACATTACAGGTATTTTTTTTTAAGCACGAAGCCAGTTTTGGCAATACACATATGATTAATAATTTAGCTATGTGGTGGAAAAGAGGTTTTTGTTCCCTTAAAACTGCGCCTTTTTTTATACACAACTTCAGAGAAGTGCTTTAGAAATCCTAATTTTTTATGTAATGTTTTAGTCAAACTAGCTCTTTTATTCAAGGGTATGATCTGCTTTTTTATATAAGGTAATAGTTATTGAGAATTAGCATTTTAAATATACTGGTAGCTGGTGACACACTGATCACTTTATGTAACAAGAGGAGTGAAATCATGCTCATTGATTTTGCAGCTTTTTGTTTTGTTTCCCCCTCCCCACCAGGGTTTCATTGCAATTGAATTTTTAAGCATGGCACGGTGCAAACAACTTGACAAACTTATATTTGAATAAATATCTTAATTCTTGCTTACAGTGCTATGGATGGTGATAACTTCATAAGGCTTCTTGATACTTCAATGCAGGTTTAAGATGAAATTGAAGAAGAGAGGTATGCCATGGCTGCCCAGGAAATGCAGGAATACGGTAGCTGGCAGTATTGGTGATTGGTTTGTGACAAGGCAATTGCATGGCTAGAGCTGAACACAGTGGAAAATAATAAAGTTATCAAGGGCAGGGAAAAAAATCTACTTTAACTGTGGCATTCAACAGTCATATCTGTGTAGATAGATGGTATGAATGAAAAATTCCTGTATGAAAGGTCCTTGTGTCACACTACAGGTCAGTGTGAAAAATCTAAGCCTTTGCAGAGGATTGACTCGGTTGGTTGTCTTTTAGCATTAGCCAAATAATTTTCTCATCTATGCTTTTTTCCTTCATTTAGCCTTTTACCCCTGCCCTGTTCTTTGTAATTATTCAAAGTTGTGTATTTTCCATGCAGAAATTGTGGATCTGAGATTGTATATGCAAAACTTTTTACTTTTCTTAAGAGTACTGTCAATTTTTGGACCAGCACGATTTTTTTTCCCCATATCAAAAGTTTCTGAACCATTCACTGAAGGACATAATGTAAATAGCTTTTTCTGTGCCTGGTAGCTGCATGCTGGAGAAGATTGAAATAAGTGGGATATCTAAATATGAGGTCAAAACGCATCCAGGTTGTAGCTGCATAATATTCAGAATACTCTGATCAATATTGTTTATGAATTAAATTTAAAAACACCATATCGTACAAAATGGTGAATTTGTGCTATAGAAAAGTATTCCCAAGTGCAATTTTTGCTTAAAAATTATTTTATATTTACAGAGAAACTGAGCCATACAAATATTTTTAAAAGTTTGCACTTCTTTAAGGCTATTTATTTTCTAAAAAAAGAGGACTTGAATATTTTTGACAAATATACACATGGTGTTACGCTAACAAACAGCCATGCAACATATATCTTACATAATGAAGAAATTGAATATACAAGACCTACTCTATTTAACATATATATTGAAAATATACAGTCTCGCCAATAGTTAAAAAAGTTTTTCTTATTTGGCAGTATTTTTTTTTTACAATTTGTTCAAATATTCCGTTTGATGTGTTTTGGTGAATACTGAAATCTAGTCAGTGACAACCTGAGGTACTAAACATTTCTGTCTTACTTCGCTGTCTTCAAAGGTAATCTTTTTGTTCCTTTTAGGCTCTATCCATGAGTTGTGTATTACAGCGTTATTTGGCATGGGATCTGCTTCCACTATTGAAACAACTCGCTTTTTCATCTTACTTTTCAGAACTTTCTGAAACTTTTGCCTCGTGAATGCGTAAAGTAGAGGGTGAAATATAGTTGTTCCGTATGCCATTACTAGAAAACATAATCTCAACTTTACCAAAAGGTCACTTGGGCCCAAACATAGGATAGTGGTGTTTAAAACAGAGATGGGTGTCCAGCAGAGAAGGAACGTTGAGATAATCAGAAGGGACATTCTGAAGACTCTCTTTTGCCGTTCTCGTCGCTCCCGGTGCCGTTTTACAGCTCGGCGCAGAGCAATTATGACGGACACGGAAGTCCTTACACCAAAGACGACGTTTTTTCCTGCGCTGCTGTGGGACACATCCGTAGTCTCATGCTGTGTGGTCAAAGAAATTGTTTTTTTCTTTCTGTTTTTCTTCTTTTGTCCCGTTGTAAATCTCGTACCAATCCGAATATTTAGGGCCTGGAGTATTTTGGTGTATGTAATTAGCATTACTATAACAGTGAAGAAAAATATTGGGATCTGAACGAGAATGTGGTAGTACATTCCTAGTTCAGTGTGGTACTCGTTTGTACTCACGCACAGAAGTGTCTTATTTTCCCAAGTACTTGCACTTTGAAGACTGAAAAAGTTGACTTCAATGAAAGGAATCAGGAAGGAAAAAAGTGAAATGATCCATATTGATGTCATTAATATCACAGCCCTTCCCATGGTCAGGATTCGATTAGCAGGTTTTACGGAGATGTCGTATCGGTCCAGCGTGATAGCGAAGACGTTGATTGCAGTTGAAACGCTTGCAAAAGAGACACAAGCCTCATGGAAGCAGCAGATGAGAGCAGTGTTACTCTCCAGTGAAAGCAGAAGGATAACTATAGTTAGAGGAATACATCCCACACAAATTATTACATCAAGTACATGAAGGTTCATTGTAATTATGTTACTGACAGAATTGATTAAGTTGGATTTCATACAGTAAAGTACCAGAACGGTGAGGTTGCTGCCAAGTCCCAAAACAATTTCTAACATCAAAAATCCAGTGAGAGAAACTTGAAAGCTTAATGGATATGACAGTGGTTGGTACATGTTGGTATCGATGTCATCAATGGCATCTCGAACTGTAATGTTAGATTCGGACTGCATGTTGACTTCCAGAATGGGGGACAAACACATTCTTTTGTTGCAGCTGGTTTTTCTCCTGAAAGGTGAAATAAAATAGGGAACTGTTTGATTTCTTTTTTTAACACTTATTGGAGATAAATGCTGGGGAAGGAGGAGGAGGGAAAAACAATATTCTTACCAAACTCTTCATTTACAGTATATTTAGAGCTTTAATTGGCATGGACTCAAAAGCCTGAAGATCTAGAATAAGGTCTTTGCCTTTTGAAAGAAAGCAGGATTTGTTTGAAAGAAGAAAAAATAGTGAAAAGCTTCCACTTAGGGAGGCAAGCCTTTGTTTATAGTGGTGTGGTTTTTCACAAAGGGCTCATTTGTAGAATAAACCATACTTTGTGCATAGCCTTTATATTGCTTTGAGGGTCATTTTAGAAGGATGTTGTTAAGTATTAACAAATTAGTGATCAAGATCATTTTAAAAAGCCCTTGTGGAAAAAGAAGTGATAGGAACATGGAGCACTGTTGCTTATGTATCATAAAAAGGCGTTTAAATTATTTATGCCAATTTATCCACCTCTTTCTTGTAAGGTTTACAGTAGTGCTGTGGACTGAAATGTGATGTTCTGTAATTCACCAGATCTTTACAGAGTTTAAACCTTCTGTTCATTTTAATCTTCTGTGCATCTATGTGTATATAAGTATATATAATTTCAAGTGCAAAACTTACATGGGTTTGGGAAATTGAGTTTATTACAAAATACTACATTTCCTTTTTCTGATTTGAATTTTCAATTTCTTCAAGAAATCTATGCCTACATGGAATGGAAGAGTATTAGATTTTATTCCAGAATAAATTTAAGGGAATAATTTCAGGAAATAATATTTAAAAAGAAAATTGTCTCTTTCAGGTTTGGATTTTGGTTTGTTTTTTTTTTTTTTAATACAAACTGCAATTAAACCAAAAAGATTTACATACATAGCATGTTTCTCTAAGGAATAAGTAAGGATCAAAAAGGTATTTATTTTATCTAGCAGATTTTTTATTTTGTGTTTCATCTGCTTAGTTTTACACATGCGGGTAAGTTCTAAATATAGCATCTGCATGTAATACCTGATGTTTGTATGATTTATATCATCAGCCAGCTCTTGAGTTTGCAATTGATTGAATAAATAAAAGAGAGGTTATTCAATTTCTTGTTATGATACTGGAGGGTTTTTTTTTCTAGGTAGCTTTAACTTTGAGGGGACATATTTGGCATGAAAATAAATTTGAATGTCGACCTTTGTTCTATTCTGAATACATTAAAATGGATAGCACTAAGGTGAACAAAACTGAGCTCTTTTAAAATGAAAGTATGAATTAAGCACACTTGGGATACAGTATGCAAATGGATTTCATCTGCAGTTCTGAAAAGCTTCAGTTGAACAATACTATTAATTGCAAATTGTATGATGAAAATTCTTGGTATTCTTCAACAGCTATTCACATGTACCTCTTAAATAAAAAAGATGTAAATTAGAATGTATTACTCTCAGGTGTGAAATGAAACAAGAAATATTTCAAAAGCTCTGTTTCATTTCTAATTTAGGCAGCCTCTATCTGTCTTACATTAACCCTCAGGGATATGATCTCCTCTTGCATGCTGTCCTGGCTGTGAAGGGGTTTCAAGAAACCATTCCAAGTGTATTGTTGAATAAATGAAGTTCTTTTGTATTAGCAAAAGCCAGGAAGAAATCAAAAGCAGATCTGTTAAAACAAATGACAGTCTCACCCTAACATTACAGCAACCGAGTTTTTGTGAGAACAGAAAAGCTCAGATGTGTTAGGTCGCCATGAATAGATTTAGCATCACCTCCTGGGTGCACTGCCTGGGTTTCAGGAAGCAGGGCTGAGTGGACAGGAGCTCGTTCACCCAGCGCCGCGCGGGCAGCGCGGGGCACCTACCTGTTCCCTGTGCCTCAGGGGCCTGGCACAGCGTGGCAGCAGCTTGGCAGAAACTGACACATGGTGTCACTGAGAGATTTCTGACACGCACTGTAACCTGGAAATCAAGTGGTAGCTGAGCTCTTATTTCATTTCTTGCAGGTTTTTTGTTTTCCTTTTTTTTTTGTTCCTGCAGTTCAGCAGCAGAAAGTTCTGATTAAACATGGGGACTTCTTAATTGCCTCAGATACTTCTACAGACCAGGGCATATTCTGTGTGTCTGTTCTGAGTTTCAAGCCAGCAATAACAAATAAACCTTCTTTTAAGTGATGTTAATTTCCTTCCCCTGTTGCATTTTGTAGAAGCCTGTTTTTATTTTCCAGGTTTAAAGAATAATATTTTCTGATCTCTGTTTTCAGAGTGTGTGTAGACATCCTTAGTTTATGGTTGCGTATTTCTTTCTGTAATATTCCTGCTGATTGCTTTTGAGTGATGGCTTAGTGAAAGAAGTTGCTATACATCATAAAATCCAGTTCATGTGCTTTGAGAGTAACCATGGGTTACCTAATTTGATTTATTTTGGTTTAAGGAGAATACATAACATCATAAAATTGAGAGAAAAATATCCATTAGTCATTATGACACGTAAGTTATTTAATGAGTAGTATAGAAAAAGCTTGGTTAAACCTTTATTCAGCTTGCTGATGAAGTATGCATATTCTCCTTTTGGGATTTCATGTTTCATTGTCTCTTCATGCATCAGTAGTTTCCACAATTCTGGTTTTAAATTATAAATCCCTCTTTAAGAAATGCTCACCATTTTAAGAATCAATCATTGCACTCTTCTTTTAATGAAAATCTGAGCAGATGTGTTAGTCTTCCATGTATATTGTTGAAGTGTCATGCACGTAAATGGTAATGCAAGTGTGTTCCATGTTTTGTTTTTAATTCCTTTATGTCTTAAGAATACATTTTAGGGATGCATCCTGCTGCTCGTAGGTCATACAGCTACAAAGATACCCCGTCAACTGCATTCTTCATATTGTCAGTAGTAAAACTGAATTAGTTGCTGCATGCCCTTGTGAAGGGGAGGAAAAAAAAGGTTAAAAATAGGGCTTATAATTTCAAAAAATAAAGTAATGCAAGAATGTATTTTCTAATATCACTTATTTAATGAATAAAGGATCTCTAAAATTGGACCTTGTAGATTACATAGAAAATCAGTTTGCCTGCTCTCTGTTTGCTAGTAAAATCATATTCTTCTGTCAGCTTACATGAATTTAGGTTTTTTGGACAAGTTTCCTGTTCTCCAGATAGTATAGGTTACAAAAAATCCTGGCTTGAAGCAATAACTGTTGGATGCAGTGTCTGTGACTAAAGCTAGAAAATGTAGTTTTATAGCTCTGGTGAGCAGGTAGTTTATACGTACAACTCTCTTGTCTTTTAATGAGAAACTGATCAGAGTTAATGAGCCTTTTAAAAAATACGCTTTTGTTTAATTTGCACACTGTTATACTTTCCTTTCTTGAAATAGATGTTTAGCAAATCCGTGCTTTTAATAAATGGCTTGTATGTCCAGGATAACGAAAGAAATAAGTTTTTTAAAAAAACAACAAAAAAGGGGGATTTCTTGAGCAGAGATTAGTCATATGAGCCAGCCTTCATAAAGCAATAAGTATGCACTAATTACAGACTGTCTGATCCTTCGAAGAGTAACTGAATAAATCTGAAACATATTTAACTGCCAATATTTGGAAATACTGCTTAGGAAGGAAAAGCATATTCCCGGTTGCTTTATGAGGTTGTTTTCCCCAATACTGTATGAGCTTAAACTGTACTGTCTTCATGTTGTACAAAAGAAAACAGGTTCTTAATATTCTATAAGACTTTCATACAGAATAACATTTTTCTATCATTATATCTTTAATGAGGAAGGGGAAATAGCATTTAAATATTTCCTGGTCTCAAATATAACAATATATTACTGCTTAATATAAGTTGAATCTGATATCTTGCCTTTTTTTCTCCAAATTTTAATTTGGTTTAATGTTGCTTATTCTGCATATCATAATAAGGAACAGGTCTTACCTCCACTAAAGATTTGGTAAATTCTCGATGCAGGTGAAGCAGTTCCAGGTTGGAGGGATTCATTTTGTTCACTTGTTAGCAGAGTAGAAGGGAAAGAGGGTAATAAGCATATCTTCAAAAAATGACCTTAATGAAAATTTGTGCCTGTACTGTGCCATTGTTTCAGCATACTGCTCATGTATACAATTGCTTTAGTTCTGGTTTACAGGCTGCTGCAGTCTCCCACTCTTCCTACGGTAGAATCAATAAGCATCTGAAAATACATAATGAAAGTAATTTAACATACTGAAGGCTTCTTGTCTCCAGAGACACCACTGAGATTCAAGCTTTCTAAAAAAGAAGAGCAGTGCTTCTGAGAGGAAAGCTTGCGATGGGCAGCTTTTGCAGAATGACAGCCTACCTTGTCGCTTCTCCTCACTGCAGAGAGATGCAGTGCATTCACTAATTTTGATTGGTCAGTGATGTTGGGCTTTAATTGTGCTTCATATATGGGATTGATGCCCTCCCTCCCCCCAATTTATATAAGGATTCTTTTATAAAAGGACTAAATTTACAAATGATTTATGAATTCTGGAATATATTAAGGGTATGCCTGTTTTATTTTTACCTTTTCACTCTTTACTTTGTGTACACTGGAAACCACATGGCACTGAGGGGAAAAAAAAAAGGGATTAAATGGTTATTACTTTAAAAGCTTACTACAGTCTATATTTGCCTGCTTTCCATTTCTGAGCCTTTTAGATGTTTGAGTTTTTTGTTTGATTTTTTTGTTTGTTTATTTGTTTTGGTTGGTTGGTTTTTCTTGTCTTAAGAACATTCTGAAATAATACTGCCTCTTTAAGCCATGCTGACTTTCACCGTGCCTGTTTACATGCAAGTGGTCATCTAGGTTTTGTAGCAATAAGTTATATTCAGGATTACTTGATACCCACATGTATATTAGGAAAATTTATGCTAGGATGCACCGAGATTATTCAGACCCTGATAATTATTCAGACGTGATAATTTGGTTGATTCATGAACAGAAAATAATTATTTTTAGGATCCATCACTATGTACGATGTATGTATAGTTGTGGTTATTAATTTTGGTGAAATGTAAACTTCTAAAAAAACTTGCACGTTCCACATGAATTTTGCTAGAGACTTGACAGGTTTTTGGAAGGATGTCTTTCTTGCATGATGTTCTTGACCTTCACTTTGCAAGGGATATCTTTGTTTTCACTTTTTGTTTTGTCACCTATTTCTGAATCTGCTCTATCAGTATAAGCAATGCTCACAACCGTGTAATGAGAATTGTAGCACAATACTTGTTTTAATTAGTAATGGTGCTAAATAAACCTTGGAAATCATTTCAGTATAAACCCCAAAATAATATTTTTCAAAATTGTTTTGCTGAAACAAATAGTTTAAGAATATCTGAGTATAAAATGTCCTATAGGTAGTTTATAATCTCAAATGAGTGTGGGGCTTTTTTTCACCATGATTTAAAAGATTTTTAAGGTTTTTTTGTAAGGTGGATAAAGTACTACACGTTAAAGTAGAGTTCTTACATAAGTAACTGTGTTAAGATGGTAGTTTGGGTCAAATTTTGATGGAGTCCTCTGTTTTTAGGTTGTTAATGCAAATACAGAATGCAGTTGTGTAACTCAAATATCTTTATTTCTTTTCTTTACTTTTTCTTTCAGCCAGACATCAAATATATTATTTATCTTTAGGTAACATTATACTTTATTTATTTTTTAAAATGGCTTCATATCCATCCAGCATGCTTCCTGTTCCGTACTCTTTTGCATTCAGAGACCATGTAAATAAAGATTGCAGAAACTTTGAGCAGAGATCACTAGGTACCAGCTGGCTATGCTGAGTAGCAGCTGATTGAGCCCTTTGAGCTGTCTCTGTATCATCTGCCTCCCAAGAGCTTGAAGCCAGTGATACCAGCATAGCTCTTAAAGGTGATGTGATCAAGAGGATTCCTGAAATGAAAGCATAAATACCAATATATTAAAGAGATTTACTGGCTTCACTTTCAGTATGACTAAGGATAACTAAGGAAGCCTGTCTAAATTTAAACAGATGTATCTCCATCTCCCTTTCTAATCTTCAGTGTGTGCCTGAACAAAGATGGAGGTATTGGATGAGCTGTTCTGTTAGGAAAAGATGTACACACAGAGGAAGATTGTAACAGGATTTGGGGTATATCATGGGTATATGATATACCCCAAATGCAGGCAAAGGGGTCACAAAAGACTGCCTATATGACAGGAGGTGATTTTGGCAGAAGTTTTATCTGCAAAAAGTGTTTGAGAGGAGTGATAAGGAGCTGAGTTGTGAACATATATTAAGCTTAAGTTTTCTAGAGACAAAATCAGGAAAAGAAGCAGTACCATATGGAGGCAATCAGGAGTAGGTGGATGGATAGACATGCTTATAAGCCATTGCTGTGCAGATGCTAGTTAAGATGGTGTGAACAGATGACTTCATCCTCAAAGGGTAGATAGGGAAGAGTGGGCAAAAGGAGCCATGTGCAGGCACCCAGCATAAACAGAAAATGTGCTGTTCTTATACCTGTTTCTATATCAGTACAGATGGGAGAAAGAATTTGACTGGTATTTTGGCTTTTAGGGTAGTGAAAAGTGGGGTGAAAAGGTAATGAGAAGGTAGAAGTATCAGGGAACAGCAGGAGTCCTAAACCAGGAGACTGATGATGAAGAGTCTTAGGATTGAGAATGGCAGCAGAAGGGTAGAGGGAGATCCAGATGGTAACAGAGAATAGACTGTGAAGGGTTGAGGCTGCTGGGTCTGATGTGGGGGGAAAAGAAATGCAGAGAGGCAGGAGCTTGAATCAGAGTGGAGCACAAGGGTGTAGAGGCATGTGCATGTAAGGGACGCTGGGTGCACAGGGGTAGAGATAATGGCAATTGCCATAACACACACCTCTGTAGTACTTCTAAATTCAATTCAGGAGCCATAGCTGTATGTGAGAATATATTTTTCTGGTTTGCTGACAGGAGGAAGTCCAGAAATTTGCAAGTTGTAGTGTATTTTTTGGTCCTCTTCTGTCTTTTATCCACTGCCTTACTTTTTACACAGAGAAGTAATGTCCCAACATTGACTGTTACTGCATTCCCTAGCCATGGTAGGTCACCCTAGGTTGGAAGGTCAAAGCTCTGCTATTGAGTTTATAAGATCACCTTGAATCAGTTTCTTGAACTGCAGTGATTTAAATAAGCTTAGCTTGTTTAAAAAGACTCATTAGACTCAAAAGGTTGAGCAGGGCCAAATGAAGTATCCAGTTCTAATGTTTTTCTATCAGAGTCCTTGATTTTGGAGCTTTAGAATTCTTTTAATGTGTTTTAGAGTTTAACTTTACATAAACCCTACTGCAGACTGGTTTAACATCAGATGTCGTGGATCTTCATGAAGATCTTTATTGGCACAGTTGTGAGACTACGTCTGCTCACTTCCCCTTGTTCTCTGCATTATTCTTTCTTTCATCCTGACTGTTTCAGCACCACTTTCTTTCTTTGTACTGCACATCTTGTTTCCTAGTCTGAATCTTGTTGCTCATTTAGTGACTGTTTAGAATTTTACTGTGTCTGGGTCTAAAAATGTCATCTGTTTTCATATTAGCAAGAGACTTGAGATCCTAACTCATACAATTTTTTTTTAGCGCCACGTAGTGTCTTTAGAGCTCAAATTGCTTTAGAAAATGAATATTGTGTGGTTTTGGATATCCTGCCCTGGGATTGTTGTTCAGCATTATTTACATGGTGCATCTGCACAATTCTATCTAGATAGCTCCTCTGTACCTTTCATTTACCTACTCTGAGGAGTGTCATGCCCAATTCTAACCTAGCTCTTTTGAATATTTTGTGATTTGTATCTGTTCTAGCAGTTTGTGATCTATATCTAAAATTGTTTCTTACCTTGTTGTATCTCAGTTTCCTCAATAGTCAGTTGCAAAGAATTTTGTTAGAATATTCCTGAAAATCCAGTAACTTCTATAGTATCAAGGGAAAAGAAGCAGTGGATGGTAGCTGTTTGAGTCTGGGAGTTGTAGTGATGTGCCCTTGTCATGCTGAACTTGTAAATGTGTTCTGCTTTCTACCTGATACTGAAATTACAGCTTGCTGCTCTGGATCATGCTGTAGCATGCTTTTATGTAAATGTTGACTCTTGATCTGTACACAAGATCTAGTCATAAAGGTTTTTATTATTATTTAAGAGTGATATGCTGAATAGATGACAAAAATTCTGTTAGAATTTGTAGCTAGTACCATTCTGACTCTGATGGTAACATGGTATTTTCTTTCTTTTGGCTCAAGTACTTTATTCTCATTTCTTTAATCTATAGAGAACTGTTCTAAGGCTATTATTCCTTTTCTGTAGCGAGGACTGACATCCGAAAAAATAATTTTCCATTTGGTGTCTTAGCCTTAAAGTTTATTTCTTTTTCTCCCTTACTATTGATTGCCATCTTGCTTTGTTTTGTTATTTTTATAATGACTTATTTAGTCTGGGTTTGGTGAGGGTTTTTTTCCCCACTTTTCTAATATTCATGTTTCCCTTGACAGAAAACAGTCCTGCACATGGGACATTGTTGATCTTGGTTCTCCCCTGTAGAATTATATCCCTGGAAAAATCTGGATTTTCCAGATTAATTGCATGTTGTTTCACTGTGCTTCCTCTTGTATCTACAAAGATGAATACTTTTGGAAGCAGCACAAAGACAAGTATTTTACAATAGGCATAGAATAGATAATATAAAAATGATATAATATAATAGTATATGTATTTTACGTGTTTATGTATTTGTATATATAATGTGTACATATTAATTTTCAAGATTCAGAGTTAATGATAGCATGGCAGCTTAAGTATGGAAAAATTAACTACTTTTGCCATGGAATAAGAATGTCTTATAAGATTCCTTTGGGTTTGTATAACTATTAGGCATACGTTATTTGTTCAGTAGTGTTCCATGTTAGAACAATTATTGACCCTTTCAGCACTGGAAGGTTCTGTACTCATGAGGAAATGTGTAAGTTAGAGAATTCCCGTTAGCTATTAATACCAAACACGTTTCTTGTTTTAGTTTTGCACAATGAGGTGATAGCAAAGAAGAATTGCAAAACCATTGCTGGCTATCACTCATATGTAGGGAAGGCATCCTTTTTGTATCATAACAATACATTTGGTTAAGTAGTACAGGTAAATCATGGTCCTAGTGCATTATTGCACAATTATTTAAACATTTTAGTAGAAAGAAAAAAAAAAAAGCAGTATCAGTTCTGCTCAGGAGGGAAGTATGGCTGGTAAATTTAACAGTAATTTAAATAACATCAGTCTATCAGTCTCACTCTGGCTTTTCTCCATGGAGGTGGTTTGTCCTCTAGTATAAACATTCATAATGAGTGGTGCTGTATGTTTTAGTAGTTTTTGGCAAAAGTTTAATTAGCGACTATAAATTTAAAGATTTTTTCATTTTTCTTTAAAAATTGTAATATTGCTTTGAATTTGGTTTCTCCTTCATTAAAATTGTGCTTCGACTGTTCTGAGAACTTGAGAGGTTTCTGCTTTTGTAAAATATTCTTAGTTCTAAGTTGGTAATTGTTACTGAATTTTAGTGAGGATTTTCATTATTATGGAAAGGCTTTTGGAATTCTGACATCATATCTTTTGTATTGCTTTGAACATACAAATAATAAAGGCACCTGCTCACATTGTGTGAGCCTTGTGAAAGCGTGCCTGAAAGAACATTTGTTCCCAAGTTGCAAAGTGGTTTAGCATTGTAGCTGACATGTTCTGGAGCTGGAGTCCTGATGCTGTGTGGCTGTAGAATGAGGAAATGCTGCCTTGTGGTTTGAAGTCCCCTTGCATTGCTTACCTTTCTTTCACGAAGGTGTTTTGTGTGTTGGAGGAAGTTTTCGGTGCTGTTCCCCGCTGCTGGTTGGCTGTGCTGCCCAGCACCTCCAAGTGCCAGCTCCTGGCAGCTCTGTGTTTGTGCATTGCACAGCAGCCTCAGTGTAGACCTGTCAGGAAGTGTTCTGCCTGGCTGATTATGTTGCTTTGCATTGGGAGGCAGCTGAAGTTAACATGCAGGGTTGAAACTTCAGGATCTGGTTCAGGATTCTTTGTCAGGTAGCCAGGTGTGCCGGATGGGCAGCAGCAGGAGCAGCGCTAGCTGTCCTGTTACAGCCCCCTGATGCAAGGATTTGGTTACAGACCTTCCTGCTGTAATATCCTTTAAGTGGAATTGCTAATTTAAAACAAAATGAGAAAACAGGAAGATTTTCTCCAAATTGTTTATTCGGCAGAGATCATGGATAGACTTTGTTTCTTGTAATTTTGTAAACTAGAAAGGCAGTACCATTGTCTCTTAATTTAAAAAAAGTGCTCACGTGGTGTGCCTAGTAGAGAGAATTGTTTTAGCTGAAATTAAGGGACAAATCTTATGATCTTAATTGCGCTGTAAGTAAAGAGTGAACACAACATGAAGAGGTATCAACTGTTACGTCCCTTCAATTTTTTTAAGGCTAACACAGCAGTGTAGGGGTTACCACAAGGGTGACTTCATATGTGTCAGTCTCGATGAAGTAGCTGCTTGGGCTTGGCTAATTCAGTTTGGAAAGACTACAGAAAGTGTGTGAAAAGGAACCAGCAGGCTTACTACCCTTAAAATCAAAGTTCAGTAACTCTGCATGTGACAGGAACACACTTTGCCTTCTTCAGACAACAAAATAAAACCTAAGGACACTAGTTAGATTCCCCCCCTTGTTGTGAGTGCCTGATATAAGCAGTTAAAATAATGTCAGTCTCTGTGTTTACTTCAAATGTAGGAAGTCTCCTCATCAATCTGACAGTAGTGATATTCCACAAATTAAAATCTCAAAATCTGAAAAATTATATGCAGTACGTTTTCTTGTCTGATTTTTTAAATGCTAAATTCTCAGTTGTTCCCTCTTTGCCACCTTGGTTCTTCAGTTGTTTTTACAAAGTTGTTCAGGGAAACTGATAGAAAATCTGTTTATGTAGTGCCATAAAAAGACATGTGAAAGAAGTTTAAATAGTTTAATAAGCTATAATGATAAATGCATAATAACATGGAAATTGAACTAATTTAGTACAGTGTGTTGGCTTCACATTTCCTCTACTAAAAAAAATATTCATTTGATTGATGTGCATGTTGATCTAAATTTAGATTTGTGTTGGTATCATATTCAGTTTATTTTAGTTCTTCCTCTGTTGTTTGGGTTCATTCATTTTCATAATTTGTATCCATAATATAGTTTAATTTTTTATTGATTATTGAAAAACATCTCTTCCTTTCTTAAGTGGATAAATGAAAGAGAAATGCAAACCCCTTCATATTTTCTGGGTTTTTAAAAAAAAACCATATCTATTGTAGGTGTAGAATCTAAAATAAATACCTAAACTGAGTTAAAATGTGTGCATACGCATGCATATGAAGAACTAATTTTGTCTGTGAAGCTCTCAAATATCAAGGGTTTTTGTGCCTAAACCATAGTTTCAGTTTTTTTCCATCTTCTAAAGTATTTTTAACCTCACTGCATAATTGTTGTCTTTGAAATCACTTACTGTAATACTGAAGCAAACCACAGCTTGTATGAAAAATGCTTTCATTTGCTGTTTTTTGGGAGAAGGCTGAGAGCAGTAGTGTCAGTGGTATGTCTGAGGAAGGAAATGCTGTTTTGCATTGTATATGGTTGATGCCTGGGGCTGGCTTTGCAGTCAGTAGGCTTGAAGCCTAATGTTTTATTTTACTAATAAAATCTTGTGAAATTTAAAATGGTTGTTCAAGACGTTTTTATTGCATCGATGGATGATGAGCAAATACAGGTTTATGGAGAAAAAGCTTGTCAAATTCTTCAGCAGCCTTCAGTGATGATCTACATAATCAATTAAGACATGCAGGTAGCATGAGTTGCAGTGGTAGGAGCTATGAAGTGTAGTTGGAATAAGGAAAAGAAAAAATGTTATGTGCATTATTTCTGGTACCTTTCAAAGTGAGAAGCTTCACTATTTCTAGGTAGGCTAGCAGCTCTGCAAGCTAATACCTTGGGTTAGGAGCTCCTGGAGGAGATGTGGAAGACAAAGAATAGCAACAGCAACAACCCATGGACAGGAGAGCCTTGTGAGTTATTACCTACTGACTGCCTGTTACCATGCTCTCTTTCTAAAAGAGAAATTGCCGTTCTGACACAAGTGGAGGTCTTTTCTAGTTCTCATTCTTTTCAAAGTAGATATGGTGCCCAGTGAAAATTTATTCCCTCTGAGAGACGGCTGGATATGGAGAACATTCTTAATCAAGCAAATTGGTTTTAATGCGAGGAAAGAATGAAAGGAGAGGAGAGCCTGCCCTTTGAAAGTGGCTACTACTTTAAACTTGCTGGTCGTTAGGCTTGAAATGTTTTTCTTTGATGTTGCTTTATGCTTTAATAGCTTTTTGGTGGCCTTGCTGTTGAAGTAAAAGGAAAACTCAGTGTGCTCTGTACCCCCCAGGGCAGTTGGTTTTCCCTGCAAATTTTGTATATATTCTTCAGAAACCTATTTTGTTTGCCACCATCAAAAAATTCCAGGCATCTACCTGTTTATTGGACTCTTGTTAATACCCTGTTTAATACTCCCACTCTGAAATCTTGAAGCTGGCATTATCTCAATAAGCAATACATGTCTAGAATACTTCAACAGGGATTTTCCTATGCTGTTTGTGGGTATCTGTATGTAAGAACTCAGTGGCTCTTGGACTGTTGGTTGAGTGCAAGCCTTGATAAATGTTGCAGGCTGTGTTGATAGCATTTGTGAGAGTATAAAAGCCACTCTCAGTAATCTTGAAGCCTGTAGGCAAAGCAGTTTTACAGTATACTTCGGGGCAATAAAGACTGATAGTAGACAGAATTTTAGTTTATATTCAGTACCCTTAATCTAGAGAAAATTTATATGGACAGTTAGAGATAGTATGGATTAACATTTAAACTAAGGATTTTAGATTCTTGTGCAGTGTCCATGACCACAGTGCCCGAGGATCCTGTGTCTGCTTCATAGTTTCTGTTACATTATTGTGTTTTGTAGAACAGCAGTTTGGTTATGTCCTAGATGCCTAGCGCAGATCTGGAAAGGCTGTCTGTATTTCAATAATCTGTCCAGACTCTGTACAAAATCAATTTATTTTTGAAGAATGCATGGACTGTAGAAATTTTCCACATTTATTCTCTTTGTAGATCTTTAAACACAGATTTTTAATGACTAAGTAGACTTCACAAAGTTAAACCAAGAAATGCTTTGGAGTAATAAGGAGAGAATTGGGGTTTGAGTGGAAAAAATAGTTCATGTATCTATCTCTCAATACATGAATTTATTTTTTTTCTAAAATAATGTATTGGCAAAGTCAGAATATAAATTATTTCTTGCGCTAACTTTACTTTTATCTAAATTGCTTTAAGCCCTCAACTGCATTGGAAGAGGGGTGGGGGAGCAAAACAAACCTTCAGAAGATGCAAATAATTAATGAGATTTTAAAAAATGTATTGATGAAATACTATAGAACTCTCTACTTCATCATCAGTCTTTTCAAAATTAAACACTCCCCCTATCTCTAAGGAAACAGGCCTTGCAGCATGCATAGAAGATTATTAAACACAGGGCAAAAATGCAAAACTGTGTTTCACCTGTAATTTGACATTGAGAAGTTGTTGCTTCCGACATCAACTAGGAGGTTAAATTAAGTGTAAAGATGCTTCATAAATAAAGCCTATAACAAACAGCACCATGCAGTTTAACAACAGTTAACCAAATCAATATTGTGAGTAGAACAAACTGGACATAATGTTTTTATGTGTGGTACTTTGGGTTCTGCCATACTGAAGAGAAACTGTCATTAATATATTAGGTGCCCTGTATTGGTGCACTGCCCCTTCTCTCATTCTTCCCAGTGCCACCTTACGTGTGCGTGATGTGGCAGGAGGAGGAAGAGAAGATGCCTGTTGAGGATGAGCCAAGCATGGAGTTAGTTGCATGAATATTTGATGAGAACTAAAGGAGTCACACACAAGGACACGGAAATGGTGAGAATTGCAGCAAGGGTGACTGAGCTGCTCTTCAGATTTATTTATATAGGCTTTCTTCATTTTCTTAATGATCTTTTGCTATAAATAGACAGAGAATGTTGAGTGTTGAATTTCATAGTCACTTTTGTACGAAGCTGCTAAGAGCTTGACTTGTAACCTTGCTTTAAGTTTTGGGTGTTTCAAAAAAATTCTTTAGCAATATCAGTATTTCTTCACTTTGGTACCACCATATAATTCTGTTGTGTACGATTGCCATGTATGGCAGTTGGCTGAATGGCATCCTGTGATCAGCTGGGCACAAAATTGCCTTGAGTAGATTTGATCCACAACACAAGGAAATGAGAATGGAAATGGGATTGATCCCGAAAATTCCATGAACCAGCAGCTGCAGAAAGAACTGTGGATTGTAGAGAGTCCACATAAAATTGCTAATCTGTAATTTTAAATCTTTGTTTAAATCTGTGATTACGATGCAAAGTTTTTCTTTCTGTGCTAGCCTGGAAGCATCTATATTCTCAAAGTATGTTTGAAGATTGCTGAGAGTTGCTAGATGTAGACATTGAAGAAATGAATTCATCAAATCACTAATCTTTTTAATTTTTTAGATTCTTTTTAGAAATACATCCAGCTGATACAATTTAATATTCTGGTTTTGTGCGGAGTCTTGGCTAATGCATCTGTTGAATGAATGAATAAATAAATGGGAAGAAATGCAGTTTTAATTCTGCAAAAACCTATTTTTATTTTTTTTGCTTGTAAAATTGGCAGCAATATTCTACTCTAGGATAGCATTATTGGTTACTGACACAGTGGAATAATAGTAGCAGTTTGAAATACATGTGAATGTTGCTGAGTTTTATAGCTTGAGCTTTTATTATTTTTAAGTAATTTTAGCACCTGCAAAATAATGCAATAAGCTGGATTCTCTTTTGACAAGTATTACACATTCACAGGTTAATGTGTAGCTTCCAGTTTCCATTGATTACTATTGTCTAGTCAGTGCTTGTTAGAATCACAAGAAGTGAACAGTGTGAGCAGGTCACAGATTAGGTCAGCCTGTTCTTTGACAGGCTCAAGAAGGCAGCCAGGCAGCTATTGTTTTACCCTCTGAACAGAAAAATTTATTCCTTTGACTGTGTTTTGGCTTTTGAATTCCCACTGAGTTAGCAATTTATTTATTTGTTTTGATATTTGAATTATATTTGAACTTCAAATGAGAAAATTCTGCTATGCTGCTTCTGGGAGAAGAAAATCATATCCGAATAGTTTTAATTACTATTAAACCCAACTCTTTGCTGTTCAGTTTAGCTGATACATACAGGGCTGCTCAAAATGCCTGCCGTGTCCACCACCCAAGGCATTCTCAGCACTGTTCCAGGTCCTCTACCAAAGCTGGGATTTTGGGATGCTGACTCAGCTGGCACAAGACAGCTCTTGGTGCTCTTGAGGAAATCTGTGATTGCTCAACTTGATTAAAACCACTGTCACCACTGCCATGACAAGCAGTGCTCCATGTGAGCCTGATATGTGCAGCTGAACACTGTGTACAGAGTATTCCATAACTCTTGTGATAGATGTACCATAGCTGAATTTTGTATGGATGCGTGTGGATGTATAAAAGGTATAAAATGGTTGTAAAAATGACTTGATTCACTCAAGTGCTATGAATTACACTCTTTCTGGCAACAGAAACAATGTAATTTTTGAATTCTTCAAATGGAGATTCTCCAATGCATAGTGCATTATTCAAAGTGGAATCCTGCTTTGAAAAGGTACCAAGAAAGAATGGTGAATTTGAATTTAATCTCCTTAGCCTAGAGGCTTTCCAAAATAACCTTTTTACCAAAGATGAGCCTGCTGCAATGGCAATGGAAAAATAAGTTCAAGCTGGAGTTTGAATGGACATTATTAGTTTGAATGGACATTTTTAGTTTGAATGGGCATTTTGACCCTTGTTTTATTAATTTTGACTGTGGAAATAATTTTCACCCTCTCTTCTATTTAACAAAAGTTTTTCTTGAAACATTTTTTCTGCTAAAAAGTATCAGAAGTAGTATTATTATCTTTGTGGGCACTAGGAAGGAGAAAAGATGGACACGGATCTACTTAAAATCTCAATCTCTGATAAAATTTAGATTTTTGTACAAATGAAGTAATAGCATTCCTGTCTTCTTTGATATTTTTAAAAGAATCATAGAATCATTAAAGTTGGGAAGGACCTCCAAGATTATCAAGTTCAACCTTTGACCAAACACCACCATGTCAACTAAACCATAGCACTAAGTGCCGTGTCCAGTTGTTTCTTGAGCACTTCCAGGGATTTTGATTTTACCACTGCCTTGGGCAGCCTATTGCAATGCCTGATCACCTTCTCAGTGAATAAATTCTTCATGACTTGTGATTTTCCTTTGTGTAACCAAACCAGTTCCTAAAGTTTAAAGAAATTATAGGTTTATAGTTGAAGGTGTAAGAAAGTTCTTTTCTTCACTTCTCCCACTTTGGTAGATTGCCTAACTCTCCATTTCTACTCATGGGTAGAAATAAGTCAAAGGGGAAAACAAACTGGGGCAAAAATAATTAATCAGCTGGGAATGGATGAAACATTGGACAAAATCCTAAGGTGGTATTAGGTAGGAGACAAAGAATGATATTTCTCTTACAACACTATTCACAGGACTTGTGTGGTCACTGGGTTTAGGTGTAAATTTGTTTCTCAGACAAGTTACTTTGTATTCAACTTCTTCCCCTTATAAAAATGCTTAAAATGGTAGCCAAAAATGCTGTGAGATCTAAAGATGGGAACTGTAGACAAGTGCTACCTTCTAAAAGTTATTTTAAAAATATATTTTTTTAAAATAAGTTCTAAAAGTTATTAAAAAAAAATTGTGAGCAATTTTACGAACTGCAGCCTTGCATGATGATTGAAGAACAGAAAGGAAACTGGTTTTGCTTCCAAGCTTCATTCATCAAATGCATTTTTAAATATGAGAAAGGACTTTAGCAATTGCATCTGAATATAGTATTTTCCTTTCCTTAACTGTTTAAAGCTGAGCATCACTGTCTGTGTAAATACTGATAGCTTTAACGACCAGAGGAGAAATTACTGTGAAAAACATAATCTGGATAGACTCAAGATACTGCAATTTCAAGATAAGATTTTAAACAGAATATGCTAAAACTAATTTGAAGTAAGTCTCCCTTAATAATAATAATAATAATATACAAGTCTCCATGGTGCCCCATCACCTTTGTGCAGAAAATGGCAGCAAGAAAAAAACTGCCACTGCTCAAAGGATCTTTTACAATTACATTTGATTGTAAAAATTAACAGTGCATATAACACATAAAATTTCTTTCATTAAATATGAACTTGCTTGAAACATAGCCTGTAGTCCTTCATCAGTGCCTGCAGAGTGATACTTTACTCATGCTTGAAGAAGGAAACCTCTCAGTGCAAACCATTGTGTGTTGGTTGCACAACCATTGCAGTTGTGCATGGGTTTAAAATTATCTGAAAAATTGTATCTTCTCAGACTCTTTTTAAGATTTCTTTCCTTGCTTGACCTTACATTAATGTAAGCACAATTGAAGAAATGGTGGTGAAGTTACGCTCTCCTTTCTGTTAGTAATCTAGATATGATCTTTGATACATTAAAAAATATTAATTAATGTACTAGTTCCCATAACTACTAGAATGACTTCACTGATGTCTGCATTAAGCTGATGCTTATTATAAAAAACCTGTTTTTCTACTTGATCATAGTAATATAAGAGACAAAATTATAATTCTGCCGTTGTGAATATAATAAATGCTGCTTCTATCTGTATTACTAAGGCACACACATCTGTCTCTGGTGAAATGTAAAGCACCATGTTGGCTTTCTAGTAAAATACTATATATTCAAAGTAAGTATTTTCTTACTGGTGATTGCTGAACATGTGAATGAAACAGATTTATGGATGGTAGGGTTTTCTGTATGTTTATGTTGCAGTTAGAATAGTTGCAGTTAGAATAACACTTGCAGTTAGAATAGCTATGCACTGAGTTCTTAGTAGAGTGATCTGGATCTCAGACTGAACAAGCCAGGCTGGATTTTGAATCAATTAGAGCATTTTTATGTCTGGAGTTTATTTTTAGTCTTGAAGGGAGTTCAACAGGCAAAGATGTTTTACAGTTTCTACTTTATAACTATGTGTCATCTTGGACAAATCGTTTTTAGCTTCATTCGTGGATGGCTTAAATAAATTGGCAGCTTGTTTAGATAGAACCTAAGAAAAGTACAAAGAAAAGGCAATTCTGTCTTGGAACATTACACTGCAGCCCTTTCACCTGCCTCTGAATTGCAGTGAATGACACTTCCTTCTTCCTTTTGATCTGAAGCTTGATTTATAAAATATTAGTTTACTGTTCTATAGTTGCACAGAAATCAGGGTTATGAGGTTGGTTCAGAAAGAGGGTAAATGAAAAAAAAGGACTGGTATACACACCTGTAAAAGAAAATAGTTAGGCTGCTTGGTTTCCCTGCATAAGTGATCCCACTTGAGAAGGCAACGGGTGTAGTGATCCCATTCTTAGAGAAGTTCTCTGAATTCTTGCTCAGAGAATAGGAAGTCATTGAAATCTTGAAGTTTATGGACTTGTGCTTCTGTTTCTACCCCCAATTTCAGGTTTCAAAGTCTGAGCTGTGAAAGTTTTGGTTCATCAGTTTGACAGATTCTGAAGTGTTACTTACTTAAAGCAGGTTGAAGTAGTTGCACCAGTGTATTATGTAATGTTATACTCAAAAACATTCCCCCTAACAAGGTAGTCAGAAGATGTTGGTTTATCTTGCTCTGTTGTAATGTATAATAGGTGACCTACTTTCATGCTTTCTACATGGGAACACAAAGAACAACACTAAATTTATGTACTTTGAGATCTTCCTACACTTTTCTCCATCCTTTCTTTCTTTAGGTTTTTCCTCCTTTTTTGGATTCTATGCCCAGAAATTAGAGATTCAATGAAATAAAATGACTTAAGTTTTTCATTTGACCAGGTTATAAAATTTTCATAAATTTCTA
>JAYDZK010000056.1:13538482-13569271 GCA_034509185.1 Euphonia xanthogaster | reverse complement strand
ATTATGTGACATAATTAGGTTTTTGTATACAAAAACCTAATTATGTCACATAATTCTTCTGTTTTAAGAAACTCTTCAGTCTTTTTATTTAGTTTTTAGTGGGTTTTATTCTTGGTAAGAGAGCAACTCAACTGTTGCATAATTGACTGTGAAAAATGTATTATTGAAATTGATACAGGGAAAATGCTGTTAGATGTACAGCTTAAACAAGACTCTTCTCCTTGCACTGACCTTTTCTACTGTATAATAAAACATACAATTCTAACCAAGTCAGATAGCAGAAATTTTCCAGCAGTAATGTTTTTCAGATTTGTGGCATCTGTTCAATTGGCATTTATGAAGCACTTGGAGATACTCATATGAATGAGGCTGTGTTATTGTATGTGTTAGAGGGCACCGTTAGTAGGAGCAGCATGTCTAAATAATTGCATCTTGGACTTTTGTAAATTTAGTTGTATAGAAACCATCCTAAGTAAAACAGCCTATGAAAGGCAAAACATAAGCATTAAATTCCTTGGATGCCTTTTATTGGGAAAGCAGGATTCATAAAAGCACAGTATGTTGCAGGCTTTATTTCACAGTTCTGCCAACACGAATCCAGTCTGAGCTCGAGCACAGCTGCTATTCCTGCCAGTCCTCACTCTCCTGATGGAGCTTGATCAGCTCCCTTTGTTTTCTCTGTTTGCTTAAAATGAACGCTGTTTAATGATCTTCACTAATGAATTTATGATGTCCTGTTCAGGGACTTTATCTATAGAGTGCTTCCCCCCAGCATTAAAATAACCTTTACTGACATAGTATAGGGTAAGGTATTGAGAAAAAATAGATATGAAGTTCAGGATGGATTGTGATGGATAGAAATACATAGAGAAAACTAGATGTTCTTACAACAATTGTGCTATTCTTTTTATCCCTGTAACACAGTTACTCCTCCTCCGCCCCCCACACAACAGATTTGTAATGAAAGAATAGAATCTTGTGCAGGCTGCAACTCCCAAAGGTAAAACCCACAGTACTAGACTTCCATCTGTATAGCCTATTTTATTTCAGGGAGATTTCATTTAGTTTTCCTTGGTTAAATTTGTCTGAAATACTGTCTTTGCAAGTTCATTAAAATTATTCTATAATGGGCGTCTAGCATAATTTTTGAAGTTTTATATTCAGTTTCTTGGTGGTGGTGCTTGTTATTTACCTGATGTTCTTGTCATCCTTTCTGCCATGTTCAGATGTTTGTCGTGCTCTCTTGCCTTTGCACTCACCTTCATGGCCAGTAGTGTTATTCCTGACCTGTTCTCCATTGAAGTCTTTTGACCTGTCCTCTTCCACCCTTATAGTAAAAAAAAAAAAAAAAAAAAAAATCACCTTTGTTAGTCATGTGTAATTGGAGTGGAGAAGGGAATCCTCTTTGGTTGAATAATATATTTTTATAGAATTTAAGAAGAGTATTTCACCTGAATACTTATCTGTAATGTTTACATTACCCAACGTAGCCCTTACTGATTAGTAAGGGCTTTTATCTGCTTGAAGAAACTAAAGCTATACATGTACAAAAAAAAGCTCCCCAGGGAAGGGGATAGTGCTGGGTTTTGTTTCTGCTCTGCAACCAGCATGCTAAAATGTACTGAATCAATACTTGGAATCAATAGTGGACAGTTTCTTAGGAGCAGTTAGGATCACAGAAGGCCTACTCCTGATGAGATCTGCGCACTTGGATCATTTTATAACCTGCACAGCTACAGGGGCAAGTGAAGCCTCAGTGCTGAGTGTAGGACTGGGCACAGGCTGCTGAGAGCTTGGCTCACCTGATGGGGAGCGAGTGCTGATCACTGCTCCACAGACTGGGAGTGCTCCAGGGGTCACTGACCACTGCTCTTCACTGGCTTGTAAGACACCGTTGTTATCCCTGTCCTTTGCCAAGTAATCAATCCTTCTTCCTCTAAAACATGAGCAAATAGCTGAATTAAGTAAGTGAATTACTATGAATATACATAGGGTCCACTTAAGTTCTTTTGGGAAGGGCAGTGATTGAACATTTGAAAAAAGCTGATACCAATTATTAGCTGAATAATCTGAACTTGTCTAATTGCCATTGGAAAACTTTCCCCACATTTTGTCCTTATTGAAGGTACTTGTTTCAATACCAAATAATCTGACACATTTTTTTCCCAAGTTTGTTGCTCTGCTCAACTCTGTTCTCTAAAGAGTTTCTGTTTGTGCTTTGAAATTTTTGAGTGCTTTTGCCACAACTAATTTGTGCATTAACTACTTTATATGTTGAAGGCATGTGCTAATTAGTGCTAATGAGTTACTGAGTAAATGGAGATCAGAATAGATACTAATTGCTGAGTAAGACAGTGAAAACTTCATGTCTGTACAAACCAAAACTTTACAGATTCAGATACAGAATTTATGGAGTTCTGTTTTTTATTGCTTTAGTGTGAAGCTTCCTACACACAGTGGATTAAAGACTGACTTCCATCTCTGGTTAAGTGATATAAATTGTTCTCCTGTGATTCTTTTCTCCTTGCATCTCTGCCGTGCACAGGTGCTTGTTGCTTGCATAGGTGTATCCAGAGGAGTGAGGAGCTGATGCTGAGCAGTGGCTAAAAGCTACTGGGGTCATTTTCAGCAGAGTGCTTGTGTGGGTGCACAGGTGGGGAGGAGATGATGTGGCTGGGAGATGTGGAAGGGAGGGAGCAATGGAAACTGGAATAAAAATTGATAGCATGAACTGATGTGGAACTGAAGCACAAGAGATTTGGGGTCTGGTACCAGATCAGAATCTTCCCTTTCTTAAAATCTCTAGTATGGTCATATTATATACAAGTAGGTGTCTGAATTATTAGTTTTCCATGGAGGTCCCTGAAGACTCAGCGAAAGAGGGCTAGGAGAGAGGGATATTATGGAAGAGCTCAGAATGAGTAAATGGAATGACTCATAACCTGGACCAGCTGAATATTTGATTATGACAGAATAATTTTGAATATGGCACATAACAACTAAAAGGGACAATCAGAAGTCTAAGCAGTACTTCTGGAAACAAGTTTTGCCAATTAATTTTTACGTTACCTCCATTGTAATAGCATTCCTTTGACATTTCACATAGCTACTGGTGTGATCTGCATGCTGTGGATTGAGATTGCCATGGTATCTGTTATGGTTTTAAATACATTTTTCTAAATGTGGATGGGAAAATTAAAGTAATTAATTTTGCATGGACTCTGAGACAAGAATTGACCATAGCCATTTTGCTAGCAAGCTTTGCACATTCTTTTTATCATCCTTTATAACTGATTTTCTGTAACTACTAATGGAAAGAGTTTAATAAAAGGTGATAAACTCAGATGATTTTTTAAATAGGGTTACAAGTCTGATAAAGCATAAATGTGTTAACACTATTGAATTCTGTAGGCCCTTTAATACATTTTAATTTTAAAAATGAAATAAAAGGTAAAATGCAAGAGACAAACCCTGAGCAACTGGAATGATAAGAGTCAATGGCAGAGCAGCTTTCCCATGTAAAAGAATGGTTTCATCTTTGTTTTCTCTCTTTGTAGATTTTATTCCATCCCAAGATCTGCAGAGTCCTTAAGCCTTCCAACCATTTTCATATTTGAGCTGGAGCTCTTCTGCAAACATAATATGTTGAAGAAATTTCGATAACATTTTTTTCCCAAACACCTTTAATTTTTATTGTGATTTCTTTATTCTGTATTTTTAAAACTCTTTTATACTTCATGAGCTGTTTTAGCAGCACAAAATATCCCCTTTCTGTCAGAAGCTGACTTAAATTTCCATCCTTCATCCATCCACCAAGCACCTATTGTTACTTTTTGAATTTAAAATTAGGGCTTAATGTCATAAACCAGTAGAAATACAGTACATCTAATATAAGTATTAATGCTATTTTTAAAACTTACAGGATGGGAGAAGAACAAAAGTGAGTGGCAGTTGGTATAGTTGCTGGGGCAGAGTGTAAGGGATTCATGGAGAGGAGCCCTCCTGTGTGAGCAGAAGCAGTGAATTGGGGTGAAGCATCAGATAATTATCTGGAGTTCTGTTCCTCGATCAATATGCAGTTGTTTTTATTGATCTTTTCTGCTTATTTAATGTACTTTTATTTTATGAGACCTATGCAATCATTTAATGGAGTAATTTGAATTGGCTTTGAATTATTTTCACTTGCTGTGACATTGTTTTTAACATACTGAGTTCATTTACTGGATATCTGTACTGTTACTGCCATTAAGAGAAGAATAGCTCATCTACAGAACCAGGCAACTGTCTACAGCCAAGTGTCCCATGTTAAATAATTTGACCTTCTTGAGAAAGTTGCACACACTGAGTATCTCTGAGTGTACAGGTATTCTTCAGTAGTTTATTTGGGGGTTTTGCTGGTTTTCTTCTGTTTGTTTGTTCGCTTGTTTACTCTGAGAACTGGGGAAATACTAATTCACAGCAGAGCAGTTTGATCACAGTGTGAGCAGTGCTGAAGATCAGCTTGCTTATAATAGCCTTTGCTGAGCAGCAGCCCGTGCACTGCTGTGTGACAGCATCATTCGGAATTCTCAGCTCGCTCTGTGCCTGCCGCTGCGTGCTCGGGGCGCCGGCTGCAGACCCAAGTGAGTGCCTCCTGCAGAGCCTCGTGCTGCAGTGCCCTGGCCTTGTGCTCTTTCAGTGCCCAGGTGCCTGCGTGGCTTCAGTCTGGGCTGCATTACAGAAGTTTTGCTGTCATAGCTCTTCCAGATACTCCTTTCAGCATACATGGAATGATGTAAATGCATTTTTGCCAAGTCAGGCTGAGTTAGCTCTGGAGTGAATTGTACCAGCAGAAGCCCTTTTCTACGCTTAGGCTTTTTTTGGCATAAAAATGCAGTAGACCTTTCACTTCATCCCAGGATGGTGCACTAAGAAAAGTTCTTTATGTAGAGCCGTACTTAATATGTATTAAGAATAGAATATAGAATCAATGTTGTTACATTTAAGTAAGCAAAGCTAGTGAAAAATAGTGGGTGAGTCATGATGAATGCTGTGAGTCTTTTTTTTCTATCCCCCTTTTTTGTCCTCAAAACATTTTGATGGGGCTGGTTTAACAGATGGGCAGAAAACCTATCACTGTGTGTTGGAAAACCGTTTCCAGATGAAGAACAGTTTTCTTAAGTCATTTGTACTCTTTTTTCTTTGTTCAACATTGACTGAACTAGTCAAAACATTTTAAGCACATTAAGCAATAACATATTAAGTAAGTCTATAAAATAATTAAATTTGAACTAGAAACTAATAGTTCTTAGAAATATTTACATTAATATTTGACTTGGTATAGATCTTACAGTAACTACTTTTGTATCTTCTAGAAACCTTGTGCTGTAGATAAAAAAAAAATGTTTGTTAGGGTTGATCTGCTGTTTCATTCTGAAATATTTAGGATTATCTGGCAAATTTATTTCTGAATCAACAAAGAGCTGTACTTTCCCTTTGTTGTAAGTGCTCAGCTATGATGATGAAGCACAGAGACTTAAGGTTTATGTCTCTCCTGCCAGAAGAGCTTGTGTAGAGTTATTAAGGTGTTGCAGCACCCTTTGTTTTTCATGGACTTTTTTTCAGTACATTTTCTTGTACAGGAAATGCACAGCATTGCTGTACCTGAATTCAGGTAGAGTTTTAATGGTTCTTCCTTGGCCCTTTTTGGTCCTGGTCACTGCTCTGATGAACTTTTATGAGTCTGCCCTCTACACGTTCTTTGGGAAGACCCAGACTTCTAAAATTTATGTACGGTTAATAGTCTGCATAATATTGCAGAGTATGAGCAAGTACTTGGCAGGAAGTGCCAAAAAGCTGTGGCAGATTTATGTTTTGCTCTGTAGTCTCAAACTGGGTTCAAAGGACACTGTTGATAACAGGTGACAAGTAATACACCATTAAATAGCTCTTCTGTGGTGGAGATGAGTCAGGTAGTTATAAATTTCTAAACACATTTGCAAAGCAGAATCCTTCTAACAAGAGATGTTTGCAAGTTTTTTGGATCTGCAGTTTGGGGGAATGCTGTTGAAAGGTGTATGCAGATTTGGGGTTCTTTTTTTCACTGTCCTCAGTGTGTGAAAGGGGATAGGAGAATCCTGTAATTTAATCCTCCAGTGTCCAGTAATTCTCAAGTCCCTTCAGTGTATGTTTTACCTTACGTGAGAGAAATCTCTGATCTGCAGTTTTTCCCTCATTAAGATGCTCTCTGTCTTACCTCTGCCTGCAGGCTCTCTGTGCACTTCTCACCACTGAATCGTTTGATTCCTCTCAAGCCCTCGCTGGAGGGGAGCCAGCAGCAATCACTTTCAGGAAGAGGCAATGAGAGAAGTGTAGCTGAAAAACAGCTCCTTAACCTTTCTCCATAAAGCATGTCACTTGAAAGTGGGGATACTATAGCATCCTTTGTTACCATACCCAGACTCTTCACACCATGCCCCTGTTATTTCAAAAAATACCTTTGAAGATCCGTCTCAGCTGCTGCATGTTCTCTGGAAAGTACTGTGCCTTCATGACTGTATTGCTGGCTTGTGCAATGTAGGACTGAAAAATCTCATCCTATTTTTATGTGTATCCATTTTTAGATGTTATTATCGCAGTAAAGTTTGAGAACCTGAACTTTAGATCCTGTTTAGTTTTCAGGACTCTGAAAACCTGGGAAGTGCAGAGAAAGAGTTCTGTAGAAGTTCAGGAATAAGTTCAGAGAAACACAATAATACATGCATACCAATGTTATTTGGAAGCAGAGCTATGCCTTGATTTCTTGAGGACTGACTCAGTTTTTAGCTCTTAACTGTTGTTGATGGTGCTTCCCTTTGTTGTTTTCTAGGGAAGGAAAGAGGGGTTAGATCCTTCTTTCGTCATCTCCATGTTCTGCTTCCTCTTTCCTGACTGTGCATCATATTTTCCAGTTCTGCTTGGGGCAATGGGTGAGGGAGACTGAGACAGCAGCATGCGTGGTTACTTGGAGAATGAAGGTAGAATGAAGAGCATATGTGCAAACAATACTTTGACTCCTCAAAGACATGGAACATGTCGAAGTATTCTGAAATGTTCTGCTTTATCAAGAACCAAGGAGATTTTTTCTTTTCCTGCTTTTTCTTTTCTCTGAAATGTACTTTTGGTGGCTTGTGTATTTTATTAACTTTAAATGATTCCCTCTGTCAGCCCACACAGACATCCCTCCTCTTAGTTGCTGCAGGGCCTTTGATACTCAATTTCTTTTTTTTTTCGCCTCATTCCATTTCTAAAATGAGAATTGTGTTCTACTTATTTTTACCCTTGCAACAGACTTCATACAGAATTTTGCCGTCATTTCTTGTAGTATATGAACTTTGAGCGATTATTTTTAAATACTCACCCATCAACCCCTCTTCTATTTTCCTTTCTTCTTACAAGCCACTACTTGTATATGACGTGATGGAAAACTGGTATTCTCTAAATGAGCCAATGAAATTATTTTCCTATTTCCTGTTATCAAATACGAAATTTTATTATTGAAGCCTTATGCTCCTAAGGAGTGCTCTGTCTTACCTAGAATGACTTTGAAGCCCTGTCTGATTTCCCCTTACTCCAGCAATTTGCCTTGATCCCTAACACTGCTCACTGAATTCAGATCAAACATAATTAACTTTGTGGTTGAAAATGAATCTTCAGGAGAGCTAGAAGATGGAACTTGGAGTTGTTGCTTTCTGGGAAGGTTTGACATTTTGAAGTCCAGTTTTCATCCAATTTGTGACAAATAGGCCTTACTTGCTTTTCCCTCTGAAATTATTTCATAACATAATATGAAATAATTAAAATATTGTTTTTCTTTAAAGAGGAAGCAATAGCTGCTTCCAAGCAGTTACTGAAATGTCTTATAAAATGCTTTTAATTTTGAATTCTCATTTATGATAGCCTAAATATGTGGATTTTTGAAGTCAGTGCCTTGCAGAGACTACACTTTTCATTGTTAGATCACTTGTGTAAATCAGATGGAAGTTCTATTAAATCTGAAGCAGTTGTACTCTTGTAGTCCCAGAGCTTTATTCCCTCTTCAGTGCTTGCTTTTGGAGCGTGAAGGAGCTGAGGTCCATGGGAGCTGTCCCAGCAGCCTGCTGGTGGCTGTGCTGGCCATCACAGGAGGACCCCAGGGCTGCTGATCTGATGGGTGACTCTGCCTCTCAAAGGTCGCTGCTAACGTGAGCCTCTGCCAAGATCCTCTACTTCAACCAGTCCTAAAAAGCCATTTTATTTACAAATATGATCTGTGTAATGTCTCCTGAAAGGCAGTCAGCTAATCCTGCCTTTTTAGTTACTTGCAATGACTTTAATTGAATAGAAAACAGAAAGAACTAAGAAGTAGTGATGTCATAGGGTTCATATGGTGGGAGGAGTCCTGCTGCAAGCAGCAATTTGCGGTGGTTGTCACCAAGCTCTGTCCATTCTGCCATGCTGCAGGTCTTCTGTGATGCAAGTACCAAGACAGCCATGTTCATTTAAGATGAAAAATTCCAGCTCAGTAACTGGAATTTTTCAGTATTTCAGGCTCTCAAGCCTTGAAAAAAGCTTTTTGTACTGAGAATGATTGACTGTTGTTGACCCCACTGTGCTGCCGTGTCTTGCTGGTTCTTTTGGAGTAGTTACACCTTACGGCCCTTCTGATACTCCCTTTTTGCCATCTCCTCACCGTTTCAGCAATCCAATAAGTACACAAGCATCCAGAACCAGACTGCTTCTTCTTCTAAAGGGCACTGCAGTCAAGGCAAATTTCATACTGAAACTGTCTGTTTACTGGTGCCTCTGGCTGCTTTAGTGAAAGTTGGTTTTGGGGAGCCACTATCCTGGAGCAGCTCTTACTGCTCTTTACTTTCTGGCCATTTCCAGCCACAGAAGCAAGGCAGCTTGCATGTGTCTCTGTGTGATGTACTTATGAATTTAGGACTTCTAACTTTCCTGACTGGCTGTTTCTGATTTTTCTTTTAACTTTTTTTTTTTTTTTTTAAGAGGGTCCAACACACAGAAAGTAAGTGTTGCAGCTGTTCTTGAAGTACCCAAAGACTTCATAGGTTTCTACAGATGTTCATCTTGCAATGCTTTCCTTGTGTATTTTTTCCTAACAAAAAAAGTCTTTTTTCATATGCTTCATTTGCAAATAAAATGGCAAAGAAGGTCATAAGATCAATTAAGTGAATCAAAAGTTTTCCTTGATAGAATGGTCATGGACTTGTTTTTCTCAGTTGATAGAACTTAAGACTTTTTTTCGTTGCATGGTGTTTGGGGTCATTAAGTACCCGGAGGGGTCAGGCTCAGGCTCAGCACTGCACTGGCTCTGCTGTGGTTAGGGAGTGTGCCTGCTGTTCCTCAGTAACTCTCTGCTGGGATTCTTGTGCCAGAGGCATAATTATATAGTGTTAGATAAATCCATTACTTGGTAACCCCAAGATCCAGTGAAGGAATACATGGCAAACGCTCCTGTGATACTGTGAGGGTGGAGATGTCAGTCAGCTGTCAGTGGCCACCCCCTATAAATGAGCTTTAAATGGCTGAGGGGCAATTATGATGGAGGTACATGGAATCATGAATGCTGCAGGAGGAGCAAAGGAACACAATGAACAGTCACCCTCTTCCATTACAAGCCCAAAAAAGCACTGAATGAAACTGTCAAGTGGCAGGTTCACAGCCCAAAGTTGCTGCCCCATGCAGTGCACGTTTCAGTTGCCATGGGGAGCAGTGATTGCAAAATGTTTCCATGAGTTCCAGGAGTTATTTTATAATTAATGGAAAAGAAACAGAAAGTGAGGATTATTGAACATGATAGTACTCACAATACTTGTGGCTCATAATATTGCTGAACCGTGAACTGTTGCTCTGCGGAGTGCCTGCTTTCCAAGTTGTCCATGCTTTGTGCTCTGCCCCCCATGCTGGAAGGACTTGGAGCTTGGCAGGAGCTTGGCTAAGGAGCTGAGGGCTAAATCAAGTCATGGAAGTTAACAGCCACGACCACAGCTCATCTAGCAGCTTCTCTCTTAGGATCTGTCAATAGAGATTATATACTGCTGGCTGAGATAGCACAGAGATATGTATTTGACAGTAATAAGTTTTACAAATTAGAATTGCATGTGTTGTCATGTTTCCAGTCAAGACTCTTCACTGCTGCTGCCTCTTGATTTTCAGACTTTCAATAATGAATAGTTTTGAGTATATCAATATCATTAATTTTGAAGAGCCTCGATAATCTTCATTTAATTTTCTTCTGAAGTTATTTTCTTGTTTTGATTTTTTTTTTTTGTTTATTTCTTTTGCTTGGGAAGACACACTTTCTGGATGTTGGAAAAATGTGAATCTTAATTGTGATGCAGTTATTAGAAAGTTCAGTATATGCTATTGAAAAATTGGTTTTTCCGTTTTTTTTTCTTCTGAAAGAAAAGGTGTTTAATTTAAACAGTATTAATGTTTTAGAGAAGATTCTGTTTCTTTCCTGATCTTGAAATTATTCATAACTAACAGCAGTAAATGTCACAAAATATGCTTTGTAAGGCTTAAGAAGAATTTGTTATCAGACTAAATATAATTTAGAATTAGAACTGTAATAAAATTTATGATAGAATCATAAGAGTACACAATGCATCTCTATGTTTTCTCAATTTTATTTTGAAGTATTAAATTGCTAAACATATTTTATTCTTCAAGCAGCACATTTTTTTGTCCATTCAATTCTTTTGTGTTAATTATTAGATACAATTGGCTGACAGATGTAGGTAATAAGAATTGGCTCATAGACTATTATGAAATTCTACAAAGAAAATATCCGCATTATTTATTTAATAACAGTTACTTGCTAAATAAATGTTTTCCCCCATCTGTTAACAATTTGTGCCTTTAATGACTGAAAGACTTGCCTGAACTTGTTGTTTGCTTCCTTGGATATGCAAACTTTTAAAAAAAGGGATTTATATTTTTAGCATTTAGCTCATTACTTTGAACTCAGCTACAATAGATACTGATTTTTAATTTTATGTCTCTGTGACATTAATGATAGTAGAACTCAAATGTGTCATCAGTACTGTATTAGAGAAGACTTAGCTTTTCGTTTTTATCAATTCTGAAATAAAAGAATAAAAACAATGACTTCTCTCTCTGTTTACACTGATATTTAGTGATTTTGAGAAGACAGGTACATTTTTGTGAACTCTTAATCTATGGTCATTTTAAACCTTCTTTAAGGTTTAAATTAAATTTAAACCCTACGTGCATGTGCTTCTTAATTTTAGCACTATGTGTTTTTTGGAGAAAATCATGGTCAGTGTACATGAAAAACTAATAGTGATGGATCATACTATTCTAGGTTTCCAAAGAACTTCGGCAGGTAGCAGAAAAGGTCTGTGCCACAGCTGTGTAGTGGCAGTCCTGGGTGATTATTCCCTTTTGTTCCGTGTTTGAGGAGCAGCTGTGCAGGGAGGCTGCTCCGATTCCTTCCGCTGGTGGTTGCAGCTGGGCGATGATTTGAGTGTGTAGGGATTGGGGGCTGTGGGGAGCACTGTGGAGCAGCTCATGTGGGTTAGGCTGGGAGGGATGGGACATTTCGTTCTGCTTCCTTGTGTTCTTCTTAGAGCAGGTACAGCTAAACATTACAGTAAGTGCTAAGGGTGAGAGTGTTGGTTTATCAATTTGTATTAAGATAACTTCTTTATCAAATTGCAATGAATGTTGTAGAGGGGACAAGAAAGGTTTTAAAGTTTTTTTTCCAATTTCACTATACAAATTGTACAAAATTGAAGGTATTAAAGAATCATCAGAGGCAGCTGCTATCAGTCTGTCATTCCTGTTGGAAGGTCAAAAGGCAGGCATCTGTGCAGGCTAACTTCAAATGCAAGTGTTTGGAATATGAACACTGTTAGGTTCAGTTTGGCTTTCAAACAACATTATTTTCTTGCCTATTTTTTTTAGTACCATTGCTAAGTTTTATTATCACTAGAAGAATTGGCAAGAATTCTGGCAGACTGGGCAGATTTCTGCCATAGACTGATCTCTAAATTTCAAAAAAGATTTTGCTGTAGGAGATAAGATATATTTCAAGAGGTTTTTAAAATTTTGCTGTTACGTTCAAGTTGTCTACAGAAACACTCTGTATAACACAAGGTTCACTTTTGTTCTCCTACAAACTATCTGAGGTACACAAAGCCTGTGGGATTTATAACCTATGCAACATCTGTTGACTCTAAAGATGATAAAAACAGGTAAATCTGCAGCCAGTTGCAGGAAGTTATTGATGATATGACAAGTTAGGGGTGGGAGCTATTAAATATGCGTTTATTGAAGACAAAAATTCCATATATTCTAGAGTACTGAGGGAGTTAACATAGCTGTTACTAAAGAAAATGCAGTTCTGCTTTTGCAGAAGTGTTTTCCTGAAGGTGTAAGTATGAAAGGGTGAATAGTGGGTGTTGAAAAGAGGCAGGAGAGACCCATAAGAAGAGAGGAATATGAAAGAAATATTTGCAGCTTATATATATATGTAGTAAAGAAAAAAAGTAGTATTCCCCCTGATGCAGGGGCCAAGATAGCATGATTTTTTTTTATTACTTTGATTATATAGCACTGTAGCACTACTGATTCTAGTGTCTCCTGGCATTTAGAAGTCTATGTTAGAAACTACCTGTGTTCTCTCATGGGCAAGCTGCATTTTTGGATGCACATATTAGTGCAAAAAATGTAGGCTATATCTCACCAAAAAAAAAAAAAATAAATGCAAACTAGCTAGTTCAGGGTGGTAATTGTAGACTTGTAGACCTGTAAGTCTGTAGCTGTCCATATGCACTTTTATCCAGGTGTAAAGTATTCAGAAATTAGGTCAATAGCCATTGACATCATTAATTAAAACTCACAAATGAACCAAAATCTCCCCTGCCCTGCTTTGAAGGCAGTGATTCAGCGAAGAGTCAGCCATCTTTGCCTTCTCCGCAACTGGTGGGATGTTTGAAAGAAGTTATTTCTGACTAAGGTTCTTGAGACACATCATCATTTTCCTTCATTTTCTTTTATCATTGCATGTTCTATTGCAACATGGGATAGTACTGGTGGAAACTGAATCATCACACGTTTACATAATGCTCTATATTGAGGAATTCTACTTAGCTATTGAACGATAATGTATTAATAAGATGTAAAAGCTGCCTGGTGTTTTCAGGCCAACATGTAAATTTAGGTTATATTTTGCATCTCTCTGCTCATAACTATTTTGCTGGCTTTCATGGCTTTAGTTGCAATGCTGACTTAGGCAAACAAGAGACAGCCAAAGTCACATACCTTCATTTAGGTGAGTCCTTATCTCAATTTCTAGTTCAGAAAAGAGATGATTTACTTCATCCACTCCATTTGGAAGGGCATAATTCTTTTACATGGGTTTATGGTGCAGTTGCAATATATTTTCAATGCAATTATCTCTGATAAATATGAGAGTACATTCTTTTCATCCTGCTTCATTTTATATACTGATCTGAGGCTCCATTTCAAGGACTGCTTATTGTTCACCTGCTGGGATTTCAAGAAATATTTTGGAGACAAAAATCCTGATTACTGTCTCCATGAAATGTATTAAAAACAAGCTTTATTAATCTCTTTGTTTTCCAATTTTGGATGCTCTCCTGAAATACGAGCAGGAATGAGCATTACTATTGGCCTTGCTAATGAACAAGCAGTGCAAAGCTGTGGGCTTAGGTGGCGAGGAAGTTGTCAAGGTGGAAAGCATATGATGGCACTAAATTACTCTTACAGATTAATAAAACCAAATTGTATGAACGACTCTGTATTTGTATCCTTTCACTACATTCCTTCATAATTTTCTGTCTGCTATTTTTCACCATTCTGTTATTCTCAGCTCTTTCAAAGCTGAAGTTCATTTGTTCTGTAATGCCCCACTTGGGCTAAATCTCTCTCCTGTTCCATATTCTACCTTTCTGTCCCCCTTTCTGTTTTTGTCTCTTTCACACATGCTGTACATTTGCTTTGCATCTGTGATGCTATGAAGTCTGTTCAAAACCGAAATAGGACAAGTAGATTTTTACTGGCAACATATTTTATTTTTACTTTGCTCCAAAAAAAGCCCAAGAGGAGTATTGACTTGTAGAGGTATTATTGCATTGTTGCCAGAATAAATTTAATTTTGAAAGTCCATTTTGAAATTTTCTTTTGAATATTTTCTGACTTCTAGGCCATTGCTCTGATAGAATACTTAGGGTGAAATTGGTTTCAGTTCCACCCAAGAACTATTGATGAATGGCATGAATGTTACAGTTCTTTGTGAGTATTTTATCACAGAGAATTTAGAAAAGAAATGCAGTTTTAGTTGCTGAAAATGTTTTGGGAGCTCTTGAGGGAGTTTTCTCAAACCAGCCTGTTTTAAGAAGCTTACAGTGATTTTTAGAGTTCTAGATCCTAATGTTTCACAGTTTATCAATTTTAATTATATTAAAATACAACTGTGCATTCCTGCAGGTTAACATCCTCCGTGGGTAAGGTGTATGGAACCATAAGTACAGTGTTCTTCCCCCATGGCTAACTAGAATTCCTCATGCTGTGGCCTGTATCTCCTACCTCTTGTGCACCTCTGAGAAAGGTCTGTCTGTCAGGCAGCAGAAGATGCAGTTAGATCTGTTCTTAACCATTTCTGTTCAAGGTTAACAGACTCCGTTCTCTCAGCCTCTCCTCACACTCACATGCTTCAGTCCCCTGTCGTGGTGGTTCTTTATTGGACTCGTTTGTCAATGTCTGTGTTTTCTTGGGAGGTGTGGAGTGCAGTGGCTTTACAAGTGCCAAATAACAAGAGTAATGATTTCCCTCAACCTTCTGGGTACACCCAGTCTGGTCCACAGCTGGCAGCCTCTGCCACAAGGACGTACTACTGGTTTAAGTTAAATTTTCTGTCCACTGGGTCTGTTTCTGAAAGCTTCTTTCCAGCCAGTGAGCACCCAACCTGCTTGTGTGGACAGGGCTGTGCCATCCCAGGTGAACAGGCTGAACTCCCTTCTGCTGACCTTCATGATGTTTTTTTCTGTCCTTACCTCAGGGTTGCTATGGTTCTTCAGGATGGCAGCCCTGCTCTCCAGGGTGCTGAGCACTTCCTCAAATTGCTGTCCCCCGTCAGCTCACAGAGGGTTAATGCTGTCCTGTCACCCAGGTTCCTACAATGGCATGAAGCAGCCACCAGCTGGATGGGGGGCTGCTGCCTGCTCCCTTGGAGGGCACAAGAGAAAGCAGCAGGTTTAGTAGGTCGTGGTGAAGTAAGGTTGTGAGTCTGTATTCAAGGGTGAGGGGGAGGGATGGGGGAGATCTAATGGTGTGTGGGAGGGGGAACCTTAAAGGAGTTCAACAACTCTTGCTTTAGGCCTAAGTGAGTGTGGGAGTCGTGTGGTATAACTTGTGATTAGACCTAAGTAGTGTTTGTCTTGGTGTGTTAAGCTATTTTCTGAATCATGGCATTTTCACAGGAATGTCTCCAAAATTTGGTGCTCATTGTTAAGTCAGTGATGATGATAAAAATAGATATCAAACTCATTTCCATCAGTTCCAGATCCTGCGTGGCATCTGATTTCCAGCCCAGAGAGCAGTAGGAATTAACTCTTCCATCAAGACAACTTAAATGCAGCTTTAATTTAATTTAAAAATAGCTAGTCAGTCTTCCTCACTGCTCCCCCATAATTTTTCTCATTTCAGGGTGTGTTTTTTATATTTTTGCATGCAGTCTGGGGAGAAACAGCAGGCTTCCTCTGTAGGTAGGATTGGACAAAGATGATTATTACAGTGCTACTAAATATTTTAACATAAACCATATTCTATTAAAAAAAACAGGAACAATCTTTTGGAGGAAACAAAGCTGATCCCAAGTGCAGGATGACAACCCATTCTTTCTTATTCCAGCCTGCCTTTACACTTAAAACTTCCTGCTTTTTTTTTAACATGCTAGATAGGAAATGTTCAATTTTTTCATATCTACATGGTCTCTGAATTAGAGTGTTGAATTCTCAGTTTTCTTCTGAAGTAAAGCTTTGGTCAGGTAGGATGATGCTCCATCACTGGAAGTGTTTGAGGTCAGGCTTAAGAGGGCTTTGAGCAGCATGGTATCATGGAAGTGTCCCTGCCCCTGCAGAGGGGTTGGACTGCATTTTCTGTAAAGGCCCCTTCTGACCAAACCATTATAGAATGATACAATGTGCATGGCAGTTCTTGCATTACAGTACAAGATAATTGTCTGTGTTGAAATGAGCAGTTAAAGTTTTGCTTTCTTTGACTTGTATGCTTTCCACCAGTTTGGTTTTTGTACTGTTGACCTGATTTCTTTAAAATGAAACCAGTCTTGGATTGAAATGAAGAGCTGAGAAGTGCTTTGCTCCGTTTCTGTTTTTCATTTTTATTTCTCCTTCACTAGGGACATCTATCAGGGACTATACCTGGTTGTCTAATATTTCCTTTTCTGGACTTAAACAGAAAGTGTGTGTTGATGTGCTGTCTGAGAAAACAAACAAATCCAGAGCCAAGGGGTCCCACTCAGTTTCTGTCTCCAGCAGGACAGTTTTCATTCACTTAATGTTGCTCAAACAGCTAAAACCCGAAATCTTATGTATTATGCATGCAAATAGTGAATTCTTAAGATGGTAGAAATTGCTTAAATAAGGACCAGATTTCATAGGAACTTAATGGCACTCCAGTGACCAGACAGATTTTATTCTCTGTTGTTTCACTGAAGAAATGTGTGCAGGAATTTTGCCGTATAGGAAAAGAAAAGAAAGATACCAAGAGTTTTGGAAATAAGTGGCATTTTAGTAAAATAATTTTTTCTTCCTCTTTAAAAATGAATTTATAATACCTGCAGAAAAAAATCTCAAAATTAATAATTTAATATTCAAAATTAATTTTTTTAAAGTATATTCAAAATATATGACATTGTGTGTCACCTAGTATAGAGCAATTACATTCTTATTTTGAACACTTTACAAGGCATTGTAGTCTGTGCAGTTTTGATAGGAATTAACATCTTTTACTGAAGAGCTCAAGTTGCATAAGATAGCTGTAAGATATTGTTTAATAGTACCAGTAGTGGAATCGCTTTCACTTGATTTAAAGGCTTAATATGAGGCTTGCTTCAGCAAGTACTTTGGTGCCTGGTGCAGAGTGTGGGGCAGTCATTTCTGCTTAAGTGGAGAATTAGTCTGGTTAAAACAGAGCATAAGCGAAGCTTCTTTTTGGAGGCGTCAGATTTCAGTTTGAACACTTAGAAATTTGCCTGCTCTTGCTATTCCCCACCTGCCCTCTGTGCATCAATTGTGTGGCAAATTTGTCTCCAAGCAGCAGACCACTGTTCTTTAAGGTAGGGTGTTTGCTTATTCCGCCTAGAGACTAGAGATATAATGTAAAACCCTGGGTTGCTTTCACCAGGGGGTGAGCATTGGTCTGCTGCTGAGGTATTGGGCTCTCTTCTCAGGGCTTTGATTTTAAATTAGCTGCATTGACAAAAACAAATGTGACAGTATTGACAGTTGACATATTCGGGCTAAACAGCATCCTGGGCTGCTGGTTCAGATATAGGTGAGGCAAACAGGATGTCCTTCCTGCCCAGTAGCTACTGCTGTAACTAACATTTCCCTTAACAATGTGGAAGATAGCAGAAACAAATATTGTTAATAGCAGTTTAGCTTCAGTTTCATGAACATCTTCTACCAATGCACACATGAGTCTTCTATAATAATTCTTGATAAATCATGTACTCTCTCATCTTCTGCATACTTTAATCCCAGCAGAACTCTTAGGTATAATTTAGACCTGTAGACTTTTTGGAATTTAAATTTGTAATTTCTTTAAAAATTGTAATTTTTCTTCACTGTGGAAAAACAGCAGTATATTCTTAGGGTACAGATATTACCAACATTATTTGCAGCTAAGACTGCAGAATCAAGTAAAACAGATGACCAATGCAAGAGAAATACACCTCAAACCTTCCTCAAACAGGGAAACAAAGATCTGTGATTTTATCATTCCATGATTTTATTTAAAATTTCAGGAATGGGTTATGTTGCATTAATGTCCTCTTCCCCCATTCCCAATCTCCCATGGAACACCTCTTAATTTGTCACTGGATTCTTGTGTTTGAGGGTAGTTATGTGTCTGCAGACCTTAGGTGTTCGCTCCTGGGGAATCCACTTTGGATGTTCTAATTTCCTCTTTTTCCCCTCTTTATTAGTGTCGCTGAGGTTGGTTCTCAGAGCACAGGAGGGTTTCTCTTTTGACTCAAGTAGCCTCTTGAGTCATGCAGCTTAATCACATTGGTTTATTGCTGTCTTTTGTTTCCTCTTTGTTAGTGCACCTGATTGTTCTCAGTAGTCTTCTGTTGATTCTCTAATTTCTAGCAAAAGCTTAGAATCAATTCAGTCTATATAAAGAATGTAATACAGTTTTTATGGAGCTCATAAGGGTGCTAGCGTCACAGTTATCTCTGTTCCAAAACATATTTCAATCCTTACAGAAAGTTGCAATTTCTAATCTTGATCCTGTATTATCACAAAGAATATTTGAGGTTAAAAAATGAGATCACATAACAGAAAGGACCTGTGTTGGTGAGTCATTTAGATTAAGGAAAGCTAACTGTGTTGCTCAAAATACTGCTTTACTGCCTAATGTTCTATCTGCATATTGGATTTGTCTGTCTATGAAACTCTTCTTACATAACTATCTGGGAAATACTGCTTAAAAAATAATTTTCAAGCAGTATCTTAACCAGTAGATTAGAAAAGTTGTTCAGGATTAGTAAATCAAGAAAATTCAGTATTTTAGTCACAAAAATACTTGTTTTAATAAAAAATACAGCCTTGCTAGGCTGAAGTAGATTATATATGTCACTTATTGCTGGGTCTTAGCGTATTCTGCCTTGACATACAGTATTTTTGTTCAAGAAAATTATTCAGCAGGCAGTCTGTATTTAAAGTTCTTAGAAAGCAAGTTCCAGCTGTGCTTTCCAAGTTTAATAGGGTGTGATAGAAGGGAAGCAGTACCAACATCCAATGAGAGTTAAGGATTTGCCTTTATGTTCTCGAACCTCTATAAAGAGGTAGAATTATCAGAAGGATGAGAGGTAAAGGAATGTTTATAGGACTGGAGCTCCCTCCTCTAATTTGCTCCCTGGCTGTGCTGAGAAGTGGCTGGAGCAGCCTGTGGTGCTGCTGAGAGCCTTGGTGGCTGCTGTACCACCCTGGCACGTGGTGGTACAAGACAAGATGCTTAGATTCTAATTTGTTGAAAACACGAATCTTCCCAAAGATAACAAGATGTTATACATATGCTTTTCAAATCTCTTAAGGGCGAGATGTCAGTCATAAATATATGCTCACTAAATCTTTTAGGGTTAATACAGCAATAGTTTTACTGCGGAGCTATAAGGTTAAAGCAGATGGAAAGCTGACATGCTTTAAACTGGACACCAGTCCCCAGAGTCTGTGCTAGCTGAGGGGTGAGCCATTGTTTTTGGTTAATTCCTGATGAGTAGACACAAGTTCCTTACAGCCCATGTCCCACTCACCTCTGATGATGACCAGAGTGTTACTGACTGTGCACAGCAAGAAATAGAAAAACGATCACATGAGTAAGTGCCTGAAACAAAATCCTGCATTTGCTACTCCCTGAGTGAATAACTCATAGTATTTTTGTTGTGTTCACTTGACAGGGTTTCTGTACTAACTAAAACTGACCAGTTGGAATGTGAGAGTTCCTCTGCAAAATTTTAAATAATCAGATCTTAATACCTATGCACAGGTATTCTGGGTATGATCTGGCTGCTCTTACATCAACTGTCCTTGTGCTTGGTGTCATCGTGCTGTCCAGGGTAGCAACATCACTCTTGAGAGTACACAACTGTAGAGATTTCTAATATTATGTTGTCTGCATAGATGACAACAACTATCAAAAGGCACATGCCCTGCCTGTGGTACAGCTTCTGCTCTCACGTAAGAATGGCAGGAAGGCACTTACAGGTGTTTCTGACATTGACCTGCTGTCCTTATGAAAACTGCTTTTCTTTTGAAAGCTATGTAATTGCTAGAGCTTCCTTACTGTTAGAATAGCAGCCAGGAGCATCTGCAGTAGTGGCCACTGAACCTACGGGAAGGCCCAGTGTTTTGAAGTCCTGCTGAAACGCATTGTCCCGAGATATTTTGTTAGGATTGCTGAAAATTTGGAACAAAGTTGCAGATTTTAACAGATTGGCAGGAGGTGGCTGCCAGTCAGAGACACAGATGGAGGTTTTTGGAGAAGCCAAAGCAGCAAGGTCTTTCTGTTCATTTCTTGAAACCATCAGAAGGATTAGATTTTTAGCACGTGAAGTGACTTAATTTAGATTTTGAGATGAAGCACAACAGGACAAAATGGTATCTTTTTTAGTAATCTTCATCAGATTTTCTGTGGATTTAGGAGATCATAACCATATATTAATTTTGTTTTGTTAGGCAGCCTGGCCTTCCAGATTATGACTTTTTGTCATAGGTGAACTACACAGCAGTTCTTGTGTTTGTGGTATATGTAAATATTTGGTAATATTTGCATCATTTTTAATCTCATGTTGCCAAGAAACTTTTTCACAGTTTCCTATGGCAGTAGAGTGAATCTGAGATAGTGTTTTCCTCCTTTGTTTTTCTATGCAGCTAAAAGAAAGGGGTCAGAAAATTAGCCTTCACATTCAAGACGTTTGCTCATTGGAATTTATTGAGAGTTCAGTATTAGTTTTAATGGGTTCATATGCCAGACCACCTGTAGAGATGCAGCTTAGTCACAGCAAAAAGTTGCGTGGAAATAAGGGGCAAGTGTGGCTGCTCTGGCCCGTGGCAAAGCAGCTCTGTAAACACACCAGCACACAGGGCTCCATGAATTTCTCTGCTGGCCTGCTGCTCAGCTGACCTTGGGCCCCTGTGATCCATTTTAAACAAGTGCATGCAGGGAAAAGCATTTGCAGGCCTATTCTTAGTAGACTAAAACCTATTTGACATACTGTACTGTTAAGAGAGATGATTTCCTTTATGCCTTTACTAAGCTTTATGCAGTATTTCAGTAAGCTTTTTGTTTTGGTTTCTTATATGATATTTTTCATGTGCAAGTACAGGGGTGTTCTCTACATAGCTGTGAAATTATTCACTTGGAATTTTATGTTCAGTTGTGAAATTCATCTGAGAATTAGGTTAGTTTTTTGTGAATAAACAAAAATAAATGGCTACTAAAGTGAAAGGTTATTTGGCAAAGATTTCAAAGTTCAGTTAGCTTAGTTAAAGTGTTTAAGAAGTCTTTGCCTTAATAAACTTACTATGATGACTAAAAGGAAGATAACTTTATTAGGAAGTCATAGAGGACTGGTTATAAATGGAAAGAGTGAAACATCATCTTATGAAGGAAGAATCTGATACTGTGTGTGAAATGCCTTGGCCATTATTTTGTTAGTTTTATTTGTTCTTTCTAAAAAGCAGTGGAAAACCTGTTTCGTTAAGCTGTATGTTGAAAACTGTGTAAATGAGAGTAGTCCTGCCTTATCTTGGTGATAAGCAATAGCATAAAGGTCTAGGCTGCCTGGATGTGGAGAATTGGATTAATTTAAATCCTGGAAGATAAAAAAGGAGGGGAAAAAAATCATTGAGAAAGGTTGAATTTGAATAGATTTTATTGCAGCAGTTGCCAGTCCAGCCCAGTAATCTCTGGCTACCCGGCTGATGGTGATTTCCACGATGATAATGATTTCTGTGATCATTCTGTAATTAAAAAGGAAAGAAATATTCATTTTTTTCTTTTCATAGCATTCTTTTGTCTTTGATCCCAAATGTTTAGTAGTGCAACTTAAATATATGAAGTATAATTTGAGCCTTTTAATGCATCTTTAATTTCAGATGTTAGAGCAGATTACGCTTATTCGAACATCTGGTTAGACAAGTTCAATGATCTAGTTAATTCTTTGGGACAAGGATACGACTTCTTGCCCCTTTTTGGCCCTTAATTTTGATTCTGTAGTTCCTAGAACTCATGCACCTCTTCAGTAGTCTCTGGGTGCAGAGAAGTATGTTGAAGTAAATTCAGTGTATTCAGTATCCAGGTTTTCTTAAGTAATAGTCCTCTGATTTTCAGTTTTTCTGGTATAAGACATTACTTTGATGTACTGTATTGTCAAGTGTTGTATACAACATCACTTGGAACTGACTGTAACTTTGAAATGTTTTAACATGCTTAAAATGTTCCATTATCCTGTGTCATGCTTATCAATGTTTTGTTGCTTTTACAGATTATCTTTCTCAAGGGATAGATCTGTCTGGAATAGAAGTAATTGAAAATGACCTGCTTTTTATTGCAAGAGCTCGTCTTGAGGTGGAAAACCAGGCTAAAAGGTTGCTTGAGCAAGGTGTGGAGACTCAGGTAAAATACACTTTTTTCTTTCCTTCCTTTCAAAAGTAAAGTTTAAAAGAATTTGAGCTTGATTTCTTTTGCTCTGTTTAGCACTGTCTGGTGTCAATTAAACAAAAAAATTCCTATGTGAGAAATTCTCACACATGACTATATTCAAATAAATTGACAAAACTGGTCTTGTACAGTATTTGCAAGAATAAAATTTTGCAGGATCTGACCCTGTAATTTGGAAGAAAGTAGGTAAACTGTAAACACTGTCATAAAAGCTTGATGCATTCAACACCATATGCAGCACTGCCAATGTTGCCAAGCTTTATAGCAAAATATGAAAAATGCAGTTTCTTAAAACTGTAAGAAGATTCTGCATTTTAGCTGTGCAGAAATATATTGAAAAGATTTGAAAGATTTGCTTAAAACTTCAAAGAGCAGTTTAAACTTTGAGGTAAATATTCACTGTAGGGAAATAAAAACGAATATATGTAATTGCATTCATTCATATTAAATGTAATTATTGACAGCTTAATAACCTGGCTCCATCTATTAACTATTTGCAGTATCTTTAGTGCTATTTTCTTGCCTTTGTAAAATTTAATATTCCTTTGTCTATACTTCTTTATATTATTCAAAAGCAAAAATATTTTACATCTTCATTGCCAGAGTGAGAGGAGAAATCTGGTACAAGTTTCTACCAAATTTGGATTTTAAATTAGAGAACAAAGAGGCTTTGAACAAGACATTTTTATCCTGTATCTTACCAAGTGTTAAACTTCTCTCTAAGTCAAGATAGTATTTGTTTATACTGTTGTAGATTGACGTGAAAATAGAATGTGTACAGAATAGAAAACCTACTGAATAAATTGGCTTGATTAAACAATTGAAGATTAAAATTTTTGGTATGTCTCTAACTTTTACTTAGATCTGTCATTTCATCTAATTTTCTGCAGTAGGAAGTCATGTTTGTGGTAAATACCTTTGATATTTGATGATAACAAAGTAGTAGGAAAAAACCACCCCATTTTTCACTTGATTACTATTCCAGTGTTGAAACTTCTGGCTGTTTGAGCATGTTGCCAAGCTGTGATTGCACTTTTTGCAAGCTATGAAACATATAGATTATTAAATAAAGATTGACAGAAGACAGGGCCTAAGAAAGAGCAAGTGGACATTTATTTTAAATGTAGCAAAAGTCTTCATCTGTGTGAACTCATTCTAGTTTTTCATGTCAGATTTGACCTTCTCTGATAATTTTCTTTTCATATTAAGTACTAAAATGGAACTGACAAAGAAACCCTGGGGAAATCAATCCCACTCCACCTGAAAAATAGACAGATTTATTAGGTGTTTCAGGCTGTCTCCAGGTAATCAAGAGATTATTAAAGTATATGCCTGTTGTGCTTTAGCCAGGGGCCTGTTTCCAACAAATGGAGGAGTGTTTGGAAGAAAATTATTGGTGCTTAGTCATATCAGAAATGGGGATGTTTTCATGAGGAGGTGTTGGGTTATGCATCACAGGTTTGTTGTTGGATATGATTTGTGAACTTAATGTTGAGAACAATAGTTTGCATTAGAAAATACATAAGCAGGCATTGCCCAAGAAATCTAGAATTTGAAATGTGACTAGTGAATAGCATGTCCTTGATTCCTGTTATTGTGTTTTACTGACCAGCTGATTTACATCTAAACCTTCAACCCCTGAAACTTCCTTAAAGATGACATGGGACCTTCATCTTTTCTCCTGTATTAGGTACTAAAGAATTGCTCAGATGAGCTGTCTTCCTGCCAGTATGTATTCTGGTGGCTCTCTGTACCTGTGAGAATAGTGCATCTGTATTTATCCAGGTGTTTCTTCAGTTATTTGATATGCATATTTGCAAATGCAGTTTTAGTTTCCACCCTTGTTTTCATTTGCTGTGTAAATAATACGAGATCAGTTGCCTACATAAGAGCAAGCTGTATTTTTATATTTCATGTAGCACTTTTCAGCAAGACCCTAAGAGAAAAATTACCCTTATGTCTCCATTTTAGAGTGTTTCAGTGTCCACCTAGGAGAGAAGCAGGAAGTGGAAATAAATTTTTAAAAGACTGGAAGTATTTGTTTTTAAACAAAAGTTGTTAGAATTTGGTGAATGCGCTCTCTAGAATTCAGCTTTTTTTTCAGAGATACTGCTAGAACTTACTCTCACAAAAAGAACAGAGCTAAAAATTCTAAACTGCTCCATTTAACATTTTTATATATCCCCTTTGATTTGGACAGAGACTTTTTTTGTTATTTTTATTGTTTATTTAACGATGTATAAATCACATGCTAGTGAGCTGTGCACAGATTCCCCCAAAAAATGTCCAGCAGTAGCACATGAAAGCAGATACTAATACCTAAATAATACATTGTCTTTTTCTGTTTATTTTAATTCATGTTTTTATGGCATGTCCACCACCATGGGATTTGTGTATTTCTCAGAAAAATGAAACCTTGTCCCCCTTTGGAAATGTGGCATTAGCCATTGACTGCTTTAGAAGTGAAGCCTTCCACTCCTGTTCCTGGTGGAATCTTGAAGCTGCTATCTGGGTAGAGACTAGAAGTTTCTGTCAGTGTGTCTAAACAGGCTCTCATAGAGCTGCAAACCACACTTGCCTTCCTAATCCTTTTAGAAAGAGAAAGCTCTCTTTGCTGCTGTTGACAAAAATAATACAAATAATAGCAAAGCCAAGCACATGGGTACCAGTGGCTACAGGCAGGTTTTTATTGTTCTGTGTGCTTTGTTAGGCACTCCTAGTGTACATAGCACAGGTAGACAGTCTTTCATGACCCACAGAATAACTTAAAGAAAATGGATTCTAACCCCACCTTTATTTCTAGTCCTAACCTCCTTGCTAGCTGTCCTTCATACTGTAAGCAGGCTAATGGCAGATAGCATAGGAAGCAGGAAAGACAGCTTTAGCAGAGATGCATCAAGAACTTGATTAAAACCTACCCTTCTAACAGAAGGGCCAGCCATGTTTTCTGCTTTAAAATTCTAAAAAAGAGAAATTTTATTATTTATTATTTTATATTTCTTTTTAAAAAAGAAATATATCTGCATCTTGCAACCACCTGAAACATCCCCATCGTTTCTTTTGCTCCCATTGAACCCTAGGCTGAAGAATCTCGATTTGCTCTTGGCACCACTTCACCCCTGTTTTCAACAGCAATATTGTGTAAAGTAGATCTGCATAATAAGAAATTACTGGGGAAAATAAAAATTTGTTAAGATAACCATAGCTCAGTTCCAGGTAGAGCAGTTTTTCCAGACACGGTTTTACGTCTGCTATATTTAAAAATGAGAAAACTTTCTCTACAGCTTAGCTCGTGCTCCAAACCCTTCCTGCTGTATATTGCCATGCTTGGTGTGGGACTGTGGGACTTACAGCCAGGGATAAGCAAACTTAGCTCCTCCTGGTAATGACACTATTGGTAGCTTTAGGAGCCAGGCCATGTGTGTGCAGAAAACAGCTGCATTTCCATCTCCTCCATCCTCTTAAAAGGTAGCCTTAGTTCTGAGCTAGGTTCAGTGCTTTAAGCAGCAGCTGTGGGGCTCTGCGTAGGAAGGATGGATTTTTGCATGTGTGAAATACATTAGGGACCTATGTTCTTACTTGTGACTTTACTGATACCAATTGTGATAATTAGGATATAGGTTGTGAGGTATCAATGGTATCATTAAAGACTGAATAAAGTATAGCAGGATGTGGTGGAGAAATGAGAGCAGAATTCAGATTTCCCCGGGTTTTCCCTTTAAACAGTTTGTCCTTTTGTGTGTTACAGAAACATTCTGTATATTTGACCACAGAATAAAAAAATTTCCTTCCTTGTCTCCTGGAGGAATCTGTAGATGTTAATAAATCCTAAACTCTACTTCTGACACTTATTCAAATGCTGGATTTTTGTACATGGGATAAACAGGTAAACAGCATGATCTGAACAAAAATTTATTAGTTATTCATATTTTAGCATCTTTGTACTGTCATTATTTTGGGCTTGTTTGGGGGCATTTGAGTTTTCATATAGTAATTCATTGAGAAGAACTTGTTTTGTGAATTATTCTGTTTTGCATTCTTTTTCAACTGAACCTTTCTTCTCAGTTGTCTGTGGAACAAGTACAGCTTTTTTTTTTTTGCATTAAAAAATTACTAACTGGATGTATATGCATAAGTGTTCTTGACTTATGCTGTTTAGTGCCTGAGAAAAGTGATGGGAGGATGAAATGCCTGCATAATTAACCAGTTGTCTGGAGGTGATTATCCAGGAGTTGCTCAATTTATCTCAGTTCAGTTCCTAAGCTAGGTGCTTGTGTAGTACATTTTGCAGTGTTATGGCAAAATTGGTGAAATTAATCTTAGATCTCTCAAAGACCAGCATTTAATCTCTTGTCAAGGATCTCTAATAGGTCTTGTTTCTTATACCCCAAGGGGTTGGAGGGGAAAGGATGTGCATAATTGACCAGTTATCATCATTTAGACACAATCATCAAGAAATTGCATAATTTATTTCATTTCAGGGTCCTCTGAGCTGAGTGTTTATCTGCCACAGCTTGCAGGGTTATGGCAAGATCGGTGAAACTGTTCTTAAATTGGTCATAGGTCAGTGTTCAATCTAATGTCAAGGATCTTAAGCAATACATGCACTTACTCTCCTGTGGCAGCATTTTCCAGTTGTGCAAATGCACTTCAAGGTGTTTGAGATATTAAGAATGGTTGGTATTGAGGTTCATTTTTCACTTTTTTGATGGAACATGGAAAAATATAATAGTGTTGTGTTTTCTAATTGCTTCTAATTATTACTGCCAAAAGTGTGGATGGCTCTTGGGGCACGACTGTCTGGGCAGGGTCCTGTGATTTTGAGTTTCTCAGTTTCTTTCAGTCTTGTCTACTTTAGCAAGAGTATGTGTTGCACTGAAACATCCCTTTTTCTAGATTAGTTCATGATAAACACTTTGATTTAAATCAAAGTCTACCTGCTGTTTTTTGCTGGTTTAGTGTCATCTTCAGATGAATGCTTCATTGTGAAATGGACTGTGCAAGTGCATGAATATGCTTTTCCAAAGTTGTCAGCTCTGTGAAGATGTGCTTGACTGTAGAACAAAGTCTAGTGTTGTAGCAGGATGTCATTTCGTGTGCCCTGTGGTTGTGTAGGGGCCTTTTTAATGTTCAGCTTTAGTTCCTTTAGCTTAGACTCTGTTACATTACCCACACAGATGTACTATGCTAGTCAAAAGCACAGTTTTTAGTTTCCACATGTTTTTGCTTACGCTTTGCTGCTTTTATGTATTAGCTATCCTATTTTGTCATACCTTTTAAATAGTACAAGCCCTTACGCACTTCAGCTCGTCAGTGGGATTGATTGCTCTTATGTAGATGTACGTAACTGCATAGGTGTGCATAATTACAGAATGATCATTAGAATAGCAGATAAAGTAGGGAAAAAAAAAAAGGTAAAATAACCCATCCAATCTGGGTCATAGCCATTCCTCTTTTTATCCATATACTGTTGGTTGCCCTCATAAAAAGCCTGGAATAACTAGAGTTGAAATGCTACTAGAGTATGCTTTTTAAAGTAAAAAAGTAATCATTGCTTCTTTCTTTTTTTTTTTCTTTTCTTTTTATTCTGACATTTATTTCTATCTTGAAAGCTAGTAGTTGGAATTTAACCTCATTACTGTCAAAAGTTTAACCAATATAGTACACTTTAGGCAGTAGTTGTTATATTTCCTTATTATACCACAGTCTTGATTCCCTGCAGGAGATCCTGATGGAAGCTAGACTGAGACAGTTATTTCGTAATGGAGTGATTGACTACAGTATGATATAGAAATAGAAGGCATTTCTGATTATTCAGGTTGAAGTCAGTTATTTGAATCTAGAGTAAGAAGACTGAAGTCTTATCTGTAAAGAGGAAAACTTGAACCTGCTTGCTACTTTTGGCATAAGATGAAGGTGGTAGCTATAGTTGACTTTAAATCATCTAGTTTTGTTTAGTGGAAATGGAGTATGAAATCCAAAGCTTTTTATTTAAATTCATGTTAACCACCCATTTTACTGCTTATTCTAATTCTAATGTAGACAGAGAAGACTTCTTCCAACATGTTATAGATGTCATATTGGCTCTTGTTGTGAAAGATCACAATGGCATTTTGGTCTGTTTAATTAAAATCCTACTAACTTACACTGTTTCTATCCTTTCTTTTACAGTAGCTCTGTATACATATGGAGAATTTTCACTTAATATGTTTAAATGTCTTCACAAGTTTTACTCTATCCTAACCTTTAAGTTTCTTTGTCGTAGAAACATACTCATGTTGCATTATTCAATTTTATTTTTTCATCTTTAGTCTTATGGTTATGGTTTTCATGATCTTGTTAACTTGCTAAATCAGATTCCTTCATCTGGCCATCTGGTGCATGGCACTACTGAAGGAGTTTTCTATAAATCTAAATTATTTTTTCCTTGAACTATTCTATTACGAAGTGATGCAGCAACGTATGGCTCATCTAACAACCAAAAAATATCTTCTAAGTATATATTAGTTATATCCTACATCTGAACAGTAAACTTCATGGGGATTAACTGAACCTTATAACATTTTCCCTTCACTATTCTGGTCTAAAAGGAGTTTGTTTTATCTTAAAGTATGATCTAATGGAACTGAAGTGCTAACCACGCCTCAGTAATTCAAAATCACCAAGCTAAACACTAAGCATGAATTTATACCTCTGAACTATGGATTAAAATAAACCACAGATTTCTGGGCAACATAATCGGCTGGTACTGATATAACCTAGAATATCCTTTCAGTTTCCATAGGAACAGATGATAGAATGTTTTGAATCTTGGAATAGCTAAAATGAATGTCTGACTTCAATACAGTTCACTTTTACTTTGCAGCTTGCAACCTCTGCATGTAAGGGCTAAAAACGTGCTTTAAAAAAGGATGGTGGAATATTGGCATAATACAAATTAAAGTGGTTTTAGGAGCAGTAGTAACAGCAATAGCAAAAAAATTTTTGGAAGTAAAAATGTTTCTATGCATAATTCTTCAGGTGTTAGCTCTGCATTTTATTATGCAGGTGCAAAAGGTGTTCTCAGTTCCATAGGAAAAGGGAGCCATTAATTATTCCTTTCTGTTAATGGCTCATTTATTAAATGTTTTACAAAAAATCATCTGTCTTGTTGGTCATCTTGAAATTTCATATCCAGCCATTGTTTAATCTCACTGTGTTGCATTGTATTAGGTGTATTTTCTGATTGAAATCATTTGTAGAACAGATGAACAAGAAAACTTCATGTAGCCAGAAAGAGAAGATCAGCAAAATTTAAATGGAATATGTAGCATGCTATTTAGGTGACTGTAGCAAAAAATGATTAGTGAAGAACAGGCAAGGAAACATGCCAGCTGCAGTAGTAGTACCTGTTTTATTAGATGTTTGACCTCACTTTAACAGGTCATGCTAAATCAGAGGAGATATGCTTTGAGTGTAAAAACAGTAGCAATATTTATTTATTTATCTCTTTGAGATAAATGGGTATTTAACTCCAGTATTGATGTAGAGGGAAAATATGGAGATCTTGTTAACAAACCATTAGGAATCTGAGTGCCCACAACCTGAAACATTGTGCATGCAGGTAAAAATGATAATGTGTGACTGATTGTTCAGTACTTGGGCTCTTTGCATTTTCTGTACCTCATTTAAGGTACAGCATGTTCTCCATTTAAGATACTTGGTGATTAAACATTTTGTGTGGGGAAATTAAGATGGTACTGAAAGTAAAAAAGAAAAAAAAAGAAAGAAGCAAAATAGCAAAGAGGTAACAAGTTGTGATAGTTTCTTTTTTCAGTGAAACAGGGTTTTGAGAGAATGGAGCTGCACTGTGCTAATATAGTTCAAATAGTAACTTTTTTCAAGTATCTGTATTCCAAGACTATTTTAACCACCATTAATATAAAAAACTCATGAGAGCTGTAGTTATTGGAACATATGGGCAAGTTCAATGGCAACATTTTGAAAATAGAAGGATTTTAAAATAAAAGTGCGATCTAGGGCTTTCCTGTTCAGTATGAGAATATTGTTTGCTGTTGTAAATGTGTGGAAGACGCTCTGTCACATGTTACTTTCTGAATATTGATCCTTTTTCATTAATGACTTAGCTGGCAATTTTGCAACATCATTTAAAAATTCCTCACAAGGTGTGTAGTAGGTGTTTTAGGCAAGTATTAGCAAACCTAATTCCACAAGCAGGCAAATACAGAGAAGTTCTGAATGCCAAGAAGTAAACAGGTAGGTTTGAGTTTGCAAGTTTCTAGGCTTTAATGATTAGGCAACACTGGCCCTTTT
>JAYDZK010000056.1:13507013-13538382 GCA_034509185.1 Euphonia xanthogaster | reverse complement strand
GCAACACTGGCCCTTTTTAACAACACTGGCCTTGTTTCATGAAAATGCTTTTTTCTCCTGTATGAAAACAATATTTTTTCTAAAATCCTGGAAGCTTCTATTTTCTCACCCAGTAATATCTTTAACTGTAGTTATCCATTTGTTGAAATATTTTCAGATCAAGTAGAAAAAACACTGTAAAATGAATGTAAGTTTTAGTTCTTTAATTTATGTTCAGCACAAAGTTTTCAGGTGTGGGGGTGAGCACAGGGGACTCACTAATTGGGCATGGAAGGTCCCCTTGCCTTCCACCCACCACCTTTCCCAGTTAGCAGCTTGTACTGGGAGCCTGCCTCCCCAGCTCTGGGCTGTGCCATGGCCATGCAGCTGTGCAGCATTCTCACCTGCATTCCACTCCACAGCCAGCTCTGATGAACTCCTGCAATATTCAGGATCAGGTTCAGGCCTTAAAAATGTAAAGACTTGTATGCACCAGATATTGAAGTTATAAAGTGCATAGGTTTTCCCTTTTGTGATGAGGCAGTGTGGGGAGGTACTGAGTTACAATATATTAGCAGCTATTGTTTGGTAAAACCTTCAAATTCGATTAGTTTGAGGTTAGAGAACATTTTCTTCCTGTCCTTTGGATTTTTTTTTTCAAATCATAATAAAGCAGAGAACTGAGATATGAAGTGGTCATTGTTTCCCAGATTTGGGTTGCCTGACTAATCTCCACTGGGGTGGTGGCAATGGCAGCAGCTTCCTCTGCAGTACCCACGTGTCCATGGTTAGGGCATACAGCTGTCCTGCCTTCCTCCATCCTTCAGCTGGATGCCATTACACTGCCATTTCCCTAGGCTTCAAAATGCCTTCAAAAGCATCCAGATTAAGAAGTCCTCTCACACTGGGTATCTTGCTGTATTACCTCTGTTGGTTCCCTGTCTGTGACCCCAGCTGAGCCCACCAGCTTCTGGGAGCCCTATGCTTGTGTCTGAGAGCCCTGTATTTGTATCTGAAATGCTACTGCACATCAGCCCGTGGCCCAGGCAAGCCCAGCAGACCTGGGAACTGCCACCTCCTGTGCTCTTAGTGTCCCCTGCAGCTGCTGGAGGAGGTGTTGGCTCAGGGCTTTGGGTGGCTTGGCCAAGGGCGTAATATTTCTTGTTGATCATCTGTTAGCACTCCTAACTATTAATTGTGTGTCTGCTGGACACATGTTCCACAGAGTAGTCTGCAAAGCAGACAGCCCCAGTGAGATGTTGTCAACAGCAAATGGAGCATGAAACATTTGCTTTTCCCTTCCCTCAGTGGCAGGTAGTACACTGTGGTGTAAGGAATTCATAATTAGCTGACATGAGGCACAGACTCAAATGTACTGCCTTTAAGCAAATATTGAAAACAGAAGGAAGCAAGAGACTGCATTTTGAGGAGAAACCTGCTTGGACAGACACATGCATATTTAATCAGTCTTCACTAATTCATGTAATATTAATGTGAAGCATATGGTAATACAAGTGTTTAGTAAAATGGTTTTGGCTGAAATTTTAATACCGAATTGGGAGTTGTTGCCTTTTCTATCTTAAAATTCTTTTGGAAAAGGTAGAATTAGCTTAAGTAAATTATTTAATATTACTACAACTATGTGTGTTAAACATATTTAACTGAAAATAGTTTAGTCCTTAAAGTCAATAAGCTTCTTTAACTAAAACTGTGTCTGATTTTGCACAATGATTTTGTGCCATGACCTCTTTCAGTGCCTTTCCCAGAGAATCCACCGCTACCTAAACTGTCACTTTTTTCCTTTACTGTTTTTCTTCTGACAAGGTATTGCTTTATGTTTGCTAGTCTGATTTTTAAAAAAAAAGACAGCTGGAACAAATAGCATAGAATACAGATTAATGTTACAAAAACAGCGAAAAAAGGGAGACATTGTATTGCTGCTCAGTTTTCTAGGTTTCATGACAGTTTATATGATAGTGATACTTTATTAAAATTATGAAGTTAAATCTGTATCTTTTTAACTTGACCTTGTTTTGTAATGCTGTCAAATTCATCAAGTTTTCATTTAACAGACTTTGAAAAATTTTGGTAGCAACTCTTTTATAAGCTCTTTAACCAAGCATAGTATTTCTTTGTGTACAATAAAGATTGTTTGAGCAATTACTTGAATAATCAGTAATTTACATCTTGAAGCATGCCCAGCATTTCTGCTGGGTAAACATGTTGGAACTGCTGAAGAAAGGAAAACACAGTCATCTTTGGAGACATCTCATGCCAAAAATCCAGATGTGCAGGTCCAGCTCATTTGTTTTTCAGAGCTGTAGTTTTTCCCCATACACAATTAAAGAATTAAAGTCTTGTGAAAGAGGAAGGAGTGATGAATTCCTCAGTGAATACTGTTGGGAAAATGGGACTTCCTGGGAAGCACCTGGGCATACATTTTTAGAAGCCCGTATTTTAAGGTAATAGAGATAACACAGTAGCAGAAATAGTCATGAGAGTGTTTTGTCTAACCTAGGCAGAATTGGTTCATACCGAAATCTGTCCCTGGCACTGTTTGCTGAGCCATGCTGAGGCTGCACTGCTGCTCTGCCTCTGTCACTCCGATGGAATGCGAGTGCCCACGCCAGGGGCGACGGGGGCCGTGTGCCCGTGTCTCATCGTGCTCCTCTCGGTCACACAGCACACGTGTAACAGGGTGTTGGGCACTGACACACAGTCCCTCTCCAGAGCTCAGATGGAGCTTTGTGCAACTCTTCCTCTCCAGGAGTGGGGAGGAAGGGAGGGTGGAAGATAAACTCCTTTCAGTCTTCTCCCCTCCCTCCTCCAGCGCTGTATATGAGCAAAGCTAAAATCCATATGCATTTGGGAAGGAATGTGTGCTGTAGTAGGAGTTACCAGTAAGGAGGATGGGAGAGTGCCATATGTTCTCCTGCACTGCAGGTTTTACTCTTTCCTGGAGATTTGTTCTAAAATCCTATTGATTTCTTGTCAAAAACTGTAGTTGTCTTTTGTAGTTGATCAGTGTTGTAGAAAATCTGGCTATTCCTGCTTAGTGTTGCTATTCTTGTGTTTATTGGGATGTAAGTATTGACTTATTTGAAAAAAGCCTGAGACACCTTGTTCTTTGTTATTAGATGGAGGATTTTCCTGAATTCGGATCTAGGTCAGTTTTATTATTACTATTGTGGGTTTTGTGTACTGCATATTGAAAACCACATTCCTCAAGCACATATGTTTCACCCAGTAGAAACTTGTGGTGTGACAGTGCTGGTTACATTTTGCTTCAGGTTTGTGGTTTTTTCTGCCTAAGGGGATGTTAATGCATGAAGCCTTTTCATTGTCTATCTAATTGACTCTTGTTTTATCCCCCTTTAAAGTGCTCACTAGGAATCTGAATTTCAAAGTTGTCTGCAAATAAATACAAGCAACCTTTCCACAGACTTAAGACTTTTTCATTTGCTGTGCACCTACAGCCTATTCTTCTATCCTTTTGGGGAATTCACTCCCCTTGATTTAGGATCAGCATTCTGCCACACCTTAGAATTAAATTTAATATACCTCACGATCAAGGATATTTTTCTCCTTAGTAGAAGATACCATTCTTCATGGAGACCCTCTGACAGTGTTTTCAGATACGGCATAGTGGGAAAGCATCAGTGTGTCAAGTATTGTTGCTTCAGTGCAGGTTATAAAAATAAAATAGTGAAATTAATAAATTCACAGAGTTCCACAGTGAGCTAAGAAACCTTGTGCTGGTGTAGTTTGCCTTGTATAGTGCTGGACACAGACTTAAATTCATCAGATGGTGAGCTGTAAATTGTAAAGAATAACAAGTATTAAGAGCTGGAATTTATATTCTAAAGCAGGGGATTTGATAATTAGTTAACTTTCATTGGACTGAGCAGTACTGAATCTTAAATTGTATAGCTGTGTAAATAAAATAGTCTTTGCTCTAAGATTTGACATGGCAAAACTGCTGACAAAAATAAAGAGGATCATTGAAGTAATGGCCTGGCCTGTAAACATCTGAAAATCAATCTCATGCATATTTTTTTTTAAATGGAAATGAGGTCTACATTTATATTTTATATTCTCTATAAAGATTTAAAAATCTTACATTGTTACAGAATATCTTTGGGATTTTCTTTTCAGAATAGATAAACTTTAGCATAGTTTTTAGTTCTGTTCAGAGGCTTTCAGTCTTAATTCTAGGACAAGTGATACTTTAAAAATGATGTTAGGCAGTTGGCTTTAACTAGATCTCAGACTAGTTTTTTAATCCACAACTGAAATATTTTTTCCCCCTTTTTTCCCTATACTGAGAGTAGCTCATACTTTGTGCCTTGATAGTGGTATGTGGAAGAGCGAACTTAATCCTACATCTTGATGAGTAACTGCACCTACATATAATTTCTCTTGCACATTAAGCTTGTCCTGTAAAGATTTTTCCATTGCATCTGTATACAATTTTTATGAACAAGTGATTCACTCCCTTTTTTTCCCTGAAACTTATACTAGTAAATAAAGTGTGCCTCAGGTAAAAGTGCTAAATGTTCTGAAACACTTTTGTTTTTTACACATCATACTATTATGTATTACAGTTTCCATAAGAGATTTTTGCATGCTGAAAAATTTATTTTCCGTACCACACTTATTTATATTTCATGGTAGTTAAGTTCACAGTTTATGTGTCATTCATACAAGAGAAAATACTAGGGGTGTATAACAGCTGAATGTTAATAATGGATGAGGAATTACTTCGATGCAGTAGTTTTCCTAAGGCCCTTTTAGTTAAGGATCTCTGTCAACAATCCCTTTGAATCTTTTATATATACTCAAGGTTCTTACCTTGGCTGTGAGTATGCAGAGGAGGTCTGGCAAAGTTGGTAATACTGTTCATAATTTAAGTATTCATTTCTACTTCTATGTTTTTGGTTTTCTTGGGATGGGGGAGAAGCTGGGCTAAGTTAAAGATTCTAGTTATTGTCCTTATCTTGTGCATTAGCCCAGAATTGTTCTTTGATGTCAAGTAGCTCATCTTGTCTGTAGACAAAAACTGCTGTTCATACAAGTAGAGACTTCAACATAGAATTTGTGGAAACATGTCATGGTGTGTAATTGTACATATGTGCTAGGAATATTATTTCAACTTTATATTATTGAATTTTGTCTCTGAGGATCATTATTTGTTTTGAAATCACAGGGCATTTTCACATTAGCTAGTATCATTGAAGAACCCTTCCAACCCAAGCTGTTCTGTGCTACGCTTTACAGAGCATCCAAGTATGCAGCAGCATGAGAAGTTTAGACTGGAGCACGAGGCACATTGTCACAGCCAGTACTGCTGAGAGGCAGCCTTTTTGTCCCCGAGCTGGGAATTATAAAATTACACACCTGTGATACAGGAACTTCATTAATCTTTTCAGTTAAAGATGGACTTTTGGGTTTTTTAAAATATATATGAGCCACAGACACCTCATGGTTATTGTGAGTGGAATTCATATTCCATATGCCTTAATATGAGATTTCTGTTTGTCCAGCCTACAGTGTGTTTGCTTTGTGAATTCAAAACCTGTATGAATTGTGTACCAGGATGGTTTGCTCTCCTCTTGTCTGCCTTTTTTAGGTCCATGAGAATGTTGAATAGAACCATTAAGGGCAGTCAATGAGAGACACAAGTGTTAGAGTGTCACATACTTGGGTTATCCCACCCTATTTTAATGTTCATCATTAGACCACGTTTGCTTGGCTTACTTAGGAAAGTCACTTAAAATAGTGTCAGCCTTGCTTCAAATCAAAACATGTTACATCTCCTATTCAAAGGTACGTTTTCTCTGTCACAGAAATAAATTACTCTGGTTTGGCATGAGTTGTTTCTGACAAAGCCATCTTGGCTATTATTTAGCACCATATTAAAATTTCCTTGTGCATATCAAAAGGTAATTTAGCTGTGCAGTCAAATGTAAACAAGTTATTACTTTGTGGCAGTAAGACTTAAAATATTACTGTGCTGTTTGATGGTCCAGTTTTGAAGAACAGAAATGTACGAGATGCTAATTTCAGACTGTGCAACATACCTCCAGTGTTAATTACTTTTTTCTAGGAGAGCTTTAAACTTCATGTATTGTTTGCATTTCAACTCAAATTTCTGGGAATTTTCTCACATAGATTGGTAATTAAGGTACTTTCTGGACATAATTAGTGTAGCATACTGTAATTAATAAACTTGCAATTGCAAAATGTAGATGTATTCTTAAAGTACTACAACTTGGATAATGAAAACATTTACAACCTGTATCATTCATGGAAAACAATAGTACTCCTTAATATAATTTGCAATGAATCAGTGAACTCCTTTTCTCCTTCTTCAGCCCCCGCTGCTGATAGTTATTTTAAGATCAGAATTAACACATACGTATATACAGCTCCTGTAAATCAGATGGATTTTAAAAAGTACATTTTTATTTTTGACAATGCTGCAGCTAAAGTACCTTTCCTAGGGTGGGTCACACATCAGCTGTAAATATGTGGCAGAATTCTTCTGTAATAAAGTGTTTATGAAAAACCTCATGTTTATGAAAGCCTATTATTCTAATCATTCCAGATTTTTACTTCAGTACGTAGCTGTACACATCCATTTAAGAGGTAGGATGAGACATTTTTGTGGGCTACTATAGTTGATTCTCTTGACAGCCAAATGAGATGATTAAATGGGACTAACATCATCTACTCTGAAACTTTTAGAAAAAAGTCACATAGTTGAAGACAGTTTCTGACCAGCTGTTAAATTAGATGTCAAAGTGTGTGCATCTAAAAGTTTCATGTTACCTCTCATCCCCTCTGTTCTCCTCCCAAGATGTTGGAGAAAATAACTCTGCTTTTCAAAAAAAACCCAACAAAATAAAAGGATGTAGAAAATGTAAAGATGTAAATTTGGAATATGGACAAATTCACAATACTCTAAACTGTGCTCATTCTGTCTCAGTAATAGGATTTAGGAGAATTTAAGAAAAGAGCACAAGAAATTTTAGGAATATAAACCCACTGTCACAAGAATAAATATTTAAATACTGAGGTTTTTTAGTATATAAGGTAAACAAGTTATCCAAATAATATACATGTAAGCATATAAGACAGTGACTGATACACAGAGGAGAAAATGGAGTCCTTTAGACTTTGCAGTTTTCTAACCAGGTCACACACTTGCTGTCCAACAGAGAGGTTTCAGAGTACTGTACAAGTTCTACAACAGTAAGAAAAATTATTTAAGTATTAACTTTAGACCAATGAAGGTGCTAATATAGAACATCTCTGAAACAGTCACATTAAAAATGTAAATTTTAAGAATTTAATGTGTGTCATTTATGGGCAGTATTTCCATTTAAAATCTGAGAAATCTCTGAAGAGGTCTCTATGTCTCAGAAAAGGTGCAGGCATCTGTCTCTCTAAAGAAAGATGGAACTTTGTTCCATTTGGTTTTCAGCATTAATTCACACACAAGTTAGCATAAAATCACTGGGTTTGGGTAATCATTTTACAGTTAGCTTTAAAAATAAAGTACACAATCATGATACTCATGTGCTTTGCTTTCTCAGGAGTGCCAGAGAATGCAAAAAAGAAAGAGAGTAACAAAACCTGCATTACCATTATTTTTGTAAAAAATGTTAGAGGAAAAAGTGTTAACCACTAGCAACTTCTTTACTTGTGGGAATATTAGACTGCATGTGCTTGAATTTAGGAGAGAGGATGTGCTACCATGTGTTTAGACTCTTGAAAATAGCGAAGTCTAGAAAGTCCAAGTGGTGTTATTGTGGTATAGACAGTAATATCTGCATGGAAGTATTCTTATATATTCTGCAATTTACTTTTTTTTTCAAGGGGATCTTCAACAACATTTCAGTGCTTATTACCTGTTTCATAGGCATTGATGACCTTTACAACAGTGTGAAGGCATATTTGTATATGACAGCTGGTTAGGCTGGAGCAAAATAATAGATTTTTATCAGGAGTTTATAAAGGTCTGCTTTGCTAACTTCTGACACAATTTATTATGTAAGATAACAATGCTTTAACAATGGCATTATGTTGAAATTAAAACTCTTTGTTATGTTTCAGTATATCCATAATGTCAAGACTTGGCTGGCATACATATTGTCAAGAGGTCAGTAAAAAATTACCTTTGGGTATGGCTTTAGTGTGCAGAGATTACAGTTTAACTAAGTAATGTGATAATTCTGTGATATTCTGCAAGTGGGCTCTCCTTCTTAGCTCTCATTGTGGACTCAGATAAATAGGGAGACTCTTAAGTTTTCAAATTTGAGTTCTGAAATTCATTATCTTCTTGGCAATTTTGTTCTCATGAAAGATAAGCATTAAAAGACACTTAAATATGTGCATATTTGTAATAGTCATCCTCAGTTGCTGACTGCTGCAAGTGAACCTCAGCAGTGTGCTTATATATGACGTAAGTGATGTCACAATGTTTATCCAAATGACATTGTCACAGGAAATAGCTATTATTAGCCCAGATGTTTCCCTTTTAGGAATCCTTTCAAACTTGGTCTGCCTCTTTGAGTTTATTTTGATACAAGTCCCTGGAAAGGTCATGCCCTTTTATTACAAAATCTTTTGCCTCTCTTTTTTTTTGCTTGAAAAGGCAAGCTAACAACACTTGACCATAATTAGATCCTCTGTCTTGCAAATGACCCAGACAAGTATTTAGCACCCAAGAAAGTTCTTGACCTACAGTTTTTGTAAAAGTGATATCATATTAGGTGTCAGAACAGTTCAGAGATGTTCTGAGGAATTATAAGAAAATTTGTATAGGGTTAAGCTAGGGTTCATTTAGCTTGTCCCCTGCCATTTGGAGCTCTGAAGTCAGATATTCCTGCAAGAGTCAAAAACCTGTGTGGTAAACATACAGTGTGATGATTGGTTTTGTTAGGATAGGTTATCTGACAGAGTGAAATGTAGGCAAATAGGTGTTCTTTTGTCTGTAGCCATATAATAGAATGAATCTGACTCTGAACCATGCATTTTTTTTTTGTTTTACATGAGGTATAGGGGTTTTTTTACCTTCTTGAGCCCTTTTAAATGCAATGTTAAGACTTAAAACACATATTAGAAACAAGGCTTAGCATTGAAAATGCTGGGTTTAGTTTTCTTTAATGAAAAGCATCCTGTGTTTTAAACATCCATGTTTAAATTACATCTCCTTGGAGGATCATCTTAATGCCTACTCATGAAGTGCAGTACTTTAGTGATGCTGGAGCCAACCAAGATCATTTATTGCAAGATTTGTTCGATCATCATCATCATCCCTGCTGGGTGACAGATGATACCCTCTATGGTACAGTTTGCCATACCTAGATCAGGATTAGAGTTAGGCCTTCAGTTCTCATTGCCACTTTGGAGTGGATGCATAGGACTGTGTAGCACTTAGGCCTGGGGAGGAAACTGATGCATTGTAGGATTTATTATAAAATCATTATAAAATCATCCTTTGATCCCTTAGAAGGTTAAAGAATATTTAATGCCCTTGAGATTTTGTATGCAGGCAGACACAAGCATTTTCAGTGATGTAATGATTCAACAAGCAAAGTTCAAATGATCAATAAGAAACCATAATTTCTGCAATGCTGCTATGTTCTTTGTCAGCAAACAAGGAGGGTGAGCAAGGATTCATCATCTCTCTAGAGAAACAGCACAAGTCAGTAAGGCAAGTGGAGGATTCAGATCACAAGAACCCTTGCAATAGCTTAAGTTTGGAAAAAAAAATAAATTGAAGTCTATCATTCTAGAATGGTATATATTTGGAAGCTTTGCAGATTGTGTCCTTTGTCTCTTCAAAATAAACCCTTTAAAAAAAAAAATCTGTTTCTCTGACACTCTATTTTAAATCACAGGGGTGAACAGAAATGCCAGCAATCCAGTATATTTTGCTGAAAGAACCCTCTCCAGGGAAGAGGCTCATGAACCAGGATCTAATTCAGAAAACAAGTCGAAATTACTATAATCAGTGAATTTTTGTTTAGATCGATGATAAAGAGTTGATCCTCTAGAGCTTTAATATTTGTATCAGTGTCAGTAAGGATATTAAGGGTCTGATGGGTAAAGACTAAGCAAAATAAATAAAGCCTTTTTGATAACTGCCCATTAGGAACAAATATACATAATTTTATTCCAGCCAGTGAAGCACAGCTTCTGAGCCTGTCCTGAGCACGAATGATGTGGTAAAATTTTTCTCCAGGCTTAGTCAGCAGATAGAAGACCTGTAGGAGAGATACTATTTTAAAATCAAAATCTTGATCTAGAATGTATCAGAAGGGTCAGAAGGTGTAGCTGGGGTGGTTGGGAAGCTGTGGGAGATTCCAGGTGATGGTATGGTTACAGTGTGTTACGGGCCTCTGTAAGGTGGAGGTTAGAGGGGTGTAGTGTTTGTGTAACAAAGAAACCTTTATCTGCTCATTAATCTTACAACTTGAAATGCTAAACTGTGTGTAGTTGTTTATTTGGCTTAAAGCTACCTCTGTGTTTCTGCATAAAATGAGATGTTACAAGACAGCTTGCTGAGGAGTGCCAAAAGGCTGACACGTTTCTGCACTTCGTTTATTCTCCATGTTCTGTATAGCTCCTAGAGTGCTCATCCCTCTTTGACCCTTTCACAGCTTGCTGTGTGAATGTTTTGACTGTGTTTTGGGGTTAAATACTTGTTGATAGTCGCTTTTCAGTAAACCTCTTGTGTTCTAAATATTCAGAATTTGCCTCACTTGGTCTGATAGTAGACCAACTGGTGCTTTACTGTTTCTTGTAATTGTTCAAAGTTTATGAATATCCCACATATTTCCACCCCCAAAGAACTAACTGTGCACGAGCAGTACTCAGTAGCAAAGCTTTTAGTGGCTGTGCTTAACCGTGCTGTGTTAACAGCTGGTTTAAGTTGATTCAACTACCGATAATTTCTGTGTTAACCTTTCCCTCCAGAATTCTGCCAAAACATAATACTTTGACACAAATTGAAAATACTCTGGCTGCTGTTTGCTTATTATTTGGCTAGATCTAACTTCAGGAACATACACTTAGGCCACCTTTGAGATCGTTTCTTCCTGGCCAAAAAAAACCACCCCAGTTGTGCATTGCAGAAGAATATTACTTATGATGTGCTGCAGGAAGAGTATCTTGAGTTTGAGAACTGATTTAACTATTGGTCTCCCACATACCTGCACGTGGTATGAGGATGTGGAAAGCAAAGCAGAGATGCCTATTTTCTTAAAATCTGCAAAAGAAGATTTGTGAAATACATAGTTTCAGATATATACATGCATGAAGGCTAAAAAGATCCACTAAAACCATAGTACTCTTTCTCACATTTGGGACCTTCCCACCTGTTACTCACTACTGCTGTAGGAAGCATGTTTTTCTCAGGAAACATGTTTTTTACATGGCCTTCAGAAGTATTTCATAGTACGCTCTCTTTGGAATTCAGTCCCTGTTGAAGAAATGTTGATAAGTAATGAAGACTCCATAAACAAAAAGTAATCTTGAATTTTCACTGGAATAATTAGGAGTTGTTTTGTACCTGTTAGTTGAGTATTAGTAAAAATAAACTAGAGGAGGGAGAGGGCAAGGAAGGTAGAAATAGCTGAAGATAGAGTTTAATATAATCTATGGTTGTAGTGAATATCTCTAGAATGCTTTTCAGTGGAAAAAAGGCCAATTTTTATTTCCAAGGAATAAAGCACATAGCTTGTGTTTAATTGTGTGGTTTTTATGTTGTGTTAGTCCAGCCCTGTAACAAGCATCAATGTGTCATCAGAATTACTACATAAATTACAATTATTTCAATTATTTTTTCTTTGTTTTGGCCTTTTTCTATCAAGCCAAAGAGAGAGTAAGGCATTCTTTTTTACCTTTTCTCATTCCATGGCTCATCTCTTTCAGTTTGGCTTTTAGGATGCTGTTGTTTGCTTCTTCCTTCCCAGCAGTTCACTAGAAGATTCAGGACTGAAGCCAATTCATTTGCTTTCCTACTTTATTACCAAAAATGGCAAAATTTTGCCAATGTTGTCATTTTCCCATCTCAATAATAGATAATAAAGTTGCACATGGGAGTTTTTGCACATCTTCAATTTTTTGAGTGTGGGTGGAATACTATTTCAGGCTCTTACTCTGAAATGCTAAAACATGAAAGACTGTATTATGAGTTTTTTTGGCATGATAACCAATATTTTTAGCTTATTTCTGATTCATCTGAATCTGAGATAAGATATCAAAGGCACAGATACAATGCTGTAAACACCTTGGGAAGACCAAGTGTTTCAGCCACTTGCTTTTGTAGAGAAGAGGGGACAACCCCCCCTAAACATTTAGAAATCTGCGGTGTTTGTTTTTGCATTTTACCAGAGGAAAAAGTCTCTTGACATCAGCTGTAGTTGAGTTTGATGGGAACTAGTGTGGAAGACAAATTCTGTTGAATTTAAGGATATCTAAATGCCTCATTGGACAGGGTGTTTTTGTTTTGTTGCATTTTTAAATGCTGCATAGCTTTACTAAAAAAATGCTTGGACAAAAATTTTTTAAAAGACTAGTGAAGAGCAAAAACCTCTTCAAAACCTTTCATAATATCCAGGGCCAGACCACAGACATTGTGAGGAATTACTCACATTACTTAACTGGAAGTAGTAAATTCTGGCACACCTTATTGCTGATGTGAAGGGATCTGTAATTTTCACCTGCTCCAACTTTGCAATGAAATCATATGACCAACACCATTCCTCCCTCAGTTTAAGGTTGGCTCTATTCTTATTAATGAAAACATAGGTGGCCATCAAACAATTTTGCTTAAGAAAGACTCTGAATTGTGAGTTACTCTAGATGTTAAGATGAAAGGGGAGTATGGCATATATGACTCAAGAATCAGTATGAGTACATACAGATAATCTCTTATGTAAGTAAGATTGTATAATCTTTAAGAACTGATGAACATTTTGATAGAGGAGATGCAATTTTAAAGGATTAAAAACACCCAAAAAGATTAGCTAACTTATCCATGAATGTATCTGTCAGGTGATTGTTTTTTAACTGAGAAAATGTACTCCTGAAAAAATGCAGTGCTGATGTTTCAATAGATAGCAAAGCAGTTTTTCCCTATTATAGTCAGTGTAACAAAGTGTAGATGCATGTGGGACAATACCTGTGTACAGGTTCTGTACAGACATGCAGTGGCAGGATTTTCAGGATTACCAGCTGGAGGAGGTGCTGGTTTCACACTGGCAGCAACTGATTTTCTGACCAAGCTATCACTCTGAAAAAAAGAGCTCAGCTGCTTTCCACATGAGATTATTTACCCAGTTTTAATTTATTACTGTGGGCATTATTGAATTCTTTTACATCTTCTTTGTGCAAATCATCTTCCTTAGAATAATCAAGATCAAGTAAAGAAGTCAGTGATAAAAACTGAAAACTGGGGGTTCTTACAATGATTAGCAGCAATATGTGATATTAGATGATGGGTGACAGAAGTCCAGAACTAGAAATATTAATGAAACAACTATTGAAGTTTTCCTTTATCACTAAGCAGTCATGTTACTGGTCAGTGTCAGCAGTTAGAAGTTAGGCTAATAGGGAGTAAGTACAGCACCTGTAATTTTGGAACACATCTTGAAGGGTAAAAGAATCTTTCAAATACTTCTCTTGGCATTCCCAGTCATGTTGCTGTATTAATATTTTATAGTTCTGAAAGCAAATGCCTTTCTGAGGTAACAAATCTTTTGGTTTCCAAATGTATTGATTGAATTTAAGTTTTCCTTCTAACAGTGCTGTTAAAATACATTAGATACTATTCAGAAATGGTAATGTGTCATAGGAATATGTCATACTAGAAGAAGACTTGTACCAACTGACAGTTAAAGATCTAACCATTGTTTCTAGAACTTCTCACCTACCACCTTTAATCCTTAAAAGGCAAATTTTAGAGGGTATCTAGTTTGGATTTCAAAAAAGGAATTGGGCGCTGAAGGAGTGTATATAACTTACTCTCTCCTAGAAAGGGTAATACTCTTCTGGTAATTTCATGCAGTGTTCAAAAGAGAGCATTCTCATTCTACAGAATATTTTGCCTCAACATAGTTCTTCAGGTTACACTTTAAGCAGCTGATGTCTGTGCTTAGGATGATGTGCTGTAGTGGCAATCAGCCTTTAGTCTGCGAGCCACATGTAGCCTCTGGGGACAGTGGCCCAGGCTGGTGTGTGCCTCTGAGAGCTCCCTGTGTGCCAGGCTGTGTGGCAGGTGCCTTCCAGGATGCTCCCCCGAGACATTCCTGTGCACAGGCTTAAAATTGTTGCATGTATGAGCACAGCCCACATTCACCCACGTTTTGGTGTCCCAGCACTTCCTGATGACCACACATGTGCTGAGTCAGCCTCCTGACCAGCACAGGTTTCTCAAGAGTGAGTTCTGTCAGACCAGCTTAGTTTCCTTCTGTTCAAGGCTCTTCGGTTTAGAGGATGGAGGTGTGAAGGGTGGGGTCTGATATTTTGTCTGTAAGAGTTCTTTACCTGAGGCATTTTCAAATTTAAACTGAGGAGGGGTAATCTAGACTTAATAATAGTGAGGATAAACTGTTACAAGATCAATGCAGAAGAGTTTGGAAAACTGTACATGGTGGTGATTCTCTTCCAATATTGTTGTGGCAGGCTGCCAGGTGGGTCATAATTAGCATTGACTCCATGATTCATAGAAGGCTGATCAACCACTTCGTTATCCTATACTTATTAAAAACCCACTGCTTTTATAGACAGTTTTGATGCAGGTGGACCTAATTGGTCTTCCAGTCCAAGCACCATCACCATTGGCCAGTTAAGAAACCACCCTTTGGTAAACAAATCTCTGTAACACATTCCACATGTTCACAACAACAGGTGCAGCAAGTGAAGGTAAGAATTATTTATCAGGCTTTTCTCTGATCTTCTCACAGCCTTTCCTAGAAGGGCTTGGGAAAGTTCCTCTCTGTGGCCAGAGAGCTGCTCCCACACAATATGGAAGAATTGTATCCAGTGAAGTTCTGCAGGGACTTGCCCCAGGGCTAGTACTTCCATTAATGGTCTGGATGATGGAATACAGAATATACTTAATAAATTTGCAGGCTACACTTGTCTAAGAAGGATTAAGAGGTCTTGTAAGGACAGAATTAAAATGACCTTGTGAAATTGATTTGAAAAAATAGGATGCTGTTAAAAAGGAACAATGTAAGGTACTGCATGGAGAAAAGGAACAAGGGAAGAAAAGCATGGCTCTAGAGCAGAAAGCAGCTGTGTGGATAGGAGAGCTGCAGAAGGGTATTTTGATGTTATAGTGAATTACAAACTGAATATCAGCCATGTCAAGTAGATACAAAGGAGAAAAATATTGTAGTGGGAGGTGTAAGCAAAAGTATACCTGGAGTAATTTCTTAGCTGTACTCAGTAGAGTGACCTTTGTACTCTACTCAGCCCTGGGGGTTCTAGCAGTGAATTCAACATGTCAAGAAGGATGTGGACTAACCTGAGAGGTAGTCAAGTGAGGAGCAATGTAAGCTGGACTTATGGATAACAGTTTGGGTAAATTTCTGCTAGGTGGTTTGTATTTTCATTTGTAGATAACTGTTGTTTTATAGAAAGAAAGTAAACTTGAACTCCTTCTGGAGATCTTTTCCATCTGTGAGGTAAACTTAGACATGGTGTTCTGGAACTGACACCAGAACTGATCATCCACCCTGATTGCAGTGGGTGCTCACGTCAGAGCTCAGCTGAGGGCCAGCTCCCCAGCAAGTGTCCCATCTCTGACACACACAGCACCACTTGTGTCTGTTTACTGTAATCTTGTCACAGGGCAGGGAATGTGGCCTATGGCCCTTCTTTGCACCTGCACAAAGGCAAGTGGCCTCCCCAGCCAGAAGGGTTGGGCATCCCTGCCTTTGCTTTGTGATTTACAGTTGACAAGACACATTTTTAATGGATTTCAGATTTCACTAATGGAAAATATTTGCTGCTGTAAACAAAGTGAATCACCTTGCTGATAATTCAGTACTGTATTTCACACACTGATAAGTTTGTAAATCCATTGGCACACTACTTGATAGGGTTGAAGGGCATTCAATACCAGCAGTTTGTTCTCTCATGTGTATAGACCAGCAGCATGCTTTGCAAGTGACAAAAAAAAAAAAAAAAGAAGAAGGAATCTTTGTGGTTTGTCAGAATGCTTAAAATCTGAATGATGACATTTTTAGGTAACTCTTACCTGGAGCCCTCTTATCTGCAAGGACATCAGTGGCTGATTGTGATAAGCGAACCACCCCCCAAGAAAGTTGAATAACATTTGTGTTAAAGAGAATACAAAGGAACTTTTAAAAATAACTAACAAATAATAAAATAATAAAAATTGCTGAAGAAAAAAAAAGTATCAGCTTTCAAATTAGGAAAGCACGAATAGTGAAATAACTGCTTGTTGGACAGGTGAAATGGGTATTACATTTGTTAAATAGAACAGGGGGGAATTTATGCTCTCAGAAACAAGGAACAGTGTCTGAGAAAAGGGTGCTCCAGTGATGAGTGCTGTCAGGATCCAAGTTTGAATAGTATTTTGTCCCAAGTAAAAGTGTATGTTTCAATAATACTAGATCCTCAGAAATGCATGTAAATGTGTGTGCTGAAACTATCTGTTGGTATTTACTAAAGCTTTTAAATTAGAGCATGAGGTTGAAATGGAGTGCATATGTTTGTGGTCTGCTGGGACTCTCTTTATGTCTCAGAAATGCTCTACACACAATGTCAGAAATAATCACAGGAATTCTGTTGGCCTTTTGAGGGGTAATGTTCTTTTAAGATACTGCAAATAATTTGAAAGGATCCAGTCGGGAATTTCTCTGAAAATATTTGTGCTGTACTCACTGCACCCACTCAATTGCTTAATATAAGATTGTGTTGAAAAGCTTGTGTGCAGATGTAGAGATAATAGTCATGTAAAGAAATGGTGGAGTATGGCTCACATGTTAGGAATTTAAATGCACATTATGGGTAGATAGTATTTGTGTACAGTCACTCACACATGTATCCTAATAGGTTTTGAGTTTCTTTCTATATTGCTTCTTGAAAAGGAGTTATACTGGAGGTTAGTGAACATGGACACTGGACTTATGTAGATTAAGTGGAGCTGCAGAACCTGAGCAGTAAGGCACAATGTGAATTTATGCATAAAAACCCCAGTGCACTGCAGAACTTAACACTTGCCATAACACGGCATCATACTGTATTAATAAACTGAAAGGGACAGCGGACAGTTTCCTTCAGTTGTCTGTCCCCCACATCTCTCCCTTCTATCAGCTGTACCTTTTCTCTACTGGAATTCAAACTGGAATTCTGTGGTTTTCATCTTAACTTGTTTAGTGTGTGACAGCATTATTAAAAATGTTGTACAACATACTAGTGATCCTAGTATGAACCTGTCTGAATACAGATAAAGTACAGTATTGCATACTGAAGATCTGTTTCTGGGAATTCAAAAAAAAAAAAAATTAGTGATTTTCAGTCACTAGATGTTTTGGCAACAGTCCATGATTTAAATGGCATTTCTTTATTTAGGATGTCTGTTTGACCAGAGAATGAAGACAACTTTTTTATATTTAGCTTGGTAACTGGAGGTACTAAATTATGTATGTATGATGTAAAAGCTAAAATAATAATTTAATTTTCTCAAAAAGGGAGTATCTAACATCACATGAAACTTACCCAATGCCTACAGAGATCTTGTGCAGAGTTCTATGTATCATTTAATGTGTTTACTTTTTGTCAGTCCGTGAGGCTCAATTTACTGGTACATAGCTAAGAAAATACAATTTTTAGCTGACATGCTCAGCTGTCATCTTTTGTTTAAGTCTGTTGCAAGCTGTTACAAATATCTGTGTGTTTTTTAATGGCCAGTTAATTCAGAGAAAGTACTAAATTTCAACATTTAATCAGATTAATTCTTGGTATTAATGTTAAATCAATAAGCATCTCTTCTGATAATATATGTTGCCCAGGTTTCCCGTAGAAGGAAGCCAGCTCCAAGGTTGAGAAACTTTTTGGCATCTTCCAGAAATTCCCTGTGGCAAGTTTGACATTTACTACACATTGTTTCCAGGTGTGCATAGAAGAATTGGAGCTGCTGTTCTCTGGTGTTCTGTATTTTATGTTTTGAGCTGAGTGACTAGCATTTTCAGTAAAAGTTTACCTGAATTTGGTCTGTCTCTCTACTTTAGATGACTCCATAACCTGTGTTACCAGAATTCCTTACTGTTGCTGTTGCTGTTACCCCTCCAGCAGCTTTGTGACAGAGGGGAAGTGCCAACATCAGTGTTCTGTAGGTGAAGAACAGAAGCCAAGAGAGTGAGAGGTCATGCACAGATTGTTGATGTGGCAGACTCCAAGGTCTTGCTGTGCACAGTATGGGTTGTGGTGGTGGGGAGTGTGGGGAGAGCTACAGGAGTGGAGTTCACAAAACCTCTTCAGTCTCCTGGGTGAGCTAAGTGAGCTGAATTAAGCACTTGGTGAATTAAGCACTGAAGGTTTGAGGTTTGCAGCAGAGATTTGATACACAGATATGCTGTCAGTGTATCAAAACTGAACCTCAGCACACATTTACAGCTCTTCTAGGGCTGGTTTTGCTGGGATTCAGCAGCCACTACCTTTCCTGAGCATAAGTACCAGGGGCTTCCTTCTAGGCATGGATGACTGTTTCTTTAACTGCACAAGTGATGAAAACAATGAAAGTGCTGGAGAAGAAGTGTTAAAACACTGCAGGAAGTTGGAAGGAAGCCCAGGGTCATCCTTAGCCTGAAGGGCTTTGCCTTGTGTCTCATTTGGGAGAGAGTGACCTGCCCTTGAGCACCAGGCAGGGCTGGGGTGGTCACACACTGCTGTGGCTGCCAAGGGGCTCAGGACTAGGGCATGGCACTGGTGGTCTTTTACATACTTATCATGTACTGGTGCAGACAAGGAATTCATTTGTGCTTAGGAGTTAGATCTACATAATAAAGATGGCGTAGACCCAAGGGATGTGATATTTGTGGGGCAAAGGTAGGAATAATTGTAGTCCAGTGTGGACAGAGTATCTGGGAAGTTCTGCTCCTGGCTCATTTTGTGAATTTAGGCCCCAGTGACTTGCTAAAAATCATGTCTTACACGGCTGAGTCTGAACTCTAGTAAATAGATTTTTTTTCTCTCTCTCTAACTTAAAACCAGGCTCAAGTCCTTGCAAGAACTGCTGTTTCACAGACTGTTCCTTAACTGTGCTGCTATTGCTTCTTACCCAGAAATTCACATGGTTGAAACTGATGTTAAAAATAAGCTTTCCCATTCTCTGGTGATTTAAACCTACAAAGGGAGAAGAGACAGCAAACAGCATCTTCTAGTATATCATTTCCTTTCTGCTGCTGCTCTGGCTGTGATGCAGAGGCAGTTTAGTTAGGCATTCCCCCTATCCGTGCCTTTTTTTTCCCCTTTTTTTTTTAAATCTCCCCTTCTTTTGCTACTCAAAGTTATTTTTTAAAATAGAAATATAGGGGGCAGAAGCAGTGATTGCTGCAAGAAGGTACTATGGAAACCTGTCACGACAACAGTTTCAAATGAAAGTGAATCTTCAGCTGCTTAAGAAGTCCAAGCATTTGTCAGACTAGTGTCTCCTCTGCAGTCAGAGTTGAAGAGGAAGGAAGTGAATAGAGCAGTGTTGAAGGAAAATATATATTCTTGCCTTTCACTTGGGGAAAATGCATTTCTGGGCTCAGCCTTGCAATTAGATATCCTGCAATGAACTTCTAATCTGGGACCTAACATTTCTCAGTTATGTAATGTATTATAATGCTGTGGTAGCAATATTGTCCTTTACGGTTGGTGAGATATGTTTGCTATAAAATCTAGCTTATAAGTGTTTCCAGATGTTTCTGTTTGGTTTTGTGGATTTTTTTTAAGAAGACATAGGCAGATGAATTATTCACAAAGCTCAAAAGAAGGTGTTGCAGAGAGCAATAGCTAAATAAATATCTTTAGCATACATTTCAATTGTGGACGTTGGTGCATATTTTTCAGATGGAAAATCAAAGCATGATGTGAATGTATTAGATCCCAAGTCACTTGATATTTGTTCTCTGTGCCCTTGCTAAAGAACACACCATCAAATCAGTTTTGTTGTTATTAGTATAGCATGCAGAAGATAAAAAATGACACAAATCTGGTACTGCTAGTAATATTACAACTGATAGATTCACTTTGGTCTGTTTCAGCACTCTGCTGATGCATAATAGTGTACATACATCTATATACCTATATGAAGATTAATGTTGCTGGGTTAAAATAAATATTTGGAATGCTGGTGGTTAATCATTTAAATATGGCACTTCCTGGGGATATTCCAAAAATGTGAATTGAAATGCTGAAGTATTTCATCTTTCTGTGGTCACTGAAGTTCCTGGAAATATTTTATAATGTTTGGTGGTCATATTTGTTGCTGCTAGAAGTATTGGAAAGCAATGTCTAATAAACAGAGAATACATAAGGAAGCCTTCTCTTTTTTTTTTTTTAATTTAATAAATACTGCTGTTCTTAAAGGATTATAAAGGGAGAAAAATACTTTTTGGTGGAGAAATTGCTCTGAACTAGTAAATTAATATTTCATAGTGTGTAAATTTAGAAAAACGTTTTTTTTTTAAATTGGCAAAGGTTTTATTTTCACATTTTGTGTTAAAACTTTTTACTGCGGAGTTATGAAGCCTTGACAATAGTAGACATGGTGGTAGTCTCTTTTGTCCTGTGAGATCCTGATCTTTCAGATTTTGATGAGTCTGTGCACATTTATTAAAAGATATATACTGAATTAGAAACAGATTATGGGATTGTGCAGACTTTGTCTGCTCTGTGATGTAGAAAGCTTTATATCACTTTGCCATTGTGCATTTGCCCTATATAGAGGTAATTTAGGAAGGCTAATGCAATTGATGTCCAACTGTGACACGGTATTTTTATAAAAGTAAAACTCCTCACTGCTCCCAGCCTTTCTAAATGGTTAATCAAAGTGGATTGACAGATTATGTGTCTGGGGTTTTTTTCTTTCTTTCTTTCTTTTTTTTTTTTCCTGTGTAGGTGTTTGTGACTCATAAATGCAGAATTAGACCGAAAATCTGTGACTGGATAATGGAGTATTTGCAAGTACTTTATTGCATGTTTCAGTGCAGCACAACAAATAGCCTTCACTTTCCAGTGGTTTTTTGTAAGGATTTATTATTGTGTGGCCCTGCTAATCTCATAATTTCTGCTTCTGTTTTTCTGATAGTGCAAGAAAGTGGTTTATAAATAGTTTCTATAAATGGGTATTCCTGAAAGTGCATCTGATCTGAACAATATTTTTATATAACTGTCTTTTATGGTAAAGTAATAGGTGAAAATTGAGTAGTCATTAATGTTTTATATCCCTTCACTCTACTATGAATCACCACTTAGCTGTTTGCCAAAAACTTTGTGTTCTGTTTAGTGACAATTTTATGTGAGGATCAGCTGGATAATTTTTAAATTCGCTTCTGGTCCTTTTCTTTGGAAATTCATATCAATTAATTTGACCTGTTGTCAACGAAACATGAAAACTTAATCTTCCATTGTAGATGATGTTTTGAATACATATTAACCTTAGAGTTAGATGATGCTTTTTGAAGAATTCAGATGGCATTACTGTTCCAAATATTTTAGGTATTAATAAGTTCTGAGGAGTTACTAGCTCTGCAGTGTGTGTGTGAGTGGGGAAAAAAAAAGTCAGAATACCTTAGAAAGCTATTAAAAATGTTTTTGATCTCCCCATTGAGACTAGTTATTTTGAAATATGAAACACTTAGGTTGGTTTCATACCAATTAGTAAATGTCATTTGTGATCACTAAAAAATTACTCCTCATAGAATATCCATCATGAAAACACAGGAATGTTTAATAATATTGAATTCAGCTTTCTTTGCAGACAGAAATTATTTTAAATTAGAGGCCGTTGCATAGTCTGTTTCTGTGCTCTGGTTGTCCATCTGTTTAGGTGTTTTCCCTGGACTGGAAAACTGTCAACCATTATGTGTTGGACAACTCTGACCACAATGAGAAACTGAAACTGCACTAAGACTAGATAAGACCTACAAGGGCAAGAATGTATCTGATTCTAGTACTTTTAAGGTAATTAATGCAAATATGATGATTGATTCATCTATTCATATGCACAGAGGCCTGGGTCACTTCTATGAACTACTCAGCTGTGAAAAGCTTTGTAAATAAACTATACTGTAGGGGTGGAATGAAGGAGACTGTGAATGCTGTGTCAGTAAGGAAACTGGAAAGTAAGATTGGGTCTTGAGGGTAACTCCAAAAAGAAAGATATGAATGGAAAGAGCTGTTCTGAGAACAAGACTGCAGAAGGGCTGGAGGATGGACTGGGACATGGATAACATAGAGCAGTGAAATAAGGAGGTGGTGTTTGCATTGCTACACATGCAGAAAGGTAGGCTAAGACTAGATCTTGTTGACAACAGTTGAAGTAAGACTGGAACAGGAACCATGAAGGTTTTTCTTTATCAGACATTGCAGTGTTTTAGTCACGTGGGTCTAATCTTTATAGAATGAGGTTAAATAAAGTTATCTTCCAATGTCCTAGTCCGTGTGAGGACTAGGAGTAATTATTACCATTAATTAATTGATTAAAATATTTCTGATTTGCTTTAGATACTGGAAGGTGAACAGCATATATGAAATTCTGCTAAATTCCAGGGATGCAACTGAGCAGAGACTGACCTGGGCTTTGGCTAGATCACTGTATAATACATCCCAGCCTTTTAAATTTTTACTTTGTGTATCTGTGTCTCTTCAAAGCTAAAGCTACACTGAGGTTCTTTCTCTCCAGATAAGATAGTATGTTATTGTTAAACGCCTCTCCCAGACTGTAATTCTATTTGTGGTTTGTACTGTTGACTGTTGATTGTTAACAGGTTCTGCAGTAATGCAATTAGGTGATCCAAGAAGAACATACAAAGCATTAATAAGCCACATCTGCATAGAGCAGAGTGAAAAATATGATCGACTAGCCATGATACTCATCTAAATAAGATAATATAATTCATTCTGCCTCTTTCTCAGGTTAAAAATCTGCTCTGTCTTAATCCTCTCAGAAAAAAAAATCAATGCTTCATGGTGTTCTTGATCTGCTACTCAGTGCCACGTGAAATTCTGCATTATCGTACATTGTTACATTTATGGTAACAAAAAGATTTCAAGCTTTGGATAAGCTTGAAATGACAGAGGGAACTGAACAGTATGTGGCATTAGAGAGGAAAAATCTTGGATCAAAATCCTGCAGTTCTTGGGTGATGAATAATGTCATCTGTGTGGAAGAAGAGGTGCACTCAGCTGCTTATTCTCTTTCACCTCCCTTGTGTCCCTCTGCAGGCAGCACCCCAGCAGGTTCCCCTTTGTATGAAGGTTTCAGGATGCATTGCTGGCTGACAGCTGAAGTGAGGGGTGGGGACTGCCTTTTTTCAGTGCACAAACTGGATCCCAGTGTCTGTGTTAGTTGCAGGCAAAGCTAGGCACAGTATTTCTTTTTCTGCAGAGGACTTGAGATTTTTTTCCTTCATAGTAAACTTTTTGTATGATACAGCTTTGCCCATTTGATTTTAAGGAGACTGATATTATTAAAAAAAAAAAAAACAAACAACAAAACAACTAGAAATATAAAATCTATTTCTATAAATGTTGAATCTGTAACAAAAAGAGTTAAGTTTTGCCATGCCAGTAGACAGTTTACAAGAGGACTTGGAAGACTTAGTCTGCTGTCAGAGTGTGGATATCACTGCCAGTGCTGAAGACATGTTTGGGTGTTTACATGGGCTTGCTCTCTTTCAAGCTGGCCTCAGCAAAACTTGATGAAAATGACTGCACAAATCCATGGCTGCATTCTCTGGGAGCTGTAAGAAGAACTAGGAAGGGAAAATGGAGCAGAAGGAATGTTTTCTGGCTTATTCCTGAGCAGCCTGGGAAAGCGTCCTTTGAGCAAGCAGGTGGATTAGGGCATCTCCAGCAGTCCTGGCAACCTACAATTCTTCACCAAATTATCTTCACCAAATTATCTACATTTCTTGTAGGTGTGCAATACAATGAACTTGAACTTTGTATTAAGAAGAAAAAAATTGTTTTAAAATTCTATCCAACAGCAAATCTGACCATGATGGAGGTCTGTCTGTAGTTGAGTATGAAAATATTAGCTAAAAAATAATTTAAAATAAAATAGCTTCTTAAAGTTCATTCCTTTTAAATACCTAAGGGCACTTCAGGGCTGTTGACAATATATGCACAGATTCCAGAAATGAGATGTTGTCACTTGCATAGGTAATTATTATCTTATTGCAAAGACTAGCAGGAGAACAAGAAAACCCAGATGGCTTTTGGTAGATATTTAAATCGTTCAGAACATACCATTTAGAAGACATTTTTTCTCAGATAGAATTTTTTTTTTTTTTTTTTTTTTGTGAAGAGAGAAAATCCTGTTAAAACCCTTCAGCAGCTAATTCCTAATGTTGATTGTTAAGACTGAGTTAAAAGTGAAACTTGCCATTTCGGTTTTTTAATGGCTTTGAACCATCTAATAGAGTGAGCATGTACATAATGATATTGTGAGGTGGAAGAAAACATCTGGTCACTAGCTTTTGTCCAAATATTAAAATTAGTAATAAGATTTTGTGTCCTTAACTTCTGTTCTTCAGTAATCAGCAGGTGCAAGTCAGGGTTGCACAGGGACAGGAGAGGTGCTGCAATCTCACCTTCTGCTCTCTAAACTTCATCAGCTTTGTTTTTAACAGGGAAGCCACATCTTCAGATGTGAACTGGTTTGTTATCAGTAAGGGCTTTAGAGATTGGTCAAATTGTGTAAGAGGTGAGAGAAGCATTTTAAGAAGCTTGATTTGGCTCAGAAGCCCCCATTTCCATGTTGCCTGACTAATTTTTTAAATTTTGTATAATTTGTACTCTTTAAAGGCTTTATACTCTTCCTACACTCAAATAGTGCATTGTAGGATAAAATTTGTGATTGTTGTGGGCTAGTCAGTGCAGATGATCTGTCCTGAGAGGTGCCAGATACTTTCTTTGAAATTGCTGTCACGTTGATAGCCTGAGGCTTGGTAAACTTTGGAACATTGCTTGATGTTTCATGAGATAATTCTTTACAGCAGTTCCTGATGCCTTTCTGTCCCATTAGCTCTTAGCCATCTGTTGCTTTGATTACACTATTATGGTGAATAAGTGTTTTGGCAAGCTATTTAGCTGTGTTGAAAAATCTTGTTTCTTTGCTTTCTAGTATTTTATTGCTACTGTTTCTTTTTTTTTCCCCTCCTCAACCTTTGTAGTGCAGAGCTTCTTGCTATTTCCTTCTTGTTATTCTAAGAAACAAAAGGCTGACCTAGTTTGAGGACATGATGAGGTTTATGACTGTGCTTTGTGGCTCTTCTCCTTTCATGTGAAAGTCCTTCTACCAAGACAGGTTGTGTGTTTCAAACATGGGCTCACAGAAGGTAGATGTTATAACCTAACCATATTTAAATGTTTGGCTTTGGGACTCTTGCCTCTTAAGGCTTAAAATATTCTTTTCTAATCTAGCCAGTGTGTTACATCACTATTACCTATGATATTTCTATAGCAAATAATAATAGTTTAACCTCTGTCTCCTCCCAACACTGCAAAGACCAAAGCAGGAAGATCTGGGATATCATTAGAAAGAAGCCTGTATTCTCTGGCTTTACAATGTCAATTTGACCTTTACATTTATTGCTCAGGTTTTAGAGATGAACAGAGTAAAAGACAGATGGGGTGATAATGAACATAGAGATGAGCTTCCCTAAGTAGGTTCATTTTTAGGAGTAGTGATATATCAATTAATTTTTTTTAGGCATGGATATTTGGAAATGGAATAAAATACTGTTTTTAGACTGAAACTGAATTCATTGGCATTTAATTTCTACTTTTAGTTTTTTGTTACTTTTTCTACAATTAAAATAGCTGAGTTATACCTCAAAGCAAGAATTCCAACCCTTCTTACTAAGTTATTAATTCTGCTCAATAGGTCATTTTGCCTTGCCTGAGACTTAATTGGCCAAGTTTTCTTCACTGCTTACCTTCTTGAGCTCTTTTTTTTTCATTTCTGGTGTCTGTAAGAGATGACTAAGAACTGGGTAGCTGCAAGTGCTTGTAAAACTTGAAATCACTTGGTCTTTGAGTACTACTTGTCATTAGGGATAGTAATGTTATTTATGGGAAAAGTATTAGAAGGAGGCAGCATGTTGTAATGTTGTAATGGTAGTGAGAGGGGAGAAGGGGCAAACACTGTAAAGGAACATCTGACTGGGGATTTTTAGCCTCTCAAAGGGTTTTTTTTTTGGACCTTGTAAAGCTGTGCTGTCTTGGAAATTGCAACTGCTATCTCCAGAAAGAAAAGGAGCAGTAAACTTTAAAAAGTAAGTGAAATAGCTCCCAATATAGCAAATCTTCTGTCAAATGAAATTAGTTCATACTAAATGTCAGTCGAAGATACTCAGAAGTATAATCTAGAAACTGTGAGGACTGCAACAGTCTTTTGTATTCATTGTCAGAAAATGTACTTTAGTTTATAAGTTTGGTTATTTCAGTGTGCACCCTGGTCTGGGATTGTTGTGTTTAGGGCTGATTATTTCTCGATGGGTAGGGAATGTTGTGGTATTCCTTGCTCACCAGGTTGTCAGACCACTCTGTTTAAGTGGTTCCTGGACTAATTAGTAATTATGAATCTTCCTTCAACTAAGCAATGTATGTAATTATTTTTGAGCTGTGTTACACTTTTACTGCTTGTTCATGGGACATGGTGTATGTTTTGCATAAGAGGGAACGATGTGACAGCGCACTGAAATCACAGCTCTTGAGTTATCTATCTATCTGTCTGTCTGTCTGTCTGCCTGCCTGCCACAGCCTCTCCTGAACAGGGTTATCTGTTCTCTGTTGAATGATAAAGATTTTCAGTCAGAGCCACTGTTCTGATTTTAATAAGTGAAATAGAAATGTCCTTTTTGTGCATTAGTAGCTATGGAATATAATTTCGATGTGAGGGACTAGTCCAAGTTTGACTTCTCTGTATGTGGTCCTTCTAAACTATATTGTAAAAGAGCATTTCCTTGGAGAGCTGTTCTGATCTTTGGTGATGCAAGTACTTGTAAAATTTAACTGCATGAAAGTTAACAATTAATTCCATTGCAACACTGCTTCTTTGTAAGTAGTAGCAATTGTCTCAGATAAACCATAAATTGTCTCAGATTGACCCTAAATATTGTTGCCAATTAACACATTTTCATTTGAGAAGGAAGTTGATAGTCCACACAGATGAAAATCCTGTGGCATGGGATCTTTGGGACAGATTTGTACTGGATAAATAAATAATGATGTGAAGTTCCCTAAGACAGAACTGGGTAGAGAATAATGATCCACATAGTGAATCCTGTACCCTGAGAAGGTGGAGTGTGAGTGTGGAAGCTGTGTTCATAGCACTTGAGCCATTAGTTTTGCCCGTTATGCAAGTTTCTTGTTTATGGTTCAGCCTTATGCTAGGAATCTTCCTGTCCCCAAATTTGCTCAGTGTCATCACCACTCTCCCTTGTGAGGAGCAGGTTTGCTTGTCCAAGCTGCATTTCTAATGATGAGAAAGATTATTGCTCTTTCCTTAGCCATGCTTTCAGAAGATGATTCTGGTAATACTAGTGGCAGTCATGAAATAAAAGACTACAATCTTGGCCCTTATAAAATAGTTGCAATATGGGCAGTTGATGAAACAAAATTGTTTAGTTCCATCCTAGGAAAGTATCTCCTGGGAGATACTTTGAAATTAGAAATGTAATAGATATTTATTTAAGTCTTCAATGACGTTTCTGTTTAGTCTTCTCAGGGTTATTATCTTTGTAGGAAAGGAAGTGACCAAATGGGGTTGTGCTCTGAGAATTACTGTAGCTGCCATGCTGGCCTGGTCAGCATCTGCTGGGTTATTAAATCCAGTCACCTGCTCTTTGAAACAACCACATGATGTAATTGTGAAAAAACCCCACATTCATACTAATGACTGCATGACACTTATTTTTCTACTTGTCTGTGATTGTCTACAGAGCCAAATGGAATGAGATGGGATAAAATTAATCAGAAATTATGTCAATAAAATGAATGGTTCTCATTCATAGAGAAGATTAGCAAATACATCTGGTGTGAACATCTCTTCATATTTTCTGCTGAATGAGTATCTGTTTGCAAAAACATTAATTGAAATACCCATACCTTTTTTTCAAGTGGTGACTGGTATCAACCTTCTGACCAAGCTATTAAAACTATTGTCTGATGGATACTGAGAAACTTAGGTGTTTTAAAATATTTGTGAGACTTGTTTCATGGTAGAACTAGCTTTTGAGCATGTTCATTTTTTGTTTTCTTCATCTGTTGAACTGATGACTCACTGAGTCTTCTTAAGCTCTTACATTTGTGGAATTTAGTTTCCATGTATCTGTAACATACTATGTTGTGACTTGCCAGATGGAGGAGTGCTTTGAATGGAGAAGGATATTATTGGTGGACTTAATGCCATCTCTCCTTAACTCCCAGATGCATAATAATTTTTGCAATCTGAAGATCACTGTAGTTAATTTTTGAGTAGGTAGTGTTGTTGCCCTACACTTTGTGGGGTTGTGTTTTTGCTTCACTTATGTATGCTTGTGTTTATGCACTTAGATTACACTGTATTGCTAACATATTCCTAAATGCTCTTCTGTTTTTCTTTGCCCTCTACTCTTTTGATTGCCATAGCTTCAAGTTTATGGCAAATGTACAGATTTTTTACAGACGGAGATTCTAAGGGGAACACTTTAAAATTGCTAAGTGTGGTTGCCTGCAGTGACAGACAAATGGGTTATAAAATACTGCTGATTAACTCATTAAATTCCATCTCAAAAGTGGTTCTATTATTTTCCATATTGTTCCTGTTGGATAGCTATTCTGAATATTATTCTCTGATGTGATTCCCTTTTCCTTTGTAGATCACTGTTGTAGTCAGTTCTTTTTAAAGTCAGTTCTTTTTCAAATGCATGCTTTCCTCTTGATAAAAATTATGGCAGCTTTTCAAATCTCAGAACTGTTTAGCTTTAAGCTTTCTCAGGTAAAAGAAAAATATTAAGGAAAAAATCTAATCAATAGCATCTATTAGTAGTAGCAAATTCTGAAATACTGGCTCTCAACTTTTTGTCCAGTGTGTATAATGATAAACAGTTTAATTTTGAGATGTATATGCAAGCCTTAAAGTATAGTAATTAATTTCCATCCTGCTTTTCAGCATTTTCTTTTCACATTATTTTTGTCTTAAGGGAGGCTTCATTTTTTTTAACATATTGTCTAAACCTATGCACCATACACTAGTGTGCATAAAAATTTCCATTCTCTTAGGATTAGTCATAAAGCAGCAATGGACTGTTACATAGCCTGTCTGGGGCATATGAAACAATAACTGCTTCCTGAGGTGAGAAAATTACTGTAAATGAATCAAATAAAATAATACACTTTGTACTACCTTGTCAGGGATTTGATATGTCTCTAATTCCATACACGATGAATGCATGAGCTAGGAGCCCTCTGTCTGTGGCCATGTCCACATTTAAAGCAAATAAGAAATAGGCCACCTGCATAATCTTTGCTCCATTCTGATTTTAATTTTGGTACTAGATTTGGAAGATACTTCGATTGAATAGAAGGTTTCCATGATTTTCTATTTTGGTTTGAAACTTCTGGCTAAAACCATTTCTTGTGAAATATAGCTCAGGCTCTCTTGGAGTATGTTTTAGTGTCTTTCTTGCCCAGTAGCTGCAGAGTTAGTTTGGTAAACTGTGATGTGGTAGCTGTAAGATTGATTTTTTGCCTGCAGTTATTTGTGCCTGTATTGCCTGTTTGTCAGGAAAGTAACTATCTGGCCATTGATTATTTAAGGGTGGAAAGTGCCCAGCTCACCTTTCGATGCTGTTCAATTTTTTTACTATTTAACATGTAAACATAAGAGCCTGACTGAAATCTAGTTGAGCACCCTTATAGTAATAGTCAGGTATTGATTTTGTATTACTGACTCTCTACCTGGTTTCATAATTGTGTAAGTATTCTGTAAAAATTACAACAATTTAGGAAAGGCTGGTAAATGAGGTGTGTCTTTTCTATCTTTTCTTCCTTTCAGTTTTATTCTCTTTCTTTCTGCCAGAGTCTGTTCATTCTATTCCCCATCCTCTTCCCATTTATATTTTCTTTCTCTTGTTCATTCTGTCCCCAAATTCCCTCCTTGCATTATAGTACTCTTCATTTTCTGACATCCCATTAATCTTCCAGTCTTTATGGCTTACTTTCCCACCTCCACAAGCACACCCACAGGATGCTTAGAAATTTTACAGCATACCCAGTTGTCAAAAAACTAAACCTACAAGTCCCAGACCCGTAATACTATGCTGGGAATGCTCATTAACTCCCACACTGTTTGGAAAAAGAAACTGGTATAGTTAGTATAAGGTCTGCAAACCATAATACATGCCTAATATTCCTTTGCTTTCCACTAAACCTGGGAACTCCTCATGGGAAAGAAGATGGGATCTGGCTTTTTTTGCTTTAACTACGGTTTTGATCTTGTAGGAACCCTAGAAAAAATGGCACAAATGTGCAGCTATAGGGGTGTGACCTCAGAAACACTGGGTTTGAGGGGAGCACATTGTTTGCCAACAGATCAGAAAACCTGGTGCCATAGGTGGATGTACCCGAAGTGCATCCTCAGCACAGCAGCTGCACCATGGCCAAAGCCAGAGTGGGCTTTGCAGTGGGGAGTGCTGGTGGTCTCACGGAATCACAGAATTCTCAGATGCTTCTGTCCAGTCTGACTGCCAGCATTTCTGTCAGACCATGTTCTTTACTGCTGGCAGAAGTGACTAAGGAAAATGACAAAGACTGCATCGCTAATGTGTATATGATCAACTGATTGCCCCCTCCACTAATTGCCTGTAAATGCTAATTAAAAAAGCAGTATTCAGTGTATGGATGACAGTGGTTAATTTCCAAAGGCAATAATTTGGGGCTTTTCTCTTGCTAAATAGCACCCATGCCAGTGTTTAGCATTGCTAAGTGGAATTATCATTAGATTTAATCTTTATCAGAGGTCTCTTAAACAGTGGACCTGGACAGTTTTTTCACTCCCCTGTGTTGAGCAGTTGTTTTGCCTTTTTTTTTTTTCTCTCTTTTTTTTTTTTTTTTTTTTTTTTTTTTTTTTTTTTTTTTTTTTTTT
>JAYDZK010000056.1:13489442-13506913 GCA_034509185.1 Euphonia xanthogaster | reverse complement strand
GGGAGGTGGTTTGTTTTTTTTTTTTTTTTTTTTTTTTTTTTTTTTTTTTTTTTTTTTTTTTTTTTTTTTTTTTTTTTGTCAAGCTCGGGAAATAATCACTGCATTGGTTTATTTTTTAATTCTGCTGTGAGGAAAAACAAAGTCATTGTCAACATTGGAACTAGAAATGTAGAAATACAAGCTGAAACTTTGCAGTAGTCAGTAGTAGGGGCTTGACCTGCTTGCTTCTTCATATCCTTCATTAGTACTTTTTAAAAGCCTGTTTCACATTTAATTAACAATTTGGGACTGTTAACTGACAGTGATGTAACAAGCACTGCATGTTAAAGTAATATTAGCAGCTACACCATAGCTGAATACAGCTGTACTGTAATTAACCCCAGAATTACTGGGTCGGTCACTGATAACCCACCCCAGGTTAGATATTGCCAGCAGTGCTTCCAGTTCCTATCTTTCCATTCATATTCAGAGGATAGCACCAAAAGGAGCTAAGCAAAGCATTGCTCAGAGAGCAGAGGAAATCAGTCCTCTCCTTTACCCTCTGTTCTGTTATGCAATAAGGATGCCAGTAACTTAAACAGAATTAATTAGCAAACTGAACTTAAAAGATGAATTTGCCCACAAAAATGATGTCTCATCAGGGATAAAACATCTCAATAGTGCAGTTAAAGATAATTGTTATTTTTTAATATCTTCTTTTCTCAGAATCCTACTCAAGTGGGAACTGCTCTTCAGGTTTTCCATAATCTTGGGACTTTGAAGGATACCATTGCTAATGTGGTGGCTGGATACTGCACAGTGCTGGAAGAGAACATAAAAAATGCTTTGGATATCAAAGTGCTAACCCAACCATCTCAAACAGTCACAAGAGGTATGATACTTGTTTTACAGAGAATAACTGATTATTTTTTATAGGAGTACAGTATGTTATAAAATGGAAGAAACTCTCACATCCAAGCCTGTTCTAAAAATGTTTCCCTGCTTGCTTTAACCAGTAGAGGGGGGGAGTAGGCATATCTCAGAAAACAATTAATTTGAAAACATTTGATTTGACAAAATCAGGTCTGTCTGATATTTGGCTCAGAGGTTTTCTTTTATTCCTCCCTGCCACTCCTTCCTAAGTTGCCCAGAAAATTGTCCTCATTAGGTTACAATTTGTAGCATTTTTTATAGCTGTTTCTCCTGGAACAATAACTCCAAATTCTTCTCTGTTTTATTGGTGGGAGAATTATGGGTTGAAATTATTTGCAGCCAGTGGAAGAAGCCTGCAACTACATTGTTATGCTTTTGTCAGGTGAAAACTTTTTCAAAGCAGACTATTCAATATGAAGAAATGTTGCACTATTAAACATTTAGTTCCCAGTTAGCTCGGATACCAAAAAAATACAGAAGAATTGAGTGGACAGGCAAATTTGAACTTTGGTGTTGCAAACATTCGATTTTTTTTCGAAAGTTTTGCAACAAGGTGGGGGTCCAGACCCATAATCAGCAGAATAATACAGAAATGTGTCCTCTCTCAAGTGAAGTGATTGTTGAGAAGCTGCATGCCCTTCCGCTGGAATATCACTTTTTTTAGCAGTTTGTGTATGCATTTAAGTCCTGAGCTGGTAATAGCTGTATTTTTCACAGCTACTCTCTCTCCCATTTCCCTTTGTTCTTAAATCCTGGAAAGCTGCTCATTGGCATTACTGTGGTGTTTCTGTGGAAGTCTGAATTGGTAGAGCTTGTAACAGTCATGAGCATGAAGTATCCCCAAAGAACTTCAGAGCTTAGTCAACTTCTAAGTTGAGACAACTGAGGCCATTCACAAAGCTCTGTTCTGAATATATTTTAGGCTGCTTTGGCTTAAAAGGAAGTATCTGTCAACGTGCATAGAGATCTATATTTCCAATATTTTAATTTTCATTTGTGAAAGCTGAAATGTGCTGCTGTGTGTGTGTTTAAAAACCACTTAGGTGGCCCTGGTCGAGCTGCTATGCCAACACCTGGGAACACAGCAGCTTTTCGAGCAGCCCTCTGGACAAACATGGAGAAGCTCATGGATCAGATCTGTGCTGCTTGTGGACAGGTACTCTGCAGCTTAGTACTGTTTGTCTCATCATGTAATTCTGGATGTAAGAATTCAGATGTCACTTTCTCTCTCAATAAATTCTCTCTTACAGGTGCAGCATTTGCAGAAAGTATTGGCAAAGAAAAGAGATCCTGTGTCACATGTCTGCTTCATAGAGGAGATAATTAAGGTAAAGTTGTAATTTAGTTGAATACACTTTAGTAAATCTCCTAAGAAAAATGTAATGAGAGAATGAGTTTATTTACAGTTTTACAGTTCCATAATTCTTTTTAACTTAAATTGATGGGAAGGTGTTGAAACTCAAACATTGAAGGTTATATTTGTGGTCTGTGGGTTATATCTGTAGGATGTAAACATGTTCATTTTGTTGTAATTTCTTTTGTTTTCTTTAAAAGGGAGCTGATAAGGCACCACTGTATGGATCATTAATGTCATTCCAGAATACCATGTGATTTGAGTAATTAATTAAATCTGTTAGTTTGCATAGGAGAATGTGTCTTCATCTATCATTTTCAGCCATCTGTTTCTCACTTCTTGACAATTTCTCCCTTGAAAAATAATCATGGCTGTTCTTTTGGATACCTATTATTTTCTATTCATTTGCATTGTTTTTTATTCATATTTGGAATAATTTGATTAATGGTCTCCTTCAGTGGTAGGAACAGGATTACTGAAACTGTCTCATCTACGTTAGTAGAAGGGAGCGGAAACAAAAGACATGTTCCTGCTGGCATCTCTTTCCAAGTGTGTAACTGCATTTTTAATTGACATGGACTTAATATTTGAAATAACTTGGGGAAGCTCTTCATATGCAAACGTGGTCTTCTCAACAATGAAAGCAAATAATGAAGGTTAAATACAGCTTTTATCTGCCTCTTTAGCCTGTCTCTAGAAGATGTTGCACAGAGCATCACTTTTCTATAAGGCACTTCAAGCTTCTCTTTCTGTGTTAAAACAAACAAGGAAAAAAAGCAAACCACAACACCAACAAAACAACCCAGCCAAAATAAAAAAATCCACAACCCCCCTCAAAAAATTTATGAACTTTTAGCATATTTTCTTAATTAAAAAATGTTTAATCTGGCAAAAAAAAAACAAACAACTGTTGCTGCCTGGGTGGATCAGCCCTTCAGTGGATCAGCATGTTTAGGGAGAAACATAGAAACCTGGAGACAGACCAGAAATGCTTTAAGGAAGCGTTTGGATGGAAAAGGAGCTCAGGTAAATGATCTGTTGGTATTCATGAGAGGCTGCCACCCTGTGCCCATGCTTCTGACTTTTACTCTTCCCTCTTGTAAAGCATCAATTGAAAAGGAGGTTTTCAACTGAAAAGAGAGTTTTTCTGGTTTTTGAGGCTGATAATAGAGGGAAGCCAAAGGAAATATTTTATCCTCCTGGAGACTAAACAAACAGGGAAAATGAATTTCAGTGGAAGCAGAGTAAGGAAAAACTCATTAGAAAATAAAGGGCTTACTGGGCTGTTTTATGCTAAGCATGTTCCATGATTTCTCTGATTACTCTTCTTTCCCTTAACATTCATACTGCAGGATTGCATCTAAGTGAAAAGTTTTATTTCCCAAATAAAATCCATCTATTTATTTTTCTGTAGTTTTCACTCTTCTGATTACTTTGCTCTTCGGTGAGCGTTTTGGTGTAGTAAAGTGCCAGGCTGGACATTGTCATTCTCAGTGGGGCAGCTAAGGAGGAGTGGTACATCCTTATCTGATGTTCTGCTAGCAGAACTCTCTCAGCATGGCACAGTACTGCTGATGGCACCGACTTCTTGCCTGAAATGGTTCAGTAGAGCATCGTGTTTTCCTTGGATATTCTCACAGTTAGACCATTTCTTCTGGTGTCTCTTGAAAAAGGTGTGGCACCAGGCTGCAGAGGGTGAGGTCACACCAAAGAGTAGAGCTGTTGTTCAGACAAAACCAGACACGTACTGCATGCTGCTGAAATTCAGGAGTGTAAGTACAGATGGCTGTATGGGAGAGTATGAATTGTTTTAGATATAAATAAGAACTTGGTATTTTGCCATTTACTAATGAAGATTCCATCTTGAGTTAAACCAAACTGAAATGTGCTTTCCTCAGCAAGTGTTCTGGAGAGGGAGAGAAGTTGGATTTTCTGTATTTTATTCAATTTCATTAATAAACTGAGCAAATTAACAAAACAAGCCAAAGGTACTAACGTTGTACCCGTTTGCTAGAGCAGCATGCCCACTGCAGAAGATAGGAAAACGAATCATCCACTCTACAGTCTGTGCACTAATTACTGTTACTGATGTCAACATTATTATTATAGTCATCTTCTGCAGCAGCTGCAGTACCACTTTGCCTGTCCATCTGCTTCCTTGTTTTGATTACTGCAGTGCAAGTATCATCCTAGGAAGCATGGGAGAGGAGGAGATCCAGCCTTTTTAAAGCACAAGTCCTTTAATAGCGAGGAAGCTACTTGCCTTTTTTTTTTTTTTTTTAAGTCATCATTCTCTTTTTCCATTGGGGATTTTTTGTGTTTTTCTCTTCACAGATAGCACAGCCTGCAGTTTTTCTAATTTTGTATGATGATCTCAAACATGTGCCTTCCGGCTTTCTAATTACCTTTTACCATAATAATATTTAGTAGTGTTGTATCATGTTGTATCCAAAAATGTGGCTTTAAAAGCACTAGCTAATTGATTAAAAGATTCCCAAAAACTCTCTGGTTTTGTTTTGTTTTGTTTTGTTTTGTTTTTAAAAGGAAACAAAACCTGACAGATGAAGAAGCTGAGGTTCAGAACTTGGAAAATTTTAAATTCTCCAGTTCAGCATGAGGGCAATGACAACACCTGCATCTTTACTACCCTATGGTTTCTCCTACAGCATTCCCTTCCAATTTTTACCAGCTTTAGATGTGGCCAAGAGTTAAGTGACAGTGTCAGGCTTACATGAGGATCATGGAAGAATCTGAGCATTAAATTTATACTGCACATTTTTTCACTCCTTCCCTTTGCAGATCTGGATTTTTGGTGTTTTTCCTTTCACGCAAAATGAAATTAATGCAATTCTAAAAAGAAATCACGTACTCATAGTACCTTCTAAAAACTTCTTCATTTCATACTAGTCATGAACTATAGATTCATTATTAATGTTTACATATTTAAATTGCAGATTTAATTTTTTAACAAATCTGTTAGCTGTTTAAAGGAGAAATACGATTGAATGAACATTTTGTGGGTTTTATGTAAGAAAAAAAGGCCTTTAATGACTAGATTTTAGTTGCAGAGGGCTAAAAGAATTCAGAACTCACGCAGTTCTGATTTCTCGTTTTGGAGAAAGTGAATACTGCTTTCACTGTATACATTTTTTAAGAGATAGGGTTAATGCTGTCATAATTTTAAGAGCAAAAATTAAAATAAATAATGTAAATTTGATATTTTTGTTCACCTAATGACTGGTTATTTATATCACTTCTTTCAATTACTTAATTCACCTTCAGAGAGCTAATAGGTTACTTCAGTTTATTTTGCTTTATTGCTTCTCTCTTTCAATGTGTAGTGACTAATCCTTCCTCAGCTGTTGTAATGCCTAAACTACAATTGACTTCACTGTAAATCACAGCCAAACACATCTTTCTTTGACAGCCACCTTCCTAATTAGAGTCCCTCTTAGCCCCTTGTAAAAGAGTTGAAAATGATCTTTGATCCTCATCTATTTTGGGTCCTTCACTCCTACATAGGCATCAGGGAACAGTTCTGCCAAGAGAGAAGCAGCCTGAAAAGCAGCAAATCATTTTTCAGGGGGGTTGGGGTGGTCACTAGAAAGGATGAACTGGGTCTCTCTGCTGGGCAGAAGGTGCAGGCAGAGCTGCCCCCTTGCTCTCCTCTGGGTGTCCTGTTGGCAACCCAGGCACATCACAAACCTTGTCGTTTACGTAAGCCTCGGGGTAAAAAAGTGAGCTGAGAGTTCTAGGGAGTGTTATTATGCACTTTCTGGAGGGCTCTTATCATTGCTTGTGCTGATGAATGTTTGGTGAGTAAGCAGGCTTTTTTCCTGAGTTGTCAACACTGGCAATATGAGGTGTTAATGATACAGAAAGAAATGTCCTCAGCATTACATAAGATAAAGAAAATAAAAGGAAAATATAGATATTTATTGACAGAGTGTACTTATATTTCACCTTCTAATTTCTGCTCCCCGTCCAAACTTGTTAAAAAATGTTGCTGCTTTGAAATTATTCATGTCTACCATCACATATTCACATTCAGTTGACCCAATTAAAAAATAATCCCAAGTGGAAAGTGTTGAAAAATAATCTAATTATTGTCTTATGTGAATTCAGAAATAGTATGGTTTTCACCAATTATTACAAGTATATGATTTATTTTTCAGTATTTTTTGTGCATGCAGAATTGGATTACATGCACATCATTTCTACTGTGATTTCTGTTTGTTATTTAAGCCATACTGAGATACTTTGTGAAGATCTAAACCCAGGTGGATGAGCAGGTTTTTGGTTCCCAAAATATCGAAGACAATTTTTGTTTCAGATCTACAAACTGCCCTGCTGAATTCACTTGCAGGAGTTTTGAGGACTCTTAAAGAGCCAAGAAGATCATACCAGTTAAAAGTCCCAGCTCTCATTTTGAATGGATCTGTGTGCCCAGGCAGCCATACTAAAAGTAATTTGATTCTAATTCACATGGGAGGGTCAGAGCCTGTGCAATGGTTTTCTAATGACACTACGATTTCTGTAGAACTTAATTCCTTTTCTGTGACAGAAATATGCAGCTGTGAAGAAAAGGGATGGTGTGGAGGTTGTGTGGGTTAGTAGGTAAAAATGAATTTTGTTCTTTTTCACTTCTGGTTTAGTGGTGTTTGTGCAAATTGCAGATCAGTGATGACTGCAAATTACTGAGTCAGTTGGTTTTCAGTCAGCTTGCCATTGGAAGAGAAATACATTTACCAGAAGTGCTGCCTTTTATCATCATTCTTGTCAATCTTACCTGAACAGCTCCGGGCTGAGTGGACATGGTAACAAACCATCCTTTCATCCTTGGAGGGGATATGAAGTAGTCAAGGTGAAAGCATGGTTGGAATTGAAGCTGTACATACTAAATCACTTCTCTGGGTAGAAGAAAGCTGTCAAATCCCTGGGGTAGTTACTGGCTCTTGAATACTAAGTTCATTTATTTCCAGTTGATGCGTATCTTGCAGGAATATGGAAGGATTAATTAATGTTTTAAGTAGTTTTGAAGATATAGGGCACTGTTTAATATCTACGTATTTTTGTTCCTTATGAGTTAGTTTTTCTGAGGAATCACTTAAGAATTCCAATATTCCATGAAATGCACAGTCTTAACTTTATTTTCTAGTCAAGGTTTTTCAGAAATAAAGCAAACCAGCTTTTGTTTCTTTTGTCACCTGCCTAAAGAGACCTTTTTTCAAACGTAGCACTACTGCTGGAAGTCTAGAAACTATTACACCTTGGATATAAACTGATCAACCCAGTGTAATGAAATTCTGTGCCCTGCAGTAAAACAAAAAAAAAAAATCAAGGTCATTTTTAAAATCACAGTGTCATTTATTGACATCTCTGCACCTGTAATGTATAATATAAACAACATTAGAAATTTAAATTCACTCTTATTTGAAGAAATTTAATCCTGACTGCTTTAAGGATATAGAAAAGGGTTATAGGGAACACACTCAGAATTTGTCTTTTCTTTACTGATTAATTGCACTACTGAGGATGATGGCTTTTTGTTCACAGTCTAACATTTGGCAATTATGTTGCTATAGAAATAGTGCAAATAGATTTCCTTATTTCTGTCCCATAAGATCTTGTCGTACGAAATTGCTAAATCATTTGCATTGTTGCTTTATTGGTGGAAAAAATATTTAGACTGTCCTTTAAACGTCTTCTGTTTTTAGAGCAACATTCACAAGTCCTGTATTTCTCCATGGTGGAGCATTTGATTACAGATAGAAAACACTGTATATGTTAGCATGCAAAGCCTCATTTCAGGAGCCTGCAGCAACTAGCTGCATGCTAATATTCACCATATTGTTTTACATTTCAAAGAGGCTTCACAATAAAGATGTTTTTCACATTCTACTCAAAGTATCAAAATTTCTACAGGGAAAAATAAGTTGGAAGTGGTTGTCATGAAGGGGGAACCAGTTTAGAATCAGTGGGTCAGATTTATTATTTGAATATTAAGATAGCTATTTTAGACAGACAGAAATATGTTAATTCACAGATGGAAAATTATACTCATTAAGTTCTAAATTTACAGTGTGGAGGAAATAGAGACATTTGTAAAAATAAATATATGTCCTTTCAGCATCTTCTTACATTCTTGTCTAATACTGAAGAAGGGGGGAACTTTCATCCTCATTCCTTGAATTTAGATTTAATGTCAGATACTAAATAGTTATAACAAGAACAGAGCTAAAGAGATTTAATTTCATTTCAGTAAAAGTTAATTAGTAGTTTGATATGGGTTTTTTAAATGAGGTAAGCTGTTTTTATATTTGAGGAGACTTGAAATTAGTTTTCCAGGCTTTAGCATGAATATTAATATATAGTACCAGTGAATACAGATCTTCGAATATCTATCCTTTGATGATACTGGTACTCAGCCCACTATTGTTCAGTGGTTTATTAACTTAGTAGTAGCTGTTAGTGAAAATGGATTATATCTTTTCAACTGGGAAAACGAGTCATTTTCATGTGAGTGAGAAGGGGTTTAGCACATGAATCGTGTCAGTCTGTAGTTTCTTCTGTAATCTTGCGAGCAGGCAACATCCAATCTAAATTTCAAATCTATGCAGTCAATGCATCAATCTGAGTAATAGTGGTGCTTCACACTATTAACAAGTCTGCTTAGGTGCTGTAATACCATGCACTAAAGATGAAAGGACTACTGAAAAAAAAATTAATAGACAAGTATAAATCCCTCCTCCCCCATACCAGTAAAAGAGTACTGATCTAAATCCTTTCCTTACCACCAGTCATTGTATAAAAGGTGATTGAGTCTGCAGGCTCTCCCAGTTGCACTGTGAGAGCTTTTTATCGATGTGGGATTAATCATGAGTGGCCCAGCTGAATGGCCAGGCCCAGAAAGTGGTGATCAGTGGTACAAAATCTTGCAGCTGGTCAGTAGTGTACCCCACAATGGGTCAATGCAAGGTCCAGTTCTATTTTAAGACTTTTATTAGTGATCTGGATGATGGGCCAGAGTGTACCCTCAGCAGGTTTGCTGATGACACAAAACTGGGAGTAGTGGCTGATGCTCCAGAGAGTCATGCTGCCATCAAGAGCAGCCTCAAAAGAATGGAGGAATGTAGAGGAATGGTCTGACAGAAACCTTATGGAGTCCCTGGGACAGAGAGCAGGAAGAACTAACACTGTCCAAATGTCTCCTGGCACTGGCCTTATGCAGTGTTATTAAGCTGCATCAGGGGAAATTTAGGTTGTACATTGGGAGAAAGTTCTTCACAGGAAGAGTGATTGACCATTGGAATGGGCTGCCAGGGAGGTGGTGGAGTCAGCATCCCTGGGGGTGTTTAAAAAAAAGACTGGATGTGGCACTCGGTGCCATGGTTTAGTTGACCAAGGTGGTGTTAGGTCATAGGGTGGACTTGATGATCTCAAGGGTCTTTTCCAACCTAGTTAATTCTGTGACTTTGTGGTTCTATTATACAACCTTAGGTGTTTTATCTGAAACCTGCTCTATTATGGGAAAGTTGGGCAATGTTACTCTTTGTGCCGAGTACTGGCGATAGTGATTTTATAGTAATAGTTGAAATGAAATAGTTACACAAAGTGAAAATGATTTTAGTGGATTGCTGGTTCTGGCCCTGATTCAGCAAAGCAGTTAAGCACATTTTTAATTTTGCATAAATAATATATCCCATGGAATCAAACTACCTCCACCTATGATTTTAATAAGAATAAACTTTGTCCCATTCACATGGACAATATAGTGAGCCTCACTGTTGAGAAAATGCATCACCATTTGTGGTCTAGCCTGCTGGACATATTTTGTCTGATTTGTGGGTATAATTTTCATGAGCAAATAATTCCTCTGTGAATAGTAGGTATGACTGTGTACCAAATTTTTAAATCGTGTGAAAAAGGGGGAAGACTACAGTGGCTGGGCCAGACTACAGTCTGGCTGTTGTGGTTTTCTATGTTACTCTACACAGATGCAAGTGGGTTACCTAGAAATAACATATTTTAAAGCAGCTAAGTGCTAGTAGTCCATACATCTTTCAAAATTATCTTTCCATTCCTTGATTGTGGCCAGCTGTCCAGCAGGTCACAATGACAGAGGGTTGCCCTAGTTTACGTTACTGGGCAGTTGGGTTTGTTTCTGAAAATAAGGAATTAACAAGAAGAGGACAGATCTAAACTGTCTTGCATAGGGGCTACTAAATCATGTAAGTGCCTGCTCAGCTGTTCAGTTTTGGGAAATAAAGTGGTCACTGGTCACAGGAACAACAGCAACAGTATTTTTAATTTACAGTTTGGGTTGGTAGATATTAGTTTATCTAAGTGTGCTTTAGGCATTGGAGCATTTTCACAACAGATTTTTATTAGAAAATAGCCAGTTCTGTGGCTGACCTTACTTCCCCACCATTTTGTAGTGGTACAAAGTATGATCTATGTGCAGATTTTCTGTGCTGTGAGATCAAAATAAAGCTGCAAGCAGACAATACCATTCATTCTATAATGCTGCATTAAATGGATCTGGTTTGGAAGGAAAGTTCTGTTTTGCCATTATAGTCTTACAATTGCTTGCAATTAATGTTCATAGTTTTAATTTGGTATATTTCATGATGGGGAAAATATGTGTATGTCGACCTGAATCTTGCCTATCATGAGTTTTAGATACCATCAATTACAGTTAAGGTTCTTTTGTTGAAGGAAAAACATATCACATGACAAGAGGAAATAACAATTTATGCTAAAGTGCAATAATTTTCTTCTGGAGACTTTCAATTATGTATGGATGTTTTATGTAAGCTTTCTATGTGCACAGTATGCACCTGAAACAGCTTTGTGCCAGATAATAGCACCTCTTAGCTTCCAAAGGTTTATGTGTTCTCTGTGTTGTTAAACACGTACACTGGGAGGGGGGACAGTATGACAGAACGGTGACCTTTTTCCAGTGTTGTTGGTTATGGCATAGGAAGCTGTTGGAGAATGATTGCTACAGAGCTGAAAAGATAATCGGATGCAGTTCATTACTCATCTTGTCAGCTGCTCCTGCTACAAGGGATTGTATCACAAGATGTTAATCTGCTTGTGACTAGATTTCAAAGCAAGCATTTTTATTTTGGAGGGGGTGTAAATAATTTAACATCTTCCAATTCTATTTCATTTTCAGAAGCAAGAAAAACGGGAAGTTCCTCATTTAAAGTCTTAGAATATTAATTGATAGAAATATTAGTACATCCTTGTGGATTATTTTACAACTATATGATGATATGCTGCAAAAAGCTATTTAATTGCAGAAGTGGTTCTTTAAAAACTTAATTATTTGGTAGTGTATTCCTTGAATGGTGGAAGTTACTCTGCTAGCACACTTCAGTGTGTTCTGCAAGACAAGTACTAGACACAAGACAGATTTGGACCAAAGAGAGCCCTGTCTACACATTGAATCCCTAATGTGGATGTACCCCATGCTCCCATACATTGTCTACCACTGGGGATATTTGGTGCAAGTGTGGAGGAGGACTTCATTCATTATTTGCAGATGGGAAGATGAGAAGGTAGTTTGAGCTAGCTGACTTCAGTTTTCTGAAAGCAAAAGGCACAAAGGAGCAGTTACTTTCTGATACTGTGGTTTGCTGCTCACAATGCTGTATGTGAAGCATAGGGAAGGAAGGCTTATAAACTTTCCATTGCATTAAGATGAGCCAGTAGATTTGCTGTGTACATTTCAAGCAAGCAGAACTGCCTTTTCCAGCTTCATCCTACCTCTCTTTTTAAGTCCTTGAAGAAGTTGTCCAGTACAAGGGACAGTCCTTTAATTTCCTGCTGGGAAAAAACACTCCTTTTGCTACCCTTTCCTTATAATTTTCTAGTATTGATTATTGCCAGATGGAATTGCATGCTACATTTTAAGCATTTAAATTATAACTCTCCTAAATCTAATCCTTATTAGAGTACATAATTTAAAGAACAAGCAGTGAGAGACTCATGTACCTTCAAAAGTAATATATCAAATAATGTGTAAGCAAAAGAAATTACAGATTTAAACAAATTAAATTGTTTCTGTGTTGTCATAGCCATTTGTTGTCTTAGACAACACAAGATCTGTCATCATTATAGCACAAGTATTTCATATTGCCAGAGCTTCATACCTCCTTAATGTTTCTTGCCAGCAGCTCCTTTAGGAACTGACTATTCCTGCAACAATCACCTGACTCTTCTTACCCCTCTCATTCCTCTCCTCTGAGCCCACCAATCTGCTCTTTTATACGACTCGCTCTCATTGCCTACAGGTGAGGCCTGTTAAGATCAGGCCTGCTTCTAATCTTTAGTAATTGGTTCAGCTGCAACTCATTGGAGGATAAGATTACCTTCTATGCTACTTCCATTTACTCATACTGTATCCCCCTACAACCAGGAGTCCTAAAGATAGACAAAGTTAGAGAGGAAAATGTGTATATTTGTGAATTTTGATTTTAAATGAGGATGTAATTAATTTTTATTCCTATTTTTAAACATCCAGTTTTGGAACTAAGGTGTAGGTATTTCTGAATTTTGAAAATCTTGAGGGATTAAATATGAATTTAAAACCACTTTAGCTCCAAAAACCTTTGTTCCTCCTAAGCCATGAAATCTGCATCCCTACATAAAATGCACAAATAGATTTTATGTCTGTTTCTTCACTGGGCTGGGCATTGGACCACAGGAGAGGGTACTTATATCCACCAGAATGAACCTGATGCTGCACCCTCTGCAGGGAGTAACAACATGAAGAGGTCATCTCTGGTGATAACAGTCTGCTGGTTATGATTTTCCTAAATTGGATCTAGCCCAATAATTGAAGGTCTGCAGAATTTCATCACTGTGGGAATGATAAGCATAAATAATAGACAAAGAAACTTCTTACATGTGATTTCTTATGTTTGACTACAATGAGCAGATTTAAGCATGTGCTGATAACCATTCCAAATATGTTTAAAAACAGGAGAATTTAAGTATTTTTTTCTCCAATATTCTTGTATAAAGGAGAGGTCATTGAAGACTGATGCAACTGCAGTCTTTCTGTTTTGTGCAGACACCAAATGATGGTTTTCAAGGGATGCCTGAGAACACAGAGGGAGGATGGAACACCTTTGCAGGACATGCCTTGGGTGGGATTTGGCACAGTGGCTGACTTTCATCTGTAAGAACAGCCTGTGCAGAGAGGACACTCACCAGTTAATCAGCTGGTTGCATTTTTAAACATGTTCTGAATCTCAGAAGACTGTTTTGTGAACCTCTTGTTTCAAACCACTACAAATTTGCCAAAACCAGCAAATACTTGCCTGAGGCCTTAGGATTTATGCCTGTGGGATTAAGCTTTGTAGTCGAGTAGTTCCTAAGCAGTGCCCCAAAATGTTACAAAGGATCTGTTGGCAAGGTGCTTGCAGCTAGTAAAACATTGTCTTCCTTTCAACGTGAGAGTACACGGAGTACAGCAATCCCATCCCAACTGGGATCTTTCCTGATTGTCCTGCCCATTCCTGATTCCCTGTGTTACAGCTGTTCCACTTGGGAGCCATTTCATGGTGAGTCAGCAGCAGCAATGAAAGCAGATGGATTTTGTGTTTCAGATGCGAGAGACTTTGCAGGAACATATAGAGAGAGGCACCTAAAATATCGTTATTTATTGGGATTTAAATTATTTAGTACAGTTTTATGGAAAAGGTTATGTTAGATTTTTTTTTAAATAGAGCTTCCTTTATACTGGCTAGTCAGTCAGATGGAGTGGTGGTTTTCTAATGAGTCAATCAGTGACAAGACAATCTCTGAAATCCCTTAATGTAGCTCTTGCTCAAAGGCCAAAGCATATTCTCCTTCTTTGAGGAACCATTCTGTCAAAAACATGTCGGGTGTATGTACATATAAAATATTTTACTACTATATCTGGCGTGGGTAGACAAAGTGAGCTTCAACTTTCTGTTTACCTACATCTAAAATGAATAGTGTAGTTATATAAACCTCATCTGTAGAATATGATCAAAAGCTGTCTGAAAATAACATTTTCTAAAAGGAAAAAGTTGCCTCAGTGTAACACTTCATGTCAAAAAATACTGACAAATATTCCTTACAAAGCAGCCAAAGGCAGGGAAACAAATTTTTTAAAAAGTTTGCATATTACATGTACAATTTTAAAAAGGCTATGTAGGTATGGGTAATTTAAAATTATACTTAAATACAGGAGTTTGTAACAATAGCAAATCTAATAATAATCTTTCTACAGAACAACAGTATATATAATAACTAGAAAAAAAATCCAGAAAAATATGGAGGGAGACATCAGAAATAGAAAAGATGAATTATGGAAACAGGGAGAAACTAAAACAATTCACCCATCTCTGTACATTTGGCCACCACAGTGGCTGAGCAATACTATCTATTTGTGCTTTTTCACCATGGCAATAGCTGAAGTTTCATCTCCTGACAATGCCTAAGGAGAATTCTGTGAATCTATGGACCCTCATGCAGCCTGTCCATGCCTGCATGATATCCATGTCCCAAAGCAAGGGAGGCCTCCATTTGATGCTGTGTACAAACAGAGCTGCAGGACACTGTGGTTTTGCCTGACAAATTTTGTACATTTCTAAACAAATTTTGTAAAAGCGAAGCACAATTTTTTATCCAAGCAAGGGAAGTTATCTGGAACCAATGTTTTACAGGCATCAGCCAAAGTGAGGACAATTTTCCTTCTCTGTGATTGCAGTAGAAGATGAAGTGTTCTCAAGCCAGCTGCAGTGTACTAGGCCAGTCTTTGGATTAAAAAAACGTGTGCTGTGACCCGGGCAGAGTCATCGCGCAGCTGATACAGAATAACAAGTCATTCCTAGGAGCAGCTGCTACCCCAAGCGGGGGTTCTAACCCTCCCAGCGTCAGTGAGCCCTGTTAAGTCGTAATTAATTTAATGAGACCTTATTATCTCAAAAAATGCAACCCTTCTCCTGAATAGCACTTTACTGTGCAGACTGCTTTGCAGTTCCCAGAGGTTTGGTCACCAGCAAAGCTCTTGTCTCCAAAACTCTGCTCTCAGACCTACTCCCAGCAGAGTGATCCCACCAATCTTGTACGTGTGTAAATAGTTTATACAGTGTGTTTCACATTTCGGTGGTAGTGGTAGCATCAAGTTTGCCAAGAGGAACAGTCAGCTCTCCAAGAGTTTCCAATACATGTCCCCAGCACATGCCAAGCTAAATGAGGTTCTGGTGATGGCACAAAGTGATTGGCAGCAGGGACAGTCAGGCAAGCATGGCGGGTGCAGGGCAGAGCCCTTCCCAGGCACAGAAGTTGCAGTTTCACAGGATCCTTTCTCAACTGCAGATACAGCCAGTTCCTTTTATCTGCCCAGTCACATGCCTGTTATTAAATTATTGCCATCTGTTAGTTGGGAACTCCCTTTAGAAGCACAGAAGAGCCAACTACAGGGATACCTGGCTTAAAAGAATTCTACTTTACCCTGCAGAGTGTGGTAGCATATCAATTTTGTATCACAACATAAATGGTATAATAACAGTGGTGCGAATTGTTCAGAAATATGTTCATTTTCAAGCTTCTGAATCAAATGGCTGACTTAATTTCAGTTTTGTCCAAAACAATTCCATGACTGCTGCAAAGTATCCAGGCATGTTTTTTGTTGGGTTTTTGTGGTTGTTGGTTTTTTTTTTTTCTGGTTGGTTGACTGGTTGGTTTGGATTTTTTGTGGTGTGTTGTGCACGTGTGAAAACACAGAAAAAAAAGGAAAATTAAGTTCATGTCTTATGCAATTTGATCTTAAGGAGGTTGGTAAGCAGCAGCTCCCATAAATTATGTCTTTTATTCATGTCAGCTTCGGCAACTGAAACAATCAGGTAGTTTGGAATATCTTGGCAAGGTAGCATTGACTTGTGTTTGCTGTCAAGCTTGACAAGAAAAATCTGGTACTGTGTCCTATGGGCTTTTTATTAATTATTTTTTAAATGCAAATAGTAGAGGTTTTGGATCAACTGTTCAGCTGTGTTGGATTACTCACAGTGCTCACTGAGTAGTTTGCTGCTCTAGCTACCTGGTCAAACGTTGCATCTATACCCATCTGGGACTCCCACTGCATACTGGGAAGGTAGCTGAGGGATTTACCTTGTGTAAACCTCTGCTGAGGATGCTGCATCCTTTCTCTGCGCATGAACAGCCCCATTTTCAGGGCAAACCAAACTGATACATTGTAGGAATTAATGATTTCTTCATCTCTCACTAAGAAAGTTCTCAAGCGCTTCAAACTTTGCCTCCTTTGCGATGTTCTGCATAGTGGTAGTTGATATCAGTAACTGTTATTTATAATTTTAGTAACCATTTAGAGTATGTTAAAGTATGTTTCTAGCCTTTTATGTAGGTTGTATATGAGATACAGTATAAATTGCCTTAATATTTGTTTCTATCTTCTAGGTCTCTACTGTTATTTTTGCAAAAAATATTTTTTATTAACTATGGAGATCCTTCTTTGAGAAGTGACTGAAATGTGATGATCCATAGATGATGAGCCATTTTGACTTCCTATGTGTGAGGATGGGAAACTTTTTCCATTAATACAATATCTAGTATTTTCTACTGAGTCTTTCTGTCTTCCACCTTTAACTTGTTTGCTTTTTACATAATTTTTAAATTCCTCTTCACTTCCTGTGCATTTTCATCCAAAACTTTCTTCCTGTGACTCTCATCAAGGGTGACCTCATCAAGGCATTGGAATTTCAAAATTTATCCATTCCTTTTTGCTAATGAATTCTCCCCCAAAAAATTTCTCAGTAAGGTGGAGTCCCTTTTACTTAACTTTGCTTGACCCAATTCTCTCCTGACCCATTTCTGTATTTCCTGAATTATTTCCATGGCTTTTGAAACTTGGGCAAATATTATTTAGAAAAGCTAAATGAAGGGTTTTTGATATAACTGTTATTAAAACAGTGAGGTTTGTTGCAGAAAACATACAAAGCTGGAGATGTAATTAAGCTCTTCTTCCGTCCCACTCCCCCCCCATTCATGCGCTGCTCAATGGAAACACATTCTGGCAAAGACAAAAAGCTGTGTCTAAACAACATCAGTGGATGAGTCACTCAGAGACAACTGGAAAGAAAGAAAGAAAGAAAGAAAGAAAGAAAGAAAGAAAGAAAGAAAGAAAGAAAGAAGGAAAGAGTGT
>JAYDZK010000056.1:13458060-13480537 GCA_034509185.1 Euphonia xanthogaster | reverse complement strand
TGTCCATATATATATATGGAAAAATATGGTGTTTTCTCCATATATATATTATTTGACATATATTTAACTGACCTTTGATTTGCTTGTATTTGTCATATGTTTCCAGTAATTTACCATGCAGTGGTATCTAGTGTTAACCTGAATAGAAGAGGGATCCCCAAAGCCTTATCCTCTTGTTAAGAACCTCCAAAAAGCCTATGGATAGTACAGTCAATGTTGTCATCATACAAAAAAGAATTTAGATGAACAATTTTCTCTTAAGGACTGTTGCTGAAATTATAATAGTTTTTTAATGAAGAGATGAAAATAAATTTTTGCAATATGCAGACCCACCAGAAATTACTAACTACTTGTATTTGTAAACAAGATTTTCACTTAATAAACAACATTAATTCTGACAGCAGACTCAGATTCCAGTAACATTCATTTACTATATGTTTTATTTAAAGAAAGATGCTTGCTAATATTTTTTGTTACCAATTGGCTACAAAACATTGCAGCAGTTTAGTTAGTATGGTTTCTGTTTACCTTTTACATTTCTGCCATCTCAGAATAGCTTTGAAAAAATTGAAATTTAGTAACACATACTTTGTTTAACTTGTCTATTGGATGAATTGTCTTGGAAGTTTGCTGACTTGGTGTATGGAAAAGGAAGGTAGGTGAAGCAGTCATGAAGGCCATAAAGAATAATTTAGACTTTAAAATAAAAACAAATGTTAGCATTATCTTTTAGCTATTTAAAGCATAGTGCTTAAGTTGAGTCTGCTTTTAAAGATACCAAATCATGGCTTCATATTTTCAGAATGAAATTTGCTCATGACAGAAATGAGGATTTTTAGTAGGTTGTGAGAGTCATCATAGGTAAAAAAAAATACATTGTTGTCTATGTGTCATGGAGTGTAGTGTCAAATAGTGGCATTCAACTGGAAAAAAAAGACCTTTCAGCTGTAACTGTGAAAGTATCAGGGTTGTGCTCATTGTCTCTGTTAGAGTCTGGCCAGTGGATTCTTTGGAAGTGAACATCATTTTGTGATCAGACAGCTGGAAAATTCATAAGAAACCCTGAAAAAACCAAGATACTTAGAAATAAGATGATAAGTATATGATTTGTGGCTTTGTGTTAGCTAACCTTAAAGTAAAAGAATGTAGGAGGAAAGAGTGTGAGCCCTTGAACTTCTTGATTTTGACAACTGAAAATGCAAACTTGCAACACTAAAAAGCTAAGTGATGGGATTAGCCAAGCTGGCAGGATGAACATCAGTGTCCTTGAAGCACATACCTACAAATTGTAAAATAATATTGCACAGCTACCCTTTTTTTAAACTTCTTTCTTTCCTTGCTGATACATGTTACAAATTTGAAAGCCAGAAGTGCTCAACACAGTTGCCAAGATGTAAGTGTCAGAGTCATCTTTGAAGTGCTGAAATATCATTCTTAGCCTCCAGCTGCCTCTCCAGCAGGGCATGGCTCTCCCACTTGTCCTGTGCCATGCTTGCCATCCCTCTGGATATAATCTGGAAGAATTTAGCCTTTTTTTGGTGCCTATTTTTGGGCAGACAGATTGAGCCTGGAATGTGCACCACATGTAGAATAGGAGCTATGTTAGACAGCACTGTTTCATTATGTTTTAGTGGTTTAACCAAGAATGCAATCTTAATTCAATCTTGCTATGCAGCCTCCAACAATAGCTTGGAGTCAACAATAGTCCTCCTCTCCAAAGCTGAGAAGGGGACCATGGAACATATCCGCTCAGATGCTTCATGTCAGATAGCTGTAGCACAGCAGTGCTAGACATGGACATTTAATTTCCTGGAGGAATTTGAAATTGAGTTCTCTTCCAAATTAAAAGTAAACAAAACCATCTCAGAATTCTCAGTGAAGGAAGATGGGATCAGGAGACTTTAAAAAGTAATTAATTTTTTTTTAAATGTTGTAATATTGCAGGTAGATTTGAAAGGTGAAAAACTGAAATGTGCAGTTCTAAAACGGTTGAGACATTCTGATGTCGATGTCAGGGTTTTTATTTACTCAGTTTCACAAAACAAGGAATTCACCGAGATTTCAGGTTGTTTCTCCAGGTATCCTTAAATAGAAAAATAACAAGAAAAATGTAACTCAAGAGTCAAAGGTTTTACCTTTGAGCGAAAGCAGCATCTGTCAGTCTGTACATGCAGTCCTAAAGCAAAAATGACTTAAGAAAAAAACGGCCTCTTCCTGTAAATCCAAAACATTTTTTTATGCTACTTGTGGCTTTGTGCCCTTTTCAACTTCCCCACATCAAGAACTTGCTGCACCTGAGACCTGTTCTTTTATTAACCGGTTCAGAGAAGACAATAATGTCTGGAAGCAGCAGTATGAAGATAACATTCTGCTGTTGGGTGAATCTTCAGTCAGTCCCTTGCTGATGCTTGGTGTGGTCGGTGTATGCCATGCAGCATTCAGAGTTATTGTCCTAATTTCACTCAGTGTAATTGCAGATGTTTTTACTATACAGAGGTCGAAGGGCTAATTAGACATTGCACTAGATTTAAAAAATATTTCTGTTAATTTAAGAGTATTAGCTTTCATCTTCACCATCCGTCCTGTGTTTTCTGGTGCTGAGAAAGTGTGCTTGGTATATTTTATGCCATTATAATTTTATTTTTTCTTATTCATGTTTTCCTTAAAACAGAGAGGCCAGACATCTTCATAATGATTACAGACACCACCAGATTTCTGTTTAGTCACCATTTCCACATCCTTCCCATTCCACATTCGAAAAGATATTAACAAATCTGAACATCATGTTTTGGATGAGAACAAAATTTTCCTCTTCTGCATTTGCACCTTGTAATCCAGTGCATAGATTTTAATAAAAGGTCTGTTTACTGAGCCAGATTTTGTTCACTGGCCCCTTTTTCTTGCAAGTGAGGTAGCCTAGATGAAAAAGAACCCTGATTTTTCTCCTCTATTGAGTTCCAGGGGAATAATCCATTCCCATTTGCAAATACCTTTAATCATCTGTCTTGACTGATATGAACATGTTGTGCTCTTGTTTAACTGGCCACATCAGGAAAATTAGCTCTTTCATCAAATACTTACAATAAGTACAGTGAAGGGAAGAGATTTGTGAGAAGGAAATAAGTTGCATTTCATGAAAACAAAGAAAAAAGTTGAGTAATTTGGGGTATGGTTTATGAGAATTTGGTTTATGAGAATTCATGCTCCTTAACAAAGATAGGAGCTCATAAATCTGCTTCCTAGAGATATTTTTACCCATTTGTTTAACTGATACTTGAGAAGTGTAAAAGAGAACTTAAACCTCACCTGCATCTTTATCACGTGCCTTTACATGACAGTAGTAATTGTGTGGCAGGATCCTCTAGTGCAGAGATCTTAGCATTTTTGGTTATGCATTCCTATCAGTATAAACTTTGGAGCATGCACCCTCATTATATGAATCCTTGTTTATTTATAACTTTTACACATGTACTGTTGAAGTTCTGATATTTTTGTCATGCACCCCATTTTGTTTTGCCTAATCCTTGTGGTGCATGTACCCCTCTTGAAAGACCACTGCTCTAGAGTAATACTCTGCAGTAATCTTCCATAATAAGGAAATAGACTTGGTCTGTTAATTTTTGGGAAAGAAGCCTCCTTGATTGCAGTCTTTAGAACTCATGTTTGGTTTTGTTAATATGCTACTTTATAACAGATTTTTCATTTATTTATAGAAAAAAATGGTAGTCTAGTGATTGAAAGTGAAACAAAACTGTGTTTCCCCAGTTGATTACTTGTATTTTTTTTACTGAGCTGAATTTTGAATGTACTTGAAATGTTGTCTTTTCTTTTATAATTAAAAATCTCTTCATTGCAACTTTGCAATCTCTATATTTTTATTTGCTGTTGATAGAGAAGTCATGAAACATTGAGGGTTAATAGCTCTGGAAGTTTAAAAGATATGTAATTTTGCCAAGAAGCAGAAAAATAAATTGTAAGATCAATAAATTTTAAGACTGAAGATGGAGGAGCACTCTTTGGTCCTCTAGTCTGTTCCCTTCCCAGCACAGGACTGGTGGAAACAGTATTTGTTGTTGGGGCTTTTGGTGCATTCTTTCCGGTTTTAGAGTGATGATTTCAGTTACCTGAATGTAAGTACTGCATGTTCTCTTACTTTTGTGCTGTTTCTATTCAGCTTGTCAAGTGGGTGGATTGAAATACACTAACACACCCACCAAGTGCACAGAGATGAAATGTGTTGTGCTGTGAACATGAAAATGCAGTTGTTTAGAGAAGGTGTGATTCTCCTACTTTGTGAACCTGGAGACCTCTACCAGTTTCCTCCCTGGAGTTACAGTCATCCTGTCAGACTATCTTTATGAATTTTGATCAGAGTCCCAGAGCAATCCTTCCTGCCTTGTCTGATGGAGGCTGTGTCTTCTGACTCCTCCCATCACAGGGCATCACTAGAGGCATCATCAGAGCCAACATTATCCTTTGGCCAATAAACAAGCAAAGAGTCATTTGCAGAGGCAGGATTGTAAAAATGAGATTGCCCACTTCCTTTTCAGAGCAGGTGGGGGCGATTATAATGGCAAATTCTGGTGGATTAGACTGTCTTAAAAACATTTCTATATAAAGATATTGTGTGCTTACATGATTTAGGCAGACACAAACTCACTCTACTGTGTTGCCAGATGGCAGAGCACATTTTAGCTCCACTCTGGTCCATGCTGACCGGTTCAGCTGTGGCACCTTGCTGAACACAGCTCTCCCTCAGCCTGGAGCACAAGCAGGGAAAGTTCATGTCTGCTTGAAATACAGACAAAGCAAGAACTGCATGGCCATACTAAACTAGGCAGATTTTTTTCTAAGGTTGGGGTAGAAAAGGCTAAAATTGGTGGGAGCTGTGATTGCCTATAATTGGAGTGTTTCCTAAATATGGAATATTGTATTTTATGGAGTAATAAGTTTATCTAAAAAAAGGGATCTTTGCAGCAGACAAGAGGCTGCAGGCAGATGATATAATGGAGATCTTTCCCGCTGTCAGACTTGTAAGCAATCATGGAGAGGAAGCCCTCAAAATGTGGAGATGGAGAGTGGGTGTAATGAGGGAGGAAGGAAGTAGAGAATTTGAATAATTTTTAAAATTCTCTTAACTCAGTGTGGTTGAACTGATGCCACGTATATCACAAAAGCAGCTGAATGAGGCAGAGGTTCAAACTACAGGCTGAGGACAGTGCTCTGGGAGAGCTGTAACCTTTGCCCTCAGCTACTAAACTGTCCTTTGTAGCTCGTGGTAGAGGCTTGGCTTCTCATCAGGATTTTAGCCTGGGCAGTGGTTGTGGTGTTTGTGATTATCATGTTTTCCCCTTGGAAATTTTTAAGCACTGTGCAGAGAGCACAGTCCTTCCTGGCATTCTGAAGAATTCTTCCTCAGTCTTCTTAAGAAAACATAAGACAATCTATGGTGTATTTTATGCATTTCAAAGTTAAAATACTAAAATCCCAGGAAGAGAAGCAAATTTTGAGATTAAAGAGAATACATGTGTCTCAAAAATTAGTCACTGCACCAAGGTTCTGAGAGTTGTCACGTATCCTCAAAGGGCAGGACATTGAATCACTTATTGGTGACCTCTACTGTTGGACATGCCAGGAGACAAAATGAGAGAACATTTGTAATTCTGATCCCAAAAGTGATAGATGACTGTACCCTTCAGACATAAGAATATTTGTGTGGAACATTTGGGTGAATGACGTTTTAAGATTCTGGATTGTTTTGAGGGAAAAGTCAGCATCAGCTGATGATATCTGTGATATAGAGTAGGCAGCCTCTTTCTCACTGTCCTGGATCTCAGTAGGATATCAAGATTTATTTATATTTACTTAAGTAAAGATTTATGTAATGTTATGCATGGTTCTAGAATGTGCATCAGTTGCAGAGCACTGGAGCAGTAATATGAGCAGTAATATGTTGGCACAAAAGGTTTCTTGGGAAGTAAGTGGGAAGCTTTGATTTAGCCTGATCTTGTTTTTGAATACAATGGTGAGACTGGATTTCAGATGTTGTGAAACAATTCTGAATATTTAACTGGCTTAATGTTTAAATGCAAAGTGGCTCTAACATAAAAATTCTGTGATTAAAATTAATACACATTATTTCTAAACTTCTGAGCATTTACTGAGATCTACTTTTCAATTAACTGGCACTAGATTGTGTAACTAGGACTATGTTATTGTAAAGTATTATTATTTGTCATAGTGATTAGAAGCATGCGCCTGATGACAGCTTTTTTTTTAGTGGATTATAATTTAAGAAAGTAAATATTAAAAAAAAAGCAGAAGTAGAAAAGTGTACCAATTAATTGTTTTGTCAACCCCTTCTTCAGAGGCAAACACTATAAACATGTGTATCCCAATCACTGACTGCTTGTCCCCAGATGGTCTGGGTTTGTTTTTCAAAGGGAGTATGGGTGTTGAAAACACGTAACTATCCTTAGAACAGTAAATGTAAGTAAGCAGATGAGCTTGGTCTCATCTGTGTGGAGGCAAATTTGTATTATCAAGGTTTGTTCCGATTTGTGTTGGCCTCACTTCAAGGATCAGCAGGACGTGTTTGGTTTTGCTGCAGAAGGGCTGTCTATTCAATGGCTCCACGCTGTCCCCCTGGTGTTTGTGTCAGTGTCTGCCACTCTCACTTGGCAGCCCAAGGTCAGTAAGGGTTTGTGACAGACACTCAGGAATTAAGCTGCCATCCCAGCTGTGAGCATCTCTCTGAGGTGGGAGGGTAACAGCACCCTGGGCACTGAGGGCAGTGGGGCCAGGCTGTGCCTCCTGGCTGGGGAGGGCTCCCCTTCCCCAGAGCAGTGCCTGGCTGCCAGAGCCCTCCTGGCCTTGGTGTCTGCAGGGCTGCCTCTCCTGAGCTGCAGCTGGAGCCTGGGGAAGCTAGCTGTTGGCCCAGGCCAAGAACTTGCTCATCAGTGTCCTACCAGAGTGGTGGTGCAGACAATCATGTGCCAGATCCAGGGACCTTTCCTGGCACCCTTTAATTTACAGCTCTGGCTGTGGCCAATATGTGACTGAGGCTGAACAAAAGCGAGATGCAAAATCTGTTCAAGAGGAAGCTTAAAATGCTGACAGATTGGAGTAATTTTTTTCTTGCATCTGGAATTCATACTTCCTCCTGCTGTAAATAAATCTCTAAGGCAAAAGTTAGGAGATGTGATTTTCTTCTTATTGCTTTTGGTCTTAAGATTTTCTTAGATTGCCAGAACTTCAAAATATATACTTTCCACAACATGTTTTTCTATCTGCAGAGCTTGTCAGCTTTACTTGACTTATTTTCATATAGCATTTGGTGTTTCTCCCAGAGTTTTAGACCTTGAAAAGAGTACAGTTGTCCATGGCATTGTGGTTCATTGGCAACTTAAAATACTGCTGGATGGGTGCAAGAAAACTCTTGGATATTAACTCTTCAGTGTTCAGCCCTTTCTTCAAGTAGCCAAGTATTTCTTTGAGCCAACTCAGATGACACCTTTTTGCATGCCAGTGCAACCAAGCCCTTCTGTAATTTAATATTCTATTTTTAGTGAATGTAATGGATGGAGATACAGGCTGAAGACTATCTATCTATCTGTCATGTTCAGATATTTTTAGAGCACTGATCTTTGTAATGCTGATCAGCACCAAATGTATTACATAAGATTAGCATCAAAATATATACAATGGAAAGTCAGCTCTGCTGCAGTTGTTCTTAAATTATTTTTAGTATTGCCCACAAAACTTGTATAGCTCAGTGCATTGCCCTGCCATTGTGCTCAGTCTCTGTAGGAAACATTTTAAAAGATTAATTTTATCTTTTCTCAGACCTTTTCAATCACAGGTCTCCTTCCTGAGGCTTCAGGTAAGATAGTCAGTGATGCACATTATAAAGATTTTAATAAATGTCCACTTTCCATCAGGACTGAAACTGAGACAAATTGTCTCATGTGGTCCTTCAATCCAGTTAATATTGGACCTGTGATTGGTAGGTGCAAAATTCCAAATTCTCTTTTACTTACATTCCTAGCTACTGTTGTGTTCTTTATTGGTGCTCAGGTGGCTTCATCTTTTGCAGCTACTCATAATGATATTTTCAATTTTCAAATTTTAGTGGATACTCAGAACTAATATCTTCTCACTAAATATATCTGGTTCACTAGCTAACCATTTAGAATGGATTGGAGTAGGTTACTTGGGAGAGTTTTTGAGTTTAGAGGCAGACTGTAAGAAAACAGACCATATTCTTCTCACACTACTCTAGAAGAAGTATTTTTTTGTTTCAAATTTTCTGAAAAAAGCTGATCCTTTCCTTTGAGTGTTTTTAAAAACTACTTTGTAATTACTGAGGTTTAAAATAGATCCCAACTTTCTGCATATCCATCCCATCATCGTAACTATTTGTAGCAGATGAATCTTGATTTTTTTTTCATAACTTCTTTCTTAGTGGGTTTATGGTGCATCTGATATATTATAGTCAATAGAAGAAAGTATTCTGTTTGTTTTTGGTGATGTTGTGTTGAAGGTGTAATGCTGTCATGCCATGGCTTTACAGATCTTCCAGGATCTCTTTTCCTGAGAATGCAATTAAATGTGCTCTGGTCTTGGTTTATATTACTACTGTTAAAAACAATCTCTACTTTATTAATGCTTGTCCTTGGTGGCTTGTAAACATTGTTGCAATAAAGAGAATGAGGAAAGAAAAGGCTAGAATGCCAGGTGGAATAAAACCCCAACAATTAATTCAGCTTAAAACAGCAAGCTGAGAAAGTCTTTACAAGGAATTTTGTAATGTCATTTGTAGAAGGGAAAGTGTCTGTCATGCTTGATCACAGCAATGAAGATTTAAATAAGCTGTTTTCAGGGGGTTATTTAGATGAGAAGCAATATGAACAGCATCTTTTTGTCCAGAATCTAAAAGGCTAAGTGTATTATAACTGATCCAGGGACTATATTGGAACATCTTGGCTTAAACAGTGAAATTGTGAAAAGCAGAAGCACAAAGGAGGATGGGATTTAAAAGTTAAAATATTGCAATGAGAAAACACTTGGATGAGAAGGATTGATTCTTAGTTTTCTCTGAGTATTCATGGAGATAGGATTTTTTTTTTCTCAACCTTTCAGTCTGTCCTTAGTGGCTGACTAGGAAAAGGCAGAGAGCAGTTCAAGTTCTCCATTGATTTTCCCAGTCTGTCTAGTCTGGTGAGACAAATATCCATAACATCTTGCAAGAAAAAAAAAAGAAGTTGATTCTGGTTTCTTTTAGGGAAATGAAAAGAATAAAGACCTCATTATGGAGGAAAGCATTCACTGAGTTAGCATTAGTTGTATATGTTTCAAGGAGAAATGCACCTTACACTACCCAAAAACATTTTTTGGCCCAGTTAATATATACAAATTGCTCAAATGAAATATGCTGGAGTAGCAGGAAAATGGATGTGAGCTGCATCTCTATTAGGATGTTTACTGATGTTTATTGACATAACTGTGTGGTTTAGGGTAGCTATGTTGGATTTTTTTGCCACCCATCCTCTTATGTGACATATTTAAATTCATCTAGCTGAATAATTCAATCAAGTAGGGGACAGCAGGGTGGAGAGGGAGAGAGAAAAGATTTCCTGGAACCAAATTCTTCCAGTGAAGGGATAAAAATGCGCTGGAATTCTGGCAACAGATTTAAACCCCAGCAAATTTATGAGGCCTGTGATGGTTTTGAATTGAAAAGCATGATGAATCCTTATTGTAATGACACAAAGTGAATTTCTGATTGCCATTTTTATTATGTGATCTTATAAGAATTAATCCATGTCTCCTCTTAGATGGTGTTAGATTGAATTGTAAGCTTTCGTTTGCGGGTGAATCACTAGTCAGGACATATTCCAACAATGAGATTTGTCTGACAGTTCCAGGGAACTGTATCTCGTCCTCCTGTCTAAATGTCGAATATTGCGAACTTCGGAGGGAAGATTGAAATCTAATAAGCTCACAAATCTTCAGGAACAGGAGTGAAATGACACCTCAGGAAGGGTTTATGTAAATAACGGGTCAGTAACAATGGTGTAAGTCATGTGAAAGATTATATTTTCCCCACTTCTCTTTTGAGATGCATGAATTAACTGTATTATGCCAGTACCTTGAAGACATGGTATTACTGTCAATGAAAAACTTGTATCCATGCTATTTAAATGAGAGAACACAAAAATATGAATTCAGTGTTTGGCACATTAAAAGAATTCATTAATAGGTATTTAAATAGAATATGTGGGAGGCTATTATATAATAAAATAATTTCAGAATAATTGCTATTTCACTGTACAGTAATAAAAGCTAAAGATGGCAGTAGGTCTAATTTAAAAATAATCAAAAGTCAGGTAAGGTTTTGTAATTTATTTTTTTGATGGAAAGATGAGAAGAGCTTTGTTGAAACAGTCATTAGAAAGTACTTATATTGGTCAGAGAATACTTAGAAATATCTATCTGATAAATCACTTTAAAAAGCTTTTAAACTTTTAAAACTGTAATTAAAAATCTGGAGGGGAGAGTTACATTAAAAAACTTCATGGAGAATTTTCTATTTTCTCATGTTGTCTTTTGCTGGTTAGATCGTGACTCACATAACAAATGTGTGATTTTTTAAAACTTTTTTTTTTAAGATATACTGGCTAAACTCCAGGAAAAAATCATCCAAACATAAAAGTCTGACTTTGGGAGTCATTTTACCTTGTGAGGAAATTGGTTTAAAAGACTTCCTTAAGTCCAGTATGTTATTTTGCTAGCATGTAGTAAAAGAATGTGATTGCACAATCCTTACAATATTTTGTTATAGTAAGCTCTAAATTATTTCTTAGCAAACTAAATTCTGTGATTCAGAAAAGGACTTGGTTAAATGTTGATATATAGATATATTTGGTAAAGGATTTGGAAGTTTTCAATTTTGGAACAGCTCTAATGAGAGTTGGACCATGTAAAGTTCAATTATAAACTTGCGTGGGGTGGTAAAATTCTAATCTCAGTTAATGCTGGACTCGATACTGCAAAAGGCAGATGGCAATTAAATGAGTTGATTGTATTTTTTATGTGTAGGTGAATATCACCCAATCATGTTGAACCTCTCATGTGTCTTGGGGATGGATGTGTCTGCTCTCCACCTCTGGAGGGGCATTCTCAGTCGCTGGTTGAAACCAGGGGCTAATGGGATTACATATAAGATATGATTAATCATTCCATCATTAATTTGGCAAGCATGAAAAATGCAATAAACTGTTACTGTCAGAGGTATCAGGATCAACACACATTGTCCTTGAAATCCTCCTCAGACTTGGGCTGGCTGGATAATAGAAGGGGCATAATTTTCTGTAGTTGGGAAATTATTCCAAGCGTTTCAGGTTTAGGATTCTCTGAGATTCCTTAAAGGAACGGGTTTTATAAGTGCTTTTTGATATCACAGTTGTTTTAAAGCAGCTCATTGTTTAAGCACCATGAACCATTAGTCACTTTTGGTTACTTGTACAGTGCTTTTCTTCTCAGATGATTCAAAGACTTGGAGATAAATCCTGTCTTTTCTGTTACAGAAAGACCATTTGCTGTTTTTCTTCAATTTCTTTGGCTTTTGAAAATATTAAGGAAGAAGTACCAAAACAAAGCAGAAATATGCCTGAGGAAATGGTTCAATGATTGCTGCTTCTTTTAACAAGAATAGTATGAGCTTGATGTTCGGTCTTTTTCCTGGTCAAGGATGAAACAGTCCCTTCAATTTTTTTCTTTCCAAAGTAATGATTATATTTTCTATAAGATTTTTAATTTCTTCACCATAGACCTCCTTTTCTATATTTCTAGAATACTAAATTTTCATTTTTCTGAGCAAGCTAAAAAATAATATTCTGGAAGCTACAAGAATGTCCTGAAGGTGCAATATGCATGGTAATATGTACATTCTAAATTATTGCCTGAATTCACAGCTTATTCCTTTCCTCATGTCTTGAAATATTTCTTCTTTGAAAAATTAGAAGCCTCTCCAAGAACATAAATTCTTACTTATTATTTACTCTTAAATTTTAGTTTGTTTTTTTAGAAAGCAGAGCATTCATATTAATTTATCCTTGTCAGTCAAGGATCTTGCTTCCACTGACACTTGCATTCAAATCCTACTCTTCAAACCTCTAAATTATGTCTCTTCTTTTTGCAAATTATCCTCTAAGTAACTAATATTTAAGTGGAATAGCTAACAGAGTTCAGATTCTTCTGTATTTTTCTGCTGAGTGGTGCTTTTTTTACAGTAAGAAGAAAACTGATTCTACTAAACCTTTGTGGTTTTTAGGTGTGGAAAGAGATTGTGAAAGGTTCCTTCTGCAGTATGGAAAACATTAAACCTAAGAGTAAATCATCCCAGTTCTTTGTAGTTTATGGGCGAAGTCCCAGGGCCAAGCCCTGTTGACTCAGAAACTCTCAAAATGGATTCTGTGCTTTATAATAAGTTGCTGTGATCAGGCAGGAGGCCAAGTAGCAGATGGATTGATTGCCTTCTGCCAGAGGTATGGCAACATCAGCTGCATCTATTAGGAGTGCATTTATTATTGAAAATGTCAGCTTGACAACTGCAGTTCAGTTTGTGCTATCAAAACACTCTTTAGTCTCGTGATCCTGGACTTAGATTGAATGATTTGTTGAGAAGCCCTACTTCAGTCTTATTTTAGGATCTTCTCCATGCTCCAAAATTATGATGATGTTTTCTGCTCTAAAGAAAATGGGTTTGCTGAGGCTGTTTCAGAGAAATCAAATAAATGGAGCTTTCCAAAGCTGTCAATAAGGATGCATAGGAGATCTTAGTTGCTAAGTGTGAAACTGAAGTTTTTCACAAGATATGTAGTCTATGAAGAGAGTAGTAGCAAACCAGCTCACAAATCAGTGTCTCTTCTGAGCTGCCACCTGTTGAAAGGGGGGAGCATTAGTCACTTTGAAGCACTAAAAAAAAATTACAGGAAAAGATGTATCAATAGTCTGAGCTTTCCTACAAGAAAAGACAAACTCAGTTAGCATTTCATTTATAACCCAAGGGAGAACTGATGATTTGATTCATGGCCTAATCTAAATTCTACATTCATTGCTTCATGGTGAAAACAAGAATTTAATCCCAAAGCAATCTTATCATTGCTCATGTCTCAACATGCGAGATCAAATCCATGCTGTCAAATGTCACGTCTGTTCTAAAACATCAAACACAGAAAAGTGTCAAATCCAGAGCACTTAATCTGGTTATTTCAAAGACATATTTCCAAAGTAGGTCTATGCAAAGGGGTGCAAATACATTTAAAGGGTGAGAATGTATCTGACAGGACTACTAGGAATCTGTGCTACTGCTTTAAATTCCCTTTATAGATAGTGAAGGGAAATAGGTGCATACAGGGTGCATGTACCATCTTCCCAAAGCAGGGGTTTTAAAATAACTTAGGTAAATTACTCAAGGAGGTTCTTACTTCGCTGCTTCATGGTTTCCTGAATGTGGTCAACTGAATCATTCCTGAAATTTTCTGTAGTGGGCAGACTGACCCAAGATGAGGCACCTGCTCTCTCTGGAGGTAAAGCAGTGTAACCATGTAGGTGTACTGAGGGATACAAACTAAAATAAACTGTTTTTAGGAAGAACTTCTGAATTCAGTGAATTCAGTGAGAGCACACTGCCAGTCACGGCTTACAGCTTCTTGACCATGTCAGGCTGAGGTAAGACAGAGGACCTGAAGTCAGCTTGTTCCTCTTTGTAACGCATTTTTTGTGTATTGGCTTCTACAAGTGTCCTTTTTGGTTCAGTAGGCTACCTGATATCAGTCTACTGCTTAGGTCTCAGATTCAGTTGAATTAGATTTAAAAACCCCCAAAATTCTTCTATGCAGCTTCCTCCAGCTAGTCAGCTGCTGGATTGAACCTGCACATTTCAACCTCCTGCTTTAGAGAAAACACTCATATGTCAGAAAGGCACAGTCTCCCAGTGTTCCTTTCTCATTTCAGTTTAACAGCTGCCCTTGCTGTTTTTAAATGCTGCATGGGACAGAAGTTCACATTCACATTTTTTAGGGCAGCCTTTGTTCCAGTGCCTGGATGCATGGTACAACAGTCCTGGCTAATGTTTCCTGGTGGGATGCCTCTGCCTCGCTGTTCCTCATGAGCATCCCATGCTGGCAGTGTGCTCCTAGCTCCTGTTGGCAAAGGGAGCTCGCACTGACGTGTCACCCCTTGTAGAATTGATGCTTGCTGGGGAATGGGTGCCTGTGCTACTGCCCATGAAATGACTGTAAATAGTAGACAGGCTTGAGGTAAAAGCAGAGACAATTTAACCAACTGAAGTGAGGAGTGTGAGAAATCGATTGCTGTACTTAAGGCAGATACAGAAACGTGGAACAATTACAGTCCTTGCTGCTGCTGCTCATTCAGGTCTGGCTTCAACATTGTTTATTTTCCTTTATTTTCAGCTTGCAGGCTTAAACCAGACTAACTCCCAGGGTGACTGACGGCTCCCTGGAGATGGGATCTGGCCTTCAGCTGCACTTGGTCTTTCACTTGTCTCCCAAAATAGATTCTGATTTGGGGTGAAGTCACCCCTTCTGTCCCTCCTGTTTCTGCTGAGCATAATTCACTCTTCCTGGCCTTCTTCATTTCAGGATATATCTGACTGATTAAAAAAGCATCTGATTTTTTCTCCAGTGCCCTCAACAAAAAGAGGGTTTGTGGACTGTGTCTTTGAGGCAGCCTGAGCAGACATGCATGGGCTTCACACGTATTTGACTTAATCTATTTACACAGTGCAATCCCCAGTGGCCAGATAACAGGAAAAGTTGCACTACCACTGGGTTTAAATGCATAACCTGTGTCTAGCACAGAACTTTCAAAGTATTTTTGTATAAAAGAGAATGATAAATGTGTATTGTTGGTAAAACCCTGTATGTTGGAAAAGAAACTGAGGGGTGGTTTATGTCTGTAGTAAAAGGGCATAAGCCTGGCTTCTGGGAGCCAGAGAATCACAATAATGACATTTTCCTAACTGATTGTATAATGGATATAAGGGGTGTCAAGAATTCAGTCTGAGGCATTAGAATACTGGAGTAATGATAAACTGTCTGAAATCCAGACTCATGCCAGTGACACAGTGTTGGTACATGAATGAAACTGGACAGAGTGCAGAACTTCCTTGCCTTGAGGCAAAGTCAGAGAAACCATTGTGGTGGCAGCAAGAGACACTTCTGTAAATGGTAGGACACACCTGCCCGTGTAGCTTCCAGGTGTCCTCATGGCACACCTTCAGGAGAAACAGTCCTAGAGAGCCCTGGGCTGCCCAGTTCCAATTGCTAGTTACTAAAGTCAAGTTTTTCAGGCCTCTTTGCTTTAGACCAGGAGTTTTAGGATGTGCAAGGGATCAGCACATCTAACTGTCAAAGTTCAAGTGGATTAGTTAAAGGAAATCTAATATGGTAAACAGTTTTACAAGGATGAGTTGTTTTTAAGGTATTTTCAGATTTTGCTTGTGAAGCTGTTGTGCACTGTTGCTGACTGCAAGAATTTCTTGTTATTGCAGAAGGGTTATGTTTGTACTCGTTAATGGTTTTACTTACCAGTTAAGCTTTTTCACCAGCAGGAGAGATAGAGTCCAATGTCTAAGAAATTGTGAATCCTTTACAGCTCTGAGGAACTGAAATTTAAGTGGCTGGGATGCAAAACTTTACAGGTTTAATAGTATCTTTTATGTAATAGTTGTAAATGTGCAAAAATATAAATTAGTCTGTACAGTACTTTAAAAAGCGTGGAGAAGAAGATTGTTTGTGTCTGGGAGGGTGGTCAGCAGGGTGGACAGGGTCTTTCTTTCCACAGCTGTTTTGTTATTAATCTGTGAAGCTGTAAATGTGAGAAGCAGAATTCTAAAAACCAGTCAGGTCTGTCAAAAAGAAGTATCTAGAAGGAAACAGGGATGTTATTGCTCACATGGCTGTTCTGATCAGGGAGGCAGGAAAATACTGACACAGCAATATATTTGTCAACTAGTTTAAGGATACATTTTGATATCAAATAATTGAAGGTACATTGGAAAAGATATTTCTTTCTACAAAGGCCTCAGAAACCTACTTATCCTGAAATAATCCCTAAATTTGAAGAAAGAGAAATGAACAGATATTGTCACCATAGTGCTGTGAATAAATTAGAGGTTCTGAGAGCTTGCAAAAACCTGTCTAAAACTTCATGGTTAGCAATGCTGGCAAATACTAGATAACTGTGCTTGTATTCTGTCTGTCTTTATGCTGTGTGGAAGCTATGGGAAGTATGGGAAGGGTCTTTCAGTAGTAAAGATTCACTCTTTTTCCTAAGTTAAAAATTTTCATATTATGTTTGTTTCTTTTGATATTAAACAATTATTATTGTATGCTCAGTTTTAGTTTAGGAGCTTTCTGTAGGACCTACAACTGTGTCTAGACACATTCCATGAATGCCTCTTTACCATTTGCTCAGTGAGTTGAATATATTTTTACCGAGAGACTTTTGGAGCTAGATATCTTCAGGGATTTCCTGGAGGATAATTCTGTATCCTGAAACATAGATAACTAGTTGGGTAATTATATCTCAGTAAAGCCTTCTATTAATAGGTATTCTTGCTGTAATGTTTAGATGTACTTCTAGAATTCACATCACCATTTTTCAGTTCTTTGTATTTCTGCAGCTTTGAGTGCACAAGAAAAATTTTGTTTGTTTACCAATTGCAGTTTATTATCTTTTAAATTATAAATATGTGCTATGGTGTCCTTACAAGACTGTTCCATAGTTAATGGCTATTTATGTATCATCCTGGAACTTCCATTTCTGTCATAATAATAAAAAATGCATGTTTTGTGCAGTTTAAATATGAAGGAATATTTCTTTGATTTTTGCTGAAAGATTAATAGATAAAACTCCTTAATGACAGATCTAGTAGTTTTGGTCCTTGTAGATCTATTTTTCTGTTGACTTATAAGCCTGTAATATATACAAAGCTCTAAGCCATCTATTTGAAAAAGCAGAGCTTTTAAGGAGAGGCTGGAATAGCTGTCAGAAGGACAGACTGAGGGCATACAGAAAAATGCATGCTGCTCATAGAGAAAAGCTGCTGGGAGCTTATTGGGCTTGGTCAGGTAGGTGATTTCACCTGACTCTGAGATTACAAAGTTGAAGTTTTGCTGGGACTAGATGTCTCCAGGATCAGTGTGGGTCTCAGTGCTGGTTTGGGAGCTGAGACAGTCTCACAAGGCTCCTGTTGCTGTTGTTCAGGCTGTTTAATCTGACGATGGAAATTCTGTGAATCAAGACAAGAGTTAAATGGAAGAACATTGGGTAGTGAGGGCCTGTGGCTTTTTGCTGTGTCATGGCTAACTTTGGGGAGACACACTGTTTAAAGAGTTGGTACCAACAATTTCTGTGATCCCTGCAGCTGTCTACTCAAGGAGATGCCAGCCAGGTGATTGGGCCACTGACAGAGGGCCAGAGGAGGAACGTGGCTGTGGTCAATTCTCTGTACAAACTGCACCAGGCAGTTCTGAAGGTAGGCTTCTTTTGGCATTCCTCTTCTTGCCATGATGTTACCTTCTTGCTCTCCTCTGTGCTTATGCTCCATTCAGTGGATGAGAACTCTTGACAAATAGAGCCCAATTTTGTGTTAAGAGCTGCACCTCACTGTGCATTTGTACAGCTCCTTGAGACTTGGCTAGCCCTTGTAAGCACCACTGTATGACAAATGTCAATATTAGAAGAATAAAAAATATATTTCTAGAGAATCACATCTGACAGCCATTACTTTGTGAGCATAAACAATTGAACTCTTTGTTTTTTCTTATCTGTCTCTGTAGTAATCAGGCTGATAGCCCCCTTGCTGCATCTGCTTCAGCCCAAGCTTACGTTTTTCAGGAGACCTTCAGTGCTTTCCCACAATTGTGGCCAAATTGGAAAGAGGAAGGAAAGGGTGAAATCAAGAAAAGCAATAGCTCACAAATACCTGCATACATTATTACTGTGACTGAAGTCTGGCCTGGAAATTTTTCAGGACGATGCACAGTTGTGAATAATTCCAATTTACTGATTTAGTGATGCCAGTTGTTACACAGTCTTTGTAAACTAAACCAGACAGATATATTGGTAGTTGCAGTTAATCGTATTTAAATCCTAGCCTGATTAGAAAAAAGATCATGAGTACTCCTGACTCTGGATATGTTCAAAGAATTTTAAAAAATGCTAAAAAGCCTATAAAATTTCCTTGGATTTTGCAAACAGATGGTAGATCAACTTTTAAGTCTGCTTTTTCTGTTGTACTTAGTAATGAACCTCATGTGTCTTAGTGTTGGAGGGAGATCTGATATGATTCAGTCTTTGAGTTCAGTACTTTTCTGGCTTAAAAATACTATTGTGTAGCATGTTCAAGAATGTAAGGAAATTGGTAGAATAGTCCTTCAGATCGTTCCTTGACTCTCAATTTTAATATTGTTTGAGCTGTACATAAACAACTATTTAACATGTAGTGCTATAATAGTCATAATACTGAGAAAGAACAACCATTCCTTCAAATGTTTGCCACAGAGCTGCTTGTATAGTTCTCCATGAGTTCTATACTTAGCAGTGGGAGAATACACCAGTTATTTTTATTCTGATTCTGTTAGCCCTTCAGCTAAATTTCAGCTTAACTCCATTGAGTCATTTCTTTGCCAAGGCAGAAGCAGAGTCCATAGGAAATCTGAGAGCAAAGGATTGATGATGCACTGAAAATTCTGTCTGTGTAAAGCACACTTGATAGTTATCTGTAAACACTCATTGCTAAGGATAACTCAGTATGTTTTTAAATGGTGGTGACTATTATGAATTCTAATAATTTGTTGAATGCTGACTATTAACAATTACTTTACAATTTTTAGGTTATTACCAGTCAGAGCTCATTTCCAGCAGCTGCTGAGCAAACTGTCACAACTGCCTTAAAGGTAATTGAATGTCCATATGCTTCAGGGATAGGGCTGACCTTGGCTTTGTTACACTTAAAATGGGCACTTATTTCCCACCTATTATTTTACATCACTATATTCAGTAACAGGTATACAAATATCCTGACATTTCTAATTTATTGTGTCTGCAGCTACATATGTGTTACCTGTGCCAAATCTCTGCTTGAGTCGTGCTTGTATTCAGAATATTTTCACAATGGTCAGGACATGGATGTCATCTGACTGTGAAAATAAATGTCTTTCTCTGCAGCATTCACACAGCAATGGCTGGATCCTTCATCACCCCCTTCCTCCCCTGACAGACATCAAATTATAATTTTTATGTGACCTGGTACTTTCCTGGAGGGGGCTGTGGCTGGCGGTGCAGCCTCTGTGGCTGACAGCTATCCAAGTCTGTCCTGCTGGGCGCTGACCTGGGAGGGGTTGTGTGCAGGGGAATGAAGGGCAGCTTGTGTCTGGGGAATGGACAGCTGAGCCAAATGTGCCCCAAAACATGTACATGTGCAAACCAGAAATGCCAAATTGCTCTGCACCTTTTTCAAGGAAGGCTTTACACAGAAGCAGCAAGCAGCCTTGTTTCTGTACTTTGCTGGTAAAATCAGTTAAATAAAAAATGTTATCTTTAGGTTTGGTTCTCCTATTTAGCATTTTCTAATGCAAAATAATAAAAGCACTGATAAAATGAACTTTCCTAAGGTATTTTTGAGGTGTCAAAATGCAAATGCTTCTAGTTTTTGTTTCCTTACTTCTGCCTTTTTCTTATTCTATTTTAGGCAGTCCATGATCTAATGGGTAGTGCTGTTCAGCCGCTGCTGAACTCTGTAGGAGATTCAGTGGAAGCTATTATCATCACTATGCACCAGGAAGATTTTTCTGGGTAACTAGAAATATCTTTGAAATTTACCACTGCTCGAGTAAGATGTCCTGCATGTGTGTAATAGATTGTTATTGCCACAATGCCCTTGAAGCAATAGTGCTTGTTTGTTGAGGGGAAGGTGATGCTTTATGGTTAATGAACACAGGAAGCAGAGTTACACCTATCTGTTGAAACAAATTAATCAGGTAGCATCTGTCTTCTCTCCCTCCCCCTTTTTTCATTCCTATCTGTTGAGTAAAATTCATTTCAAATAGAAAAGGAAGGCTGACGAGGCCATTTTTGTGCTTAAAAAAGCTCTTTTGCTTAGAAAATGGGGGTTTTCTTGGACAGTTTTCAGAACTGTCAGTATTCCTGTTTCTCAGAGCGTATAGCCTGTGATGTAATAGTTAAAATTAACTTTTAAAAAAATTTAAATCTCAGGTTCAGTATGTTATTATATTTTCCCAGTGTGTTTTCATTAGAATTTCCAGGATTCTTTACATGCCAAGATCTTGAGTCTGATGTATAATTGAGACTTCCTTCCTAAATTTTATTTTGGTTGTCATGTCTGTTCTGACATTACTTGTACCATCATCAATTGTCCTGTTTTCTGTCTTGAAAATTAACTGAAAATACTATATTTTCAGAGATGTTTTGAATTTTCCTCTTGAATTTTTTTTTAAACAACATTTTACCCTTACCCTCTTTGGCACCAGTAGCACAATACCTCTCTAGGTGGGCAAACAGTTTCCAGCCAAAGGCTAAGTTTTGTTAGATAGCCTGTGTGTTCTTCTAAGTTTGGAAGAGCACTTTGACCTGACTGTCAGTCAAAGAAAGAGAAAGGGGATTGGTTTGTATCCAGGGGCTTCTGTGCTGCTTCTGTGATACTGACTTTGTAATCCTGGTTTGGAGGAATCTCAGAGACTTATTCTATACAGAGAACAGGTTTGGGATTGACAAGCTAAATTAGTAACCCTGTGACACATGTTTATATTTTATGATCCTATTAGAACTATTAGACTTTTGAATCAACAACTGGGACATTGAAATTTAGGATCTGGATTTCAGGTGTAGGCTCCAAATGGAAGGAGACTCTGCAATTTGGGTAGGAGTGGGGTGTTGCCCTTTATCTTGTTATTTCTTGTTTTGTCTTTTAATTCTTCATGGGCCTGGCTGATAAAGAGATATTTTCTGACTGTAGTTTCAGAGAGAGTTCCGTGCTCCGTATTCTGAGTAGAAATGAGACTCTACAATTCATGTCATGACTTGATGGGGTAGGAAAAAAGTTTAAAAGAATCCAATAGGTTTTGGTTGTGTTTTAAAGATGAATTTAGCTGCCCCTTTCTCTTCTCTTGTTTTTTTCAGATCATTATCCAACTCAGGAAAACCAGATGTCCCTTGTTCTCTCTACATGAAAGAGCTTCAGGGTTTCATAGCAAGAGTCATGAGCGACTACTTCAGACATTTTGAGTGTTTTGACTTTGTCTTTGATAACACTGAAGCCATGGCTCAAAGAGCAATTGAGCTTTTCATTCGCAATGCCAGTCTGATCAGGCCCCTCGGAGAAGGTGGGAAGATGCGCCTGGCAGCGGATTTTGCACAGGTACCCCCTCAGTGCTGGTTTCTGCTGTTTAGTGTCATTTCACTGATTTCACTGAAAAGTATCAATGCTTTTGTCCCCACTGAGGTGTGAACAGGCAGTTGTAGAGATTGGTGCATTCCAGGTTTAAACATCCTCTCTGATAAGATACTGGATCCTGAGAAATGCATCCACTAAGTCATTGAAGATCCCTCATCACTGTAAGGCACATTCAGGGAGGTCTGACAGCTTCCTGTCCAGGTGACTGTTGCATTTAAATTCGACTGCATCTTGGCATGTTGTCCCACTTGGCCGACCTCTGTGGCACGTCCATCACTTGCCACCATTCATTCACTTCATTCTTTCTCTCTCTTCTAATGGAATATGGTGTGTCACTTCCTTAATCACTCTGTATATCACAGTGCCCACAGTGGTTAATGGCTAGCTCAGCTGCTTTGCAGTGAAGGAGACAAGCTAAAGAAACATCAATATCCTGGGCAAGAGCTGCCCTATGGAAAACAGAAGGGCAGCTGTCTTGTGAGATCGTCTTCGTGACCCAATTGACTGACCTGCCTCTCAGCTTTGCTTAACTCCTGTGCAGGACTAAACCACAAAAGAAATTGCCAGATTCATATCCACTACCTGTCTGTGTTATCTACTATATCAAAATTTAATTTGTCTGCAGTACCACTGTATGGTTAATGTGCCAAAGAATCAGGCATCCACGGATCAATCTGAGGCTGCCATTTATTATTATCCAAGTGGAAAAGGGAATTAGCACCAGCTGTCTGCATACTGAGTGCTGACTTTGGCTCGTAGGTGACTGAGGTAGGAGAGGAAGGCAGGGAGGGAGGAATTGCTGCCACCTCCACTCCTTCTTCTGGCTGCTTTGTATCATTTGCCTGTGAGTTACATACTCCTGAATAAAATTTTTTTATTCATTACTCAAAAATAGCAAATCAGCCCTTAACCACAGAAATGAAGGGGAAGTTTTCAATTGCTTTCAGCCAGAAGGTTCCATTCCCTTCT
>JAYDZK010000056.1:13429946-13457960 GCA_034509185.1 Euphonia xanthogaster | reverse complement strand
TATTTTGAAGACAATAGCATAAAATTGGAAGCAAAAAAAGGACACTTGACTCTTCCTGTGGAAGTAATAGAGATAATTTTTGTAATTTACGCTAATTTTAACTAAAGTAAGTCATATAAATTTGGAAAATATTTTCACCTGATTGTACAGTAAAAGCATCTGATCTAAGCACCTGTTATAATCTAAAAATACAACCTGTTAATAATTTTTAAACACTGATTTTTCTCATTCTGACATGGGCTACCTTTTAAGTGAAAAATGAAGATATGTTTTTGTACAGTGTAGAGGAATTTGCTTGGTCTTCCCCACTGTGCTGAGGATAACTCCTCAAAGGACAACTGTGTAGAGATAAATATTCTGATTTCTTTTGTACCACAGTTTCAAAATAGGGTTTGAATTCATTCCTATCTCCTGCCTTCAACTGTTGCTGCATCTGGGGGCTTGTGTTTTTCTTTTCTTCACATTGCACTGTATTCTTGGCTTGTTTGAAAATGGGCTTAAGACAATAAATCCGTGTCCAACCAGCTGCAGGAGCCAGCTCAGTGCTCCCTCTGTGCCTTTGAGCATCTCTGCTCAGAGCTCCTCCGGGTGTCCCAGGCTGCACAGGGGCTGTCGTGTCCAGAGTGGCCTGGACACTCAATCCTCTCGCTCAGGATAGAAGGAAAAGGACTGAAACATTTTGAAAGTGGACACTGCCTTATATCCATGTTTTCTGGGATGTGTGTGCTCCTCCCAAAAACCTGGTGGATTTTGTGGATGTGCCCACCATGGCAGCTCCTGGGAACCTGGCAGGAAGGTGGTTGTTGCTCTGACCCAGCCAGGAGTCCTGGTGTAAAGGGCAGCTTTAGTGAGGACTAGGAGAGGTTGCTGCTGCTTTTGGCTGAGGAGGGCAGGGAGCAGGTATTTAGCTGGGCTGCTGGCTTGATGAGAAGGATAAATTTTTCCAAATGGCCATACGTGCCGTGTGCTGGGGTTTTTTTCAGTCCCAGGAAGGCACTGCATTGTTGGACTAAAGCCAAACCCAGAGGAAACAACCTGCCTGGAAAGATACTGTGTGTAGGAGTAGGTTTGTTTATAAACTGTTTTTACTTGTCTTGTCTTGTAAAGTAATTTTGAATTTTCTCTACACAAAGAAGGGTTACATGTTCCTGCTCAGAACTGACTTTTGAGATCTAAAACCCCTTCTGGTATTTTGGGGTTGCTTGCAAGCAAAAGACCTGGGCAGAAATCTGTCTAGAAGCTTTGACTAATTAGAGTTCTTATTATAAACACACATGCAATGAATCAAATAACCTTTGATTGCATCAGATTTTGGGTATCTCAGGCTTCTTCACATTCCTTCAGGGCACTCACAGAGTTACAGCTGCCTTATACTCGGCAAGAATAGCTTTGGCTGAGAGTCTGATTTGAAAATTTTTGCACTGAAAACGTGTTTTACTGGTAAGTTGCCTCAAAACAACAGGTGTCCACACAGAAGGGAGAAAATGGATTTCAAGTTCTCTTCATTCAGAACTGGGTTTGCTGAGGGGCATAACAGCCAATTTTCTGGAGTGAGCCTCAGCTACTCATACATTAGGTATTACTGCTGTAGCTCTGTTGAATTCCCTGTCTTACCCTGTTTGCAGTGTCAGTATGGCATTTGGCTGCCCTGTGCAGTGCAGATTTCTCAGCAGTGAGACGAGGTGTGTGCTACTGTGGCAGCTGTAAACAGAGCTATGATAGGCTTGAAATATGCCTGAATATCATTAATGTGATTGCATGTAAATCAGTGCTTACAGGAACACTGCAAGCCCTAGGAAATGTGCATAGCACTGCAAGGTTGTTATCAGTGCCACAGTTCCTTGGGAATCTCATTTGAAACATTTCCAGGCTGAGTTCAGCTCTTTTCATGCTCTCAGATTTATGCACAAGATTACTTTTCAGCTCACTCCTGTATACACCCAAATCAGCTTGTTTTATTTGGTTTTGTATTTTTAAGTTGCCCATAAGTCAATATTCACATATTTAATACCAAATTTCACTTTTTAATTCAGTACTTGTCAGACTGAAAAAAAGTGTTCTCCTGGAGGCAAGCAAGCAAGCAAGCCCTGATGGTTTTCAACACTTCTGTTTCTGAGGAGTGCTAGTTCTTCTCCAGAGGACCTTTTAACTTGCTTGGTGTTCAGAGTTGTGACAGCACTTTGGCACACTTTGGGATTGTGGCTTGTAGTTCAGACCTTCCTAAAACCTGATGGAAGTGCTGGAAAATGCAGCAAAGAGTGAACTATTTTTATTGGTCCTGTTAGAGTTGGTACTATTCTCTACATGCTTCTCTGTATTTCTTATCTAGGCATGATTTATGGTTGGGATTTTTGGCATTGTTCAGTACTGTGGTCAGACTGTTTTGGTAGGGTACAGTAAATGCTGCCACTAATTCTTCAAGTCTTTCTCAGAAAATTCCTGCAAAATATTTGGGTTTTATTGAATTTTCCTAGAAAAATGTTTTTGTGGTAGAAGTTTACAATGTAAATTCTGGTGTAGAAGAGCTGTTCCTATCTGTTGGCTAGACTGGGGTCAGAATCTGGTTTTCTGATTCAATATGTGACATTAAAAAAAAAAAAAGCAAGAATATTAGGCATTTGGATTTTTTAAAATGTAGACAGATTTGCTTATTTGATCAAACATGATGATACAAGTGTAAAAATGCTTTTTCTAATTTTTCCTAAAAAATTTGCTTTCTAGTTTCTTACAGAGAAATGAGAGCAGCAGGATGCTGTAATCACAGTTGCAGTCATAAAGACAGAAACTACTAAAGCTAAATACATTTAATGTTTAGTGCTAATTATCTTCCTGGAAAGAGGGAGTTATTTGCTGATGTGTGTTATTTTAGAGGTGTTCCAGCTGAAGGGTTCACGTAAACATCAACTGTTTTGGAATTGCTGCACTGGGGAGAAATCAAATTGCACATCCCTTCAAGGCCAGCTTCTTTCATATAATAGTTCAGCTCTTCTGCTCCCTTGCTTGTTAAAGCATTCTGTCCTGGTGAATGGCTAGAAAAAAAACATTTTGAGGTAACATTTAAAAACTTGGAATTCATCTTGGCCAGGAGGAAATGTAATTGCTAAAAATTTAATGTTAAGATTTTCCAGCTGAAAAAACAGCTGTTTAAGTAATGAGGGATCTTGAAAATACCACAATAGGCACTAAAAAATAACTGCACTATGGGTTTTTTTAAAGCACTCTTCAATATATATGCATTATCTGTATCTAGACTACGTATTAACTTCACCCTTGGGTTGCTGAACATAATCCAATTAGAGAAGCCAGGCATGTGATGTATTTTTTTCAATATGGCCAGCCAGTGAAATGTTCAACAGATAATTGACCACCTAGCCATGGGCTATGGCAGAGTCATATGAGAAGAAAAGATAATATTGCCTTTCTGGGCTTAGATAGCATTAACCATTGAAAAGAAGCATATGTTGGGCAGGCGCCTGCCTCTGTGTCCTGCAAAGCACAGCAAACCAGCATGAATAAATCATGGAAAAGCAATGGGTTTTGAACAAAGCTAAAAGAAGCAAGTCATTAGGCCTTCTTCTGTTCTATCTGCTGCTTGCTTTTTGGCAAGCACATTCGTCTCCTAATGCTCCCCTTGGATTCTGTGCTAATGACAATATCACATCAAGCCTCTGCGGTTGCAAATTACTGCTTGAACACCTGATTTATCACTGAATTTAACCTGGATGTTTGATTTTTCAAATGCTCAGTTTGGAAGGGAAATTTGGAAAAGAAACAGGAAATATCACTTACCCTTTTACACGTAAAGTCCACAGGACGTGGCTGAGCGAAAGGCCTTGCACACATAACACAGACCCTGGCTGCCAGCAGCCAGAAGCATGCCCTGATGTAAGAGCTCCCTGGCAGGCTTTGGAGCGATAGCTGTGTGTCACAGCAGAGGCTGCTGCAGTAGAGCTCGCTGTGTGAATCAACAGTTGATGCCGTTTCAGGTGATGACAGGTAACACAAGCAGAAGTGATGCACGCTCAGTTCTCTGCCCAATTCCAACACCTTGACAACAGCAGCTGTTCCAGCTGAGTGCTTCCTCCCCAGCACTTGCTCCTGGGCTGGCACAATGCTCAGCAGAGACACTAAACCCCTCAAGGTGGCCTCAGAAATGATTGTGACAGCAGAAGGATGCCATAGCATCCCACCGTGTCACTGGGCTCAGATAAACACCTAAAATTCAAGGAGAGAAAACAGTCTTAGTTATTATGTGAACTATACTGTTTATTGGAGAGAGATTGGGTTGTAACACAAAGACTAGTATTGTAAAGTTTAAAAAAAAGAGTTTCTGTGGTTTATGTACATTTTTACCACATTAGTTTTCGCTCATTCCCACTCTTCGTGAGTCAATGTGAGATAGTATAGTATGCTGCAAAGCTTAAAAACAATATTTTTCTTTGGCAGCTATTACTTCACGAATCCACCATCTGCTGCCATTAAATCTATCTAGTTCTAGCAATACTAATAATTTCCTACAGTGAATAAAGGTTGAAGATGAAGTAATAGAATTTTCCAAAGTAATTTTTCTTCTTTAGTACATAAGACCAAAATTTTTAATTTATGGAAACTACAAAGTATATTCAAGAGAATTCATTTAAATTTGGTTTAATAAGGAATTGGTTAAGCTGTAGAAAGTTTCACTTAACGTCTCATTACTTCATATTATGTTCCAGGAGTGAAACAATCTTTTAAAACTTATTAAGCAAAATTATATTTTGCTATGCTGTTATTTCTTCCCCCCCTTGAGTACCGTTTGATCTGCGCATCTCTGTTTCCACAAGTCAGACTGGCAGTTTGTTGCCTGTTCTCAAAGTCTCTAAAGAACCTAAAGGAATTATCATCTCCCTGGTCCCTCACTGCTACAAGCCCACAGCTCCCACCAGAGCTGGGACACCAGCTCCTGCAGGATATCAGTTGCTTCCAGCTGCCCCCAGCCAATACTGACGCCTGAAACGAAGCTCTGGAGAAATCAGAGTCTTGCTCCCATTTGTTTTTCAGGATCTGTAGGGTTCTTGTGTCATGATGCAGCAAGGCATACTTGGTTAGCTCCTAATTTTGGCTGCTTGCTCCTGATCCTGTGTGGCACAGCAGCTCCCACCTGTGCTCCTGGGGCCCCTGGGGGAACAACATGCTGAACTTGCTGTAAGCTTCATTGCAGCTTGGAGTGGGAGCCCCTCCCTGCAGCAGTTCCTGCAGAGCCTGCCTTCCCTGGGAGCATGCCCTCTCTCCCTTGTGCCAGCAGATTCAGCACAGCAGCTGGTGGCCCCTGAGCCCCAGGGACACTGACCTCCCACCTGCTTGCAGGAGAGGTGACCTCATCCTCAGGGTGTAGAGAGGGGCCGTTTCATAGCCTAAAGATTTGGGGACCAAAAACAGCAGCAGGCAAGAGGAAGCCAGGCTGTTACTCAGGTCTGGAGCCTTATTTCCTTACATCCTGGATTTTTAATTCGCTTTATACTCCTTTCTATCTCCATAAAATGCAGATTTCAAGTGGCCTGGAAGTGCCTGATGTAGGCAGGTACACAGAGGTCCCTGGGCTCAGGCAGTGGCTGTGCACACCCCATGGGAAAGCTCTGTGGGGCATTCCCCATTGCTTTCCAGAGCTACCCACCTCTCTTGGTCTGCAGGAGAAGCCAGGATGCTTGGGTTGGACCCTGTGGCTTTCCCAGCTTTGCCTGAGTGTCATGTAGGGGGTTACTCCTACCAACATGGTCCACCTGACCTAATTTAGGTGTCCACCTTGGGGAAAGGTGCATCACCCCCCAGGAGTGGCTGTTTCTTGCCACTGCCTTTGAAGAGAACCTGTAGATGTTGAGAAGCAGGTGAGATGACTCCTATCCTGCCACCTGCTTTTAAAGAGGGATGCCTGAAGTATATAGCCTTGATTTGCATTATTCAGTTTAAGTTCTGGGTTTAGATGAACTGTAGCATCATAGTTCACTGCACCCTGTTCCTTGTTGATGCTGGAACCCCAGCATAGTTATGTGCTCTTGGTGAAGCTGGTGGCCCAGTAGCCATCTCTGTCTGAGGAAATGCTGCTGCTGCTGGAAGGAATAATAAAATAGTATTAAAGACTTCACTGTAAATAGTGTCATATCACAAACACTCTGAAACTCGTTCAGCAATATTCCTTACAAGGGAAACTCATTGTATGGTGGTTTTGATCCTGTTACTTATTTTAGCTGTCATCCTTTGAAACTTAGTTTAATTGTGCATTATATGTAAGTCAAAGTCTGAATAGTCTTTCAAGTTGGGGATTTTAAAAAACATAGAATGAAGCTTGAAAGCTTGATCCCTTATTTGGCTGACACTTCAGGAATGCAAAAAATAAAGACTTCATCCGTGTCTGAGTAAAATTACCTGCGGGCTTTTTTAAGTGGTGGTGTTTGTGTTGGTGTGCACATTAACTGAAATTTTGCTGTCTAATGTTCATGTTCAGTCTGGGATCCAGAAGGAAACAGTTCTTTCTCACTTCTGTGTCCTCACTGTTAATGAAGAGCCTGTGACAGAATTTAGTTGTAAAAACCCAAGTGGAGCCTGGCTCTTCTTCAAGGAAGCTGAACTCCCGTGCTTCAACAAAAGAAAGTGTTTTAAACTTGTTGTTTGTTTTTAAAGATGGCTCTTCTAACTCAGAAACCCAACAGTATGAAAATAAGTATGAAAATAATGGTCTTACTCTTTAACCATGATTCCGTATGACCCTTTGGCAATAGATCACAGCCGCCTTCCATCTAATCTGTATAGGTTTTGTGCTCCAAAATTTGGGGCCCACTGTTCAAGAAAGAATTATTTTAACCTTGTCCTTCACCAAAGGAAAGGGTACCCAGCTGAAATGTGCCTGCAGTTTTACTGCTTTAGCAGTGGTTTGTGGAGACCTGCCTAGATTTGCTTTCTTCCCAGGCTGCAGTCAGATTTTTGGGGTGTTGACACAAGTGCTTCATTAGGAAACTCATCACCAACAAAATTAACCTGCTGCAAGAAACAAAGCTTTAGTCTCAGAAAGCTCACGAGGCCCCTTCTGTTGTTATGCACAGACTGTCTCTATCATTTGTCACGAAATGCTTACTGTGTTGCCAAGAATAAGGCAGAAGTCTTGGCTTGGGCAACATAGTATGAAAGGAAAAGACAGCTTCTTGTCTTAATTCAGCCACCAGATAGAAGTCACTGACTTAGTCTGTAAGTTTGGATTATTGCTTAAAGACGGGCTACTTCAATGCCAGGTGTTATGTTTTGGGAGAATCTAATTCAAATGGAACTGTTTGCTTTTGTAGATGGAGTTAGCAGTAGCACCGCTGTGTCGGCGAGTCTCTGACTTGGGAAAGTCCTACAGACAGCTGAGGTCATTCAGGTGAGGTGCAGTCACAGTATGACTAAACCATACTGCAAAACTGATTTATTACCTCCTGTTAGTTCTGATTGAACTGAGAGCTTTTTTGGCAACACCCACCTGGAAATTAGAAATAGATTAAAGTTCTTTTAAATTTTATGCAGAGTATAACTATGATTTAACAATCTTTGTCATGCAAATGTTGGCCAAATTGTACTTTTTTGTATTGCTTTCAGTACATCTTCTGTATGACAGCGAATTCTATAGTTACCTTAAATGTTTTCACTGAAATACAAAATTTACAGTCCTGTGTTGTTTAATTACAATAGGCAACTGCTCTAAATTTTTGCAAACTGGACCTGTGTTGGAAACCCAAGATGCAGAGTAGGGGCAAAAAACTCGATAGTTCTATCCTAACACAATATTGCCACCACATAGGGGCACTTTTCTAATGCATAAGATAAGCTTTTTCTTCATTTAATGAGTGTATTGTTACATTTTTCCAGACCACTGCTGTTCCAGACCAGTGAGCATATTGCCAGTAGCCCAGCTCTGGGAGAGGTTATTCCATTCAGCATTATTCTTCAGTTCTTATTTACAAGAGCACCACCAGAGCTAAAATCACCCTTCCAGGTAATCAGATCAATCTGTCTTTTATTGTCAGATGTCCTACGGTGCAACACACATTGTAGTTTGCCCTAGCTGTTTTAGTTAAAAATTATTCAAATGCATATTTTATATAATTTTTGGCTTTGTTTTTATTGTGGCAAAGGCATTATAATAATTGGTTTACTAAATTGATTGATTAATAGTAGGGATACAATAACCTGATATGAAATAGACTCTCGATTCTTTATTATTCTCTCAGCTCATAGTAGAAGTTGCAGACCTTTCCCTAGGCTGCAAATTGCCTGGATCCTTCTCTTGTAAGATGCAGGAAATCTAGATTAAAAACCCTGCCAGAAATGGGCTAACAGCTGATGTAGGAGATGACCTCTGAGCTCCCAAATAACATACTGGGCTATTCCTGTTGTCTTTGATTTCTTAATTCATTCTGCATCACTGCAGTATTGAGAGCCTCATGTGGCTTTCATTTATGTCATCTATGATTCTGAAATTAGAGTGTCTGTTTCCTTTTTTGCATTTTGTGTAATTGGTGTTTGTGTTTCTCTGTACCAGAGGGCTGAGTGGTCCATTGCCCGCTACTCCCAGTGGCTCGATGATCATCCATCTGAGAAAGACAGGCTTGCTCTCATACGGTAAAAATCATTCTTCTTTCTCCTCTACATTTATGATAATGGAGCAGTAACTTATCTGCACACTAGGACTCTTGAAAAGTAAAAGAAATGTGCCTCAGGGGATGTATCACAAATACCATTACATTGTCTCCACTCATGGGATGAGTTGCAAAGTGGCAGAAATATAAACTGAACTCTCTTCTCCACTGCCCTGTACTCAAACTCTCCAGTGCCTTTGGAAGGAGCACATAATCCTCTTGTAAAGGAAGTAAACCGTGCACAGTGATGGCTTAAATTAATAACGAGTTTTTGGAAAACTGCCCCTCTCTCCTGACTGCTGGAAAGTCAAGACTGCAGCTGTCCTGTCATCTGTATCAGGAAAGAGAAGCTCTGAAAGCGTAACCAATATAAATGTAGGTAGAAATCTGAAACTGGAAGACCCTTGTTACAAACCTGGAATGTTACTCTTCAGGAAAGCAGCCCATGATCTTTAGAAAGTAATAATTACATCAGATTTTTGAAATCTTGCTAGGGTAGATGACTTCATAGCTAAATATTATTTTGCATCTTAAGATGTTAGGAAAAGTTATGAAGAGTCTCGTTTTTCAAATCAAGCAAAGTTTTAAAGTATGTTAGAGAGAGCAGATTTGTATGACCATGACAAAACCAACAAAACCAACCTGGGGATCCTCAGGATTCAAGACTCAGATGATCATTTGGCTCCTAAAGCCCTAAACTTTCCAGCCATCTTCTCAGTGCCCTTGGTGTCCCCCACAGCAGTGACCTGGGACACACGTGGCTGCACCAGGATCTGTCTGGCCTGGGAGCCAGCTCTGTCCTTGAACCACCACGCATGGATGTTGCCAGCTTTTGCTGGAGTGATAAAAGCTGACTTCTGCATTCCAGCCAACAGCGACTGTGCCTCAGAAATTCAACTGTTTTTTGTCCACACTTCTAAAGCAGCCAAGAGGAGTCTGCTATAAATATTTACACTTCCTGAAGCTGATAGCACCACACAGTCCCATGTAATGATCAGGCCAGTTAAGGAGATACTAGTTGATCACCAGTAGATGTTATTAGGATTTATTTCTGAAATATTAAAATACAAGCTGTGTCTCTTCATATGTGTATTTTTTGAAATCATACTTGTGATTAGTCTAGTTTGTCTACAAAACCAGCTTTTCTTGAATCTCAAGCCATGACACTGAATTACAGGGACATAGGTGATAGGTGTATATGTAATCAGCTATGACTATTTTGATTGTAATTTCTGTCCTGATAGTTCTAGCAACTGGCAGTGTTGAATCTCAGGTATAGTATGGAAAGCAGGGAATGCAAATCATTTGAGAACTGGTGGGATTTTTTTTCTCTTCTGTTTGTTTTTCCAAGTTTGAAAATGCCATCCTTAAACTACAACACATTTTTGTCTTTGCAATTAAATTTCATCCAGACTGATTCAGTTAAGGGGCGTGCTGGTAGTCATGTTCAGACACTGATAAATTGTTCTAACCATGGAGGCATTAAGGAACAAACCTTGGGATGAGGATTTTAGGCTGAGACAGTGTCAGCCATTAGACCAAGTAGAGAAGCTGAAATACTTAAGTTTTCCTTTCAATCCTTTCATTGACTCCTTCATTCATTTTTCATGGCTGGTTATCCATATGTAAGGCAGGCAAGCAGACATCAGTCACTAGTATGACCATGAATCACTCATATTTTCTTTAATACTCTACTGGAAGATTTCTGAGCCAGCTCTTTGTGTGTCTCAGCTGAACCCAAGCTGAGCAGCAGCCCAAGTAGCTCTTCCATCAGTCCCCCTCTTCAGGCTTTTTCCACCTGTAGTTGTTCAGCTGTGCGAGTTGAACTTGGGATGTTTGGAGCCCTCAGATCCCTGCGCTGGCCTACATCAAGATATTATCTTTTTGTTTGCTGCAGCCTTGCAATGGCAATTTTGTGCAACTTCTCTTTGTAACAACTGTGCAATTACTCTAGGGACCTGCTGCCTAGATATTAATTTCCTTGTGTTGCCAGGATCCTTCTAGCCTCATATTAAAGCTAATTGGAGTGCTGCTTCCGCTCTGTAGGTCTTAAATGCTTTGCTTGCAACGTGGTGTGAATGGTATGAATTAGTCCCATTCTGAGCATTTTTGTGCATTTCCTTCTGCTTGTATTCAGCATGGGGGTGGTATTTACCTGGCCAGAGGTATATTTGCCAGACTCCCTTTATAGACAACAGAGAGAAACAGGCGCTGCTGGGGCTGATTCATCTCATCCTGAAGCAGGTACCTAAAACAGGTCAGTTGCATTGTGTCCTGAAAGCTCCCATTTTCTCTGTTCAGTGAATGGAGTGTGGGCTGGGACACAGGAGCTCTCTCAGGCAGCCAGCTGCCCTGCAGACATTAAAAGTTAGGTGAGATGACCCTGCTGCAGGTGTCCTTCCAGAGCAGGGATTGTGTTGAAAGGAGCACTTCTTTAAGTGGCTGGGGCAATTTTTTTCTTTTTCTTTTAAAATTAAGCTTGAAAACTCAACTTTTCTTCCATAAAAGAAGCCCTATTAGACATGACAGGATTTGAGCCAGCCTGAAGGATAGTTCATCCATTCAAGGGCCAAATTCTTACCTTTACCATTAGACTGTGTGTGAAATCCCCTTATTCAAGCTCACCCTTGCTGAAGCAGAGCTGAAAGCCAGGCCCAGTGAAGGGTTCATTTCCATAAAGAGCTGCTGTCCTGAGCTGGGCAATCTCTCACTCTCACAATGCCCACTCTCCTGCCCGGGGCAGGGACAAATGGCAGCTCGGGGAGCACCGTGAGAGCCCCATCTGTGCCGGGCTCAGCCTGGCTGGGCTCAGCCGGCAGCCCTGTGTGCCGGGCTCAGCCTGGCTGGGCTCAGCCTGGCCGGGCTCAGCCGGCAGCTCTGAGTGCTGGGCTCAGCCTGGCAGGGCTCAGCCTGGCCGGGCTCAGCCGGCAGCCCTGCCGGGGCAGCGGGGCCGCGCTGGGTGAGCGCTGCCCCTCTCGGGGCAGGAGCGCAGCCGGAGCAGCTGCGGCACCGCCGGCCATCCATCCACCCCAGGGGTGCTCAGGCGCCTCTGGCAGCGCACGGCCCCTTTGATCTCTTCGTTATGCGGGCTGCAATAGCCGGAGTGTCTCCTGCTCCTCTCTTGTCCTACAGGTGATGCTGCTGGAGGTTCTGCTGTTCGGTTTTACAGTAATTTTTATAGCACTGGATTAAATAGACCTGGTGTCGCACAGATCTGCCCTTAAACAGCAGATTTTCCATTTTGTGCTTTGCCCCAAAGTTTGCAGAGCAAACAGACTTTAACCAAAATACTAAAGAAAAAAAGTCTGGCCCCAGCGTTCTCCAGCTCCCCTGCTGATTGATCAGGGCAGCAATGCACAGGGTGCAGTCCCAGTACTGAGCAGAAAGATGATCCCTGCCTCTTCTGAAGCTCACCATGTAAATCTGACTCCATTTGACCAAAGGCAGACCCCAGGAGGGTAGCACTAGGATTCACAATTCCACATAAGATTAATTAATTAGAGTCATTTTAAGGGATCCACATTAAGATCCCTTAAGAACCACAACCCAAATCATACTTTTTTTTTTTCCCTTTTAACTCTAGATATAAATCTTCATGGGTTCAAATAACATTTTAAAGAAAAACTATCAGGGTCTTATATAATCAGCTTGTCCTGATTTCCAAGAAAGCTCATGGTTTTGCTCATGCAAGTGAAGTAATTTAATAAGTGCTTTAAAATCCTTTTCCTTATGTGGGAGGGCATCTTAAACTTAGGGCTTTTTTTTTCCTTACTTCTTATGGCATTTTTAATGAAGCATTAATATATGCAGAACATCCCACCAACCCTCCTTCCATAGCTCTCTTTTACAAACAATATTTGTAATCTATACCATAGCTTGTCTTTTAAAATAGAAACAGATTGCTGAACAGGTTTTATGTCCCTTATTAGACTAGAAGATGCTGAATTTAGGGCATTATTTAGTCTAATCCCTTCAAGAGTATGTTTTGTTTATTACATAATCAGGTTTTCTTCATCTTAAAAGAATAATACAACTGTATTTTACATCTTTTTATATGACAACAGCTGTGATCTCCTCTGTGCTGGAGACTTCATGATAGTGCTGTTTATTTTTCCACAACTACTTTGGCACTGGTATTTTTACAGTGTCCGCAACAGGAGTGAGCCTGCCTTCCTAAAGACAAGATTTTAATGGTAAACTGGTGCATCTGAATTGAGTCCTGTACTGCCAGCATAGTTAACAAAAAGTTCATTTGAGCTAGGACTGCTAAAGTTTACCAAAATGTCATGGAAAATTCTGCATTTCAAGTGTTAACAAAGCCCCTGAATTCATTTATCTCCCCAAATTAGAGTCAGGTAGGCTTCCCAGCAGCTCCTGTGATGGTCCAAGTTGCCTGGCTCAGGCAGCCTGCACTGAAGTCTGGCTGCATGCATGAGCAATCATCTTGCTTTGCCACAAGCACCTTCCTGCACTGTCCATATCCCTGTATGCTGCAGTCCCCTGAAGACTTCTTGACTGTCTTCAGCAAAACAAAATTCCCATCCCAAATGAACTCCTGGAACCATGTCTACTCTATGACCATTGGTGCTTTTAGTTACTTGTTACAGCCCATTCCTCCCTCTCACTCTGCAGCAATCTCACCATTACTCTCTGGACTCCAAACAACCTTCCTCCCTGGATTCATGATTTGTGCCATTTTGCTACCTGGACCTTTCCTTACCAGGAATGGACAGACTTCCTGGCCTGTCTCCGTGGTGTCATTCCCACAGGCAGCAATGCAAAGGAGTTTTCTGAGCTTGACCATGATTCCCTTGTCAGCTGGTGGGGTGTGGAGCCCCAGGTGACTGTGGCTGCCTCTTTGCTGCCAGCCTTTAGCAGCTGCAGCAGCTTTTCATCCTCCCCTTGGCAGCTTTCCTACGCCTGCCTGTGTGGGAGCAGGCTCCCAGCCTGCCCTGGGTGGGCACAGGGAGCAGGGAGTTCTCCAGGCCACTTTGCTTTACCTGTTCTTCCACTGTTTCAGGTGAAACAGGGAAATTATGAATGATGAATGGCTTTTTAAAAAAACACTCAGCTTTAGAGCGTTTAAATACTTCTATTGGAGATGCAGGTGTGGGACACAGGAAAACAGTGAATGCAGTTGGAGTATTCAGAAAGCTTTTGTTTTCATTGTTTCATATAAAGCTGTAAAAGGTCTCTTCTAGAAAAATGCCTGAGAATTCACCTTAGAGTGTTGACATTACTGATTGTCTTTGGAGTGGATAAGAGTTGTGATGCTCTTCAGGTTGCTTATATTTGTGAAGTTTGACTCCATCTCTTTGAAACAATGCAAGCGAAGCCACAGTAAAAGAGCAAGTGCAGCAGAAGGGACCTGCAAAACTCCTTTTAGCTGCCTCTGGAGTTGGTTTTGTGAGTTAAATCAGATTCTTTCAGGGTAGGAGAGAAGAAAAAAGATAAAAGCTATTAGAAGGTGTGACAGTGGGACTGTAATGCTGCAGTATGGCACTTAACATAGCCTAAATCTCATTCCATCTTGTTTGATCTGATGGGAATAACAGTCTGGCAAAGGATTATCAAGGGCTCACATTGAGTGGTTTTGGGTGCTGCTTTTAGGGTAAAGCTTCTCCCTTTCATCTGTCTGGTTATCTCTGTAATCTTTTTCAAGGGCTTTTTCAAAGCAAGGAGATAAATCAGTTAAGGGATAGCAGTGTTACCATCTGGATAATGATGCCAACCCACAACTTCACCAAGAGCTGTTAGAGCTTCCTAAGTTAAGCAGGTCAATATGGGGTTTTTTCTATTTTCAGCTTGTGATGACTTCAGAAAACTATTTGGGCCCACAACAAACTTTGAGGAGTGTATAGGATGGAAAAGAGAGGGATACTGCTCAGTGGAAGGGGAGAAATTTATCAAAATAAATGACAATTACAGTAAGAAAACTCACAGGAGTTTCTCAACTGTCTTTTTAATACAAGGGACAATTCTTTGTAGCAGCTAACAAACATCTAACGTATCTAACAATTACTGCTGACCAGAGCACTTGAGTGCTGACCTGAGTTGAAATGTGAGACATTTCTGACTCTTCTGAAGCATCTCCACTCATCAGGATGGCATCCTTGATGTCATCCTTGACCCTTCCCTGCCTGTACCTCTCATCTGCTGCTCAGTCTGCTCATCACATGTGGGTCCCTCATTGCTACAAGAGGCCAGTTTATCTAAAAAGCGCAATTTCCTGCTGTCCCATTCCCCCATTTTTTCTCTCTAATCTTGGGATTTAAAATAAACCTGTGGATGTGCCTAATCTCTCTGCAGTTCATGATGCTGATGGCCTTTGCTGGGAATGAAGTGAGCTGCACCCAAAGCACTTTGTGGCTGCAGCAAGCAGTGTTTTAGTTGCCTTTTTCCCTGTAGACCCTGTGCTGCTCCCCAGGGACCACTGGGAAGGAGCAGGCTGAAGGTTTTCAGGGAGCTGACCAGGTGCAAAATGTCAGGTTTACTTTAGCTGGATAAAATAAATATTCTTTCCCTGTCTTTCTGCCTGTAATAGATTGCTTCTCTGTTGTGGTTTCTTGCTGTGCAAAAAATTCAAAGTGATTCTTCACAGTGTATTTGTACCTGGTGGGGACCCCTCAGCAGTAGCTCACAAGGAAGTTGTTACCAAAATTTAAGAGCTCTCTAGTGCACCAAGGCCAGCATGAGGAACTGTTTCTGTGCTCAGTAACTTTATTTTTCCGAAGCATCTCAACTCTCCAGTCATCCAGTCCATCCTTCTTTTGTCTCCCTCCGGACAACATGTCCTGGGCTTCAGCAAAGAGGGACTGTAAGTCTGGATGCTGCATAGGGACATCAGGAGCTGTGGTGGGAATCCCCTCGTGCTGTGCTGTTCCATTCCCACCCTGTGCTCAGAGGTGAAGCTGCCTCAGGTTCTTTGGTTGCACAGTTGCACACTTCACTCCCTCCCTTTCAAACTCCATGAGCAGGGACTGCAGGTGGGGACAGCCAGCTCCTCCTGGCGCTCCCTGCCAGCGAGGCTGACGGATCGGCGGCAGCGGGAGCAGCCCCAGGAGCAGCTCGTGGGGCCATGGCTGTCACTGGCTTCCAGGAACCTAGAGCTCAGACTCCTCTCTCCAGAGAGCTGAGCACAGGCTCTTGGCCTCAGGAGCATCTTCCATTTGTTGATAAATGAGCTTTGCTGGAAGTTCTCAGCCACAGTCTGACACAAGTTATTGAGCAAGGGCCAAGCCCTTGTTGTTTACTCACAGGCACCCAAGTGTACTGCACCCCTGCATCTTCTACCATCTCCTCTGGTTTGTCAGGTTTGGGGGGCTCATCTGAGGCTTCCCAGAGCTGCAGCATCACACAGGGATCTTGGCTGCTCCTCTCTTACCATCTTACACCAGGAGAAGCCTCTGTGTGTGAAGCATGGGCTGAATATCACTCTTCAGTACTTCTGCTTTCCTTAAGCCTTGCCTGATTCACTGCCTGCTGCTGCCAGCTGCCAGCAGGCACGTACCAGGGAGCAGTGCTGCCTTCAAATCCATGAACTCTTCGTGCAGGAACGCAGGGTTCCACCAAAGGCTTCTTGGAAGGAGCAGGAAACATAAATACAGCTCTGCCTCCCCAGCCCACCATCCTCCAGCAGTGGGTGTGTATTTATAGGCACAACTTTGTGGTTGCTCTGTGTTACCATCTCCCTTGACCCCTGTGCCCCCCCCACCCCTTCACCAGATGTGCACAACAACCATCTGCCTTCTCCCAGTGGGACTGGGAATGTTCCTGCCATGTAACTAAAAGCCAGCGGGCTCCCTCGCTGGCAGAGCAGCTGTGCTGGTGCATCCTGCACGCCCAGAAAGGAAGGCATGAGACAAAACCCAGACCCACTCCCTGCTCAGTGACCCCGCTGCCCTGGGGGCTGCTGCCTGTGCAGTGCTGGAAGCGCTGTGGTGACAGTCTGTATTAGAAAAGGAACAGCCACATACCAGGAGCTCTATTAGTCTCCACTTGAAATGGGGTCTGTTGTTTGTGCATTTTCTTAATGTCACAGTTTTGCTGTAAATAGCACAAATATAAGCGAATTTTAGAAGGAAACTCCAAGATGATCATATCAGTTACATGAAGAAATAGAAGCAGAAAAGGAGAAGAAAATTATATTCAAAGCTATATTTAAGTGTGGCAGCGCTAGCTTGGCCTACTTAATGAATTAGTAAGTTGGAATCTCAACAGATGAGCACTTACAGTGTTTGTTTTACAAATATGCTGCCACTCAACAATGCTGTGTACTAGAATGTTGGCTGAAAGGTGACCCTGTGTTGTAAAGCATCACCACAGTTGCCCCTTTTAGCTTTGCAGTGTTTATTTGTGGAGTTCCCACATGATGACTCCATGTGTGACATCCTGTGACAATGTGTAAGAGAGCCAGGCCGTGCCTTGCCAAAGCCCTCTCTGGGCTTAGTGCAGCGTTTCCTAAGGACCAAGATGGGAGTTCCAAAAGCTGTGCCAGGAATCACCTCAGGGCATGGGGGGTGTTCACCAGTGCCCCACCTTTCATGCTGGAAGTTGCACTCTCAGCATCTGCAGCAGCTGGAGATCATTCTCTCCCTTTCTAAAGGTTACCAGTGCAGCACTGAGCCCGAGCCTGTGCGTCAGAGCTGTCATTTCAAGCCATCTGCAACATGCTGCTGCTTATTTAAATGTTAACTTGTTTGCTCCTCAAACATGCAAGAAAGGAGATGAAGATCATGGAACAATTATACAGAGCTTTGCAAGGCCTTCCTTGTTCACTTCCTTCCTCAGACAAGTAGGACCATCTGAGGAAAATTTTGCAGGAGGGAAGAAGGCAATTAATTTCTGTTGCAGATCCTGAATTTACAGTACTTAATTGCTTTAGCTACTTTACTTTTTTTTTTTTTTTTTTTTTTAGTGGTGCACTGGAAGCTTATGTTCAATCAGTGAGAACAAGAGAGGGCAAGGAGTTTGCACCAGTCTATCCCATAATGGTTCAGCTGCTGCAGAAAGCCATGTCAACCCTTCAGTGAACACACCTGGACAATGCTCTCACACCAGGGAATGGATGGTAACACAGCTGGGGGCTTTGGTACCACATAGGTACTCACTGTTCATGTAAATTATCCTCAAGTACATCAGCTTTACAATGAAAGGTTTACCTACTTCATGTCTGAAACTTTTGTCTTCTTGCTTTATGCTAACATTACAGGAACTTACTTATACAGAAATAATATAAGGAAATTGTACAACTTTTATGTGCTTTAAGTCTACATCTAATTGAAATATTCTTAAGCATTCCTTTTGAATTTAGAAAAGTATAAAATTAGAACTCAAATATTACAGTGTAATTACTGAATATCTCAAATAATGAAGCAGCTCTTTTCCTACAAGTAGAGTTTTAAACAGTTGAATACATTTTAGCCGTATTCAGAAAATTGTACTTTTGAAATGTTTGAATCATCAGTTTCCATCTAAAAATCACTAATTTTAACACAGGGGAAAATATTTATAACTAACCTAAATGCTTCTCTATTGCACGGCTATTTGCTTAGAAATAATTTATATTGATTTCAACTCTTCTGGCTTAAACTGTAATAAAGAATGTTAACTATCCAATCCTGAAAATAGTATTTGAATTTCTTCACTAGCTTCCTAATGGCAAAGCATTAAAATATACTTTGGATGGGTTCACGTAAAGACTTCCATGCAGAATGTGCTCATTGCTGCAGGGCTGACTTCATGATTAGTCTTCTTCATTTTATAAAATACACAACACCAAATTTTAATGAATTTATTTGAAATAATATACAAGAATATAGTGTGCAAAAATCTTAGGGGCAACATCATGTAGACGTGTCATAAACTGAAATTTACAGTTGTGATTCTTAAAAAAAAACCAACGCACAGCTGTTTAGTACAGGAAAAGCCATGATTGTAGATGTTCACAGCAGAAGCAATTGTAATCCTAACGCAGCTGCTCTAATTTTAGACAGTTGGAGGAGAAAAAACAGTAAAGTGCAAGTGTTGCACATATAGTTAAGTGCAAAGTTTGCCCCCACCATAAAGATGTCTTATGGCAAAATAAAATATTGTAGAATATGTGGCAAAGACAAAACACAGAGTTATAACTATGATGGTGATGATATCAACAGCACCACTTTTCTTGAGATAACGCTATTTATTTGTTTCATCCTGTCCGGGCCATTGTTTCCACCACAAAATGACAGCTCTAACTAGTGCCAGCTGATGCAAAAATATCTCCCTTGTGGCTACAAGTTTTCTAAGTGGCATCCCAAGCAGCAGCTCCCTTGCTACATCACACCACACCCTCCATTCCCACATTCTGGTAACTTGCTGGCAGCAGGGCAGGCTGGGAAGCTGGAAGCTGATAATACACTTTGCCATTTCAGAAAATCCCAGGCCCCAGAATCACAATTAATAATACAGTTGTGCAATACATATTAATCAGCAATAAGAATCAATGTATATAAACAGCTGTTACATATTTTAAAATTCCCCTTTTTGTACATTTTCTTTTAAAAATAAACATTTATACATATCTCCTTCGCCTCTTTCTAAAGTACTTTAGCACCACAGGATATCCATTTTCAAGCCTATATTACCTGATACATAATGAAGTTTGGAAGAAAAATAAGGCAATTTGGTTTAAAATGCTGATAGTTTTTAGCTTACTTAATGTTCTATTGTAAAAAGCAAATCTGCACTCAGATCATTTCCACGATGGTGCCAGTATTTTATGGTCACACATAGTCACAACAAATAGTAAGACCTTGATCTTGCATCTTCTTGCCATCAAGCAACAGCCATTTTGTAAATACAGAGTTAACAGGAAAATTCTGGCTTAATGCTGTTGTGAGCCCTGAGAAAAGAGAAGAGAAAACCACGTTAGTGATTACCAAGCAAAGGGCCCAACACTTGTTTTCAAAGCCACAAGTATTTCTAATCATTGGTCAGTTATTCAGAAGAAAACAAAAAGGCCAAAGCAGACAGTTTTATTCCCTGATCATCAAAAGACCATCAGGACTTCTGTGTCACATCCTGGAGCCCACTGTCATTACAGAGTAAGGCAAACAGCTCAGTTCACTGAACTGGAACAATTATAAAGGGTATTTCCTGCTGTAACACTGAGGTAATGGGTTCTACAGATCCTGTTCTCTTGGCCTGAAGACTGTAGGGACAAGGAAAATCCTACTACAAGGCAGGACAAGAAAGCCTTACTGAGGCAAACCCATCACTACTCAGCTACACACAAACACCCCTCTGAGTTGCTTGAGGCTCACAGGTGAGCCTGTGATCTCACCACCCAAAGCTCGAAACTGCAGTAGTGTAAGAGCAGAATAAAGAAATAATATTATTTTAACTAAACCCACAAGGAAATGTAACAGAAGCTGCCACTGTTGATTAGAATAGAATGCAGTGAACAGAAAAACAGCTTGTTCCTAGCAGCTGGGATTTGGTGGAACCTTCTGCAACAAGGGACTGGAAACTGCACAAAGTATGTGCAGCAGAAAGAAGCAACTCAGTGTTGGAGCATTTCTTATTCAGTCTTAAGGCAACACTTGCATATGCTCTTGAGAAAAAAGCCTCATTTACACATCAAAGGAAAGGGGTAACTTGAGGATGAAATATTGCACCACTTGGATGGTTTCACCAGCCATGTAGATGAAGTCCACACCAAGCTCCTACCCAGCCATTAAATGGAAGAACTTGGCAAGCACTCTGTGGACCTCAGTGGATCTTCCCTTCCAATCTACTTTTATAGTTGAACAAGCAGAATCTCCTTTTTTTGATATTTGCTTTACATGATGTTTCAGCTTTAAAGCCCTTCTCTTTCTTAATACATCCCCCACATACTAATACATTGCTGCCAACTCTTATATTGATGGCTTTCTACAAAGTGGAAAACAATTTCTTTTCCTACAGAAGTAGTGTTATCTACTGTATTTATTTTACAATTGAACAGACTAATAAATGAAAGGGATTCACAGGGAAAAATTATTTTGCTTCTTCAATATCTTTGTATATGCTGATATAAATTATCAGTACGAAAACCAGAAAAAGGTAAAAAAAAGCTTTTATGGAAGAGAAAAAAGTTCAGGTACAACCTTATGAACTCACTTCAAAGCAAAAGACCACGTGCCCTTCCTTTGCATTTCACAAGCACACTAACTTTCAGTACAACAGAATCCTCAGAACTCTCATAAAATATTCAGACAGACCCTCTCCTGATCTGTCTCCTGCCAAACTGACAAAAGCAGGTTACACAACACAGGGGAGTAAATGAAGGTTTCAGCTACTAAGAAAGCAGCTTATTCTGAACGAAACACACTGCAGCCATCCATCTGAACACATGTAACAGCATGATGAAAAAGATTGCTTCACAAACATACAGAATTCGTTCGTTTTCTTTTCCAACAGTCAGGATTTAAACGCTTCTGCTCCTCTGCCAAGGCCTTGGCTTCTAGTGTGTACATCCTTCTTTCCTCATTTTTCATTTTCTTCCACCTGTCGCCAAGTATCACACTTATGGCTCTGCAAGATAAATGTTTACAGTACAGTCAGGACAGTGCTAAGACATACTAGGATATTATTTTTGTTTTTATCTGAGCACTTAAAAAAAGATGTGAGTTAAATGGGGAATTAACACACAAGGGAGAAATCAGCTATATGTTAAAAATTGAAATAATCGTATTTGTGATTATCTTTTCATAGTTCTTTCAATAGTTAAACAGCTGAGACTTCTGTATTAGCTGAGCATGGGTCAATGCACATTTTAACGTTTCAAAGGGTGTACATACAGCAACTGGCATAAACCAGCAAAATAGAGATGTTACAAAAACCACCACCAAATGGTAATTCACATTTGTTTTGCTCTACTTTCATACTAGATCATATGACAGATTTGCTGAAAATATGTTCTCTAATAATTAGAGCAATGAACTGAGTATGACCTCAGCCAAATATTTGATTAACTGCATGTCCCCATGTCTATTTAATCAATATCTGTAGCTTCTTCCACCTTTAATCCATCCTGGGTGGAACATACTGATAAGTTCCAATTCCTGTGCAAATGGAACCATTTGTTCTCATACATCTATCACCATTTCCAGAAACTGAATTAATTCCTTTCCTTACAAACTCTAGGTCTTTTGACAACATTTCCCTGTACTAGCCTGCCATATTGCTTAATTTCACTCTCAAATGTTGGATCAATATCCCATTAAAGCTTTAACTCCGTCTTTTAACTGAATGAAAATCTCTAAACAGCTCTTCTATCAATGACTGTTCAAGCTACGAAGTGGTTTGTACTTTGGCTTCATATTACAGCAATGAGAGTTCTGTGACTGGCTCTTAAGAAAAAGGTGGACACAACTAAGTCCTTTTCTTTCTCCTATTGATAAAGTTCCTTGCTGGCAGCAAAGATACCAAACAGAATCAAGACAATTAGAATGTCATCAGCTGTTTCCATAACATGGCACACATGGCAATCCTGAATGCTGTTCTGCACCACAGAAAAAAATGGATTTGACTCCTGCAAGGCCGTGTGGTGCTGTTCAGGTTTCTGTGAGCTGCAGAGTGCTCAGGGACCACATCCCAAAGTGCCCAGTACAGCCCTTGAGCCTGCACTGCCCTGTGCTCTGATGACTCCTTAGAGCAAACTCCTCCAGGGAGTTTCCCATCCCATCACCATCAAACCCGTTTGCACAGCCTGTCTCTTTGGCAGTGGAATTTCTGGTTTTCTATCCAAACTGAGAACCAGTATCTTTGGTCTGTCATCAGAAGCAAACATACCCAGTTTAATTAACAGATTTTTCATCTTCTGACAGTATCCAGAGGCATATCACCAGAAACGTGTCTGGTCTGGGTCACCAGCTTGTACTGGATCACTCACACCCTCAGGAAAGAACACGGTGACCCAGAGAGCAGGTCTGCTGTAAAAGCCGCTGCCTTCCCAAATAAAGATGCACCATGAAATCTTTTAAACAAAAATGTAATTTCCCTCATCTCTAGAAGGTCCACTACTCAAAGAATTTCTGAACACTCAACCAAGTCCAACTGCAGTAACAGTGTTACAGTGAAGAGTATCCAGAAAATAAACAAGTGCAGCCCTAACACCAGCTTTTCAAACATGATCGTGCAGTCCATTTAAGTATTGTGTGGCTCTTGACTTGTGCTTTGAATGTTTACAAGCTCACTGTCTTGCTGACATGCCTTGAGCTGTTTTGTCTCAGAATAGGCCATTTACCTCTGAACACCTCAAGTTCTGTACTTTCTTACTCCCATAAGGAAATAACAGCAGTAAGCATAAGAACTCCACTGTACAGAAGTGGCTACTCTGTCATAAGATCTACACAATAATCTGAAAATGACACAAACTTACATTTGAAAAACATGAGAGTTGCCTCCCAGCAGGGAAATTAATGAATGCCTCAGCAACACTTGAGTGACAGTAGCTGAATGCCTGTATCAATTATCACTAATGCTATTTCTGCCACCCTGTGTTTTATAGATGCCATGGAACTGCAGCCAAAAACTGCACTGCCTCCCAAGCAGGAAAGTGAGCAGTGCATTTTGAACCATACTTGCAACTTTGCCATCTCTTTCCTTCAAGGTAAACCTGCTCACTGTCCTGCTTGCTCACTGAAATATTCAATTCATTTTCACATACATGCAGCCACAGCTCCAGTTCACTGCATCCATTTGAAATCAGCATTTTCAACTAAATTTATAACCATCATAAACTTTCCTGGCTGATATTCTGTTCCATTTCTGATTGATAGTTGCAATCAGTGTGAAGGCAGCAGATCTGCTTCACTGAACTTACTATAAACGTTACACAACATCATTGTCAGGATACACAAGACTGGCTGGGATTTGTTGGGCAGGATTTTGTACTTCAGCACCAGTTACAGCCTCCTTATTAGAACATTATAAAATAGTAAAACTCCTTTCAAAGCTCCGCCAGCTTTAATTTTTACCAGATTTAGTTCAAGAGTTTTTATGTCACAATGCAATTTTTACAGTAACAGTTTTTATAAAATTACATACAGTAAAAAATCTGATTGTAAGATCAGTCCATGTTCATGTGTTTTGGTTTCTATTTACATATGGACAATTAGCACCAAATGTTACTTAAAATATATGTCATGGAAATCTTAATAAAAAAAATGGTTAAAAGCAAACATGCAAGAGATTAAAAGAACACACTAACAAACATCGCCAAAACACAATCATACAGTTCTTCCTGCAAGTTTCAACAGATCGTTGAATGCCTTTAGGGCAAGAAAAATTTAGCAATGATCTTTGAGATATCCTAACTGATCAGAACTCCACTCTTCAACAGGATATACAGACTGGAAATAAATGCTTGTAACTTCAGGACCAATTTGCAATAATATGTCAAGACTTAATTAGGAGAACCAGAAACTCCCTTTTTTCCATTACAGCACACGAGCAGAGCACCTCATCACTGTAAACAACAATGGCTCTGTATGTGTGCCTCTACCAGTGCACAGTTGCTTAACCCCAATGTTTTATCAGAAGGTAAGTTCACCAAAAATGGTTTGTATCGAGTTCACTGAGTACTGAAAACATTCACAGTCCACCCATATACTACCCTTTATGTTAACATCTTTCAAAATTTATTCTTAAAACAATACACACATTTTATTTCAAATGCAACATTTAGCCTATTTAAATCTTAAAGTGGGACACATATATTCTTCTAACTCACCAGTTACAGCAAAACTACAGTTTGTATCATTACCTGTTGTCTTTCCCTGGATACATCTGAGTGTATTCAACTCTGTATTTTTTGGCAAAAAGCATGAAGGCATTCATTGGTCTTTTGCACTTGTTTGGAGAAGTGGCACTCACAGTACTTGCAGTCCCTGAGCTGTGGCTTTTGCCAGCTTTGCTGTACAAAGGATTGGAGGAAAGATGTGACGATGCAGCAGAGGCACAGTTTTTACTACTGCATTCTGATCTCTCAGCATCTTGATTGTTTGCTCCCCCACAGGACAGCGAAGCGCGACGCTGGCGAGCCATGCTGCTGAGCACATACACTGCAGAGGAGTCCATCGGGGTAAAATCGTAACTGCAGGGAAAAGACAGATCATAAAGCCATCCAGTAATTTTCATGTAAAGCCCCTAAATATCTGTTCACCCTTCAGTTTTACTACAATTCTAGTATTTTGTCCTTTTTTGTGTGACATAATGATTTGTGCTCAATGTGGATGTCCGTGTGAAAAACAAAAAACGACAAGACTTTGGCAGGTAAGTTAGTATTTTCTTCAGTGTGATGAAGACAACTTTCCATGTTCTGCTATGTATTTTCCTCAGCTATGTATCTGTTAACTATACAGTATCTTAAAACTTCATTCTCTTTTTAAACACACTTCTTTCTGCTTCTGCCCTTACCATAAATCAAACCTGATCAGTGAATGACAGGTAAAGAAAGGAAAGAAACACAAAGAGTTCAGTTGCACTGACGGCAAACATGAAACCACTAGATTAAAATAAATTATATTATATTCACTTCTGTACAAATACCTTCTCTGGGCAGTTGAACACAGACTATTTTCCACACAAACCTTCCAGTGAGGTTACAGCCCTGCGCAGAGCCCCGTGACTTGGCACTATTTGATGCTGTGCTGACAAACGCCTGCCCTCTAGTGACAAAACCGCGACATTCTTCCTCGAGGTATTTGAACAGCGTACGGACTTGTTTTCATAAAATTCAACCAAATACGACAAACTCTTGCAATTTTTAGCTGACCAACAACTGCAATTAACTTCTAATCACTAAAGAAGTACTTTTACTCCACAGACTGTTTCCATCTCCAGGTGGGAAAAACACTTTTGGAAAGGGGCTACTCAATCATAAATCTAAACCACTAAGTTACCACCACAAGATAAACATAGAAGGTATATATGCTAAGGCTCCTCTTACCTATTGCCCAGTGTGGCTATAGTTGCAGGATTTATGGCCAAAATAAGGGTTTTGAAGAGCTTTTTTGTGAACACCAAGTAGAACGACTAGCAATGAAATACTGCATGTGGCAGTCCAGCCCCTCTGCAAAGGCAGCTCCTCTGTGGGACAGAACCACACAGAAGAGTGGAGCCTACACCATCCCTCATCAGGAAAGTACAAAGCTGCAAAGAAGGGATAATGCTGACCATCTTGCAGGCTATCACAAGAAAGGAGAAAGGACCTCTGTTCTACAACAGGCCAGCGCCCTTCCTATTCCTAATCTTCCCATAACACAGAAACTGAATTTTGTTTTTAGTTCTTCTGTCCTGTTATCACAGCTGCAGCTGCTGCATGCTCCTTACTCAGTCACTCCCTTCTGCCCAGAAAGACAAGGAATTTGAAGTCAGCTGGGCTGCAAATTAGTAAGGAGCCAGAAATCCAGATTTTTCAGTGAGATGTAGTTACCGTGATTCTAACAGCTAACTTGGAGTAACCAGGAGTCAAGAAAAACTCCCAGACAGCAAATGAGTGAAGCCAAGCAATCTGAACTTGTTCTATGCCAGACTGAAATCATACAAGAGCTCCCAGGGCTTGACGTGCAAAAGAGCATCTTAAATTTTTTTTTTTTTTCTGTTGTAAAAAACCGAAGTGCAACTAGATTAAAAACAGATGCTAAAAAGACACTAACATCATAGGAAAAGATGGATTTTACTAAACCTTAAAATCTCAAAATAGTATGGAAAAATCTTTATTATTTCCTTAGATTCAGAGGAATTTATGTTGAACAGGACCTCTGAAGGTAATCTGGTATAAATTCTAGCTCAGGTAAACCCCAAAGTGAATCAAACTCTGAAGTAAGGTAAGTTTGAGCTAATAAAAAGAATGCCAAAAAACAGAACACACAATAACATACTGTATTCTGTATTCATACTGATTATGAACATACTGTATTCTAGAGCCACTGCACATGCATTTACCACTAAGAAACTACTCAGATATTTAAAATGTATTGCTGCATACAAAGCATGAGATAACTGCTGGCAGACATACTACTGTCAGAAAATTGTACTAGGTTTTTCAAATATATATCCACTTTACCTGGAGAATTTATAAAGACAATATATATACTTTTACTGCTTTATCTAATCTGCCTTAAACTATCATAAAAAGAGGCTAAAAAGTTATTTCTCTCCAAGGCACTACTTTGCAGTTTAGCAGAGCACATGATTACACAGCTTTCCTAGTACTGAGTATTAATTTTTCCCTATCATGTATCTCGTATTGCCAAAACTATTCTCTCTCTCCTCTATATAATGCTTCAAATTCTTCCAGACTTAAGGTGCCTACTCATTAAATACAAGAACCACTGAGGCCACTTTATCCAAAAATTACCTTTTAAATGTATCAAAAACACCTGAATCATCAAAGTTAATGGCATCAGGGTGTCCAGGAGGTAGACACAGATCTCCAAGATGCATTTCACAGCATGGAATGCCATGCTGTACCACAGTCAAGCTTGGATAAAAAGATGACCAACCTGAAGTGGTAAAGAGTTAAATTAGACAAACGGCCAGACAATCTCTCCAGTTCTTTATTGGAGCAATCCTATATCTTGAAATCACATAATTTTATAAAAATTTTCTGATGTAGTTTCTTTCACACAAAAGAAAAATCAGAAACTCTTACTTAGGGAATTCTTATTGCAAACAGTTTATTTTTATCTCAAATATAATCTCATTCCAGCAAAAAAGGTATCAAATCCTGGAGACTTTTACCATCAGAAGTTCCATTTTTAGCAAGTGAGAAAAGCCTCCTTTATTTGCAGTTTTCCTGTCTCCCCCCACCCCAGTCTTTCTGCTTTCCAGAGCTCCATTGATATACTCAATGAAATCTTTCCTTATGAGATAGGCAGTATTCCAGGAGCTTTATGGCTTTACAGGTTTTTTTGTTTGTTCATATTCCGGATTTCTTTACAAAGACAGTAAACTGTTTCTACACCACAGCTTTTATCACTTTCATGAACAGTATGGGATGCCAACAAAATCTGCAGTCACTTTCTGAGAATATGTTAATATGCAACCAAGTGTACTTGAGGTATTTCATACCTTTATTTTTAACATAAAATGGATGATCGAGTCTGCATTCTACAGTAAGCAAGCCATCCTCCACTGTGCCAGGATCAAAAGTCAGCTTCAGCACTGACTCACCACAGGAAATGCTTTCTTCATGAGAAATCAACTTCAAACCATTGGAACCATAGTCCTGTAAACACACATACAGTTCAAAAAATTTCCCCCAAGAAAAGCATATACCTGTGCATATTCTAGGTGTATACTCATCATCATACACTGTATTAAAAAGTAACAATATTCT
>JAYDZK010000056.1:13407384-13418265 GCA_034509185.1 Euphonia xanthogaster | reverse complement strand
CCGATCTTCCTGCAGCGACTCAAATTGAGGAGAAATAGAATAAATAACACAGCAGGGATTATTTTTTTCCCCCTTCCAAGACAAGTCAGGAATCAATGAGAAATTTATTTACTGTCATTATGGCACAGATTCCAGTTTCAGCTAAAATTTTACCTATAAAAATAGAGCAAGACTAAAACTGACAATAGTATTAGGGAAAAAATAAAGGCTTCACATACCACAAAACAAACTGGAAGAGTGATAAATAAAAAACTCCTCCATCTCAGCTCAAATCTTGCAGAAAAACAAATCAAGAAGAGATTACAGAAAAACTGTAGGTTTCTTCTATGCTGCTTGGTAAATTAAAATGCCAGTGAATGTTTCTGGGCACTGGGATACAATCATCTGTACTGTATATAATTCATTTTAGAATAGCCCTTTTGCAGTTTTTGCACAGGCCAATAGGTAATAATTTTCAAATATGATTTGGGAACCACCATAGGCCAAGGACTATTCTCAGTTGGCCATCTGTCTATGGCCACCCCATATGGAAAGCTGAAAAAAAAGCTTCTGACACAGCTTATAAATGAGCCCAGAGAAATCCTGGAAAAGAGTATGAATGTTGGCCATTAGTACTAGCAAATAGTCTCAGGCACATAAAACTGCCTATGATAGGTACAGCCATACACATGCAGCCAAAACCCAATGGTACAGTCTAGCTAAGGTTGCTCAAGAAGGCACACCACCCGACCCCACAAGGACAAAGCAACCAAGAGAAAAAGAATAGAGAGCTTCTTGGTAAGTTGGATGGATTTTTCTAGATAAACCATATATCAGAACTGAGCTTCCAGCACTTTCAGAGATGTGAGGGAGCAGGTCCCAAAGGCTCACTCGGCTGCCAGGAAATAAGTCATCCACAGAAACCTGCACAGAGCATTATCCTCTCCCAAAATTTCACAGCTGCTCAGCTGAAATAATTCAATACCTTCAAAGAAGACATGACAAAGTATTCATATCATGAACTATGCTATTTTTAGACCGTCCTAATTTAATTTACCTCAGTAAGAAAAGGTTGAGTCAGCAGATACCATCACAATGACCTAGTAGAACCTAATGGCAGAGTTTTTAGATGGTCTTGATTGGGCAGCTTCATTTATGTAATAGCTTGGTCTTCATCTTTTCCCTGTTCTGCCATACACACGTAGGCCTCTGCCAGTTCTCTGGAAAGAACACAACCCTACCCACGGTATTCACACAGCCTTGGCAATGCCAGAACTGCACTCCAGCTTGTTTTGATTTGCCATCAGAGAAGGGGCAGGGCTGGGACAAAGGGGATGAGGAAGGAAGAGTGGCTGCCCAGCCAACCAGACCACTGTGTCCCAGCACAGACCTAGCCAGTCACTCCACTTGCCTTATATCCCCTCACTGCCACTGGCTCTTCACCTGGCTGCCATGAGAAAGATCATTTCGAGGGAAAGAAATGGTGTGAAGGAAAAGACAATGTTAAAATCTAATTTTCTTTGGGCTTTTCATACCCTACCAAGATTATTCAGCTTCCTTTAAGTCCATGAAGTGAGACTGTCCTGCCTGCTAAGCATCTTACTGAGCCAAAAAGTAGATTAAGAACTTGGAAACAGCCTTGGTATGTATCTGAAGGAAATACAACTCTTAGAACAATTTGAAAATAATCCTAAATTTTGTAAGACAGTCAACAGCACAGATCTGTACAGCCTCAGCATACAAACAGGCAGTTCCTCCCTGGAGTCATAGTTGACAACTGCAGACACAGGAAAGTATCTTAGAAATGAAAAAAAAAAATACAGACCCTATAATCATCACATGTATGATTGGACAAAAAGAGCTTTGAGCTAACATAAAAACTTTAGCAAGAACATGTAAAAATGTCTATGCTGTGGCAAAATGATTTCCAGCAAGCAAATGCTATCAGATGCAGTAAACATCTGATAGAAGACTAAGAATTGTCAGGTCTGTGGAGGATGACCAGAAGATACTGATTTTGCACATCTGGTAACTCTTGATACTGAGTAAACAATAACGTTTGTCAGGGCAAGTGTGCCATGGACTACAAAATGGTACAATCATGACATAACTGTCACAGGGTCACCTTACAGAAAGCTTAAAGCACCAAACATTTCAAGCAAAACAAAACCAAACCACCAAAAAAAAAAAAAAAAAAAAAAAAAAAAAAAACAAAACAAAACAAAACAAAACAAAACCCAAACCCACCATTCCAGCAAGGAGCAGAACAGTCTTTACTGAACAGAAAAGACAACATGAGGGAAGAAAATGGAGTGATCGTGGTTTAGGCTGTAAATGGTTTCACAGTACTCTTCAGAGGTTTCCCTCAGGACTTCAACAGTTGGTCACTTCTGGACCTTAAACAGGAAATCCAGAAGGGAATGAAATGTTTCAGAAATGTTTATTTCAGATGAATTTGAATTAAATCTCATGGAGCACAATGTCATTTGACATTTAAAAAGTGATGGCATCAGCAGTAGGATCAAGGAAATCTTGCTCGCCTCTGGGTTTGTGTCTTGTGATCAACTTCAGGGCTGCAATCAGATTGTTTTCCCCATAGTTAAGGCATTTATAAAAACCATTTGCTGTCATGTGGATTCTCTTCTGGTTAGTAAAACATATGAACCCATGAATGCCTCCCATACAGGATTTCTCTCAGGATTTTCTCTCTTCACTAAGTGGGGAATATTTTCAACAAACTCAATAAAAATCTTAAATAACAGAAACATCTGGTAGCTTAAGCATGGACACAGCCTAAGAAGGTAAACCCAACACAGTGTTGTTTAAAATTACTAGAATTGTCTACTTTTTATTGAAAGGTCTGTAAAAAAAAAATCAGTAACTTGATATGATTTCATTCTTAGGATTAACACCACATTTATGACATGAAGCCTGGCATGTTTGAAGTGTACATATGAAGAGATTCAGGAGAAATCCCAAGTGCTGACAGATGAAGTATATAATGACTTGGAAAAAACCTAAAAAGTGATAAGATTGCTATTGGTTAAGCCCCCCTGAATTTACCAACAAAGAAAATTCCAGAAATCATCCAGTGCCCAAGAGCAACACAATAAAACTGCTGCAACATGAAGCTGTATTTTGGGAATCAGAAAACCCAGAGTCTCTGATTATCCTAAATTTGTTACTCCACAGCTTTTTCCCAGCTATAAACTACAAGCAAATCATCAAATAAAGTAATTATGACAATTACTGCATCAACATGTTGGCTGAGTAGACAGAGCATACACATAATGTCATTTATGAAAAACAGCATGAAAGTGTTAAGAATTAGGATTTTTTTAAAAGAAATGAGCATAAATAGGTCACTTGTAACTTTAAGGTAATAGAATTAAAAGACAACAAGAATATCAACAAACATAGATTTTTATATATAAAAGTGTTGTTTATTGTAAGGAAACTTTAAATATAACCAACAATATTGAAAATATCATGACTGGCATTTATGGCCTTGATTGTAGTTTACTGCCATACAAGTAATTTTTAGCATTTTTCTTAATCACATCAAGCCAGTGCAAAATATAGGTAGCTTTTAGAGATTAAGCATACAGAATGACAAGAGTGTAGATCTTGGTTACCTGATATTTCCTTCTAGTAAAACAGGCTTTTCTCTTTTTCCCATAAATCAAAAGTACAAAGGCAAGTTATCATATGTGCAATTATTCATACCAGGTTTCTAAGTAAAAAAAAAATTACATTTGTAAATTTTGTTCAGATTGTATTTTTTTAGAAATCTGATTTATAATTTATACCATACTATATGATATAAATTATATATTGTTATCATATTATATAATCATAATTTCATATACATGTATGATTATATTAATTGTCAGAACATATCACTAACTGTAGCATAATGATTACATCAACATACACAAATATATGACATTAGAAAAGTCATTATCTAAGAAGGAAAGATGGTATAATTCAGGTGTTTGAATCAGGGCACAAGCAGCCTTCCTACTACTCTTGCAGCATCATTTTGGCAGAGCTGCCATCACCAGTACACACACTGGCTGTCCATGAACACCAGCAGACAGGTCAGTAAGCAGGACTGAAACTGGACTGTGCCTGAAACTTCCACTCACAGACCCTCACAGGCAATGAGCCCTGTGCTCATAATTGAGATGATACTCTCTCTCCTCAGTCTCAGAAGGTATCCCATGCTATTATGGCTGAACACACTTTTTCATGATGATTATTTCATGTTTTTGAAAGCAAGACATGTTAGCTTTAACAATGACAGATGTGTGCAAAGCTTTGGAAGTACCGATCTTTCAAATTAAAAACACTTTTGCACTTCCTGTTAAGGATTTTCAAGGACAAGCTTAGTTTAGCATGGCTTTTGGTATCAATCACTTCAGTAATTGACTCTGACCTTTGACAGCTAAGATTAGACTGCAGGAAGAGAGATATACAGAGATCATTTCACTTGAAACAGATTCAACAATAAAAAAGGAGAGATCTAAAAAAATTAACTAGAGAACAAGCATAAATAGAGAAGACAAAGTGCATAAATATAAAACAAGGGAGAAGGAAAACAATATAGGTTATGTATGATTAGGTAGAACATGACAATGACCCATGCCTTTGCTTAAAAGCATTAAGGTTAATTTGTCAGCTGTCCTCACTCATGTACAGAATTCATATAACTAAAAAAAATGCAGTTTATTGCAAAAATATGCAAGTCCTCTAAATTGCATAAGATATTACAATGTCGTGCTGAAACATGACATATTAAACAAAGAGGACTTTAAAACAATTACGAAATGTTAAAAACCAGATTTGGGTCATGAGCGTTACACAAAACGCATTGTCATGCTTCATCTTATGATTAATCTTGTGATTCACTACATCTGTGATAAATGCAACATAAAATCATGACAACTGTAATAGTCAAAAAGTCATATCTACTGTATATCTTCTGTAGTAATACATATAAACACTTTGTGTGCACTGATACTTTCAACATATCACATTCAAACTAACAGTCTTTCCAGAAAAGATGTAACCTTTTTGAAGAACAGAAGCTGGTTTAACAAGTTCATCACATGTGGGGTTTTTAAAAAAAAAGTCTATTCTTTAAGGAAATGCTGTGTTAAAGGACTTGATTTTCAAACGTGCTGTACCACAGGCAGTCCTCATGTCAGATGGAACCATCAATACTGAGCACTTTTTAAAATCAAGCCCTCAATTTATTGAATTGCTATTTTCTTTACTAGTTTTTCCACTGTTATAATTTAAAAAACCAACAAAAAAACCCCAAAAAAACAACAAAACAAACAAAAACAAAAGAACCACCCAACCAAAAGCAAACCAAACCAAAAAACCCCAATCCCATTCTTAAAATCACAGAAAATGCTTGGCATCTATAGGAAGAGAGACAATTTTTCAGTGGACTAACCACTACTGTGCTATATTCTCATAACAGATCTTGTTGCTCCAATGTTTAGTTCATGCACTGGTGTCAGCAATGTCCATGTTTGTTCCAAACAGAGCAACTAGCTGCTCTTCATAGTTTGCAATGTTTCTTTTCAGAATTTCCATACAAGGTCCCAAAAGCCTTTCAAACGCCTGCACATCCATAACTAAGATAAAAAGGGAGAGAAAGAGAAAGAATATTATGTGCTCATCAGTAACACACATTCATCCTGGAATTTATGATATTCCAGTGTAACATTTTAAATGACAACAGCTACTACTGAGGCATATACATTGTTCACACAGGAGGGAACTGCTTACCTTAGCAAAACCAAGATCAACCAACACACTGCTGTCTTGAAACTTCAAAAATAAACTTGAACTTTTCCTGTTCCTTATTTTGAAAATATTTCTATATTAAGATATATGTTAACCAAGAGCTTGTGAAGAAGTCTGAAGGGGCCTGGGTTCCTCCACAAAATAAAGTTTTAAGACCCATGATATTTCAAAAAGGCACAACATTAAGTGTTGTTGCTGGCTGTATCTGGGCTCTAACAGTCTATTTCCTTGCTCTTTTTACTTGCTTCCACCCAGAGTGAAAATGGTAATGAATACATATTTTCGTAGCAAATGTGCAAAAAGTTGAGGACTGTAATTCACACACAATGTCAGTGCACAGCCAACCAGAATATTTTCTTTATCTGATCACATACCGTGATCCTCTTTAGTTCCAGCCAATAGGCCAGGGAGGAAACTCCATATACTTCCAACCTACTGGCCAGTACTCTCTTGTCTCCGGAGAAATGCTCAAGATCTCTGCTGTTTGGGAAGTGCCAGTGCTTTGTTATTCAGCCATAATGGATAATAACACTCTTCCTGACCACTGCCTGTTATTCTTTCCCACCTGTTGTATCTCTGATCTCTATTGCCTGATGATCTCTGTGTGCTTCGAGTCAGGAATTTTAAAAATTAGAGAAACTTTTTGGTTACTTGGTCATCAATTCGTTATGCAGGAATGCCAAATCTATCTTTGCCGTTTACAGTTTTCCCATAGTTAGGAGCTTAACATCAGACCATGAAAAGCAATGGATGTGAAGGGTTGTCTATGAGCACAACTCCTACAGTCTTCCCTCTTCCTGTGCCTGAGACTACAGTGTGATGGGATGACTACATTAACAGCTGGTGAAGACAAAAGAATTTTTTAAGAGCTCAAGTCATGGGGATAAAAAGGCCTATGATTTTTAACAGAATTATTTCTTAGATGAGTCAGTCTACTGAGAAAAGAAACGCCTCACCTTTCTGCAGAGTATCAGACATTTATCTGATGGCTATAAGCAGTTTGCAGCAATATTCTGTACTGTCCTAAAAGAATTTTTACTTCCATACAATCAGAGAAATATTGGAGATATTATGTGTAATAGTATTTATCAATTGTAAGTGATTTTTGCAGATAAATAACACAAATAGCAATGCACGATAACAGGTGATTATAGGAACAGCCTTAAATCTTATATTCTGAGGAAAGAGTCACAACAGAAACGACCAAATAGATTAAATATCATTTGATATTAGATATAAAATGGTATTGACTAATACCTAAACACTTGACAGTGCCAAGAGCAAATGCAGAAGCAGCTCGGGGTTTGTTAGTTACAAGAGCAAGTTCTCCAAAATACTGTCCTCTTGAGCATCGAGCTATTTCTACTGCTCCATTCTCTTCTAGATCTTGTTTACCCTGAAATTTCATGTAAAGAAAGAGAGAGAAAAAAAGAGTATTAGAGGAGAGATTTGCTGAATTCAGGATTTCATAAGCAAAGTTAGTGACAATGGTGAAAAAGAAAAGGTTGTTGTTTTAGGGATGTTTACCTTCCTTGTCATTATAATCCTTACTTCTCCAGATTCCACAATAAAGAAAGAATCAGCCAAGTCACCCTGCACAGGAAAAAAAAGAAAGTGAGTAAAAAAAGGGTAAAATGTCCCTTTTAGTTTCATGGCAACATCAAAATATTTGCAACCAGGGCCTTGAAGCTCCTCTTTTTGATCCCTGTTGCAAAAGAAACCACTTTTAATTTGAAAACCATACTCTAGACACATAACAATCAAAATATCTACACAGAACTAACAGCAAGACCTTTTCATGAAAAGACATAGCTGACTGTGCCTTGCACAAAAAGCAGAGAAAACCAATGTTGTGGAAGACTTTTAGGATCCTTACTACCATTTATCCACTTCTGTGTTCCTCCCAAATTATTTCCCTTAGCAAGTTTCAGTATAAAAAGCCTCCAGGGGCTATGTGATATCCACTAATTATCCTGGGGCATGACAATCACAGTTGCCTATCCTGAAGAGTTTACTTTTGTCATCTTGAGAAGTTGACCTTATTTTAACAAGACCAAGGTGAGTCTTCAGTGCTCCTCCTTGGAAGGACACTTACAAAGTTTGAATTTCTAAGTGTACTAAAAATGTTGATTCTTTTATTTATACCAACAAAGAGGCTTGTTCTTGAAAGTATCATATGTGAAAAGTGAGCTTTTGGAACAAAATAATCAACTCTTACATTTAAGATTCATTGGTTTTGTTTATGTGAGAAAGAAAAATAGGGCTTAAAAGTATGCATTGACTATAAATAACACGATTACTGTTACCTATCATGAAAGAAAAACTAAAACTAAGGAAGAAACTGTACCTGAGCAATGATTTGTTCTCCATCTTTGTACACTTTGGTACCAATCACATCAACCACTTTTAAACGCTCAGATACCTTCATTTAAAAAAAAGAAAATGTAAGAAATATTTGGTTAACATTATGATAGCACATATTTAGAAAGCCCTTTCATATTTCTGTGAATCTTGCACAGTGTATCTTTATCTTCCTGTTTTGATTACCAATAAAAAATGAACTGCTGAATAGTATTCCAGAGGGTATAATACAGTTTTAACAGCTATTCTGATACGCTTCCATTTTTGTTAGAAGCCTTCAAAAATTATGTTCAGAAAAGCATGCATGTAAAAATATAGCCAATAAATGAAAATATTTTGAAGTTTCCCAAGTGATCGTTTAATTTTGTTGGCTAATATCTAGTAAAACCAAGCTTTGGGAAACTGAAAGTAAAGTTATGTTTTAAAACACAATATGAACAATAATAATTTATTCTAAATTAAAAACAAAAAATCAAAATTTAGTCTTTCTCTGAAACAAAAGTATGTAAACTTCTACTGTGGAGACACTTTGAATGCCAAATTTAAAGTCTTCAAGACCAGAGTCTTATCAGGTAGCTCTGACACAGCCATTAAAATAATGCAATAGAAATCTTACTTCTAAAGATTTAAGGAATGGCAATGACTCAATAAAACTTTCATACATTCTTCTCTTTTTGGCATTATTTTTTACAATGATTCTTCGGAATGTTACCCTATCCTGTAAACACAAAGAGAAAAAGAGAGTTAATTAACTGAAAGTATGTGCTAGAAAATACTTTAGATCTGGCTGTGTATGATCAAATGACCCAATTTTAGTCACTCAGTGTAGCTGCCAGCCGAGCTGCTCTCTCCCTACTGTCAGTTGAGAAAGATTCCTCTAGAGGTCAATCAGGAGCTCCTTAAGTTAACCTGAAAATCGCTACGAAAATCCCTGCAGGGTACATACTGAGTTCACCTACAGAGGGAAGAGTTTACAGCAATAAACACTGAGTGGGTAATCCAGGATATTTAAGACATCCTCAACATTGAAATGTTTAATTTGCAAAGTTTATTCATTACCCTGAGGTCCTATACAAATTACTATGTACTCAAAGAGGCTTTTAGGGTTTTGTAAAAACCAAAATACATGAGTCTGGATCTTAGGTCACAGTCCACTTTCTGCTGTTTCAGCAGAACAAAGCTCACTGCAGCCCTAAACAGCCAACTGGACATCCTTAACATTTGGCCATGAAAGTGAACCAAACAGACAGAAAAACTACACTTCTGGTGTTTTCTTCTCTTAACTTTGTGTGGCTGTGCCCTGGTGACAAGCAGAGGGAAAATGCACTGCAAGCCTTCACTGCCACAGGGGGCACTTACTGGCCAACACAACCCAATGCAATTTAAAGCCATTTTTACAGTGTCCTAAACAACCCCAGAAGTCACATGGATTATGCTGGTGAAAACCACGTTTCATTTCAGTCCTGGGATCAGTCATTAGATCAATATGTGTGTCTTGAAGACGAGTAAGTCTCAGCTTACTTTTGGGGTAAACTCAATTACCCTTGTCAAAGATGCAGGTAGCAGAACATTAGTAAATAACCTCATTTTGGAATTTTACTCTGGAAACAAAGGCATTCCAATCAAGGCACGGGAGAAAACATTAATATGTCATTATCAGTGGTTTTCCGTTTGGGAATTTGCAATTGAAATAAAATAAAACAAAATTATTTTAAAAAAAACCCTGTGTTTTATTAAACCTCAGATTTTCATCTGTGGATTCTGGAAAAAGATAGCATTGTGTTGGGATTTCTCAGGATTTCTAGAATTAAACTTTCTGAAATTATAAGGGTTTTTTTTAATGCTGATACAACATGCCAGTAAAATCTATACAAAATACAGGTTTTTTAAAAATAGCTTAAAAGAAGTACTCTACTTACCAAACCCCAGATGGAACCAGGAGAGGTAGCTATAATTGTAGCTGCTCTGGGTGTATTGTACATTAAGGCCAACTCACCAAAACATCCTCGGTTATCATAGGTTCCAACACACCTCCCAACACCATCACATTTTACATAAATATCATATGTACCTCTGTTAACAAAATATACAAGTACAGTGAGTAGAATCCAGCCCTGGCCTTTGCTAAGCAGCCTCTCACTATATTTTTTATACCATGAATTCCAAAGATAAAGCATCTGAAATACATATTTGCTTGCTTAAATGGTGTTAAATACCTTGTAAAGGCATCTCAATGACTTCTATAAATAACAAAAGTGGTCCCTCTTTAAAGGGAAGGATAGGGTTATTAGCTTTTACATTAACTCAGTTTAAAAATAGAATGGATGTACAGAGAGCTATTTATTGCCAGAACTTATTAAAAATTAAAATCTTACTTAGAATCTGTTTCTTAATTTCATTTTAACCACACTAGATACAAATGTCAAGTCTTTGCAGAAATTGCTATGATAGGAGCACTGAAATAATTATACAAGTTATTTAATATTTTAAATATTTTAAACCAGTAATTTCTAATTCAACAACTGAGATGCAGGAAACAGAAGGAATGTATCTGCAAGGCAACACAAAACCATGAAATAAATATATGCATTTTTCTAATATATTGTGCATTTCTTCTCTCCATCGTTAATTTAAAAGCTTTTTTTTTTTTTTTTTGCCTTGGGAATGCAGTAAAATCTGGTATCTTGTAAAACACAAATTTGCCAAGCCCATTGATGCTCA
>JAYDZK010000056.1:13366017-13398634 GCA_034509185.1 Euphonia xanthogaster | reverse complement strand
GCTCATAGATGTTTTTATATGAAACAGAAAGAAATTATTTGCGTGGAAGAAAATTACCTGAAGCTTTTTTATGGTATCTACATTAATCAAAATAATAATGTAAACACATCCCTGGTACCTTTCTCTTTTCCTCCATTTCATAACTCACTTGTTCAATTACATCCATAGCTAAACTGAAGACTCTGGGGGTAATTTTCTGTTTTGATGGAGCATTCAGCACCTTTTGATTCTAAAAAGTAACTAACAGAAAAAACTTACACATTCCAGTTAACTGATGTGTTTATAGACATCAGTGTACAGGAAGATTTAAAATAAGAAAATACAATAATTAATACAATTCATGTATCCTTTTTTATGAATGTACAGATTCATATGAATGTATTTCAATATTAGCACTTGTGGAGGTAAACAAAAGACTCTGTATGTGACGTATCAGTTTAAAAAAATGGCATTTCTGGAAATTATTAAATGGCCAAGAAAGCATACATAAGAGGTTACAGAAGTCAAATCTGTAAATTTCTGTTCCAAAGCTCAAAAGAAACAATTCTTAGCAGCACTGCTAAATGCTTTCATTGCCAAGAATTTCTTACCGGGTCTAGGTTCTTAAAAAGAAGGATGTCCTTGCACGCCTCCTGCAGTCTGTTCCTCTGATCATCTGTTTTGGGGTGAATAATCTGAGGGATATAACACAAAAGCTCTTAGAGTGATTATCATATAGTAGCCTAGCTGAAGGACTGAGCTAATTCAACTAAGCATTTTACACAATATTTTGGCCACGATTCATAACTCTCTCATTTCAAAACCTTCAGGATCTGAATGAACACTCAATGACAAAATGTTATCACCATAGAATTAGCAAATGAAACACTGCTATATTTAAGCTCACAAGATCTTTACACCTGTGGAATCCAGTTCATTTCTGCAAGCCATTCTAGACACCTTTATCTACACTATTGCTATCAATCTCCATTCATATTTGGGGTATGCATGTTTTACAAAAAGCACCACTGTTACATTCAGCCATTTGCCATGACTACTTCCTAAAGAATATTGTGTGAAATAGTATCTGTGTTAAATTTATATCAGAAGTTTCACAGAGTAAACAACAGATTTTACACAATCTGAGTGAGCCAGAGATTTACTAAATTACCAGTGTCTGGTTCATCTGAGTATCAATCAAGTTGTTCAACTCATATTCTTCCCAAAATATGCAATGTATAGCTGTAATACCATAAGGTAACCTTTTGGACAGTGTTATAAGCCAGAAAATTAGGTAGAATATAAACAATTAAAATTCTCTTGAAACTCATGCTATTTCATCTTAAAAGCCAAGTAGTGACACAAATAAAAGAAATAAATACAGTTCATTATTTGTCACATTGCACTTGAAAAATCTTAGCAATTTTACAGTTTAACTTTTTTTCTGCCTTTTGAAAAAGGAAACTACTGCAGAATTATGAGGACACCAAGTAAGAGTTTTTAGAAGCAGGTGCTCGCTGGGTAAATATAATTGCACAAAAATGTTTCCTTAACCATGTACCACAGGTTTGGTAATTAAGAATAATACATCAAGTTCTACATGGGCGACTATTACAAATAACTTTTAAATGTTCCTTTAACATAAACTCCCAAGAGATTCCTCAAGTATATTATAGTAACATTGTTTTTAGAAAGAAATGGTAAAGCTGTTACATTTTTCCTCCTAAATTTAATGCCTGAGAATTGAAAACGTATTTGACTCTAAGCATGAAGTACCCTAGATTCTGCGTCGTCCTCTTCCTCATCAGGGTTGTAAGCTTCTGCACACACTGAAATAAAAGAAAAAGCACAATCTTAATTCCAGTTACAGAGGTGTTTCACAAGATTTACAGAACAGAAAATTCATTGTGTGGCACAGCAATAATACACAGTAATGTAAAACATTCATACTGCTGAGAGGGTCCAGAGCAAGTCAACTCCAAACTGCAGATGAAACAAAGCTACACTTTTGTATCATTTTTGGATATGCTTGCCCTGTTTTGAAAAACTGCTAATATACTTACCAATTTCTCACTAAACTTGTTCTAAGTATCTGACCTTATGGTCAGGAATTTTTTTTCAGTATCTAAATTAATTATTCTCTTACAATTTAAACTACCCATAAAGGATGCAGAGGTTAGATCATTCCCTTCATCTGTGTGGTTCAAGGTGGTTTAGGGTGTGTTTCTTTGGATGGTTGGATGGCTGGCTCAAGGTGCTTCCTTGGGGTTTTTCACATACTTGAAAACTTTTTGTTCCTACCTACCCTTTACTTTAAAAAATACTTCTTCATTTTTTTCCTTACAAGTCCTGTTTTTTAGCTCTCTAACCATCTTTAGTGCCAATCCCTCTAATTAGCCATATCCTTATTGAAATGTGATGCTCAAACTGGTCCCAGTATTCGAACCAAGCAGAGTACTGAGTACATCAGATGAATTACTCCTTACATTTTACAAGCTATATGTCTTTTTCATCCATCCATGCCTTCTTCAATACCATGACTATGTCTATTCATGTAATATTTATGACATATATAATTTTCAAAACCCACTGCTTAACCATCTGTCCTGTGCCTGTCTATGGCTATTCTGCCCCAGTATAATACAATACCCTTATACCTGCTAAATATTACTTTATTTTCAAAGCCATTTCAAGATCATTTCCATTCTAATCCTGTTCTCTGGCATCCTTCCAATTCATTCTCAACTTTGTGACAACTGCAAATTTAATAAGCATATTCTCTAAAACATAATCCAGATTATTGCTGAAAAAACATATTAGTGTCTAAAATAAACTCTTTGTGGAATACAGGAGTGAAACAGCAGCAGCTGCTTAGGGGTTACCTTATCCAGCCAGTTGTGCAACTATATCTCATGCAACATACAAATAAATACTGCTTGAAGTTACCTAGCTTGTTTATAGGTGACTCTTGTAAGACAGCATTCAGAAGTTTTTTAAAATGAAAATGTAGGGCATCTGCTCCTTTTCTTTTATCCACACATTTTAATCTTTGTTACAGGGTATTAGATACTTCCAACAAATCCATGCTGATTGCTGTTTGTTACTTCTCTCCAGGTATTTACAAAATGAATACTTGTCTGTAATTTTTCTAGGAACAAAAATGATCTGCAAATCTGTGACAGGACTCTTCCATCCATAGCTCCTGCCTCCTTTTAAGGATGTGTTTTTCTATTTTTCACACTCGTTTTTCCTCTTCAGATTCTCAATGGTAACTGCTAACAGGGCTGGGACTAATTTAGAAAATTCTTCCAGTTCCCAAGTATAGCAAATCTGAGGCACAGCTAACCTGGGAACACCTAACACATTAAGTACTGTCTGATTTGTCCTTACTCTGTTCTAGGCTGTTTTCCATATACTCAAATAACACTAGTGAAGACCAATGTGCTTCTGGTAATCAGTAGAGCAACACTTTCCTCGAACATGCTCCTACTAAAAATATAATTCCAGAACCATTTCTGTTACTCCTCATGTACTTATTGTACACAATCTTCTTTTGTACACATTTTTGGTCTTAGCTTTTTTTTATGTGTTTTGGTTTGGTTTTTTTCTCTGCATCTTTTGATATTCTTTTGTATTTGTTCTAAATAATCCAAACTGGTTTTAATTTTGTACATGGTTCCTTCTTGTGCTTGACATAAATGAGCTTCTAATATCTCACACAGATTTATTTTACCATGCTTTTTGTCTTTCTCCTGTGCTGTCTCAATTTGCATTTTTTCTCTTCATAATTTTTCTTTGGGGAACAAACAGTTCTTTAACTTCTTTTCATGAGACTCTTTACAAAGAGGCTTTGCCCACTGTCCTCTCATATTCCCTTGAAACCTGTTGTTCTAATTCTTTTACCTCTTTCCCTTCCTGAAATCTGTAAGTCCTGACATTGCAGGGTAATTCTCATTCAATCTGCCTCTTCTCTCCCAATTCTTTAACAGTTTCTCCCTTAGAGTTGGTATGAAATATAATAGCTCCCCTTTAGATTACTTTTCCCACTGTCTCAGATTTGGTTGCAAGTCCATGGCAAAGCACATTGGTATTGTCCTTCATTGGCTTCCACCAGGTGACTGTTTATTAAAATCACTCATTTTCACCATCACCTGTACCCTGACAATAAAAATCCCCAACTACCTGAGCTTGAGTTGGGTGCTCTGTGCAATGCCAGCATAACAATGGAGCCCATGAGCTGTTTCCTATTATTATTACTCATAGAGCATCTGTATGTCCAACTCCCTCTACAGCTGGGTCACAGCACAAATATCTGAACCAAAATATCCAACAGCCTCTTCCTCCTCCCTGTCCTCCCACCACGTCTTTGCTGTGCCACTTCAGTCACAGTGTCACTCATGGATTAACATTTGGTGTCCTCTTGTTTATTCCCCATACTTCCTATGTTATTATACAAACAACTTATAAACTAGTAACCAGGCAGACCCAGCAACCTCCTCATTACCACATCCAATTAAAAAGATTTCATGGTAAAGTACATCATTGCACATATTAAACAAAGTCTTGGTCCCCCTTGTATGAAGCCAGCCACTCAACTAAAATCCCATTTTTATAAAACTTGGCATCTTCAAAAACCAAAAGAAATTTGACACAAGTCCCTCTGGAACTGAGTGAGATTCCTGTCCAGCTTACTGGAAACTGGATTTGGTCCCAAATAATTACAAATGCCCACAAAAGGAAGTCTGCAATCTCTTGAACAACTATAATATTTTAATTCTACATAAACAAAATGTTCCTAAAGACTATTTAATGGTACTACAGTTACTACAATCTTGTCAGAAATAAACTTGAGGGGATTTTATTTGAAGAGCAACAATAATAACACGCCAAGTAAGCACCAGATAACCCATCCTAATGTAAACAGCTATTTTGTTTCAGCTGTGTCCTAGTGCATGTGTGTGTACGTGGGAGCCCACAATCTGTGCTACAGTGCAGTGTGCTGCTGGGAGTATGGAGTGAGCTTCAACCTCAGGTACAGGTACCTCCTGTCCTTACCTCTATGTGAAAAGAGTTAAAACAAATCAAGAATTTCATTTAATAGCTTTGATACTGTTATGCCAGAACTGACAGGTCTCAGAGGGCCTAGCTGAACATCTAAGTCTTCCAGAACACACAAAAGTAACAGAATTTGTCTCACCCATGCCCATCCTGAATCACCTTATGTCCCTTTCATGTAGCAGGATCAGTCCAGAAAGAGAGTATTTATTCCTGAGGTATTTATTCTGGGTCAGCTTGTGTCTCTGCACATCACTCTTTGCTATAAATGCATTCAGCCAGTCTCAGTAGCTACTATCAGCAGGTTCCTTCATTAAATATTTCTTGTTTATCAGTGGTTATGGATACAATATTTAAGAACTGCAGGTTCTCCTGACTAGTGCCCATAGGCCCAAATTCTAAATGGAATTTGAAATTTCTAATTTATTCTTATCATCTATAATAAGAAACTTACTTTTCTGGTTACAAATCTGTACTTATTTTGCCTTCATTTGGGTAACAAAGAAAATACCAATGCTGTGAATCTGCTGGTTCAGATATAAAATTTCCTTTCCTTTATTTCTTATTTCAGTAACACATTTATTTCTAAGTGCATACCACTAGATGTCTCATGGAAAAACTTGATACATTTTATTTTGCTTCTTAAAATACCGTTACTGACATTACTATGGTTCACTGAATTTTCTTACGTGAACACTGGGACCTGGCACAGAGAGTCATCTAGAACTGAGATGCCTTCCACACAGCCATGCATCACCTGCACAAGTCATCTGGATTCCAGGTACAGTCAGTGGAGAGAAACAGGCAACAGGCACTTTTACAAAGTGATTCTTCTGACCTGTATTACATGCCCAGACTAAAATGAGATTAATTAAAAAGATGGTTTATTGGTTGAGGCAATTCCTATCCCTTCTGAGATGAGTCTAGCAGTTACAACAAGCTGCAAGACTGGTTTCCCCCTCTTCTCCATTTAGTATGTGTTTCCTGGAAAACAAAGGAAGTCATCCTCTGATGAAGATGACAGGCTGCTCATGCAGTAGCACGCTTTCTGTATTCATTTCATGTATTCCAAGGAGAGTCTGTGGTCCCCATCTCTTTTGCCTAAGGCACCATGACCATGACTAATGACTGGCACCACAGACATTAATTATTCTGACTGACTGCACGCTGCTGGTGGCTGAAATACTCACAGTGTTCAATATTTTATTTTTTTACCTCTTTAGCTCATTCCACACCCCAACAGTACTCAGTACACGCTACTTTACCATGCTCAGATGCCCTGCCATGTTTTGCTATATGCCACTGCTGAATGCAATATTCACATCATTGCTCAAAAAGCAGTCCTACTACTATTCTTAGGGACATATTTCAACCCACACATAATTGTGGCATTAAAAAATAGTGGTACAAACACTACATACTTCTCCACTGGTTGCTAAGCTCAGCTAAGTGAAATTAATTTTTTGTTTCAGTTTTTCCAGCAGAGGGTTATGTTTCACATATAGTTCCCCAAGATGGACACAAATACCAACAAACCCAAATACATCAAGACAAAGTATTTGTAAGAAAAATGAACTGTCAAAAGACAGTGTATAATGAAAATACACACGCACTGAAATATGTGCACTACTCTAGATGGATTGCTTTGTCAGCAAGACAGAGGTAGACTTTGATAATTTCTAACTCATCACTCCAAGTAAAGTCAATTTTCTAGTTTTCACCTGGTAAATATGCTTTACATTCAAAATCAGCAGTACAGTCACTCCAGCCATGAATGAATTCTAAAATGAAAATTACCATACAGTTGGCAATTGTAAGATCAGAAAACATGTTAGTCATGCTCTCTTGTTCCCTAGATGTGACAGGAAATGAGGCTATCAATAAAGAAATCAGTGAAAATTCATATATAATCACTGAATAATGTAATCAAAACATGGCAGGGAAACCAATCAATATATGTGTATTTTTTCCTAGCTACAGAACTCCCAAGTCATAAATTGTATTAGAAAGAATTTTTCAAGAGAAGAAGAGCTGTGAAAATATTTTTTCATCACATTCATATCAAGACTACAGTTTTGCCAGCACGACTATCAGGCTGGAGCATGGAAACAGACCAAGACCATCTCCAGCTGCTGTAGCTACACCAGCATGTCATACACCCCTACAAACACCCCTGTCTATGCCAATTCCCTCACACAGTAAAAACATCACTTCCCCTGTTTAACTGTGTGGAAATTGCTAAGGTGACTTAATAACAGTGTGAGATTTTTCCTGTTTTGTTGGGATTAACTTCTCTTGCATGAGAAATATGGTACACAGACACTCCTTGCAGAGCAGGTGGTAGTTCTAAACTAAACTAGACAAATACTACTGGACCTCCAAAGTTTCTGACATGGAAGTCTGTTTTCTGACATCCCACCAGTTCCTACCACTAGAAGAATTCGAAAGACAGCCCTGCACCCCAGATCTCCAATTCCATAAGTAGTTTTTATTCAAACAAAAGCAAACCTTTGGGGGTGGCAGCAGTGAGAAATAACCAGTCATGGTCTCAATTTCAAGGCTTAGAGCTATCAAGTACCAGTATTATTTCTGTCTTCCTGGTTTTGACTGGAAAGATCTTCCACGTGGAAGATGCAATTGAAGAGCTGTGAGCAAAGATAAGGGTTGAAGAACAGCCCAGAGAAAGGTTGCTCAACCCTCTCATCTATCTGAGTGCACAATGAAATGAGACAGATAAAATTTATCTGATTTCCACACATGATATAAGGCAATACCAAATGGCTCTGTGCTTAGACCCATTGGGCCAAACCCTGGAACTATTTCAAGAATTTTAGATTACTTTGAATATAAACTAATTTGGAACAAAGCATGCTCACTGGGGCTATCACTTCCCATGATATTATCAAAAAAGTCTGTGAAGTGCCTACTCCTGAGGGGGTCACTAAACGGAAACTTTATCTAGGCATAATTAGGTGAATACACAGAATGCCTGACACCTTGCAATTCTGTGTTATTACCCTTTCAGACATAAAACATTTACATTAGAGACGCTATCCAAGCTGGAATAAAAGTATGTACACTCAGAAAAAGTGGTCTGGCAATCAGAGAGACATGCATATCGTAGAGATTTCCTCATACACAACAACCCAAAAATAAATTTCCCCTCCAATCCACATGACTTAGGTGATAATGAATTTTGAGCAGTCAACTACCTAGCACAAATAACTAAGTGCTCAGAATGTCAGTGTCAAAATCTGAAGCTGGATAAAATCCAGGCAGCTTGTTTCTTCTTAATTATCAGGAAAGTGGTCTTCAGTTCATTAGGCAGGAACTGACTGAATCAGTCTTGGGAGCACTGCCAAGACAGTCTGTTTCAGGATCAGCTACTCGTGAAGGACAGTTACCTACTCTTGCTGTCAGTGCTCAGACTGCAATTCTCCAAACACTGCCTTCATAGTCATCACCTACCAAATACCAAGGTTGTGCTCAGCTACACAGCTCAGTAGCAAAACCTGCATTTTGCCAGAGCTGGGAGACCTTGCCCAGCCTGCACTACACACTTGCAAGAAATCAGAGTCACACAATCAACTTTTCTACAGCATTTTCTCGTGGCCATCTGCTACCAGTGCTATTTCTAACGTGTTAAACGACAAGCTATTTCCTCAAGCATTTCTGAAAAAGTATCTAACATAACAAGTAGCATCTTGAATGAGGTCCATGCCAATAGTGAGTCATAAAACCTCCCAAGGATTCTCTTTAGAAGTCCACATGGGCTTTATTCATATTTCAAAATTTCTTGCAATGAAGCAGAAGTTTCATCAAGATTCTACTAATCACTATGAAAGCCCATTTGAAGAAACATGAGAACCCCCAAAAAGAAATTTTTTGATAACTTTATCCCAGTTGAGTTATTCATGTGTGGACACCTTTGCACAAGTGTCTTAACATTATCTAGTATGTAAAAGTGATAATTGTGACGTGTTAGACCACAGTGCCTTCCTCTGCTTCAAAGCACTCTGGATCACAGCTAGCACACTCATTGCTGGGTCAAAGATGCACACGACTCCCTGAAGTCATAGGGGTTTGAATCACTAAGCAGGCTCCTTCACAGAAGCTATCCATTCAAACTTCAGCACAAGGAGCTGAAAGAATTCCCTATTTTTAAATAGGGCACCAAAAAGCAGCTTTAACTGAATTTCCCTAAGGACTTCCACAGTACTTAGTTCCTCTTTCTAGTCCTATTTCAGTTCTTTCAACATCTGTGCAATTTATCATGATGGAGCTGAAAAAAAACAACCCCATCCAGGGGTCTGGCTCATGGAGGGAGACAGTTTTGTTTGATGTCTCAGGAAATGCTTGGTTTCATCTGTCTGGCTAGTGAAAACCAGCGCAAACATGCATTACAGTGTCCAGAACACTGCAGGTAGTTATTAAACAATAAAATCATCACAAAAGTAAATTTACTTCCACTAGAAGAGTTTGCCAATATATATCATGCACTACAGTACTTCCTCCATAAGCTTTCCCACTACAGCATAAGGAGCAGCACAACATACAGCAACATACTGTACTCTGATGTTGACTTGTGTAACCTTCTGTTCCCATTCTCATACAAGCCCAGCAGTTCACAGTGCTAGTGTGTTATTTGGGATATATATAAAATATGCATAAACATTTGACAAGGTCTGAGCAGACACAGAGCTCTCTGCATACATTTCAACTTTATATTTGCTAATACTACAGAATAGAAACAGAACACAGAACTGCACCCAGCTCTTCCTGCCATATTTAGTATTTCATATCAAACCATCCAGTGATGTGATTACATAGTACCTCACTCACAGATATTTTTTCTTATTGAGAAGTCAGCATGAGGATGATATCAGAAAGACAATTATTTGCCCACTACAAAAGTCATCTCTTATGTACAATGTGAGCAAATATAAATTGCATCTGTTAAAAAACCACATTCTGAACAATGCAACCTAACACTTGCTCATTTTGTTAGCCCATTTAAAGAGGGTTAAAAACAAAAACTGTCCGGGACAGTGGTAGCACCTTTCAGAAAATGTATTTAGGGGAAAAGAACCTGCTATGTAGACAACAGCTGGAAGACAGGAGTGAAAATACATGAGAAAATCTGTGTCAAGGATCTGCAAAGAGTTACAAAGACTAAAGACACAAAAAGGTGTTGGTTGTTCTATGAAAGCACATATTTATGGCTGTTTTTTGTGCTAGTGTTTAAAGACAAAAACAAGATCTGATATCTATAAAAAGGATGTAGTGAGGGGAAGAAAATGGTTACAAAGAAAATAATCACTGATAACTGGAGACTTAAAGATATTAAAAGATTCAAAAATCCAGCAAAATATTTCGTTAGGGGAGACAACAGAAGATGACCTCCAAGACTCATGTAAAGAGTGGCTGTAGGGAGAGTAGAGACAAATCCAAAACTATCAACCCTGACAAGCTTATCTCAGTGTCCTGCCAGGGGATTTGACCAGTTTAAAACTTAATTAAACAGATAAGGTGAAAAACCTGCCAATAGTAGGTATTACAGTATGATAGTATGGTACACAGTACAATCTATCATCCAGAAAAATGGAGAAGGTGCACATAATTCCAAACCTAGAACACACCTATGACCCTTTGGAATGATGTCCAAGTCCTAAGTTCAAGAGTTCTTCAGCACCACATGCCAAATCCTGTGATCCCACATACTGTGAAGATTTGGTCTGGGCAGCTAAGGGAGGGCAAAATTCAATCTCAAACAGGCTTCACAGAAAATCCTGCAGCCATATGGGATTTAAAACAGCAAGCTGAGAATAGGCACCTAAAAAAGAGGTGGAATCGTCTTTTTTGAAAGAATGGTTGCTATAGCAAAGTTACCTTTGGTTTTCACCCTGTGGGACCAAGGGAAGGAAGCTTAAACCCACTTTTCCCATTTTCCAGAATTGCCCTACATTCTACATTCCAAAGTACTCTGTAATGAGATGCTCCTCATTCCTCCTGGGCCCAGGCTGCTAGGCAAAATGAAATGAGAATAAGCTAACGGCGCTTGTCTCCTGGAATTTTAGCATGCTGATTTTAGGTATGTTGGCTTTGGTTGAATGGGTAAGTCATGCTCACATAATCCTCTATAAGAAATATGATAAACCAAACTTACTAAACAGGTTCCAGATATAACAGGAAGACAGGTAGACAAAAAACATTAGAGAAAATATTTCTGCCAAGTTTTGAAACGGTTGGTTTTGAACATCTGTTTTCTCAACAATTCCAAAAAATAAAGTCAACACTTCATGCTGACAGGGTTCTTTTCAAATAGCCAAAGGAAGTTCAGAAGACAAACCAAAACTATGAAATAATATATATGCTGTTTTACCTTTTCGTAGTCAAAATATAAAGTGCTGCAATGAAATAATACTGGTAACTACACACCAAGGTAAAAAAGCAAGTCCCACTCAGCCATCAGGACACGCTCGCCTGCAGCTGTAACACCAGACAGACCACTGTAACAAGCCAAAAAATGGGCTACAAATATTATCACTCCAAGAACAGGGACAATAATCACCCTGAAAACACAGATTCCCACAATTATATTTTAATAATAGAAGTTGTCTGTAGCTGCATGACTCCTTAACACTCAGAACAAGAAAAAACGCACCGAGGTCTCACAGAACTAATCTTTTTCTAAGAGGAAAAGAAACCCAAGCCTCCACTCATTCAGCTAATGACCTGTCACTACTTGAAACTAGTATATCTCAGAAAGTCCTTAGTCAATGGTAAATGCAGACAGTGCACTCTGAGGACTTAAAAAAAAGGGGCTTTTTTTAATTTTCAGGTTTCTAAACACCCTCCCACTCCTCCCACACATAGACATTTGGCACCATTATGAACTAAATACTACTGTATTCAAAAGACTAAATGGGTAAACACACAAACATACCTATCTTTTTCCTGCATATTGTGAAACCAGTTTCATTTCTTCTTCTGTCTATGGACCTTGCAGAATTCCACAGTGCTGTTTCACTCCATTTTGTTCTATACTATTGTAAGAGGATGCAGAATGGCTGGATGAGGTGTCATCAGCACACACAGGATGCTCCAAGGTATATTACTCTTTTATGATGTTCACTATCCCTTAACCCCATTTTCTCAGTATTTACTTAAAACCACTCTGCACTTGAGGAAAAGATGAACCCCAGGAGAATAACATACACATACAGGAGGAGTTCACTGATGAGTACTTGACAATATGACATCAGACAGCATCAGATTGACAGGACAGTTGGTTTGGACTTCCCAGTCTATGCCATTCCTAAAGGACTGTGATGACAAAAGCATCCTTCTCCACCTGCAGCTGATCAAGAAAGATTGAGCTTTTTCCCCCAAAGAAGAAATTACTGAATTGTACGAATGCCCTCCTGACTTCTGCAGCAATTTTTTAATAATTACATCACATTATTTGGAAAAAGCTGAGCACACCTCCACAAATACTTTCCTGCTATATTCCAGTATTGTCCCTTTTCTGCAGACTTTCTTGTCTTACACAAACCTCAACTCCTAGTCTCTTGCCTTAATACACAGGATCTCCACTGGAACCAGCTCTTGCATTCTCCTACACAACCAAGACCTCACACCATTTCAGCAGAAAATTAAACTGTAAGGCAACAGGAAAAAGCACATGAGTGCAAATACAGCAAATTTCTCAGCAATTGAATCCATATCAGAAAACCTCTGAAAAAAGTGCACTTGTCACTTTGAAAACTAAACATAAAATATGTGCTTCTAACTTAGTTTCCTCTGGAAACTGTGCTGTGCATGCAAGAGATCTATACTTTCAAGAAAACCATACACATGTGAAAATATTTATACTGAATGGAAGAGAGGAAATCTTTTTATTTCTATTTTTACTTCATGAGAGAAGAGATGTAAGCTACAATTCCTTTAAATTTGAAAAGGCAAAATACTGAAGATCTTAACCTGAGCCAAACACTTCACATTTACTGAAACCAATATCCTAAGAAATCCTGTATCCCAGGTAACCACTTCTCACAAAAGCTCCTAGAATTACAGCACAAATTAGAGTTAACATCACACTTTGCCAGGTGCTAGAATTCAGGTTTATAGCTCTTTTCTCCCAGGAAATGAAGTACCTACAGCTGCTTTTCAGCAAAAACTCTGTTAATTACCAAAGAATAAATGAACCCTTATTGTAAGACAGAGTGGCATCAAGCTTCTTTGGCCAAAACTATTATTTGTTACAGAATGTTCTTTTAGAGATCAAACTTAGAGGGAATAATGAAGGCCATAGAGAAAGATGAAGGAACCCCAAGGAAATTCTATTCTTTTATAAATGCCCCATCTGTAAGCAGAAGTGCTAATGAACTTCTTGATTTAATTTGTATACAGTTCCCTCCAGATTTCTGGAAATTTCAAGTTTAATGATTAAATAATCATTCAGTGTAAAAGTTACCAAGATAATAGCACAACTAGGAGATAGCAGAAATATTCTGGCTGAATGAGCCACACTGAGTTGAATGAATCAGGCTGTTCAGGTACTCACTGTTGGTATGCTAAATAAAGCTATTCTAATTATAAGGAAATAGAAAACAATAAAAAGCAATAAAAATTGAAAGCTGCAAGTGTTGAAAATAAGCAGTGCCATGCTTAGAATACTGTGACAAATAAATGTGAAGGTACTACACTTAGTGCAAACACTTATAAATCAGTGTGGGTTTTTTATACTCTCAGGGGCCTTTCAGTGGGCCAACCTGTGAAGTAAAGGGAAAGTTATTTACAACTAGCTGAAGCTCCCAAAGTTGCACAGTACACACAGGCCAGTGTATAGATGATTCAGGTCTGGTGAATATTTTCCACCTTAGACATGCACAAAGAGAAATCAATAATATGAAGAAACAGAAAAGTCTGGATAATAATGGAATATACAGAAGAATGACCATCAAAATATGGAAAAGCTCCAGGAACTGCAAAGAGTCAGATGCATAAAAGACAAAAATGCTACTGATTGTAGCTCTGATCATGCTATTGGTGTTTGTGTGCCCCCAGTATTAGAGGGACCAGAGTTCATTACTGCTTTATGGTAAAAAAACTTCTTCTGTGTAGCTCATTTGAAACTATTTTCACAGAAACAGATTGGAAAAGACCTCTGAGATCATCAAGTCCAGCCCCTGACTGGTCACCACCTTGTCAACTAGACCATGGCACCAAGTTTCATGTTCCCTCTTTTCTTGAACACCTCCAGGGATGGTGACTCCACCACCTCCCTGAGCAGCCCATTCCAGTGTTTAATAACCCATTCTGTGAAGAAATCCCTCCTGATGTCCAAACAAAACTGTGTCCACTAGCACAGCCTGAGGCTATGCCCTCTTTTCTTGTTGCTAGCTGCCGGGGAGAAGAGGCTGATCCCTTCCTGGCTACAGCCTCCTTCAGGGAGTTGTTGACAGTTATAAAGTCTCCTCTGAGCCCCCTTTTCTCCAGGCTGGACACCGCCAGCCCCCTCAGGTCCTCCCTCCTTGGACTTGTGCTCCAGACCCTTCGCCAGCTCCGTTGCCCTTCTCTGGACATGCTCCAGCCCCTGGAGTAGAGAGAGCCAACACCGAAAGCTGCTTAATATCTTAATATCTTGGTGTAGATTTGGTAAGCCAGTGCTACAAAGTGTCAAACACAGAAGTTTCATCCATATTACAAGACTTGGAGCTCCATGGGTTCCACTGGTCTCATCTTAATCATGACAAGTGTGGAAAAAGACCCTTTCTCGAGGAGTCATCTTAGGAACCACATCCCAATCAGTTTTGTCCCAGAGAGGCACAGACGGTGCTTGCCCCGGCAGTGACCAAGAGGGTCACTGAAACCTCAGACACCTGAACCAGGTGAGGCCTTGGTGGCTTTCTCTGCTCCACTCCCACGCAACACGGGCACTTGATGCCTCCCCTTGCTGAATTTAAGAGAACAGCAAATAGAGTATTCATCAGGAATGCATCACTTTCTAAGCAATAAAAATAGTTCTCATACGGATCAAAGATGGAATTTAAACTTCTCAATTTAAACTTCACAGCAACAGACATAAATTAAAAAAGACACTTCTGCTGTAAACAAAAAGAATGGGATCCACCATGCAGAAGAAAATCTGCCTAAGCAGAAAGTGGCTCACTCTGCAGAGTGGCTGCAGGATCAGACACCTCTCTGTACTTGTTACAGCTTGTGCTATAACCCACTCCTCCCTCCAAGGACAAGAGAGGGTCAGGTATGGAGTCCCTCCAGGTACTGCCATGGGAAAATAATGTGTGATCTGCAGTAAGGAGGATGTATAGAGACACTGTCAATAGTCACCTAGAGTATTGCCCACAGAAAAACACAATAATTTATTGATGATAGCAAAACTATCTAAAATAGGCATGAATTCCTACTGTAACACATGTAGTGAGAAACAGGCTTTTCATATTTTCTTTTATTCTTTCTCAAGAACAGTTAAAAATAAAGTGTTTCTTATTATACTGTCACCACTGAAAACCTAAGAAAAGGCTCAGTGTAACAGGGAAGATAAAAAAAATTCAGTGAATTGTTGATGAAATTTTAAGATCTTCCTCATCATATAAACCCATTCATAACTTCTCAGCAAAATACACTCACCTTTGAAAACTAAAATTTTTTTAAAATCAAACCTTCATTAAAAAAGTATAAATATTGCAACAGGTTTCAGTGAGTACAGTAGAAGGCCCCAAGCATATTTTTCAGTCCTCGTGAAGTTAAATGCTTTTAGCATAATATATCCATAAGGGTGAAGCCTGATAATGATTCTGTGACTCTTAAAGAATTAGGGACACCACATAAAAGCACTGTACAGAGAGCATGGTAGCCTGTGGGACACAAAGAAGGGCAGATATGCCAGAGATAAAGACTTTGCTCCCTCATGCTGGTGCATCTGTTCCCCCCAGCATCTCTGTTAGAAGGTAAAGAGATACAACAGACAGTTCCCAATACATGTCTGTGTCTGCCAACTAAAGGATCAATGACTCAACTGGAAAACAGAATAGCAGGTCTTCATTGCACACAATCCTGCCCAAAAATAACAGGACAACATGAATCATGCCACTTCCAGTTCATTTTGTGCAGAACACAAAATTAAAACTTAGGTTAAACCCCCCCCCCCCCCCAAAGTTATGATGCTAAACATTTGGTTGTTAGAGAAGTTGTACATGCACATCCCTGATAGCTGGTAACAAATTGCTTCCATTAATCCAGCCAGGCCAGGGTTATTCCTTCCCAGCCCATTATTCCTTTCCATTAAAAGCTTACGTACACTGTGCCCACCTGCACCACTGTGCAATTCCACAACCCGGTCATTAAAGTGTGCTGATTTTACCCTCAGGAAGGAAGGACAGTGGTAGTTTTAACTTTGACTCATGAAACCAACACCAGGAAGAAAAATAGAGAAGTTTCACGAAAAGAAGTATTTGTTAAAAATGGCAGTTTGGGAAGTAAATACAGAGCTCCTGCTGGCACCACTCGTATGATAAATGCACTAAGAAACCCAGAGGTTGGGTGTGATTGCAACCAGTCTATAAATACAGACAATTCCAATTGCTCATACAAATAATGCCTTTGCAAATGATCCCTCGGTCGTGTGGTGTGTTTTGATTAAAGAGCCCTGCATGAGAAGTGTGAAATGAATAGAAATGCCCCTGAAATTTGCTTCCTGTCTTGCACAATACAACCACCTGCCACCTCAGCCTCCACCCAAGTGAGCACCTCCTTTCTCATTCAAATTGATGGGACATATTTAGTGCTTGCAAAAAATAAGGCCTAGTTTGGAATACAAAGGTCTAAAAATTCATGATAGAAAAGGTAACTCATGCTCAGTCAATTATAACTTTTGGTGTAGAGGGTTTTTTCCTACTTAATAATTGAACCTTAATGCAAAGCTTTTAAAGATAAATTTTAAAGCTATTTTGTCACATATACAGCTCTTAAACTAAAAGTCACCCAACATTGAAACTGACTTTGCTTTAGCTTTGAAAATGTCACAGATATTGATAAAACTTCCTCCAACTCCAAATAAGAATGACATTATGGTCAGACGTGAACAACAAAATAGTGCATCCTAAGAATTATTTGCCAGAGATTCATGGATATGCCAGAATTTTGGGTATTATTGGTATTTTTAAGTAATCAAAATTATAAAAGTCCAGTTACCTAAAGAATCACAGAATCATTAAGGTTGGAAAAGACCTCCAAGATCATCAAGTCCAACCTTTGACCTAATACCACCATACCCACTAAACATATCAGTGTCCCACATCAATTCATTCTTTGAACACTTACAGGGACTCCACCACTTCCCTGCGCAGCCTCTTCCAATGCTTCACCACTCTTTAGGTGAATCCATTTTTCCCAATATCCAATGTATAATTCCCCTGGTGCAACTGAAGGTCATTTCTCCTCATCATTTGTGACCTGGGAGAAGACACTGACCCACACCTGGCCACAGCCTCCTTTCAGGCAGCTATAGAACCAGTCAAGTCTCCCCTGAGCCCCCTTTTCTCCAGGCTGCTTCCCCCAGCTCCCTCAGCTGCTCCTTGCAGGGCTTGTGCTCCAGACCCTTCACCAGCTGGGTTGCCCTTCTCTGGACATGCCCCAGCACCTCCATGCCATTGTTGTAGTGAGGGGCCCAAAACTGACCACTAGTGTGTCCTTGCCAGTGCCAAGTACAGGAGAAAAGAGTTTTTTAATAGAATAAAAACATTCGGTACCTTGATAAACGTTACTTTTTTCTTTTTTTATTTTTTGTGAAAAGTAAAGTCAGAATACTCTTGAAAAATTTGCAATTCAAACCAAGCATTTCAAACAAGTGCCAGTGCACTATATCACAATTTCAATTGTTTCCCCCCCACAACTTGATCACCAAAATAAAAAATAAAAATTAAAAAATAATTTGGGAAATCATCACCACAACAACTGACAAAGAAAGCCAGTTGGCACCCCTGAGACTTTGTCTGCACAAGGTCTACTCAGAAAGAAACACGTAAGAAATTCTCTTTAGAAAGTCAGAATACATAAAAGAATGATAGCATGTGACAAAATGGCTTATGGCTTTTAGGCAAGTATAGCAAATACCATTACTTAGTGGGTTGTATCTACTGTCATATTTTTTCCAAATTAATACTGTTTTTAACAAAATCATGAACATCGTGTTCCACTTAAAGCATCTCTCTACACCAAAGGTTACACACTATATTTTGCTAGCTTTACCTTGTTTAAAAAGCTGGAAAACATAAACCATAAGGTTGTGTGCCATTCAATTAAGTGCTTTATATGTAAATTTCTCAGGACAGCTTTTTGTTCTACATTAGGTGACAGTAATATCCCATTGTTGTGGGGGCCAGAGCATCTACAGGAATTAAATTATTCCTGTTGCTTTTAACTTTAAATCTACAATTTCTTGACCATTCCACAGTCAAGTTCTGTGCAGAAGGTTTTAAGCAACTGGCTGCAGAGTCAGGTGAGAGGATACCACGAGCTGCACAATAGCATCAGCAGGTGCAGAGTGCCAGCATGGAGATATACATAGCTAACATCTGTGTCAGACTGCAGCAAAGCAGCCTCTAATAGCAGGCAGTCTTTGTCTCCTTTATGCAGCACAGCTTTTGTATCATCACATGTTTTATCTTCCTTCCCTTTCAGGGCAGGTTTTCTGCAGAGATGGGAATGTGCACAGTGCAGGCAGTGAGGGTGTCACACCCAACAAGCACTGCTGCTGGGCACTTGGTGGTAGGCGTACCACAAAGGATCTGAAATCCCACTTAATTGTTCTTTTTGACTGCATCAAGCACAGGCTTCCTACTCCTCTCTTCCAGGCCCTTGCTAACCCAGTGTATCAGCTATTGTCACACTGTGTTACTCCTGCCTCTGCTTTGCTACTGTGACAGCTGCATGACCACAGCTCTCCAACAGTATTTCAGTATTTTTTGCACATGGACTGTATTTCTTGAACTGACCCATAAGAACTGTACCACTTTCCCTTCCTCATTCTTGCAACAGACCAGTTTCCTGGATGGCATATCAAAGAAGCCAACTGTGTTGGTCTAATAAGCCCCATACACATGAGGATGAGCTATGGGGCACTCCATACTTGTTCTTCCTACATGGTTTGACTTGCACAGCTAAGAAATTCAATTAACAAAATGTACAGCCTTCACCAACATGCAATAACATATTCGTGCCACTGGGCACTACTGAACCACAATGGCAGTTCAGATTCTCCGCTGTAATTACTCACGAACAAACTGATCCCAGGAGCACACCTCAAGAAGATCTTTTAGATTAGGATCTCATCTTTTTCAGTGTAATTATGCCACACAGTAGGCGTAAGTATTTCTCTTTTTCCTTCTTAGCTATTTCACATTTGAAATATTCCTTCACTAACCATGAGAAAATATGATTGATTCTGTGATAGGCCTAAAAATCCTACAGAACAGTAGGTAAGCATTATACAGGGAGACATTTCTGCAATGTTCTTTATAAATACATCCACACACATTTTTGTCTGCTGTTGGCTGATTCTTTGAGTTCATCTATTTGAGCCTAAACCTCAAAGTCGTGATGGCTGACATTCCCCAGGAACTTATTCCCAAATGGACAGCATAAATGGAGCAGTTTTTTTAAAATAAAGAATAAGATTAGTGCTTATCTTCTCAGTAAGGAAAATGCCTGAAAAATTTAATTGTGTCCTACAAAACTATCCTTGATATTAGTATATCACTATGATGATATATTGTTATACGTAATATATTACTGTGATGGGATAGACAAAAAAAAATTAACAAAAGAGTAAGTGTACTCAGCTCAGGACCAATGAGAATAGGGGTGAAAGTAGTCCCCAGATCAACACTAGCAGAAAAAAAATGTTGCTCACAGGCTAGGATATAAGAGACTAGAAAGTAATTATTATTTAGGACTTCCCCCTTTCAGTGTTCCAAGTGCCCAGCTCAGAGAACACAGTTTTGCTACAGTACTGCTCCAATCAGAAGCTGTATTTCCAGAACTCAGGCTGTGACAGCAGGAGAGAAAAGGCTGACAAGCAGGCATGGAATTTGTGCCTTAAAAGATGCACTCATCACTTACTAGACTGCAAGCAAAACAATGGTAAGGATATAAACTCCCAATTTTGTTGCAGTGTGTAGATGTTGTTCAGAGGGAAAGATGGTGTCAAAGACTGACTGAAATTTTGAGTTTAGGCTGATGGGGGTTCCTCTTCTGTGACTGGTTTTTTGAAAGTGAATCTCCACATTCTCATTATTTTCTCATGTATCTAGAGGGAAAGAGTTAGTGTTTCCATGCAATCTCAGGTTTAACAAGAAAACTAAACAAGGCTTTAACATTTCAATTTAATATTCCCTCTGACAAGTTCATTTTTCTTTATTTTCTCATGGAGTTCTGTTTCCTATTCTATGTAATAAATACATACCATTTTCCTCATGAATGGATTGTGGCATTGTAGCAAAGAAAAATTGTAGCAATTTTTCATTCTGGCATGCTCATTATAATTCTTCACAATAATTGTGAAGACACCAGAAATCAATCTTTTTCACTTTCACACAAAATTGTTATTAGAACAAGAAAAGGAATTATTCACCTTAACCTCTTAAAGATGCATTCACATTAATACAACAAATACTGTAATTCCATTTTGAACAACTTGCTAAGTAAAACATGCCTTGTCTTACTCATCTTTTATCCTTCAGAATAAATCTTCTATAGCATGAAGGTCAAACCACATGAAGTCACAGATGGAACGGAATTGTTTTGGAAAACTGGTAAGCAGGTACAACAGCCTACAGATTCATGCTCTATCAGTTACAGTGGAGGAAGCATATCTCCCTAACCTAACAACACAAGTGTGGAAGAACAACATAGCACAGCAGCCAAAGAGAACATTATCAAAGACACAGACACTGAAATATTTTAGAGAAAAATGATGCAAACTATTAAATAATGACTATCAATACACACCTGCTCTAAATTTATTTTTAAATCTTTTCTCTTTTCTTCAGCAACATGGATACAATCTCATTAAAAGAAAAAAAAAACACATTACTTTATTTGTTTCAAAATCATGAGTTATGAGCATCCTGATAAACGCATTTGAAGATTATGAACTTCTCTGATCGTGTGTTATTTGGATCTCTGAGATTATCAATAATGAATGCATACTCAGAAGCAAGTTAAAACAGAAAACACAGTATGACTGTTGAGGTTTAAGAATTTAGTGTTCCCACTGAGAGTCTCCAAACCAACAGGCCATTCACTCTTTTCTCTTCTCCCTGCAGGGAGCTGGAGAGGAGAATTGGAGGCAAAAAAGGTAAAGATCATGGGTTGAGACTAGAGAAATTTACTGGAAACAGAAAAAAAGATAAGGAAAGAACAGTAACAGCAACAGTATTAATTTAAAATGTGCACAAAAAAGAGGGAGTGAATCACATGCAAAAAGTGCTCAGCATGGAGCTCAACTTGACTGCAGTTGCCCTGACCATTGCCTCCGGCTCAGAACCAACATTATCCAAGCTCTCCCTCTGACTCAGAACCGGTGTTATCCAAGCACTCCCTCCGGCTCAGAACCGGATCTATCCAAGAGCTCCCTCCAGCTCAGAACCGGGGTTATCCAAGAGCTCCCTCCAGCTCAGAACCGGCGTTATCCAAGCGCTCCCTCCGGCTCAGAACCGGCGCTATCCAAGCGCTCCCTCCGGCTCAGAACCGGCGCTATCCAAGCGCTCCCGCTGGCTCAGAACCGGCGTTATCCAAGCACTCCCTCCGGCTCAGAACCGGCGTTATCCAAGCACTCCTCCGGCTCAGAACTGGCCCTATCCAAGCGCTCCCTCCGGCTCAGAACCGCTGCTATCCAAGCGCTCCCTCCCACTCAGAACTGGCGTTATCCAAGCACTCCTCCAGCTCAGAACCAGCATTATCCAAGCGCTCCCTCCTGCTCAGAACAGAACCACCACGCCACTCCCTCCACCACACTCACTCACCTGGACCAGGCTCCAGCACAGTCCATGGCACAGTCCCAAACAGGACCATTCCCAAACAGCACTACGGATGAGGCCACGCTGCTGGCTGCAGGTAGCTGATGTATAAACACACCTTCCCATACCCATCTTACGTACCAGTTACATACAAAAATGAATTTAAAGGTATTGGTCAATCAGCCTGACAACTTGATGCCTTGCTAGGTTATCTGAGCTCTTCCTCAAACAGGCTGGGCAACACTCCCTAAAGACAAACTTGATTCGTATTCCAACACCTATCTCTGGTGTATGTTTCACATGTCTGAAACAAGACCAGCCCAAAGAGCTGAAAAAACTACAATGATTAATTTTATTGATGCAAAACCACATGCAGAATGCTTTTCAAAGGTTATACTAAGACAGCAGGAAAAACTACAATGTCCCATAAAGAGGGATACACAATAATTTGTGAACTCAAAACACAACTCCCCTATTTTCTAAAGAAACAGTTGCTATCTAGCTTTACCAACTTGTGCAATTTAAAAATGATTACTCTGGACATTTTAGTCAGTTTATACATGAAGTCCAGAAATATGTGATGGCAAAGACATCTAAACAAACACGGAAATACAGATGAAACTTCAATAAATCATCTAAACCATCTATCTAAATCATCTATGCAGTGCTGCAGTATGAATTGCACCTCCATTCCTTCAAGAAAAGGTGTTACCTTTCTTTAAAACTTCTGAGATAACACAACATTCCTGTGCAGTTTAGTCTATTGCTTTACTAAGTATTTAGCCCAAGAGTTTTCCTCAAGACATAGCGTAAATATCTGTGTGTGTAAAAACTAGGCCAATCGCTATTTGTTTACTTCCTTCATTCCCCGCCACCTCCCTGAGACAAATATTGAGAGCCCTCTCTATAGCAACCTATCACAGAGCACAAGGCTTACATACTTATTCCCATCATCTCCCTCTTCCCCTTTCCTTGCCTTTTTTCCTCCCTTCCTCCACCACCTCAAACCTTGCCCTACAGTATGCATCTACAAAATCTCTTCTTTTATTAAACCTTAAGTGTTATGACAAAACCAGCTTAAACACAGCTGTATCTAAAACCTGGCATTGCATTGATTTGCAACAGTTTGCCTATTTCTGTAACTCAGCTCCATCAATGGGCTCTGAAAAATTCATGTTCAACCTCTGCTCATCCTATATACAAGAAAAAACTTTGATACAACCTGCTAGAATCTTCAAGTTTTGGAGTTTTAAAAGAAGAATAAATGAAAGTTGAATATGAACCACTTAAAAACTTCCTGAAGTAATGCAGATAGCCTAAATTTTCGTTTGAACAAGAATACTACTGTCCAACTATACACTGCAGTATGGAAGAGTTTTTGCTTACATGCAACGCAACTGAGAGAAGAAAAAGCTTCATGGGCAGAATCTGTCACTAGAACAGCCAAAACAACTGAACCTGGAAGGAGGCAGAAGAGCTTCCAAGCACACAGGCTCTTCTTCAGATCTGCACCAAAAGCAACAAACCTCAAGGTAACAACAGGACAGAACAAACACCCCCCAGTTTAACGTTATGATGTTATTTATCAAACATTCTGAAAGAAAACAGTGGTTAGGAGCAGAGGCAAATGTGTGTGCTCTTTACACATCTCTAGGCCTATGTTAATACTTCATTTTTCTACAGGAACTTTTCTCAAATTGCCAGAAGATATAAGAGGAAACAACAGCAAATTAAACTCCTGTGTCTGTGACTGTCTCATTTGCAGAGGAAATGCACGGCAAATAGTCTGTGCAAGAAGAACTAAAGAAAGGAAGCTGGATCAATTAATTATGGATTGCACGGGAAACAGCCTTTATCACTAACTTTCCACAGACCCAGAAGTGTTGTGGGGCAGATCACTGAGATCAGTTCTTCATTCCCAAGAGCCAGAGTCAGTGTCCAGGCAGCCAAGAGGGCCTGGCATATCCTGAGGGCATCAAGTACAGCATCAGCAGCCAGGCAAGGCAAGGGATTGTCCTGCTCTGCTCTGGCGCAGCCTCACCCCCAGGTTTGAGTGCCTCAACACTATAAAGATCTAAAGCTATTATTCCAAAGGGGGGCTATGAAGATGGCAAAGGGTCTGAAGGAGAAAGCCAAGGAGTGGATGAGGTCACTTGACTTACTGAGCCTGGAGGAGACTGAGGGGAGGCTTCACAGCTCTCTACAGCTTCCTAACAAGGGCAAGGGGAGGGGCAGCCACTGATCTCTTCATTTGGGGGACCACTAACAAGATCCAAAGGATCAGCATGAAGCTGTGCCAGGGAGGTTTAGGTTGGACATTAGGAAAACTTTCTTCACCCAGAGGGTGGATGGGCACTGGAACAGGTGCCCCACGGAAATGACCACAGCACCAGATGTGATGGAGTTCAAAAAGCATTTGGACAATGCTCTTGGGCACATGTGGTGACTCTTGGGACAGGAGTTGTGCTTTCCTGCCAACTTAGGATATTCTGTGACATATGTGCTTTAAGTAGGACCAGGACCAGACTGAAGCACAGCATTCTCCCTGATCCAGTGGCTCTAAGGTGCCTACAGCTCAGTGCACCACACCCTTGTTGTTATTCAGCAAAGGATTTGAGTGTTACAGTGATGGTAGTTGTCAGAAGGACCCTGACAAGGCACAATGTGCCTTCTTTACTGCACTCTGTTCATGCAATGTAGACACAGTCTCAAATTCTGACAGCACTTTTTCTTCTGGTTTTCCTCACCACAACAATGGCAGCCCTAGTGCTTAACTGAGTTTTAGTATTGGACACCACTGCATGTCAGCTGTGTCCTTGCTTCTCTCAGAAATGTGACATATTGGACATTTCCAATTTGGGATTAACTACATGTGTGTAATGAACAAAGGTGAATCCAACATCTCTTGAATTCTGTTTGGGGAATATTCATCACTCAGAAGAAGAAGAACCAGTGATTCTTCTTGAAGAACTGGAATTATTGGCTCATCAATAAAATTTTCCACTCTTCTTTCTTCTGTCACTTGATATGCTTCTACAACACTGCATCCTACCTGAGCATTTCAAAGGGGACTTTACAGTTATTTAATTCCACACCATTATTTTTGGTACAACCCCAGCTTCTGCCTTACTCAATAAAAGGGAACAGCACTTCAGTTCAGTACGCTGCCTTTCTCTGACAATTTTTAATATGCCACAGGAAAGTGGGTGCCAATCTTTTTAAGAAAAACTCAATATAGTTGAGTTGATTGAAAATCACAAGTGAAATATTGTTCCTAGGGACATTTTCTATTCTTGGCCAGCAATGTCAATTTGCTCTTCCTAAATACTACTTTATATTTAACCATGTAATTTGATATCACCTATGCTCTTCCATAATTTCAGAAAGCAACTGCCATTCTTTCACTAAAAGGACTCCCATATCTAAATGCAGTAAAATTCACCATGTTACTTAAGTACATTGCCAAGCTTCCTGTAGGAAGTATTAAATTGAAAAGTAGCAGTAACATATATAAATGCTACTCTGGGCATGACTAATCCAGTCCACACAATGGTTCAGGATACTGCAGACCAAAACTGTCATTTTGTCACTTTCTTCCTAATGGCAACTTACACAAAGAAGAAGAAAAAATTGTTCTGGCATACTTGCTCCCAGATTTTCCCCTGTATGACGCTGCACAGAACCTCCCACATCCTGTCTGAAGGACAAAGGGGTGCCCTTCATGCTCCCCTTTTTTTCCACACCCAAGTCTCTTGATCGCCTCAACAGTTGTTCTCCTTTCTCTTCATCTTAGTGCCACCAGATTTGAAAAGAAAAATAAAGGATTAACTACTTGCAGCTGTCTCATTGTTCATTCTAGCTCTATAAAGTATTTTTAATCTCCTCTTCTTACTAAACTCCTCTTGTTAAGAGTGTGATATTTATTATTCTTTGTGCACAGCCTAGAACAATGGAGTGCATTATTAACTAGCCTGTGAGTGGCTGTCACTAGCACTGTATTTTTTATGTATAAGCCCACATTGCATATATACACATAGATATGAATAAACACACATCAGAGATACCTGGTTAGTAGCTCAATAAATTTTAAGAACTGGAATTCCAGAACAGCTAATTTATCCTAGCTTAATTCTGCTTTTTTCCTCTACATACCAGTGACAGTTCATTAATACATTCTCAGCATGTTAACAGCTGTTAAATAATAAATGCTGGGCTGAATTATTTTCAGTAGGTGCTTCAGCAATTAAGCTCTGGGTGCCTAATTTCTAGCTCAGCTAGGAAAAATAACTATATCTTATGCAACCAAGCAAAATACTAGGCATTACCAAAAGAGTAACAGAAATATCAAAATACCCATTGTAGAGAATTACTGTTCCCTGTGAGGAAATGTTGGAAACCCAATGCAAACCAACACACCAGAACCTCCTGTATTTCTGCTTTATTTATATCAATCCACCCTCAGGCAGCACAACTCCTAGGTCTGTGCAAGAGAAGTAGAGAGAACCTATGGGCAGAGGCATGACAAAAAGGCATCCTGAAGTCACACACTCCCAGAATCAGACTGCAATATCATTAATCAGATGCAACATGAAACCACATTCTAGAGCTAACTCTCCTAATATTCACCACCAGCTTGGAGAAATATTCACCAGAAGAAAATCTTCAAAAGCAGTTAAGAATCTACAATATTGCACATATCAAATTTTAAAATAACTCTTAGCCAAACAGCCTAAAATTAGGAGAAGCTCTTATCTGAGGAAAAAAAACACACCCTACATTTCATTTGGTCTGCCTACATAATACATATGGCATTTCCTAAACATGAGAATCAGCTTTGACTGCAGAAGGCCATAAAGCTACCAAGCATAAAAAAACCCCAAACCCAACAGCTATCTAGCCTTTCCCCTTGCAAGGTGTCTTGATTGCCTTAATCTACACAGACAACTGTTCAATTAAAAATAAGGTATTTTAAAACATGGTTAGAACTGCAAACATCCCTGTGAAATGTTTATATTATCAGCATAGTCTGATTTATGTTTTTAATTTTATATTTTAACAATCAAGTTTCTTAAATGTACTCTACTTCTCTGACAGTAATTTATCACTTAAGAAGAAAAGTAAGAACTATCACCTTTCACAGGCTTTCTTCTTTGAAAAAATAGTCTTTTTAACTATTAAAGCTACCACTAACTTAATAAAATAGTACACATAGTGGACTGCAGCATTTCCTTGTTCTAGCTTGAAATGTATTCACATGATTTACATCTGATTTACTACACCACCTGACTCATTATTCTGAATAAGATAACTGTTCTATCTCTCCACAACAAGACCAAAATACGTGAAATACTCATTCCCCACAGAAATTATTTCCCCAATAATTGCACAAGAATTTCAGACTTATAACATGCTTTTAGTTTCCTTTTGAAAATAGATGTTAATTTAGTATTAAATAAACATTAAGAATAACTGATTGGGGGCTTTCTGTGTGCAAGTACTAGCTTTTCAAACAATCAAACTCTCTGAATGCAAAAGCTTATCACACATCTGTTAGAAGGACTGCATTCATTACTGTCAGCTATCAATCAGTCACAGTAGAACTCTCCTTAAAACATGAAATGTGATTTGCATAGAGCCCTGCTCACTGTTGCTGAGCACCAGTTAACAAATCAGTCCTTTCATTTCAAGCTACAGTACCTCAGGAAGTATTATCATAACTTAAAGCATCAGAATATTTGGAATTAAATACATTTTCTTGCTTTGTGCTACATATGTGAAGGTGGTCAGGCACTGGCACAGGCTGCCCAGACCAGCTGTGGATGGCCCATCCCTGGAAGTGTCCAAGGACAGGCTGGGCAGGGCTCTGAGGAACCTGGGATAGTGGAAGGTGTCCCTGCTCAAGGCAGGAGGGTGGAACTGGGTGATCTTTAAGGTCCCTTCCAACCCAAACCATTTTGTGATTCTATGAGATGCTATGCACCAATCCTGCAAACCTCCTTTTTTACCTGCAGTTCCTCAATAATCCTGAGGATTTTCAGTGGCATTTTTACACTGACAAGGGACTACCTGACGGAGGTTGTAAACAGCAAAACTAGAAGTCTGGATAGAATTACTGCATTATGAAATACATTTATTAAAAATGACCTGAAGTTGAAAACAAAGAGCATTTTATACTGAATATGGCATACTGAAATGACAAGGAATAGCTCACATCTCCTGCTCTCCTGACTCTTATGAGTCAGCCATGAGTCTCATTACATTTCATGGTGACTTTGATGCCACATTTTCAGATTCACAGTACTTCAAACGAGTAAGATCCAGATTCTGGGGCTCACAATTCAGGAAAAAAAAGCCTTCAAAAATTAAGCCTAAAGGACATGACACAGCAGAACAAGGAAAGGCCAAGAATATCAACTTTAAATGATACATAATGTGGAGGGATCTGTTACATGCAATGGAAATAAGGTAAAGAGTCCTCTGAGCCAGCAAGAACCAAGTTAACTTGAAGAATGCACAAACCAGCACCAGGTGAGGCAGGTGCACACCCACCACAACCACACAGCACCACCACAGGAACGGAGCCTCCAGACCCAATGTGCCAGCTCTGCACAGCACAACAACACAGCATGCACACAAACCAGCCTGGGTTTGGAAAACACCGAGGTTTCCAACACAGCCAAACATTTCTTCAAGCATAGCTGATCACAAAATTGCAGTTTCAGGCTATCTGTGGGGTAAAAGCAAGGTAACCCTGCTCACACTCAGATTACATTCAGTCCTTGCTTTCAGCCTTCACATCTGCTAGAACTGAAATTATTTTCTTTAGGGGGCAGGGTGGGTTAAAAAAAAGCTTAGGTTTTTAATAAATTCCACAGCCACAAGAAGGGCTCCTGCAAGTTCCATGACCTGAAACCTTGGCTGCATTTTTCAGTGAAGCAGGTAACAAATTAGAGGTTAGCCCAAGTCCAACATGTTTAAAGAACTTTGACAAATGTCATATTACATTTTCCAGGGCAATCGCTGTCAGCATATAGTATCAACTATTATGGAGACAAATGGAATTTCATTCAGCTTACCTGATGCACGTCTGGTGAATCGGTTTACCGCTGGAGCTGAAAGAAAACAACATTTTGATTATTTTTCTAGTAATCAACTTGCTTTAAACATAACAATGTTATATTTCATTCCAAGTGTGACAACTACAAACACCAGATAAGCATTATTTTTGTATCTTTATAGGAACCCATTCCTATTCCCTTTAACTTTTAAGGAGCTTTGCAGGAGATGGTACATACTAACCAAAAAGCTTTCAAGACCATTTTCAGCTTTCTAAGAGTTACTGTTACTTACTGCTGCTCATGAGCGGATGTGAAACATTTAGACCTGCATCTCCATTATTTATTGAGTGCACAGAAATTGGCATCTTGCAAACAATAATGCAAGCAGGGTATGTAAAAAAAAATTACTTCATTTTTACAAAATATACCTATTGGAAATCTGGCACTAAAGATACTGCTATAGAGAAAAAGACTAATTTATAGTCCCATTAAAAGATCAACTTTTGTTTTGACTAACCTTTAAAACTCCTTAGGTAAGTCAATAACAATGCCAACCCCCACCAAAACCCCAGTGCAAATGTTTATAGTGGCATCCTGGCACATCTCCAACTGCATGCTGCAAACATTTGTAATCAGACTCCTGTCCTGTTTCCAACTGGGAGAGACTGCAAAACACGATATAAACACATGGCTTTGCCTCTACTTCATTTCTAGGCTTCTTCAAGAGTTACTAGAGATAAAATAGATAAATAGTTTTATGTTTTGCCTTCCAAATACAATCTTCAGACTTCTAATTAGTAAAAACCACTGGTCTTGAACTCTACTTTCATGTGATGTATTAACTGCTGGAATAAAGAGCAAGAAGAAAATCTGAATGACCTAATTTCAAATGTGGGCAGCAGCCACATTAAAAATGTATGCCCTTACAGGGCTTATTAATATTCAACCTTAAAAACTGCTCTTCATGTTTACACAAAACTGAAAAATGAAAAATATGAACCTTTTTATTTTAACCCATTAAATTTTACATGGGAGTTATGCATCATGTCTTGAACACCTAAGCCAAGAGAAAAAAATTGCTGAGAAAAGAGAAGAGACAGTAACAACAGCCTGAGATGCAAACTGACTTCTTATTCCTTTGGGGACAAAAAACCAGAGCAAAGCTACGATTTCTGAACCACAGACAGAGATGGTTTGTACAAGCACACACAGGAGGGACAGGTCCAAGTGTCAAAAAAATACACTGGGAAACCCAACTACAGTGGTTTGGAGTGCAAGCCACCAGGAAGGAAACCTCTGGTTAATAAGCTGTTACAAACCCCAAACACATATGCAGATGAGCACAAGAGTAACAGAACCAGCAAAGTTGTTCTGAAACATGAATTCTAATTCCACCGAACAATTTTTCTTTAAATAAAAAGACAAAAAATGACACATTTTTATCAAAACAGCATATTTTATGCAACTGCTGTTTTGTAATATGGGGGCTGTTTGATTCCTCAGAACTGTTTGTTTTGTCACTACTGTTCTGGGCCAAATTCATTTCAGGACATCAGCCATGACTGTCACCATCAGATGGCTGAGTTGTTTCCTCAAGCAAGTAAATTTGCAGCAGATCTCAGCAGATGTGTTCATATTTTAAAAAAATTGGAATCTGACATATTTCTAACAAGAAAGCATAAAATAATGTTTTGCTCCCATTCAGAAGCTGTCCCCAAACTCAGGGAGGGCTCTGGCTGTCAGTTCTGTATATAATCTGTAGATATGAAGATTTAGCTCCTCTAGACAGCTACCTCAGCACATTAAAAAAAAAAAAAGGAACATGTAGCACAAAACTAAGATAATTTGAAACAAGTTACTGGGATTGTCAAAGAAAAAGGTTCTTTTTAAGCTACATAATTCTAAATTCACTCTTCTATTTGGCTACAAGAAGCTTAGTTTATTGTGCAACAGATTTTACAAATTATTTACTGTCAGGAAAAAAAATAGCAAGAATGTCAAAACCTTGATCAGCAATTATTTTTGAGCTTATGTGAATAATCAGTGTTTCAGCAGCAACCAGACAAAGCCTTCCTGCCCAGACTGGGATTTCATGGAGGTCATCCAAATGTGTTACTGGGAGATTAAAAACAGAACCCACAGTTCTTTGTTATGGAGCAAGTTGAACTACTCTCTATTTTTCTGGTAGCAAATCACAATATACTTCTGTTGTCCAGAAAGGTGGAAGCATTAGCATACAAGAAAGTCTCAGATAATAATCAGCCCTACAGGAATTTAGGTGTTTTCAGTACAAAGTAGATGAGTGGTCAACCAGGTCATGTCTGGCAGGATAAGCATAGTAAGGTGGGCAAAAGAAAGTCTAACATGTATTTTTCTTGAGGCATAGACAAATACTAAATCTTTCAAACATGTCAGAAGTGGAAAGTCTTGTCTCAGAAACAAATGGACAAATCAATGGCAGAAATATTCAACGAGGGACATGAAATGCTCCTCCTGGAGCCACACTGCATCAGGAACTGCAGAGAGATTCCCAGGGAAGAAACACTACTTATTCTGCCTGTGATTACCACCTTTCCTGGATATCTATTTTTAGCCACCTCCTTACTGAGACCTGAGTTAGGCTGACTCTTAGGTTTGGACTGAGATGACTGTCCTGATTCACACAGCTCAAGTGGAAGCGGTACCCAGAGAGACGGGGATGCCAAGAGACAGTCTTGGAATCCAGGCTGAATGATGAGGGCAGCTTTGAAATCCCACTCACAGGACACAGGAGTACTGTACTTAAATCCACAGGTTCAAGCCCCAAGCTATACACACAGAAGTGGTGCTCAGGCATTGTGATTTCCACCCTGCTGCTGCTCCAGCTGCTTCCCAACACTCTGCTCCCCTCTCTCCTCTCAGCATGGGCACACACAGGTTCTCAGGACTCTCAGAGCAGGCACAGCAGAGAGCAGCTGGCTTTGTGCTCTGCAGGCTGCCCAAGGACTGCTCCCTACAACGTGAAACCCAGGCAGCCTTGTGGGAGGGTTGCCCCATCCCAAATGCCAGGCCAGCTGCAGCACTGCTGACGCAGGCAGCTCACCACTCCGGCTTCCCAGCAGGAGTAAACTTGGGAAGGGAATGAGGCAATACCCACGTGGCTACTGAAGGTAACTCTACAGCAAAAATATACTTCATCTTAAAGGTTATAGTGACATCATGCTGAGGGCTGGTTGTTCAAAATGATTCCATTCAAACAACTTGCTAGAAAAACAACACAGTAACTCAAGAGTGCCAATGATCAAATCCATGAGTTTTGTTCCTTCTGTATTTCTGTGCAAATACAGAAGGAACAAAACTCATGGATTGCAAAACCTCACCCTTGCAAAAGGCAGGATTTTTTCCCAATAAAAGGCATAAACAGACACACAGATAAATTCAGAACATGTCCAGTGACACTTAATATTTTTTTCAGTATTAGAAAGAGTGCTGCATCACAACAAA
>JAYDZK010000056.1:13340394-13351838 GCA_034509185.1 Euphonia xanthogaster | reverse complement strand
CCCCGGCTCGCTCCCAGAACCAGCCTGAAAGGTGCAGAACTTAGCATCCAGCACAAACAGAACAGATGACTGGGGATAATACAAGCATCATAAAGCCACCCCAGGACACCAGACCAACCAGCCAGTGCTGGAACAAATTCACACCATGATTTAAAGAAACAAAGAAGGCTTGTGCCAGTAGAGCTGAGCAGTCAGTTCTATTAGTTCTTCACAAGCAACTGTACAATAACCTTAGCAAATTAAGCATCAAAACTTTAAAAAAAATAAAACAAAGAAACTCACTGAAAAGGACATTGCCATAGATGTCAAAGGTGAGACATCAGATGGCAACATACTGAACACGGCCACAAATAATAACTGCTTTCTCAGAAGCTAAACACATCTTCGCAAGCACAGAAAACTCTAGGCTCATAATAAGAATAAAAACAGTTTTGCTTCATGGTTAAATTACCCCATGGCAGTGGAATGATGCCCTGCTTGTGCCATGCCAGTGCCCCCAAGCAGTGCCTGCTGGGCCAGATCCCTCTTGAGGACTGGGACCACAGGCCAGCTCCCAGAAAAGGAACCTTGGGTCTGTCACCTCTAAGCTAGAAGAGGCAATAAATGGCCTGCTTTATTAGGGAGAAGCACTAATACTCTCCTTAACTTGTAGGATTCAAGGATGCCTTTCTGAAGCTCATTTGCATATTCTATCAAGGATCCAGATGTTACAGTGGCAGAATTCTTCCAGAGTTAGACATAAAAACATTCTTCTAACGTGAAAAAGCATATTTCAGTAATATGAGGTACAAGCTGACACCAAGACAACTACAATGATCTGGATCCAGGAGTACTTGCCTCCTCTTCTGAAAGGCCTGTCCATGCACCTGACATCAGCTCAGTCCTAGATGATCTTATATTATCTGGTGTTACAGCTATGAAGACAGTGAGTGTCACGCTACAATTGTAAATATTAATCTGCCTCCTTTTGACTGAGAAGGGTGGTAACACACATTTCTGTGATTTATCTCCCATTACTCCCTAACAGAGCTGCAAGTAATTTATCTCAAAACAAGGGAAATGGATCTTAGCCCCTGACTGAGCTTCTGGATAAAGAAGCAACCTTCTTAATTTCACATACTGACAAAAAGGTCAACAGAAGAAAAACAAAACACTTGATATCCTCTTAACAGCAGCAAAAGATGAAATTTTTCTTACTGTTTTTTGCTACCTCCTACTACCATTTGTTTCTTTTCACTGTTTGTTGGTTATTTTGGCTTTTGCTTTTTTATTCCAATGTATGAGAAAAATCCTTCCGCCAAAAAAAAAAGGCTGAGATGGAAAAAGTAGGTTGTTACACATTGTGCTCCATATAACCTTCCCAGGAAAACTCTCTTTGGTGGAAATGGATCAATGACATCCAATCTTGGCAGTAGCATGAAACTCAGGTCCTTTTAGCAGTATTTACAGACGTTCTTGTCAAGAAATGCCTCGGATTCCCAAAAACAAAGTCAGAGAAGAGGACAAACACCTACATATTTGCATGGAAAGCATGGCTTTCTCTTACAAGCTCACACTGTTCTTTGCTTAGATCTCCCAAGACTTCCCAGCCTCCCTATGCCTCCCAAAACCTGCATCTGTGCTTAATGAAATAATCTGAAGGATGGACTCGAAGAAAGTATGACATTTTTCCTCTTCTTTTTTGCATTTTTTGAGGCCATAAACTGAAGTAATTACAGATGAGCCATGTTCATATGACAATATATTCCAGATAGACAGCAAATTATGGTGCACTTAAATCAGCGACTCCATTTTATTCCTGATACTAAGAAGGCAAAACCAGAAGAACAAATTACTTCTTTTTGCAAGGTGGATAATGGAAATTAATCTACATCTACTCCCACCTCAACTGCCAGCAGCAGCTACATTTCAATAGAAGGGGGAAACTGACAGATTAGCAAGGGAGACATGCAGAAAAATACTGCAGATAAATTTTTTAACACGAACTGAAGTCAGTAGTATCTAAGAGTAAATAACCATCTATCTTCTTTCAAACCAATTTTTATATGTGCATTAGGCATTAAACAATATTTCCTGTAGGCTGAAGCAACAGGAAGGAAGGCAGGTTGTTAACTTTGTATTTAAATTACCTCACGGATGCTTAAATATTGTAGTGGTGAAGGCTAGATCAAAGTTTCTCATGTTTAGACTACCTATTAAAAATCAGTAGAGAGACAGAGAAATTATCAGCTAAAAGATGAGTTTTAGAGAAAGATGCCTGAATGTTACTCAAAGTTATTGAACAAAATGGCTGGAAAGAAAAAGCACTATGAATTCAGAACTGAAAATAAAACCCCCAAAAACAGAATTAAAAATAAAATAGTACTAAACAGATCGATAAAGCTACCGGATCCTAAATTCTCAATTTCAGTAGAAATTAGGTGTAACTGGGGACAAAAAATAAACCTCTCCCTCCAAGCTTAATCTCACCAATTATTAAGAATATGCAACTTTCAAAGCTCATTCATGATGTGGGTTTATTACAATGGTAGAAAACATTTTGTTTGAAGTCTTAGTAAAATTTTGATAGATGTCTGTAGCACATATTGTAATTGTTTATGACTGTAAGTGTGATGAGTGTCACAAACGTTTTGGAAGAGAACAAGAAATCTCAGGAAAATTCCAGCCCTCTATTAGATATACTTTTTGTCATATTAACCATAGATAAAACAGGAGGAATACTTAAACATATTTACTAGATTTTAGACATTCATTTCCAAGATATTAAATAGCAAAAATTCTTGATCAAGGACTTGATTTCAAGGACTTGTGGTATTAGTCTGCATTTTTTAGCAAAGGCAATTATTGGCCCAAAGATGGAGTTCTTCAGCATCAATGAAAAGTGTGACAGCTTCAGAGAGAGGATCTAAAAGGGAACAATTTCAGTGGTAAAAATAATGGGAAACAAATTGGAAGGACCACAACAGTGCAGTGACAATATATATTCATATGCAAGGTCACCCAAAAAAGGCCACAGCAAAGCTGTCACAGACAGCTTGAGTTCATATTAACCCATCTCCTGCAACACTTACAAATGCCTTACAACTCATGGCACTGAATTTTGGGTTTCACACTAGCATTACAAACTATCACTACAATCAGAATGGGAAAACACACCAAGAATTTCAGCCTGTGTGCTTGGGCAGGCAAGTCTGAATGCTTACACTTGGTTCCAGCTTGTATTCACTCCAACACCAAGAATTCAGTACATCTTTTATTTATAGTCTACACTGAGGCTTTGCAAGGAATCTTTTTTTTCCAGTGTTGGGCAAGGATGTATTTTCTTCCTATCTGGTATGCTTTACAATGAGCATCTCTGCTAAAAAGGTACAATATGAAAACACTACCATTATTTATAAAAACATGTTTGACATCTGCATCACAGGGATTCAGAAGGGATTGACACTGTTATAAAAATCTTTATACAAGTAGGATGGTATCTGGAATGACTGAACAGGAAAAATCATGTTACTTCTCCTTTCAAAATCTATTTTATACAGCAATTTTCTAGACCCTCCATTCAGCAAGTCTTCTTAATATTTACTAATTGTCCCTTTTAGCCCAGTTTCACAGAAAACACTTCAGTCACATAACTGAAACTGTATGTGTAAGACAGCTATTCTCATTATCAGCCTTTACCTGCTCAAGCTCTCAGCTTCAAGTTCTTGCCCTAATGATTTTTTTCTTAATCTCATTAAGCAATTTAGGAGTCAAATACATAAGTGAAAAACACTTTCTGTTGTTACAGCATGCTTTTTACAACGCTATCATCCATTATCCAGAGTGTTATAGCACAATAAGGCAAAGCTGATTAAATTAAAATTTGGAATTTTTTTTTGTTCTATTCTTTATAATTTCCTTATTTTATCTGTGGTCCACAAATTACTTTTCTGAGCAGCAATGCTAAAAGGATGCCGTTTATGGAAAGGATGGCAGACTGCCATATGGCTGATGTACAGTTCATTCTGAGGATACTTTCTACCTACAATCTGCATTTACTCCTATGCACTTCAAGCACCCTTGCCTGTCTCCATCCCCCTTCATTTCAGATCTCCCATGTTTTTGTATGACATAGTATCACTGGAAATGCTGAATGAGGCACTGGACATTTGATTACCGTCATCTTTTTGCTGTAATCCCAAAACTGTGTGCCTTCTGGGTTACTTGCTGAACTGATATAAATCTGGAATCATTTATTACACTGCTTAGAAACTGCAAATAGAAATTCTCTGTGAGTACTTCTGTTATTTTTATCACTAAGTGCACAAAAAAATTGAAACAGAGCTCCTCATATTTTTTAATGAAAAACCAAATTGACAAACATGATGTTTTTCTACAAGGAAAAGTGTAATAATGCCAGTCAATTAGAAACGTACAAAATGAAGAGAAAACAAAGCACACTCAAAGCCAAATTTCACCCTCTTCAACAAAGTCTTGTTTAGTACTATGAGTAAAAACTGATCTACTGACCAAAAAATGTATTCAATAAAGAAAAAGATTAAATAGACCCCAAGTTTGTAATTACTTGTCATGACCAAAACATCCTGTTCCATGCAGGAAATGGGTGATCGTTCCTACCCAGCACGTGGAAGGGTTAGCCTAAAAGGGCTCCCTGAAAGGATAAGGGGTTTCAGTATAAAACCCCTATATAAAGCTATCTTGACTCACCAGTATCATCATCCAATGTCCCAAAGAAAATGGGGAAAAAAGTGTGTATTTCCTTTAGAAATCTTGTAAGAATACTTTCAAACAATACCCTAAATGATGGATGTTCATGGTAATATCTACTTATAGACAAGCTTATTCCTTTTGACAGGTTTATCTAGAATGTGGTAATTCACATATACACAGAGTTCATCTTTTATGCACCCACATCCATAAAACAAGCAACAATATCAAACAGACAATGTGATAAATGCATCATCCCTGGTAAAATCACCTCTTCTTCCAGTTTATGTATGTTAAGACCTATTCCAGAAGCAGAGAACACTGAGCCATTTTTAATGGCTCTTTTTCTCAAACTCTTCTCCCTCCTTCATTCACTTTTTAAAAATTGCTAACCTTTTTAAGGCACAGAACTTCTGTATAATTACATTCACTTGAAGCTCATAATAGGAGTTCAAACCTAGGTTGGTAATAGTTACACTCCAGCGTGACTTTAAGGCATTTCCATTAAAATAACACTTGATGAAATAACCACTGTGACTTGTATTAAGCATTAAAAGTAGGGACATTTCACCCTGTTATGTACTGTTCAACATTTCCTTTCTTCACCATTTCATTTCTTCATCAGCACCATCTTGGCTCTCTTAGCCATGAAGGAGGCAGCTGTACTCATGTGCCTGTTGACTTTCTTCCTAATGATCACGATTACTTTTTATTTTTTAAAACAGAAAATGGTTGAAACCAATCTGAATCCTCCATAAAAAACCTGAGTTGAAAATTTCATTAAAATGCAAGTGTTACAAGGCTCCAGACATGGTAATAAGAGAGATGACCACATCAAACCATTTAATGGATCTCTCAGCATCAGATGACCAAATTCACATCCATACAATGCACTGACCACTGATTTTAGCTAAGCTCACATTTATGCTCTTCTGAAAATATTTATAAGACAAACAGAATCTCAGTAGAAAATTCAGGACATAAGTTTGGGACAGCAGGGCTATAGCTGGCTAGAAAAATAAGGGCGGAGAACTCCACGTGCTTTCTCACGTGTGCTGTCTATTCTTTTATCTTTCTCCACTTACCTCAGTTCTGTATCTCCTCCTTCCTCTTGTTTTTACCTTTGTATTTTCTTTACCACACACTGACTCCTTTTCTTCTTCCATGTTCTGCCTTCCCCCTTGCCTTCTTGTTTCTTTCATCACTGTCCCAACAAATGAAATTTCCCAATCTAGAGGTCATCTTTGATATTTGAAAACCAGAAGTGCAGCAGCAGCTTGTACCTTGACTAACCTGTACCTTGTGACCTAAATGTGTGATTTCCAAACCATATGTTCCAGATTTACAGGAGCAGCTAAGGCCAGTAAGTCTGCAGAGATTTGACTGTTTAGGTACATTTCACACAGACTGAGGGAACTGGACAGAACCAGAGAATACAATGCAATATTTTGCATAAGAGACTTGAATAAACCATGAGATATACAGGTATTAAACCAAGCTTAACTTCCTGACAATGCATGAAGCACCTCTGTGCAGGTTACAAGCACTAGGTCATTATGCTGTAGGAGTGCATCCTAAAAACATGCACTCTCTTAATGTCCAGAGATTATTCTCTTCACCAAGCAGGCAAATAAATTGGTTTTTTACATTCACTTAAATGCATAAACAGGAGTAAACACAGGGAACAAAAAATATAAGGTTTCTTTGGGATACTGAAATGAAGTCAGCAAGAGAAACAATATTCCTAGAGTTCCTGGGGAAGCAAGTTCTCCTTTGAAACAGACATGACACAAGTAAGAGACTGAGTGTTGCTGTGCAGACGTTAGCACTGACATTGCTTATAGGTTATAATTCATAATGCAATCACTACAAGCCCATGCCAGCAAAATTTTATGTCTTCCTATACATCCTGAATTAATGCTGCTCTCTTGTTCCAAGCTGAACTATCTCCACATTGTTTCTTTAGAGAAAAAGAAGCTGAAGACAAATTCATATATTTGTAGTATAGTTCTACTATCTTTCTGTCCATAGGTCTTTGGAACTTTCTCCTGCTTCTCTTCAATACACTTTAACAAACTCCAACAAAACATTAGTCAGCAGAGACACTTCCACTCATGCGTGCTCAATTTTGAGCAGGGATGGATAAATACTTTTGAGTGGAGGCTGCTATCATTTCAATTAAATTATTAATATAAACATACTTATTTTTTTAAAAAATGGTTGTGTCAAAAGTATTCCTTTCATTTACAACTACAAGTAGATACGTGCCTGAAAGGGAGTCACAGTCCTACCAACAAAGGCTTCTAAATGGTACATATTACAACTTCACATTTCTAGTTGCTTATCATTTTGTCAAACTAAGTGTTTTGATGACAAATCTCTCAACTTGAATAAAACACCTGTGTGAGATTAAGGAATTAAAACAAACAAACAAATAAACCACAAACAACTGCCAGCTTGCTTGGGTTTACTCTCTAGAGTAACTGTTAGCAGAAAGAAAAAACTTTAGTTTGCTCCTGTCAAAAATACTGGAAACCATTATTTCAAAAATCTGCATTTTTTTAAAGATTAATAGCAAGGATAGAAAGCTTTGTGGTTTTGTGACTGTGTACACTAATAGAGAAGAGCAGCCAGTAGCCAGCCCCTGACCAAGACCCACTGGACCAGCAAGGCACCGAATTCTTGCAGCTGGAATTCTTTTCCCTCACAGAATCCATCTTCTTCCCAAACACCCACTCTGAGCACTTAATTTACACACGTTATTCTCTGAATGACAGCAGGCACAGCCTAGCAAATTGCAAGGAGATCTATCCCAAAGCCTTGCCAAGGAGTGCTGCTACAAAGCCATGCTCCCAAGGGACTGGTCTGTGGCTGGAAACTTGTCTCTTCCAAATTGCATCCACAGCAAGGCTGCCCCAGCCTGGCTCCAACTGGGTCTGTCCTTATAACCATACAATAATGCTTTATTTCTTGCTGTATTTCAAAAGAGTGACTGTAGAAATTATTAAAACTTCATTTCTAAGGTTGGCTAAGTACATATCAGATGGTAGTGATTTCAGCCATTACCCATCATACTGCAGATTTTATTTGAATATACACATTTATAAAAAATTCACATGCTTTTCTATACAGCCCCTCATTTAAGGATATCCTACTATAACTTGTATGTATTTTTATAGTGCTCCTTTGTCCTAACTGACCCCTTCCACTGCTTTAATCTACCCATTACCTACACAAGACACAATTGTAGTTGTGTGCAAAGTTTTTTCTGGTTTTTACAATTTACCTATTTTTCAAAATTTCTATGAACAGTACATCTGTAAAGCACTTCAGACTGAATAAATGATCTAAAATAAAGACATGCCTTTAAATTTGGTATTGTAAGGTAGAAGATGTATGTTTTACCTAAATAGTGATCTCATATTATTTGGGCACAATTAGTGGGTTAAAGTGAGATATAGACTTGCATTTTCTAGCTCAAGTTTTCAAAGAAGGAACTCAAAGCAACCAACACACCGACAGAAGCACATGGGGGAGGAGAGGGACAGCTGGAGTATTTTCCTGTTAAAATACACCACTATCTGAGAAAGACACCAAAACAAACCGAAGTAAAACAAAACAAAAGAAAAATAAAGTAAACAGAAGCTATGTCTCGCCAAATGATACATACAGCACTATAATTTTGGAGTTTAAAGAACAGCAATGTTACCTCAAAAAACTCCACTCCTAATTCATATTAGGGCTAGATGAAATACAAATTTTTATCCGTGGGAAATATTTTAAAACAACTGTTACAAATTACGTAAAAAAATAAGTTGCAAATCAACATTAAGTAGTAACATCAAAAGAAAAGTATAGTCACTGTAAAAAGAACAAACAATCCAATGAACATTTTCAAATTTTGCAGACACAGTACAATAAATCTTAATATGCACTTCAGACCTGCTAAAAGTTAGACAAATTTTCTAAAACAGGGCTCATTTTTATGTATATTTCCTATTCAATTTAGTGTCTGCTATTTTGTTTAGTAGGAATTAGTTGTTGTAACTGATTAATGCCAATACACCTGTGTAGGACAATTAAATTTTTTTTTAGAAAAACCAAGCAAATGAACCAACTAGAAAACCTGAAAAACATTCCCAAATTAAACTGTGTGTTCCAAAGGGGATAATCTAAATGCTCTGAACATAAAGAATGTATTATCTGAGGTCACCTTAACTCCAGGTGCCAATTCAAAGCTATGACACCAATACAACAAAGTTCTCCCCCCAGACGAGGTAACTGCTTTTACCTCTATGCAATTTCTGCAGTGAAGTAATGGACACCCCAGAGAGCCAAACAGAGTTTAATTCAAGGTTCACATATAACCCTTAATCCCAAGTACAGGGTTTTTTTCTTTTTAACACAGCTTATGCCTCAGCTCATCATTTCTGAAACAGGATAATGCTCATGTACCTTCCAAAATACATTTCAAGGACAAAACTAATACTGACAAAGAGTTCAACCGCAGTGCTTGTAGGTATTTAGAAACATGTGGTAGGGAAAAAAAATAGGTTTGGAGCATTTACAGTGAGAGCTCAGCAATGCTCTGATTAAATTAATTAAGGAATACTGTCAGTTTGATATTTCAAATTTACGGCTTTAGCAAAGGAAAGATACCAACACCAGGTCTTGACCTCCTTCACAGAGGTTTACATTTTACATTTGCTTATCAACTTTTCAAACTTATTGCCCTCTCCTAAGGATGCAAACAGGGCAAATTTGCTGTACAGAAGAAGTTTAATAATTCATGAAGGCAAAAAAAAATTTAAAACTTCCCCCAAACTTCAGTTCTTAAGAATTGCTACTTCTAGAAAAAGAAAGCAAAAGCATAGAAGAAACATGCTTTTAAATTGGTATGTAAACCCATTAGACAAATATTTGAGTAGAAGCCTTTATGCCTCCAGTTATTAACAAAAGGCTGAGTGGATGCATTGTTATGTTACCTTAGAAGAATATATTCAGGGCAGACATAAAATTTGAATTTAAAATACACACTCCTGCACAATGCACACATACATAAGCACATTATTAGTAATCATTTACCATGAGTTACTTCTTATTAACCTTCACATGGCTTCACAAATATTTTCATTTTTTGTTTCCTTTAATTAATAATTATTTGAACTGAAAGAATTTACAAACCATAATCCAATTAAATGTTCAAAATATATTAGGCTCTAAAATGTGGTATTTTAAAGGAGTTTTGTCAAACAAGTAAATCAATTCATCAAACTAAGAGATTCTAGCAGGTCCCTTAATGAGAATATTGATAATAATGGCTTTCTCTCTTCACAATCACAACAGAAAGACTGTCAAAAGAATCTTGATCACTGGTATTTATTCAAAAAGCTTAGAAAGCTTCTTAGAGCACCCTGTAAAGTTACAGGTACGTAAAACATACGCATTAATAAATAAAACTATTTCTCTGCACTTCCCTCCATACAACATTCCACTTTTCCATTTACCAATGAGATCGTTTGGTGTTAGAATAATTAATGTTTGAAAGACCACATCTAGTGTTAGTGAATTAAGATAATTTTTTTCTTCCACATTATGACCATTTCAGTTTTCAAAGACAGCAAATTTTCAAATTTCTACTAATCTCACATAATCAAGCATTAGAGTTTAAAATTGCCACATAAATCTGCAGGTGACTGACAGATTCAACTTCTCATTAAATACACGTGGGTATAACTGCAAAGAACAGATGAAAAGAATGGCGACTGTCCTATGGGGTAACATGAAGCATTTTGAAAACTTACCCACTTCTTAAACGCCTACTTGTTTATCTACATTTCCTGATGAAATGCACATAACACATCACTTAAAAACCCGCACTGATATTCAACTAGCAAACAACTGCCTTCTGTACTCTGCTAAGTGAATCTACCTCCAGCACGACTCGGAGGGACGACTGCTTTGATGATCTGATGAGATACACTTCAAGCTATCCTCAAAAGAAATAAGATAAAGATGCTTGGATGCTTTTCTCTTCTCCATCTAACTGCAGTGACTGACCCTTCAGTCAGCCTGCTCATGACACAAAGACAAAGCACTTCAGAGGCAGCTCCTACCCGTCCCATAACCCCTACCAGCAGATGGATTGACAGTCTCTAAATAAAACCTGTCAGCCACACAAAGATAAGGTGTCATTAGCTGCGTGTAGATCGGTGCTACCTTCAAACACAAAGATACTGCAAATGTTCTTTGCTGTCTCAGCGACACTTGTTCCACAGGCCCTTCTAAATGCAGAAAATTTCACTCTGGCTTTCAGGAAGATGTTTTAAATCGTGCTCTACTTTCTAAAACACATTTAAGTGCATCAACGCGAAACGCTTAATCAAGCGCGTGAATACAGTAACCTGCCCCTGAGAGGTGTCTTCTGAGGCAGACATACCCTTGCACTAATTACAGAATGCAGATTTGCTCCTATAAAAAGGAAACACATAGACAGACCTTTGCTAGACTATTACAGGCTCACACGCTACAAGCGGTGCAGCTGGTGATACCTGTATGCCCAACACCCAGCACCGCGAACACCGGGGGAAAGCCCGGGAGGTTAAAGTTTGCCGCGGGATGCGGGAAGCCTCCCGCGGGCTCCGCTGTCTGGCGTCAGCGCGGGCGGTCTGTGCCCGCGGTGCGGCCGCTGCCCGTGTCCGCGCACCGCGGCCAGCGCGCTCCGCCGCCCCGCCGCC
>JAYDZK010000056.1:13301968-13339572 GCA_034509185.1 Euphonia xanthogaster | reverse complement strand
GGGGGGCGGAGGGCACGGCGGGCAGGGCACGGCAGGGCAGGGCATCTCTGCCCCCGCACGGGCTCCCCTGCCGGGGCACGGCCCCGCCGGGCACCGCGGCCCCCGCCACCCCCGGGCTGCCGGGGACCCAAGCCTTGAGCGCCTTCCCCCTGCGGGGTGTCCAAGCATCCGCCCTGGCGACCAGCGGGGATTCCCGATTGACGGACACGTCCCCGCTCAGGAAAGGACCGCAGTGCATGTAGCATTTCATAGCTGATTACTGCTGTGCTTTTTCACGGCCATGCACCTCCTTAAAGCTCTTCTCCACATCATTCATACGCATAGAAGTGCTGTCGATTTATATTCATCTATATTATTTATGATGGGAGGGGTGATGTGGTGCTAGCAAGAATATCCTGTTTGTCAGTTGATTGTTTAAGGTCCACGAAAAATTTAGCTGGAGAAAGAAACAATTGTTTAAAAATGGGGGAAGGAGTCCAATTTAAACACTGCTGAGTGCCAACGCTCAGCATGGACGCTCTTCCAAACCCTGCTGCAGAGACTACTTAGCACAGTGGTAAGTGGGTGCTGCTTGTCATCGCCAGGAAGCTTAAATGTTTTAAGTAAAGTAGCAATTACGGGTGCCATGTTTTTCAATGCTTCACTAAATGCTTCTTGAAAATGAGGTCTGTGGAATGCATGAAAACTGCTTTCCCCCCTGGTTTGTTATCACCTCTGAACAATGGCCAACGTTTTGGGATTCCAGAAAGACTCCAGTTGGAGCCTTATTTTTATGCATCAAGCAAATTAACTGCTAAAATGTCTAGGACTGAGACAACATGGCTGTTTGATAATTGATTTCATTAAACATTCAGCATTGCTCAAATGGCCTTGCAATGAGCTTCATAAGGTCTTAGAGTAAGATAAGCAGTCAAATGTGAGTTTGTAGTAGCAAGATACTGAAAGACCTGACCTCGAAAAAATAAGGTGACAGCAAAATATAGCAATCTCTGTGACACTTTTCACACAGACAGGCATATCAAAGCTAGTTTTAAATTGAATTAATTTCCAAATGGAACCCAGCTCTGGTTGTGTATGTATTTTCAAATGGAGCTTTGTTCACAAGTTGGATCTTCAAAGTGTTACAGACCAGGTAAAATAGTGAAGTGAGCAAACCATGCCTGCATGGGTGATACTGCTGCCCTGTAACAGGCAGGAGAAACCTCTGCAGGTTGAGCTGTGGAATACCTTTGAGCAACATCTTGTAGCTCCATTTTACGCTGCAGGCCATTATAAAGTACTTTCTTGAAGTTAAATTCACTGCAGTTTAGCACTCTCCTGCTTGAGGAACCTCTTCGAAGTCAAGCTAAGTCATCTGGGGGCAGACCACGAGTTCTCTCTGGACTGCAGAAGGTTGCTCTGTTGTCAGGCTCTAAGAACTGCTGCAGTGTCCAGGGGGCTGCCAGCACATCCCCACTTGATGCCATGCCTCAGTGCTGGCATGCCCTGACTGCAGCTGCCTGCTGCAAGCACCGCCGGTGCAGGTGCAGCCACATACACTAAAATCAAGGCTGAGAATCAAGTGCAGCAGGAGAGCTGACACCTGTCCATCATGGACACGTGCATAGCTTAGTCACTCTGGAGGGTGGCTTAGCTAGAAATGCCAGATGGGCTCGTTCACAAGTTTGGGAGCTTAAAAACCTTCTCACACCACTGATAGGATTGATCTGTTTGTGACCAGGCTGAGACATACCTAAGCTTTGAGGAAGCACTCAGGAAGAGCAGTGTTAGTAATTAGTGCCTTCCAGGCACTAGGTGTCCTGTGAGCATATAATATTCCATTTAATGGAGTCTTCCAGGATTAGAAGTGTTGTCATCCCTGAGGTTTTCTCGTACACAGACAAGGCAGTCTTTTTTTCTAGGAATTTACCAGCAGCATAGTGGCTTTTGCCATCTAATCAAGGACTCCCCTACTTTGTCAGAGACTCTCATCCTCCCAGACTTAAAATGAGATCACTTCTCTGAAGACATCCTCAAGAGCCAGCCTTAGATGTTTTTATGCAAAACTCGGGTAATTTGAATAAGACATTCCTAAGTGGCAGAACTCTAAAAAATGCTTCTTTCTAAAAAAAGTTTCAAAACAGCCCAAAATATTTGTGTCTAGTGAAACTTACCTTGAGGTTTGTGTATCTCAAAGGATGGCAGCAAGCTTTGTAGGTCAAGTTGGTGTCATCTGGTTTCCTTAGATGCTTTCTGTTCCAAAGACTTTGTATTGATATTTAAGTTGCTTTTAAATCCTCATAAGGAGGACAGCTGTCGAAAATATGTGTTATGTCTAGCAGAATGAACAGTTAGATAGAGTATTGCTTCACACCTCTCCAATGAGTTTCATTAGTTACTACTAATTTTTGTGTGCCATTCTAGTTCAGCTGTAAATATCTTCTTTAAAAGAAAGAGAATATACAACCTACAGAAATCCTTCTGTACCGAAAAAGGATTAGGCAGAATATTCGCCTCACAATTCCCAAGGAAATAACCTAAAGACTTTGTTACCTCCTTTCCTCTAGCCAACAGATGCAGTTTTCATAACACACTGCTTACCTGCTTTGCATGTTGTTCTTGTCCCTTCACCTGGTTTGCAGCAGTGAAAAAATAGGTGGTTAGACCTAACAGGTGAGAAATAGCAATTGTCTCCCACAGGACAATTCCAGACAGCAGGTTGGGAATATTTTGCCAGAGCTCAGAGAATGAGATATTTTCTGATCACATGGAGGATAATGAACAGGGTGCAGAACAGATGAGTGTCAGACTTCCAAGCTTTGTCTTTACCAGGGGCAATGCAAATTTCGTAAATTTAGTGAACTTAACCTAACAAAGTCCATCCAATATCCCATCTACAAGCCTGTTTTTTTCTGCCAGGTTTCAATGTTTTGCCTGATAGGAATATTTTTCTCCAGTCCTTCCCAAGACCTGCTGTCGAACATGCGCTGCCTCCCGATGAGCCCCGCTGGGCTGCAGCGCTGCAGGCGGCATACAGAGGGGCAGAGGTGTGCACTTAACATCAGGGGTGTACACCAGGCTCAAGCCCTCTCACCCCTGAGGAAAGTGACTTCAGCAAGCACACCGGTGGAGTGCAGGCTTTTAAATCCTGCCCTTTGTCTCCTCGTGTCAGGCAAGAGGAACTATTATTACTGTGTCCTTGGACCGGCTGCGCAGCTAGCCCAGAAAGAAGAGATCCTGACCTCATCATCTGTAATAGCCTCTCTCAATTTGGCAGCCTGGTAATTTCCACAGTGGTTCTCCATGGAAAGAGTTCATATTGTACTGGAGAAACACACAGCAAAGCCAGGCCCTCTGCCTAATGCAGGACAGTAGGAAAATACTCACATTTGTGTTTGGAAGGTGTTACTCCCTAAATTTCCAGTGTTTAAAAGATCATTGATTTGTGTTATCTCAAATCTTTTGTCCAGGCTTTTGAAATTTGAGGTAAAGATGCACTTTGCATACTGCATGCCAAAAAAGCTGCTGCCCAGAAGGCATCTTCAAATCCCAACATGCTTTATATTTACTTCAAAATCTCATCAGCTGTATGGTAATGGTTTTTTTTCCAGACTCTTCGCTGAGCAATAGTTGGTTTGTAAGTTTAGAACAAGCACAGTTCATAAAAGTAATCATGTACCAATTTCTGATTTTCCAAAATACCTTTAAAACTGACTTTTTATTGACTTTCTTTTTTTTTTTTTTCCTTCTCAGGTCCTTCTGAGGACGTGAGAAGTAGGCGAATCTTGCTCACAGAATTTTTTAACTAACTGTTTTTAATGGCAATCATTCAGCAATTAATTTCCAGAAATAAGAACACTTGCAGTTGTGTAGATCCATAGTTTCACACTTCTCTGTTCTCAATGGAATGATATGTCACCATTATTGTGTTACAAAATCCATTACCAAACCCAAGTCTATTTATCAGAAAAGTGTTCAGTTCTATAAACAATATAAGAAACTAGTGCCTGTAATGCATGAATCAAGTTCTAATATATTCCCTGTGATTCTTCCTCAATTGAATCTCCTCCATCTCATACCCTTTATTCTGCCTGTGCTTATTGTTCTGTGGATTCAAACCCCTTAACTCCCCCACTGCCTACTGTAAATCTAGAATGGCAAGAACCAAGTAGCCATTTACATACTCAAGTAAAATTGTTATTTCTGCCAATGAGGGTCTTCCCTGAGCAAACAGAAAGGCCAAGTTCAAAACTTGGATGGAAGGAATCCGCCTGAAGAAACAGAATAGCAGCAAAGCAGTGTAAATGAAAGCCCCTGCCACTTTCAGTACCAATTCACAATCAGCTTCACCAGATACAGAGTTTGAGGAGTTGACACAAAATGGCACCTGCTAACCCAGGAACAAGTGTTCATTTCCTCTCCTTTGTATCACCTTTTCGGCACTTGTAGTACTATGTCATCAGTGAAATTAAATGCCTGATTAGAGCTGAGATGAATCATCATGCTGTCAGGGAGAAGAGAGCAGAAGTCATGGCTCAGGAGGAGGAGTATCAGATCATCAGCAATTCAAATTCTAGTTGGCTTATGTTGGTCCTGAATCCAAGTGTTGCATTCACCTCATCAACTGAGATAATATGAACAAAAGAAATGCAGAGTATCACATATTCTAACCTCAAGTCCCTTGCTTTTTCACTCACCCTAGTCCTTTTTAACCCCAAACTGTATTTTCCAGGGAGTATGAGCTTTGTGACTTACTACAAGTTCTGTTTACAAGTGTTACTATTCAGTAAATGAACAGCTGTTGATTTCCATTGAAATCTGTTGTTCGTCGTCCTCGATATTCAGAAACTACAGGATACTGTCTCTTAGAAAAGTGCTCCATTTTATGTGCCTCAATTTGGGCTCTCATAATCACCTGTAATTTCAGAAAAATATGACTAGAGTTTCTAAAGTCAATCTAGTGAGTGCTGAATTTGTCATTAAAAGTAAACCTTCTCATTTTAAAGCAATGAAATAAAATGACAGTGTAGATGTAGTAAACTTCATCTATTTTGAAGATCTTATTTCGTTTGATGCCCTACACTTTTTATAAAAATGGCACTATACACTGTCAAGACAACCTGTTAAATGGCTAACAGAGACATCTCTCCAAATAGCTAACAACAGAAAATCATCATCAGATGGAGAAGTTCCCCAGGAATTGACAGTAGGCTGCTTCTGTTCAACACCTCCCGCAATCACATGGGAGCAAATATAAATGTTGCTGATATAACTTCCAAATGACACAAAACTCAGTTGAAGAGTGATGTCCCTGAGCTCAGGGAAGCATGGAATGATCTGGATGACTTGTCCATTTAAAAAAAAAATCACACTCTAGAAGCTCCTTATTAGGTCATTGACTTCAGAAGAAAGAAGTTTCTACAGAATGGAAGGCAGTGCTTCTAGAAGAGTTTGGTGATCACAATGGAAAACAGCTTTACTCCAATTTCTGGTGTAATTCTGCAGACAAAGGGGCTAATGAGATTTTTGCTTGTTTCAAGAGGGAGATCTTCCCTCTATGAAGCAGTCCTGAGACCAGTAAAAAAAAGTACAGGTATAGTGTTCATCTATTCAAAAGAATATGGAGAAATGGAGATGTGCAGAAAAGAGATGTAGAAATTATTCATAGGCGGAAGGAAATGTCTTGAGGTGAAAAGACTGAGAGAATTCTCAACGTTTATCTAAGCACTTGTAACCATGCTCAGTAGAAGAGGCTTATATGATCTGAGAGATGAAGGATATCAGCCTGTATAGTCTAATAGCACCTTTATGGAAAAGAATAGCATCAGTCTTGCTTATCAGAGATGGTTCCACATCTCTTGGAAAATCAAACTATTTCGTGTCACTAGAGGAACACACAAATACCCAAAGATGCAGTAATTCTTAGCTCTACTGAAATATGAAGCACCAGTGAAGCAATACATATGTATGTGCTTTTGAAAACCTTTGGTCACTGCCGTGGATGCTTGGGTTTTATTTAAATGAAAAAGACTGATAGTGAGTGGATGGTTTGGCTTCATTTTCCTTGAGGGAGATGGAGAATCTGATAATTTTTGAAAAATGAACTTTCTCCCTGCAAATCTTCTTTCATTAGTCCTGAGCTTAGATCTGAAGTCTTCAGATCATCTACTTTGTGGCAAAAACTGGGAGAAAATGAGTAGAAATAGTTGGATGGAGAACAACACTACAATTCCATGCCTTGAGCTTCTCATTAACTGTCAGTGTTCCTAAAAATAGTCATTAAGAGAATTAACTTCAGTTACTTTGGAGCTAATTTCCAGAAGGAGGGAGTCAGCGCTGTGGCATCAGAAAGTGATATATTCTAGGGAAGAGACAACTTTTTCAGTGAACATGAACTGTTGGGCTTTTGGTTTGGGTTATTTTTTTTGTTTTGTGGGTTTGGATTTTATTCTATGGGGTTGTTCCAGTTTGTCTATTTTATAGTTTTGTTTTGGTTTGTTTTTTTCTCTGGCAGATTTAATTGTTACTCATTATATTCTTGAGGAAATTATTAGTTATTCTTGGCAAGAAGAATAAAGCTTCTGTGGAAGTATTGGTTAAAGAGGGCACCAGCTGAAATATTTTCTTTGGTTTGAGCCCTAATGTAGTGGTAATGTTCCTGCAGACTTTTGTCCTGATGGAAACTGAAAATAACATTACTGAATAAAACCACACTCTGACCCTACCATGTTTCTCAGTTTGGGTGTCTCTGCACACCTGCACACAGCTAGGCTAGGTCAGTACTGCTGGACTGTATGACAGGCACTTTAGTGTCCCAAAGGCATCAGTCAGGATGGGTTCAGGTGCCTTGCAGCCTAATCTGTAAGGAAAGATATGTGCCTGTAACTGGAACAGCTACATTTGAGAAAAAAAAACTTAATTCAAACTAGCAGATCATAAAGGACAAATGTGAATGTGTCAGAGCTATGCACTAGAGTGCCAAGCCTCCAGTTTGTCTCAGGATAGTTGGCTATACAAACTTGTGGATGTGCATTTGATAAAAAAATAATCAAAATGTAATGACCTTTACAGATTCTGGAAGAGAGACTGTGTTTTTATCTCTCTATAAGTGTATGTGTGTGCATGAACAAATAAACACACATGCATTTGTATGACACACATGCATCTATATGACATGACTGTTTTTATTCTGGCAGAATCTAAAGATCCCATCATAAAATTATCTGTCTATGAATGCAGTGTAAGTATCTTAACTCGGCTGACTTGCAGTGAATTGAGATTGGCTGTTTAGTGTAGAGCTTATGGATCATCAAAGAAAAGTATGTGATTATTTTTATACTTTTATAAGAAACAGAAATATTTACATTTTTAAAGTAAAATTCCTAATTGCACCACATTTTCAATATTCCAACTTTAGCCCCAGGAATGGAATATAAACTGTGCCAGACATTCCCATGAGCTTTTTATCGTTGTTTTCGACACAATCTATTTTTATTCCGTTCTATGGGAAATGCACACACTTTGTGCAGTTGCCAGAATGTAATTTCCCAATGCCCCTTATTTATTTCAAAGTATGCTTTTTTTGGATTCAAGTGCTTTTGCAACAGCACTTTTTCATGTTTTGTCATGTAAGTACTCCTTGCTCTTACTGAACCCATTTAGTGAGAACAGTGGTTACATATGTGGAGCTGGAAGGGCAGCCACACAAATTACCAGAAGCCTCCACAGTTGGTTCTCCATCCTATTTCAGAGTCTTTCATTATTCATGTGCACTCCACCTGAGGACTGCATGCAGGGAGCTGGGGGCAGAATTCTTGCTCTGTTCAGATTCTGCTGCATGTATCAGAGCCCAGCACTTGTTGGGGAGATGGTGATGGCTGCTGAAATCCTCCTCTTTGGGCCTGCCTGGCAGGACAATTTGGAGGCTGCCCAAATCCACGGCAGGTTAATCCTCAGGGACCATCTGGGAGCTGGGGCTAGCCAGAATGCATCCAGCTTCAGCCTGATTTACAACACAACCATTGCCTAAGGAGCAGCACAGAGGTTCAGGCTGACCATGGAGCAGAGAACAGATTTGGCTGTGGAACCTGCCCCAAAAGGACAACTTACCTCCATGAGGACATGGGCCTTAGTCAATATATCCACTAAAAATTGCATGGTGCTTTCCAGGCTTGCATAATTTTCTCTCCTAAGGTCACTTTAACTTGATAGAGTTTTTTCTCTCATTTACTCATTTTTGTGTTAAAATCAACTTGACAATGTCCTTACATCCCTACAAACCATCCATCAGATCACTGCCATAAGACATAGTCAAGAGAGTTCATGTTCAGACACAGTTGCAGTCCTAGGACAGTCCTTTATAAAGTGCCACAGACACTTCTGCATGTAAATAGGGCACCACTGAAGAAAACCTCTCCAGAACTTCCTTGCAGTGCTGTTTAAAGGACATTTCAATACATGCCCCAACCCTGGCTCATCTTCAGTACAACACTGGAGACCGTGCACTGTAACATCTGCATAAATGCCCTACCCTTATCTCACAGTGTTCTCAAATACAGACTTCAAACAAACAGGGAAAGGAAGAAATGTGGTCTTGAGGCCAGACACTGTGGTCAGTAGTCCTTCCTGCTTCTGCTATATCTGCCTCAGCTTTTACCTGGTAGCTCAAATGTGAGTTTGTTCCTGGAGGTTTGGCCTGACTGCTTGTGCAGAGGGTTGTTAACCCCTTGTGATGCATATAGAAAGGATCCAGGGTCAGGCTGCTTTCAGTGCCCTGTGGATTTCTCCATCATCCTCCTGCCGTCTTGATGGTGGCACAGCTTTGTCCAACTGGAACTTGGACAAGAAGCGGATGGGTTTGGCAGCAGCTGGCAAGGCATGTGGACTACCGAGACGCGGGAAGGTGAGAAGGCTCTCCAGGGGTCTGAGCTCATGGCTACATCTTGAAACAGTGCTCCATTGCTGTGGCCCTGGGTCAGGGAGAAAGGCTGCAAGGCTACAAATGTTACGCGTTTTCCTTGGCAAGCCTCCTCCGATGTTTCCATTGCCTAGGCTCTTAAATTGGCAATGGCAACCGGCAAAAATTAGCTTTCTCGGGGTCTGACAACCTCACAGCCTCCCAGAGCCCTATAACTCATGAAGGAGAAGCAAATATTTTGAAATTGGGCACCTGTGGGGAGCCAAATGTCCATGAAGTGGCATGGAAGAGGAGCCTCTCAAACTGGCAGTGTCAAAAGAAGCTCCCAGTCCAGATGGTTCCACAGACCTCATTGTGACCAAAGCATCTTTCCCTGAAAGGCCAAGGACTCCCACCAAGGAAAGGGACACTGATGCCCTTCCAGTCAGCCTTCAAAGTAATTGTTTATGAAGATCATCTACCAAGTCAATTGATAACAAGATAAATCTACATTATGCATAAACTGCAGAATGCATCTTTCCTTCCAAAGCAAAAACAAAAGGAAAAAGAAGTCAGTATAATCAATAATGCAAGGGCTGTAGGCTTGTCCCTGCTAGCATGTCTGGGCTGTCAGATAAGTCAGAGTTTTGGATTCTCAGAATAAGACAAGTCTTCTTTTTCTCACAATTTGTATAGACTGTCATGAGCAATTGGATAAGGCATCCTCACAATTTGTATAGATTGTCATGAGCAATTGGATAAGGCATCCTAAGACCCCTGGGCTCATATGGGTCTGTGCAGACAGGACAGCTTACAAAGTCAATATGGATTCTCAAAATCATGTCTTCTCCTTTTCCTGAGTTCCCTTCTCATGAGCATGTGGGTTTAAATCCACATTTCTCTGGTAGCCCCACTGTAAACATTCTGACTATTCCTAAAACAGGCCATTAGGGCAGAAACACTAGCAGAACTTCAAAACAGCAGATTTGCTCTTTCCATAGGAAAGAAGGGGAAGTGTAATTGCCCCAGAACTATCACTCTGGAAGGTAAGAGTCACCCATGAAGCATCCCTTTGTCTATCTGTAATAATTAGGTCTTTGTTTTGGTATTCTTTTTCTGAAGGTGATGATGAAGTAATGTAACAGGTAGGCAGACACAGAAGTGTGGAGATCTTTGGGTGAGAAAATTCCCCTTGACCAATCATTTGTCTGACAGGACCAGTCATCTTTCAAAGTAAGTCCTCAGTTTTTATCCTTTCCTTCTCTGGAAAGACTGCAATATGGATACTTCACCCTGAGCAGAAATGGAAGGGAAGATGCAGACAGCAGATAGACTCTTTCACTTACATTACAGAACCAGATTGTCCTGTGGGAGCTGGCAGCAAGGTCCAGCTGATCTTATCCTTATTTTAAAATAGGATAATGATTATGGAGAGCACAGAGAGATTCTCAGTGTGTGATCAGTGCCACAGCACTTCCCAGGCCAGTTTCCACTGTGATACTCACTGGGCTGAGATCTTTTACTTAATCCATAAAGTGCTAGCCTAGTTTTATGGTCCTCTCCATGGAATCCGTTTCACATGGATTGAGATACATGGAGAAGCCCAGTCATCACTGCAGCTGGAGTGGCCGGGAAGGAGCACGAGCTGGGGTTGCACTGGTCTCCTTGACTGTCCTGGGAATGCCCAGATCGAGCACATCTGCAAATCTGCTCTATGCTTACAGAGATGAGACAGGTCTTTGTGAATGCCCACCATTTCTTGCTCTTTCAACACAGATGCAGAGAGAAGGGAGCACCATTACACCCCAGGAGGAAGGGCTGACTCCTTGCAGACCTTTTCTTTGCCTGCACCTCTGTGTGTCACATATCTGGTGTCAGCAGCACTGCTCCCTGCTTGACATTGGCCAAGCTGGATGGCAGGTCTGGAGGGTAGGAACAGGGAGGGAGGGCAGGGAAGGGCAAGCAGACAGCAGCATACTGGCTCTCCTGAGACAGAAATACATCATATCCCAGCAGGGGCCATCCTGGAGAACTGCAGTCAATCCTGTCCTGGACTCTAATGTGCCCAGATGCAAAGGAAATTTGGGGTTCTTAGTAACTGAGATTTTTCATGTTTAATAGCCAAAGAGCAGTGAACTTTCTGCCATGGAGGTGCTCTCAGTGACATCTCTGTGTCAGCCACTTCTCCCTGTTTTGTATCTTCTGCAAACCTGATGAGGCTTCCCTCTGTCCCACCACCCAGGCCATTAACACAGGGTGACCCCTGGGGTGTGTCACTGGTGACAGTAGCCAGGTTAAGGGAACAGGTAAGGATTTTGTGCCTGGAAGGGTTCCATTTCTGCTGACCAGTGTACGGAGATGTAAGAAGAGCTCTTTTAAAGGTTTATGGAAGGGTGCACTTTATTGGAGACAGACTAATAAGTGTTAGAGTTTATTTTGAAATGTCCATTATTTTGAAATATCTACTACTTAGTGAAGCATGAAACATTATTTCATTTTAAATATGTGCAGCATTTTAAGACTTGGACTTTTAAAACATGTAGATATTTTAAAATAGCTCCATTGTGTAAACGGATCCTTGCTCAATAGTGCAATGTCTTGTAAACATTCTAAATAATTTAATTGATGGCTTTTTTTTCTTTCTGTGTCTCAACCATTGGCATTCCTCAGTTTAGATGTCAACATTTCTATGCCTGTAAGCTGGAGAATAAAAATAGTTATGCTGTAAAAAAAGTGGCAGTGCTGAGGGTGAAAGGTCCTGATCTTGCAAGTTCTTGCTCACATGGAAATTCAATGGCACTGCTTGGATGAGGAGGAATTACTCACCCAGCAGAAATTACAAAACGAGGCTGAGCTTTGCTACTAAAATGGTAATACCTCAAACAAGGAAAAGATTATTCACTCTCCAATGAGACAGAAGGAGCCTGACTGTACAAATCTGCGAGTTTTAAAGAACCAACTAGGGCTGAAACTCACTGGAAATCAGTTTTGAAAACAGATGAGAACCTCCTGCTGAGCTGTTAGACTGCAGTGATGTTTCAACAACTGGGATTTTTTTAGGGTTTTGTATTGAACACAGAGGAGCTACAGGGATTTCAGGCCTATTTGGAAGCCAACTATGTATTCATGTCAATATTAATAATGCTGTGGGCTAGACAGAAAGATTGAAAACTATTTGTTTACATAAATAAAAACCAGTGCATTTTTGGAGTTCATTCTATGGCCTTAAAAAGAGTGTCCTTGGCACAGTAAGATGACCTTATCCTTAGAAAAAATAGTATTGTATGTCAGAAATGTCTTTATTTCCTGACACAGCAGGACAGAAAAGCCACTTTTATTCTTTTATTCCAAGGAATCCAGATTGTTCGTATGAAACCTAAAGAGAATGAACACATCATGACACCACAATACTGACTGCCTGACTCTTGAGATAAGGGTGAGTGCCTAATGGCTATTTTCCAAACAAAGAGCACTCAGTTAAGAACCAGGGTACATGTCAAGAAGGTTTTAAAGGGGAACATTACTCACAGCTCAAGGGTAGTTAAAGAATATTAAATAGGCCACAGAACTCTATTTCTTCTTTCACTGCAACAAGTACAGGGGAAAAAATTCCCCAAATCTATAAATCTTCTATTCTCTAACTCTTTTCTACCTGGACCACCACCTTCTCTGATTCTGATCACCTCTATGCTGATCTTCAACTGAAATTTGACAGCAATGGCAGCAGCCCACTTCCAGGATTCAGGGGCAGTCCAGTTGGTGTGACCAGTCCCTGCATGAGGTCCCTGCCACACCTGGAGTTTCAAAATCATTTGCAGCAAAAGGCACAGTGGAAGGTTCATAATTCTTGATTCTTCAAAACATCTCAGCTAATGTAATTGAAGCTAGTAGTTCCCAGCCTGCAAACAGGCACCCAAATTTTTCAATTGCTGGTCCCATTGCCCTTTGTTTTTTAAAGACAATTCTGATTTTCTCTCTGAGAAGTGCTGATCCCATGAGTAATTAAACAACTTCCTAACTTGCTTTTTGTGGCAGATATTCCCCAGCTGTAGGTTGGAAATGAAAAAAATTTACCCAGTGCAAAGCCCTTGGCACATCTTGGTGGCTCTCCCATGGAGAAGGTAATGGGCAATACAGTGGCCTTTGTGTTGATTCAGTGCACTTGATTGTCCTTCTTATCCACCTTTCCAATTAAAAAAAAATGGTTCTTTGAACAGATCTAGTATAGCTTCTTACATGGGAAGCTCTGGAGAGAGTCTTCCACTCTGTGTATGGGCAGGTCTACTTTTAATTAATGCTGATTTCCTTTCTTACTTTTGGTTGTGTCTGAGCACAATTGTTGATTTTGGAAGAATAGAGCAATTACCTTCTCTAGATCTCAGTGTTTCCTCTGTTGTTCTTGGTTGTTATCTTGTAAGCAGTTGTGTTCCTATGGACCTTTGTGCTTGGCCAGCTTTCACTGTTGGATGAAAGTCTTACATTTTATTGCTCAGAAGCATTTTCATAAATAATCAGTTTCCAGTGTAGGGCTGCAACTGATTAGTTTCTTTCTGGAGGGAAAGATCAGAGGTCCTAAAGAAATGGAAATGTCATGTTTGTGTGTCCGTTTAAAGGCTGTTCTTGGACCTTGTTAGTGTCTAAGTTACTAAAAACTGAACTGGTCTGACTTTACGAGAATGTAATCCATCAGAAGAGATCCACAAATAAGTTGGGATTTTTCTTTTTTCTCCGGCTTAGCTCATTTTCTGAGAAAAGTATTATATTGCATTAAATATGTCTCCCACCATTGTTTATTTGCAGACCTGTTCTTTAAAGGATAAGCCGATTTCCTCTCAAATGCAGGTGATTTCTTGTGACTCACTGACAGCTGTGACAATCTGTTTGTCACAGAGCTATTGGTACATACCAATTTATATGTTAAAAGTAGCCAAAGGTGGAGCAGTCTCATGGGTGGGTTTAGAACCTTAAAACGTTGTGTGAAGATTCATCACATTACTCTCTGCTTTTGTGGGTTTTTTTTATTGATGGTATTGCTTTTTAACTTTGCACTTCAGTGAGTTGTCTTACAACAGTGACTCTTACCTGGGAAAAATACTGCCCTGGAATGTCCCTGTTCTGCTCCATGCTTCAGGATCCAGCATGATTCTATGGCAGTGTGGGAACATATCAGGCCAAGGCCAGTAGTGGGCTGGTTGCCATTCTGGGGTGAATTGTTTCTGGCTCGGTACCATATGCCTGAGGGTGGCATGTGTCTTCTCAGGAAGGACAAATTACTCTTCTTCATGTTTGGCAAGCTCCTGCTGGCATGCCAAAGAGGGCTATATTTAGTACTGGTACTGTTTAGCCAACAAGCTGGGAAAATTGTCATGATGATATGGCCAGAGATTTACCAAGGCTGTTTTCCAAGAGCTGAAGAAGACTTGGTTGGAGTGAGCTTTGAATTTCCAGCTTTGAATCTTGCTGCTTCTATTTTCTCTGGGTACAGTACATCCTGCTCCCAAACCCAGGCCCGTGGTGTTGCAGCTTGAACTGAGCTCATTCACTCTGATTTGGCATTGGTGGAATTCCTATCAAGCTGGCTATTCAGATATTCAACTTGGTACCCAAAATTCTGCTCTCCTTGTTCTGTTGAATCCTGGCTGCTGCTGCTCCTGCTCCCCTGGTGACACGTGCTGTCCTGGCTGCCTAAATGGTCCAGATGTGCTGAGAGCAGAGATCCAGAGAGCAGTGGCAGCTGTTCCCAACAGAGCCCTCTTTGCCTCTCATCTGCACTGGGCATGTGCCTTACTCACAATTCAAAAAGCTCATGGGACCAAAGGCAATATGAGCCCTGACACTCACTGCAAGAATTTCACCTCCTCTGTTCCTTTCCCTTGAAACAGCAACATTAGGAACCTCCCAAAGAAATGGAGCAACACCACGGGGTTATCTTATTTATTATTCATTTTATTTATCTTTTTTCCACCCCAGATTGACCACAGGAACATTCACTGTTCAACAAGAGCATCTGAAGATCATTCCCCTGGAAGGCCATGCCTATGAGAAGGTCTCAGTTATCTACTGTTTGTACTAAGTTGAAGTTACATTTTCCACTGGTAATTTACTTTATACTTAGGCTTTGCATACATAGCAGTGCTAAACAGAGGGTAAAAGAAATTTCCTCTTAAGGAAAAAAAAAAGGCAAACATCCCAATGTAAATATGATTTTATTGCTTTTATTTAGGTCTGTGAAGGAATGGAAATTCATAGGGGATAAGCTAAACTAAATAGGCTTTTTATTAACAAAATATTTTAAACTCGTGCTCTGCTCACAACTCAGCTCAAGACACATGAAAAAAAGATTAAGGAGGACTCTAATTCTCTAATTTCATAGCCCTCCCTTAAAAAAAATCCATATGACTATTTAATTATGTCTTGACACAAATTCTCATAAACAAAGGAATTTTGGAGTGATTCTTAAAAATATTCACAAAATGTACCTTAATCTTTTGCTTGGCCATTTAAATCTTCTTTTCTATCTGAAGCAAGTGTTGCTTTTGGCTGTTGTAGCTATAGCCAAAACATGAAAAGTCATCTGGGCTTGGGTTGGCTGTATTGGAATTTTCTCTTCTATATGGTAAGCAGCAAGTCCTCAGGGCTGGCTAATAGGGGACATGTCTTCTCTGCATTTTCAGTTTTGGTTTTGCTGGCAGGATATTGCACAGTGAAGAGCACAGTGTTATCCTCTTTCCCTGTGTGTCCCTTCTGTGTACATAAATTAGGTTGTTCTCCTGATTTAATTACTGTGAGGACAGATCATCTCCTTAGGAGTCTTGTCACAATACTGACATTTCTTGTGGAAGTTTTAAGTGATTTGACACTTCTTATTATAATACAATTTCTAGCTTATCTTCCAGTGAACAAGTGTTGACTAATAATTCTTGGCATAACAAACAAATCGCAGCTCTTTTGCTTATTTTCAGTAGTTAAGTAAAATAGGGGAAGGTCTTGACAACCCTAATTTGCTGTGCTTGGTAGATGATTGACTATTTCTGTATATTTCTAGGCTTTCCATCCATTGGGCCAAGAAAAATCTGGAGAGCAGGTTGTGCATGTCTGGGACATCCACCCTCTACAGACCTGTTAAATCCCTCAGATGTTTGTTGTTGACTATTACTTTAATAAATTCACTGCAGGTCCCTTAGTGGTAACTCACAGCTATGAACATTCCTCAGGTCATAAACTCCCTCTAGTCTATTGATCTGCCAGGGAGGTATTTGTTTGCATCTTCCAATAGAGCCCTTTTTCCATGAATAAAGTAGCACTAAGACAAGTGCAAGACACAAACCAGTTGTTGGAGGGCAATTCACATTCCTCCTTTTAGCTTGGTATGTGGCTTGGTAAACCATAGATTTTGGGAAAAATGACATGGTAAATTAACAAGAAACATATAAGTCCTGGCAATTTGTAGAGTCTAAATGGCATACAAAGATGTGAAAATGCACTCAAGATTGATGTTTCTTCACGGTACACCACTCCCCTCGCAGCCTGCAAGCTTTGTGGGGCTCTGTCACAGCCTGATTTGCTGTATTGTCAGCTCCCAGGTTTGACTGAGTTTGAAGAATTAGCACAGTAATCAGCTATCACAGGTAATGGTTTCTCTGAGTTGAGAAAGAACAGCTGCCAGCCCCTGCTGTGCTCTGTGTGCTGGGCATTGCTGCCAAGCTCCTTGGGTTCCAGCTCGGAGGTTTTAAACAAAGGAAGCAGTCTCTGGCTCTTTCTGACCTTTCTTGCTGGGGAAGGGCACAGCCCACTCTCCCTGCGTGTAAATTCTGAGAGGTCTCCTGAGTATCCTTCTCTGTGCCATTGAGGTGTGTTGGTTGTAATGACCAGATACTGATTCTGCAGTCCATATCCCAGAGCTGGCTCTGTTTCTGTCTTCCATAGTTCTTTGGTAGCCAAGAATACTTCGTTGTTCCACAAATTAACCAGAATTACTAAATCCTCATCAAGGACTGATTGTCCTGAAAGATTCAATGTCTCCTTGATCTTATTTTGTCTTTTAGTAGGCACTGAACAGTTTGGGGAGAATTAACAGTTTCTCCAAATGTTGTGGGGTTTTCAGCTCTTTATGATATTTTTTCCCTATGGGCTTCTGTGTTCTATTGTTCATGCAATACTTTTATGTCTTTTAAATAATTCCCTTTGTGGATTTGTGACATTTCTGACATCTACAAATATTTCTTTTCCCTTTTTGAATGGCAATGGGTGTTTGTTCCCTCATCTACACTCATGGAGCTTCTCCCTGTAGGAGTGCCAGCAAGTTGTCCACTTCCAACAGTGTTTAAATTGTGTCTCAAGGGTTGTGGTGTCCTCTTTTTGAGGTCTTGCTGAAAGCTATGTGACATCTGCTGTATTACAACAAATCCTGGCAAGTTGTTACGAGCTGTACTCTGGTTTCTAAGCCTTTTTGACAAAATGGTGCATTTAATAATTTTTCTGTTATTCAGTTTTTCAGGTTATAATCGCTTGATCTTGTAAATAACACTAATAAATATTCCTTGTAGTTCATAATTGATGTGGTTTTAAATTAGGATATTGCAATTATGATAAAGACTTTTCCATATATCTTTTTTATTGGCCTATCCCTTGTGAAGATGGTATTCCAAAGGGTGCCCTCTTTACAGGGAGTACTGAAAGCAAGTAACTTGCTTCTCAGAGAGTGCAGCTGCTGATGCCACTAGCTAAACTGATCAGTGTTGGACAGCATGCATACATGACACCAGGTGGGACAACTAGACAGTGACCCCACATTATTGCATTTTTTGAGTCTTGGACGTTCTGAAAAAGGGCTGTCTTTCTCTTATTATTGCACTTAACTTTCCAGTCAAATGTGTATTCACTATAAAGTTCCTTTTGTACCTTGAGCCCATTGATAATAGTAGTCAGGAGGGTGAACATAAAGCATTAAACCTGGGACATTAAAGCTTAGTCTTCCAGTGCTTTGCCCCTTGAAGCATACACACACACAGCTTTCCTCATTTCTTTTGCCGTTTGTTTCCTTGTCAGAGTCAGGAGAATTTTTAGCAAGTTTCTCCCAGTGCAGGTGCTGACAGCATGTCCAGCTACCAGTACTTTTGACATGTGGTTCTTCTGCTGACATTCAGCTGTGCATTTCCTGGCTGTAAGATGCAGGCAGTTTATTCTAGTTTTAGATTCTGAGGTCCAAGGAACAGCAACAAGAGAAGAGAAATGAGGAATTAGGGTGAAGATCCTGAGCAGCAGCAGGAGCAGCAGCAGCAGAAAAATACTCATTCATATTAAGGTTTTACCTACCAGTTAAAAGAAAAGAGTAAACCTAATGTTCTATAAGCTATTCTCACAGAATAGTCCTGATAACACCACTACTTGTGTGGCATGAATCCCATGAGAGGGCCTTTCAGTAACACACTCTATCTGCTGAGGTCTAAACCTTGCATATCACACAGTTCATCCTGGCACTTAAACCCTGCCTCTACACCCATTTTTGCCTGAGCTGCTGCCACTGAGCCCCCGTTCCCCTGGGAGGGCTGCAGCTGCACCCAGTGGCCACCTCTTCCCCACAAAGCTGTTATCAATCTCCACAGGACCTTCAAGTCTCTGGTCTTGTTGGAGCCACTCTTTACCCACACTTTGGTGTGGTGTTGCAATGACAGAATCCCAAAAACTGCCCTCTGAAGTATTAATGTGTAGCTAATTAGCACCTCCCTATAATTGCCTGCCTTTGCATGATCCATCACCTTGAATCTAAAGGTCCCTGCCTGGAGTGTTTTGGTTTCAGACTACTTTAAAGTTACTGAGATCTCTAAGTATTATTTCTCTCCAGGTAGGCAGAATTACTGTTTTACAAGATTTGGAAAATACATCATATTCTGTGGGAAGGGAACTGGTTTGTAAAAGAGAGATGCTGTCATGAACGTCATCAAAATGAAGAATATCTTTGGCTGGAGGGAAAGCATTTCCTGAGGAGACCTGTTTATTTCACCAAGATTTTTTCATGCAGACATTTGACAGCTGAGCAGAGGATCTGCCATCCTACATCAGAGTCTGTCCAGGCCAGTATCCTGTCCCTGACAGAGACCAGCTCCAAATACTTCGGAGAAAAATGGATTTCCATCATGATGGGAAATAACTTCCTCAAGTGATGAGTTTACTGCCAGTCCCAGACACTTGCTGGTTGATTTGGGGAAGAAGCACTAGGCTATTTTTTTTTCTTTGTTAATCTCAGGTTAACAGTAAATACATTGAACAAAATTCAGTTCTGTCTGTATCTTAAATTTCTAATTAAGTCTTTATCATGAACTGCATTGTGACAGTATATTTCTTAGGTTATTAAACAGTCTTAGCCTTTTGCAGGATAATTAGTTTTGATAAAGAAAGATACATTAAAAGGCAAAGGAACATGTGGTACAAACTCTGAGCTGTAGTCTTAAAACTGTTTTGTACTATGGGTCATTAACATTTTTATTTTCTTTCAATTTCTCCTTTCAGGGATCTTTTCTGGGTATTCTTCATTACATTAGTCTTGGTTTTTCTTCTGTATCTACTAATTGTTTATCTTACAAAGAAATGCTGCTATCTACAGTGCATTATTTTCCTCTTTTGCTTCATGCACTTAATAAGTGGATGAGTGGCTAACTCTGACCACAGGCACTAGACCAAAGACAGCTTTGAGAGCGTGACCAGCACTGGCACATGGTGACTCCTAATGCTGAACACCGAGTGACTGCACCCAGGTGTGGGATGTGCTTCCAATTAAAAGATACAGCACTTCTGCCATGCACAGGAATCTTTTGTTAGCTAAAATTAACTGGCACGTGTTCCTGGCAGTGCTGCTGCTGTTTCCAAAGTGACAGCCTCTTCTTTTGCATCCCCAGGAGAACACCTGAGCAATGGCACAACCTGCCTTCCCCAGCCTTGCCATGTCAAGCCCTGCCAGGCACCCTCTGAAACAACAAACCCCCATTCCAGGGGTAGGAAGGAACTGAGCCTGTCCAGTGTCCCCTTGTTTATTATCAACTGGCAGGTCATCAGCACCTCTCCTGCTGGGTATGAGATCCAATGATGCACAAAAAGCCAGGAGAATCCATGGCCTTGTGCCTGTCTCCTTGTGTCAGCAGACCAGAACAGGTCACCAGTACCCCTTTTCTCTAAAGAGATAATGATGTGCACACCTCACATGGGTACGACCATGGCATTTTTATCTTTGGTCAATCCTTGTTATTAACTGTGCAACTGCAGACAAACAGTTTGTCTTTCTGTTTTCTCTTCTCCAGCATGAATCTTACTTTCTGTCAGTGTGTCACAAGATTTCAAATATATTAGTACCTTTTTGGGCCAATTCTAGCTTCCAAATGCAGAGTGGGGTGAGCACAGCAGGAATCTCTCTCCCTGTTGACCTCTCTCTAGGAGAATTCATTATTTCTGGAATATTGTTTTTAACATATATTACGTAAATTGCAATGAGAAGATTCATGAAAACACATGAATGTTTTGCAGAAACTTCAGTGTTGCTGGGACGCTCAAAAAGCCCACCAGACCCTGCAGATGGCATCCCAAATTTTAATAATTTTTTCTCTCCAAGGCTACTTTACACAAACTACATTATAAACTCATTAGCACAGAGTCTGAAATCTATATAATCCTTGGGACTCATGTGGATTTGCAGAATGCTGCTGGTAGTCAGGAGAAAGGTTTATAATTAAAAGACAAGAATCATAATTTCCATTGATATTTTTCTAAAGTAATTTCTTCATATTTGTATTTCTGTATCACTGATCACATTTTAGAAAAAAATCTGCTAAACTAGTTAAGTCTTAATACTCTGCTAATGATAGATTAAGCACTTCTAACAAGCGCAACCAGTGTATTCAGTGAAAATCTAAATATAATCACACTGTACACCTGAGCTCCATTTCAACTTCTCTTCCTGCCCTGGAATATAATTAGGATGGAGCCTTGGGGACACACTCACTGCTAACCAACGTCTCAATGACCTTGCTGGGGTCAAGTCACAACTGAGTATGAGGCACTGACTCTAAGAATAGATTCAAATTTCCACTGTTAGGTGCAGTCATGATGTAAATGAAACTGCCAAGAAAATACTACAGATCTCAAAGACAAAGTAGTCCTTAAAATAATCTTCAAAAAATAATCTTAAGGCTAACAGGAGGCAGTGATGATAATTGAGACCTACTCAGAAAATTTAGGAATTTTCTTTTTCTGCATGGTATGCTAGAGCTTCTGAAAAAAGTGGTTAGTGGTTAATGACTAATTTACATTTCCTGGTTTATAACCCTTAAAAACAGTTATTCTGCAGGGTCAGTGAGTTTGGGAGACTCAGGAAATTGTGGTTCAGCCTCCTGCTCCAGCAGTGGCATCTGTGCTAAAGCTCCAGCTCTCCAGGCCTAGAGAATGCCACTGCAGAACGGAACAGCCGTGCTCAGTGTGGGACGTGCAGATGTGTCCCTGTGTGCACCTCCTCACCTGAAAAGCAGCTCCTCTCCCCACTGAGGCTGGACTGCCTCAAACCACATCTCTGTGCTGTTTCTCCTTGTGTCAGGGCTCGCCACAGAACAGGTCAGTGGTGGGTGGAGGTTTCCAGAGGGACACAGAATGCAGCTGGTAATCAGCTGCAGGATCGTGCAGCATTTGTTAGGAGATCCTGGTGCCCACAGCATGCTCCGTGGGTAAAGAGGAGATTTGGCAGCTACTTTTGATCTCTCAAGAGTCAGGCTGGCCCAGAAGACACAAGGCAGCCCAGCAGAGGCCAGGCAGCCCAACCACAGGCTTAATGGGCAAGGAAAGCAATGAAATTTGCTCAGCACTGAGGTATTTCAGGTGTCTGCAATAAACACAATTGAATATAGCACATTGTAAACTGCTGATAAAAATCGTCAGTGTAAGTTTAGTGCAGGACTAAACTGCTTTCTTCTGGGTACAGATCTCTTGTAGACCTTTTCCTGCAAATAGAGGCTGCTTTAAGAGTGCCATTTCCCTTGAAGTTGTGATTAGCATTTATTTCCCCATGCTAGAGTTAAATTTAGCACTAGATCTACTTATTTTTTAAAACTAGGAACTTACTAAAATCTTCAGATTTTTCTTCATAGAACAAACCAGGAATGAATAAAGTTCTCTTCGAAAGTGGCAATATTCTATTCACATTTTACAATTACAATAATTGCAATTCTAATACTATAGACAATTAAATTTCAATATATCTGACATCATGCAGAGTTGTTAATGTGGAACTAAAACAATTCCTCTGAGTGGGACTTTGAATATCATTTTTTACTGAGATTAGGTATTCTTTAAGCAACTGGATAAAATATTTACATGCAGTTTGGGCCAAGCTGCTTATTCATGAATAAAAATCAAATTAATAGAACATATCAATTTATTTCAGATCTATAAAATACAAATCTAAAAATATCATTTTACAGACAATATTCACCATTTAGTTTATCTTTTAGTATGCTCTAAAGCCTATCTTGCTCAGAATAATAATGTAACAGAATAACAAAATAGTCTACATTTTAACCTTAGAGCTTTCCTTAACTGGAGTCTACCATTTACATCAAAAATACTTGTGCACAGTAAACAATTAAACATCTACATTTCAAGAATAGATTGGATACATCTCATAACTGAGACACTGATTACAGTACTTTTATTAAAAATCTTTCAAGAATGCACTCAGTAGTAGCAGTAGTTAAAATCAACAGTTCTGTGAAATGATCAAAGCAAATGATAACAGAATTTTAAAATTCAGTTAATCATTTATAGGTAATGTAAAGCCCATGTAACACTACAATGAAGGAAGAAATTACATGGGCACAAGTGCAAAAAAGCAACATTATAAGCCATCTTCTCTCTTTGGTAAAAATCAATTAGCAAGAAGTATACCATAATAATTCAAGTGAAAGACTAATTCAGGCTATATGTCTTTTCCTTTCCTACCATAGGCAGACTTGATTTGCAGGCAATCTACAGCAGAGAGTTACAATTCTACTAAACACTGCCCATTTCTTCCTCTTTTAAGTTTAAATATTGAAATTAAAGACAAGGGGTTGTTTTCTTCCATAAATAGCTTTTCAGTAGTATTGTTTCTTCAGGAATTTAAAAATAAATAGCAAAATATACACAACTTCAAAGATTACATTTAATTCCTTCTAGGTATATCCTGAAAATATATCACCAAGGAATAAATAACTTTGGATTTCTCAGATATTTGGTAACATGTCAATCACTCTTAGATAAGGAGTTTCTCTGAGGGATAAGGAAGTACCATTGCTTTTTCTACAAAGCTTTTTCTATACAGGTGAAATTTTAATAACTTTAAGCTAAGAATATGATCTGTAATATAATATGGAGGTTACCCACTATAAAGTACAGTAAAAAAAATTAAACCTTCAGAAATTAAACCTTCAAAATTAAACCTTCAGAACTTTATGTTCAAATCTGAGGAACTTCCCAGTAACTAAGAAGTTCTGTCAGTCAAGATTGGCTGTCTGTGTCAGGAGGTTACAGTAACAGTAAGGCAATTTCCTTCAATGGCAGAGCCAAAGCTTTTTTCTACTGACAACATATTAAAAATCCAGAAAGGACAAGATGTTGAGGGAAGGACAAAAGGATGTAGATGAAGAACACTCCTGTCTATTCCGTCCTGAGACACATATGGCTTGTCTACAGAGATTTCACTATAACCATAGACTTTATATAAATTCTTCTGGTTTTGAAGGATTTGACCCTCATGAACAATTAAGGTCATAGGGGGTTTGTAGGTTATTATCTTACTCAACCTCCTCCTTATATTTATCTGAAATTATTGCTAAAGAATAAAAAAAAATCCAAGCCAAAACAGCAAAGGAACTAAAAGAATCCAGCAACTTGACCTGTCATTAGAAATGGAAAAAAAAATCTCATCTGCAGGAAGATCTTCTGGAGGGGCAGAGTAGTCTTTGCCTTTTTACAAGATCCATTTAAGCTGCTAGAAGAGTAAAGGCAATTTTGACTGCTCATTTATTCAGAATTCAGAAATAACATGTAGGTTCACTAACCTCCCATTCACATCCATAGTTAATTTACATAAAATATTAAGCAGAATGCTTTTCTACTCCTTGTTTGATTCCAAGCACAAGATGCAAAAACCAGTTAAACTGCACTGTCCAGCCCTTATCTCTGCAAACCTCTATCTGATCAAGAAAATGCTTTTTGGCATCTTCTTCACTTTTCCCTACTGTCAGTGCATCCCTGATATACTCAATATCTTCTTTGCTGGTTAATTGGGGCATTCCAGTCATCAGCATCATGGAGAACAGGATGATCAGCAGGTTTGTGTGGTGTCGGAGAGCTAAATAAGCCTTCACACATACATCCTGTGAGAGAGAAGAGTTTTTTGTTAATTGAGGAGATGAATTGAGAGGGATGGTGTAGGAATTTCACAGGACTCTCATTAACCAATGCCATTCAACCACTCGAGTGTCAGAGACAGGAGACCCAACAGAGCCATTCAACTGAGCTAAAACGTGACACAAACTTCTGCACCTGCTGCTCAGGGTAATTTCATTCACCACAGCTTGGGGCAAAAAGAACTGTTTGGGTGTACAACAAACAGCTCTTAATACTACATTAATTACTAAAGCATAAAACCTTAGCCTCACCAGAATTTCAAAAGAATTTCTCTACCATATAACCTCTTTCTGTGGCTGTTAAAAGAGACAACAATAATTCACTGTCTTCCTTTCCTGTTGGGATGTTCCCACTTAAAGACTGTGGCTGCCAAGTGATACTGAACAAAGCAGCACCTCCAGGGGATTGCTCTTCATTTTCTCTAGATGCCTATTAACTGTGCAGTGGTGACAGATTATTTAACAGGGAAGATTTTCAGCCTTGGTGTTCTAAGGAATTTTGCTAGCTGACAGCTCTAGTCTTCAGGCACTCTGCCTTGCTGGAGGATTTCTATCACTATGCTCTGTCATTCTGGATTCCATAGGCATTTTTTATAGCCTTCTCATTTCCATGTATAAATAATCTGTGCTTAACAACAGAACTTTTAGAAGAATGACATTTCTGCAGCTGGGAAAAACATGCAATGCTTTAAAAACAATTATTTCCTGCTAAGCAACTAATATACAACCTGAAATTATTCTTCTTATGTTAAATTTATAACTCATTTACTAGCAGAAATAAGAACAATGCAACAAAGACGTCAATCATCATCAAGGAGAAATTAGGTCTGCAATGCAGTAATGTAAAAATACGAAAAATATTTCCAGGAAGGTTGTTATTATTTAAACCACAGCTGAAGCAATGCTAATTTTTACCCAATTAAATATTCAATTTAACCTTTCAACAGCTGTATATTAAGCTTTTGAATAATATTTAGGAAATCCAAGTATTTTAATGTAAACTTCCAACAAATGCCAACAGCCCTCTAGAACACAGGACATTTTTTACAAGATACATGTTTTTTTTTTTCTTCTCTGAAACAGGAAGAAGTGCACAAATAATCTTAACATCTATCACTGTTTACATCAGCAACACCAGGACACCCAACTAGACAGGTTAGGAAAATACTAAGGAAGGAAGATGATACATTGAAGATCTGTCCGTACAATTTATTTTTTTAGTATTACCTGGGAACTTAAATCTTTTACTCTATTCCCAAATAAATTCTGTTCTGAAATAAGATTATACTTATGAACACCAGTGTCAGTTTAGTTCCAGCACAGCAAAAGATTAACTGCAATGGTCAAAGCACAGTTTACATAGAAAACACCATGACCTTATCACAGGATCTCTCCATTATAGCTGGAGAAAAAATTTTAAAAAGAAATTTTACTTATGTATTCTCAACTTCAAACACAGAAATCTTGTCACAAGAGTTAGTCTGTGTTTTGTTACCCTTGAAAGAGATGAAAGGTCTTTATAGTTATATCAAAGACGGTTTTACATCTCTGTATGGATGATGTATCTCACTGCTTTGGGTGTCTGAGACAGAAAAACAATTATGCAGTCAAGAAAAACCTGGTATCACTGCATCTTAAAGGCATTCCTTCCAGGAATTCAAAAGATTTAAACAAATCTGCATCTGCCTGTTACTGTTATTTATTCAGACAGGAACTGGATGTGGTTTTGCATTAATATCTTCCAAGAAAAGGAATTTTTACACTTCTGAAAGAGGCGGTGAGAACCAAAAATAGCCCAGACGACAGGTATGTGTCAAGGGCATGTACATGTTTACTGTGGGATTGAGAAGAAAGCTGCTAACTCATCTAAAGCCACAGGCAAAATGAGAGGAGCTGAGGAGAAACCAAAATCCCACTGCCCAATAGGAACAAAAAGAATAATCATTTTGAAAGCCTGAAACTGTCCTAATTATTACCATCCTAAAATCCAGGCATAATATAAAGTGTCCAAGTTCTGTTACATAGGCCATCCCTTCCCTGTCTGCAAATAAGTATTTCTCAGTGATGAATTCTCCTACTTTCTGTCACCTTTGTTTGACAATCAAATACATGAGATTTTGTAATTAAATAAATCCACTCTTCTGCAGTGAACTTTGGTCAAAGTTATTTTTCATTTTAACCTTCTCCATTATCTGCAGTATGAGCTCTGGCTAACACATTTGCATGGACTATGCCCAGTGAATAACAAAGAAATAAAATTTTATAGAAGTAGATTATTAAGTTAATAAAAACACCAAAGACTGTAAAAAACAAAGGAGTCCTCTGAAATACAAACTGTTTTAATGTAGTGAAGTACAAAATAATGAGAGATGTTCCTAAAAATTAATGAAGGATAAATGCTGAGACTTTTCCATTAATACATGAATGAGTCAGCAGGCAGAGTGAATGAATCCCTCAATATTAAGAAATATGATTAAACAAGTCAACTGAAAAGTAAAACTACAATTTTGGGGGTTTTTTTAAACTCTGGCCATGTAATTTAAACATATACATTTTTTATAGCTAAATATGTGGTGCAAATCTTGCTCTGTGTTACTCTTTTACTTGTACAGAAGTATTTTATTTTTTACTGTTCCTTGAGACAGAAAAGACTTTTAATGTGCTACTGCAATAGTGGTATATAAACAGCAGCTATTGCAGCAGAACTATACATGAACTTGCATTTTTTGGTCAGTTTATTGTTGTCTGTGCCTAACTCATGTCACTTAAAATGCCCAGGTCTCATATCACCATCACAGCTCACAACAGTAAAAGCACATTAATCACCTTTTATCTGGCTAAGGACACTAGTGGAAATGACATATAAGTATTCCTAAACTGTGCATTAATGGGATGGTAGCAGTACTTAGAAATTAGTACCAGAGTAACAAAGAGTTTATTTAGTCAAACCCAGGACTCCATGATAGAGGCATGATGTATTGAAGAGAGGCTATGACCAAACTTATTTCCAATTGATTTTGGTATTTGGGCTGCTGAAGTAAAGGTCAGATTCTCTCTAAAGAGCTGGATGATCCATATATACGAAAACAACTTTATCTCACTGCAGACACCTTTCAATTCTCCACACTTTTAGCACACTTTCATGCTTCTAACTATTTTCTGCTTCCAGAACAGAGGTCTTCTTTGAAATTACACACCTCAGACTGGTGTTTCAGTCCCATACCTGCACATCATTCACAGCTGCAGCAACAGCATCATTCTTGTACACAGCACAGCCCACAGGCTTCCCTGAGAGCACGGGCTCAGCATTCCCTTCCCATGTAGTTCCCTTCTCACAGTAATTCCAAACCATGGCAAACCCCACCCTAACATCTTTTGATCTACAAGTCCCCTTCAAAACCCTTCCACTGTGATAAAGGCAGTCCCGGCAAAAATGAAGATTCAAAGATTGCAGCTGGTTCTTTAATTATTTTCAGAAGTTTGGGCAGTGACTTCAAACAAAGATCTTTGGTTCTTCTTTGCATGGGTCCTCTCCAAACATTGCCCTTCCCTTTTGATTGTCTCTGGTGGACAATGTGATTTGTCCTAGCATAGGAATACCATAAAGTGGGAATTGCAAGAAGATCCAAATGGATTCCCATCCCTGGAAGGGAAGCCTGCAGGATGTGTCCAGCCCAAAGATGGGGAACACTCATTTTTGGATGAGTGAGTAAAAGCACTGAGATGCAACCACATATGGAGACAAAATTCTGAAGTAACTGCATATGTGTTCAAAGGGACATAGTCACCATCCACCAGGAAGAACCTTAATTAGGCACTTGGAAAACCAGACTCCATACTGGGCCTACATCACCCACAAGGAATCCAGAACATGAAATTCAGGCTTTGGCTTTGACTCACTCTACAGAAGAATTTTTCTTTTAACATTATAAGGAACCTGCTTTCTAAATCAGACACTTTACTCAAAGTCTACAAAGACCTCAGACATACATGTACTTTTGATCAACCATGCTCCCATTCATTTCATTAAACATAGGAACTGCATACTAAACTCCCTCTTTGGCCAGGTTCTACACTAGCTCAAATAATCACAACATGTTTGAAAGCACTAAATTTCAAATAGAAGCAATAGAACAGATTTTTAATGCCATTTCTTTCACAGTTAAATCTATCCATCCACTTCACAAACCATCATCTGAGATAGCTTAGGGTCACTACAGATTTTTACTCAGATGCAGCAGTCCAAGCCCCAGAACTCGAGGGCAGAATCAGGAGGGAACAACACTGGCCATGCCTGCTGATGAATGCCTCACACCTGCTCATACTCCACAGAGGCTCTGCTTAGAGCCATGAGTTTCTTCTAATTGCACAAACACTGAAGCCCTCTGCTAATGAGCTTTTCAATGTGCCTTTGTGAACGTTTGAATTCTAGTTCCCATAATTGTACAGATCATTTTTTCTCTTAGTTGGGCCTAAAATATCCCGGAATTGTATTACGATTCGGTACATTTTATTAACATAATACCCAGGAGCATAAACCTTTGAAAATCAAGGCACTAATGTTCATTTTAGAGGGTAAAAAAAATTGCTTAATTGATTTGCAGCTAGATTCCCATTCTTTTACCTGAAATTTGTGGAAATGGAGACTTGTTTTCTTTCCGGAAGTTCCCATGACATACAGAAAATCTGGAGTCAGCACAAAAGGAACTCTCTCCTTATTAATTCCCAGGAAGCTTTTATAATTCCCAAGAATATGGCCAAAATCAATATGGAAAAGGTTACCTTCATAAAGAGAAGAAGAAGTCACATTCAGACAAATACAATAAACTGCTAAGAACGCTTAGGTGTATTCACAGCAGTTCCAACTCCTTTTTTTCGGTATATATGATCACTCTTAAGTTCAGCAGAAAAAACTATTTTCTTTCTTTTTTTTGGAAATACATAATTCAGTCCTCTTTGCAAAATTACTTTTTGTTTATCTTAGGTAGTTGTTAAAAGTCTGGCAGAACTACTATCTAAACATACACTCACAGCTTTTCAAAAATCAACCAAGGAAAGCTTGTGCCTCATACCCGTAACAATCAGAGCATCACTACACGGAAAAGGCTTGGGGATTATGTTTCAAATACCCATGAGATTCTGGCACTACCCATTTCCTTGGCAAATGTCATTGACTAGAACATGCTTTCTCCTCACAGACCTTCATTAGTGATTTCTAAACCACTCTGTGTGTTCAAAGTGTGCATTGTCATCCTTTGGATAGGTTTGAGAGAGTAGCAGGGCATCAGTTCCCACAAAAGTAATGAAAACCTCTCCTTTTAAGGGTCACTACACCTACAGGACTGGAGTGTGCTGCTACTCTCCACATTACTTTATTACTTTCACTGGTACTCAGGAAATGGATACAAGAGTATGGTTACTTAAAACCACAGATTTGTAGTAGTGGCATATTTATAAAAAAAGATAAAACATCAAATTATAGATGATACTTAATAGTGATCTGTAGGTGGAATATCCTTAAACGTTCCAGATTTTAAGCCAGCTTTCAAGTTCTCCCAGCCTACCAAATCTGAGTCTCTGCAGACCTCTCAGACTGAGATCCTTCTGGCTCCTGAGGCTCAAGAGAGATCCCGTTAAAGACTCTGAGGCAAATCTGCTCCTGACCACAACAGAACAACTCTTTCTCAGTTTCTGTCTATTGACCTGTGCCTCATGTTCTGCCAGTGAGAACAACACCACATTATATTATATATAATGTTGAAATTAAAGCATTTTGTTAGTCATTTTTTCCCCAAGGGCTTCTGCTGAACTTTTTTACTGTAGTCTTCAATTAGATAATTTCTGCCTTCAGGGTACTTCTTCTCTCCAGCTTTCAACTGATAAAACTTTAATATAATCAATAATAAATATTCAGCCTTCTAACAATTTTCCATCCCCTACCAGAGACTAATTATGAAGCGAGAGGATCATGAAACTAAAAGTGAATTCCTTAGACTAAATAAAACTCCTCCATGTGTACTGATTGTTCAGGGGTTCTTTCCATAGCTAAGTAAAATTAAGGATTAAACAATGTGCAGCTACAAAAGTAACTCCCAAAATTTATAGTACAGAAAAACCTGTGAGTTTCTTGAGGAGGATATAACCATCCCACAGATTTTAGTAGGTAAACAAATACACTCCATGTACACTTATTTCCTAAAATTTTTTACAACCGTATACAAAGCAATTACATTCCTCAGAAGTGAAAACAGTCCAGCAACATCTGAATTCTGCAGAATTCAGTTCCACTGAACACTGTGAGAATCACAGCCACACGTCAGATAGATAAACAGCTGCCTGCTTTATAAAATTTTTTTGTGTTTAGACCTTAGATGTAGACAGTAAAAAAAAATTGGTTTACATTTCTAATGACTTAGTTTGTATCAAACTGCTCCTTGGAAAATAATGGCATTATTAATGATAGATATCTCCAGCTTGTGTGAAGGCCAGCAGGGGTGAAAATACATTTCAATGTTATTTGACCTTGTAAGCACCACTAACAGAACTGGTTTGTGTCTCTTCATTCATTGTTAAATGAACTATTTATTAAAATGAAACATAAATCTAGTGAAGTATAGACAGTCTGCACATCTATGAAATTCTCAAAAACACAACCCACCTGTTTCTGTAATCATGATGTTGTCATTGTGCCTGTCTCCTATTCCAAGTACAAAGGTTGCGACACAGTATCCAGCACAAGAATAAACAAATCTTTCCACAGCTGCCTGAAACTAAAAATAAATCTTAGACATGTTAAATGCTTCAATGCTAGGCACTAAATGCAACCATTCTCAAAGTTATGTACATTTTTGTTGAAATGTATCTATCAACAGTTAAGCAAACTGTCTTATAAAATACACCACTGCACAGCAGAGACCAAGATCACAGCCCTGCACTGCACCCCCTGTGCTGGCTCTATCCCTCAGCACAGAAAAGCAGCATAGAGCAGCTCACACATTCTGAGGAAAAAAAGTGTGGCAAAAGCTGCAGTAGGTCAGTGGATGTACACAAGCAAAGGAATTGGAACCTGCATCTGAATCCTCTAAAACCACATTGCCTTTCAGTGCTCTTCGATGTCATCTCAACCTGCTCCTCATGCATCACTTCTAACTTCCATTGATAAAGGAGTGATTTCAGAAGCATCTTGTCCCTCAGGAGCTTGGCTGCCCGCTGGATGCTAAAGGTTCATTCACACTCACCCACAGATGAGTGCAGGGAAAATGAATGGATTTTTCAAAATCCCACGAGTTACAAACATAAACATATGGCCTCAATGCTCCTACATTAGTAGGGTGCAATTACAAATCCTTCCTAAAATTTCAAAGAACTCACCTTCTCTTCAATCATGCATCTTTCCTTGAGCCACTGGTTTAGTATTTCGTCCTTAAATGCCCCAGTGTTCCCAACTGTACTCTGTTGAATTTTGGCAATTGTTGTAGCATCTTTCACAATTTCGATCATTCCTTAAGAAAATAAGGAAAAGGTTAGAAGAAGTTACTAGATTTTTATCAAAGCTTATTAAAAAAAAATTAAAAATTAAATTTTAAACTGTGTTTAAAAACCAACTGCAGATTTACATAGGTTGTGAGCAGAAATTTATTTGACAAGGAGCAATGGTTCCTGTTCATTCCCAGCTGAAACCAGCCAGAGCTCATAAAGAGCCTGGCATCAAAACTCCTCCTCTTTTAAAATGGATGTATCACATAATGAGTGGGGACTCACTGCATAAGGCTTTTCCCAAGGAGAGGAAATATTCCTGTCCCGATCCCAATTCACATTTTCCTCAGCTTCTCTCCAACTTCACAAATAAGAGGAGCTGAAGAAAAGCTTTCATTTTGCTGCAGTCCAGGGATGCAAGTATTGCCAAGGCTGTGACAGAGGAATAGAGCTGGCCCTCCTGCAGTAAATCCAATTTAGGCTTAAGTGGGCATATACACAGAAAGTTCAGAAATACCAGTGCACAGTGAGGTACAGCGCTGGGATTGCTGGTGGAAAGTTCTGGTTGTCAGGACCATGGGGTCTGTCCCTAAACTGATCAGACCCTTGCCAAGGCACACTGGCATGTCACAGCAAAAATGTGCAGAAACAGAGCCTTGTCCTGCTCGTGCCAGCATGGCACATGACAGAGAGGAAGCCAAAGGGAAATGCAGAAACAGAGGCTGCAACACAACCCTGCACTGTAGCCAAGACTAGCAAATGCAGAGCAGACTGGGCATACCTATATGGGGGAAAGTCAGATTTTAATTGAATTTTTTTGGTAATAGGAAATTAATTTTTTTTCCTCTGGTTCAACAGTGTCTTCTAGCTTCAGCTCCAGTTCAGAGATCAGCAAGCAAACAAAAATACCCATTTCTCTCCAAAGCAATTCAAAGCAGCTTCTGAGTTGGTTTCAATTTAACTCTGTCTGAACCAGATAAATTTCTTTGTATTCATAATCCCACCCTTTTGCAATTACTGAATTATGTGCAAATTTTCCTGTAACAGAGTAAGAACACAGCAATCTCTTCCTGCCCTCTCTGCATGGCTGAATTCATGGCTGAACACCCCCTGGATGTATTTTCTTCTGTCTTAACAGTGGCCTGGATATGTTTGCCATAACATTATAGTGGAAATATTACCCCCAAAATCCACCACCAAGACCACCAAATTAAAAAGCTTTGCATTTTGATCTCTGCTTGTCAAGCTGTTGTTTTTCTCCCGGGTGTGAGCTCCAGCTCCCATTCCAGCTGTTGCAAAAGCTTTCCCTGCCTGTGCTCACAAATCTCCCTCTACCGGCCAACAGCTCCTTGATGGTGGGGGAGCAGAGCTGGCTCAGGAGGTGCAAGGGATAGCAGTTCTCAGCTGGGCTGCATTCAGCCGGGAGGGAGTGCAGCAGGAAATGCACCATGCAATGTGTTTCTGGGGTTCTGTGGTGACTCATCTAAGAGGCAGCTTGAACTTCTTAATTTCGGCAGTGACGCTGCACAGTAAGTAGTGGTAACTGCCTCACAGAGCCAGGAACATATGGACATGTCAAAGGGAGAGAGAGCACGGTGTGACCTTTTACCAGTGATACAGAGAAGAGAAAGTTCATCCTACAGAGGTCTGCTTGGCAGCAGCAGTGGAAAGGACAGATGCTTCCAAAATTACAAATTGCACTGGATGCAATGTCTTTAACAGAATAAGAATGCTCTATGCAGGAGGAGGTGCCAGCCCCAGGTGGAAGACACCTGTTTCCCTGTGCTCAGTGTAGAATGGGGTACTGTCCTTGTGTCAATACACAGAAACTGCCCAAGTTCCATGGGAGTATTAAGAGGGAGGGAAGAAGCAGCCTGGAAGAAGACCATGTGTGAATATCATCACAGAACATTTGCATGCTACTACTCCTTGGTTCTGCTCCAAACAAGCATAAGCTCTACATCAAAGTGTGCCACATTGGGCGTTACTAATTTAGGCTGCAGGTATTCTCAGCAAACCAAGCAGGAGTGTTAATATGATTAACCATGCCCCTACTGTGGTGCTAAAAGGATGCTAAATTCTTACATCTCTCCCATGTCTACAGGAAAATCAAATATTTCCTTGAGACAGAAGAATGGGGAATCAATTAAAATTAATGAAAGAATAATAAGAAAGAAATCTGTAACTCAAGTATGAAAATGCTAGAATTGCTGGCAGAATTTCTCCTTCTTCCTTCATTTTTTCAATACATTACATTGTCTTGAGATAATTTTAAACAAAATTAAATCCGATCCTAAAAAGCTCTCTAAAAAATTATATTTAACACTTCTAAAGAAGATAAACCTCCCTTATGACTTTCCTTATGTTTATAGTTAGTTAGCATTTTGATGTACAATTTTCCATTTCTTTTATTATTAAAATTCTAGCAATAAATATAATTCAATTTAAAAACATTTATATTAGGAGAAAAGAAACTCTCTTATGTCACGCTACCAGGTATTTTATCATTGAGTTTGGGTTTTCTGCATTGCTGAGATATCCTGAAATCAAAAGGATGTTAAAAAATTCTATATGGCAATGGGTTTTAGAGAGGAAGTACATTATGTAAATATGTTAAAGAGTTATAAAGTCTTAATTTTATTGGGATTTCTTACTTGATTTCTTTCACCACAAGTTTTGAAAAATAGATAATCTCTGCTGCAGGAATTAATTTCCAGTAAGAAATATTACCTGAGTATACTGTTAAGTAAGTACACTGTTTGTTGCTTCTATGTGGTATAGGGTATGAAGCTTTAAGTCAGGAAAAAATATAAATGTTTTGCTCTTTATTTTATTCCTATCAACACATTAAAATACATCTTGAATAAGTCACTCACTTTCACTGATGTTTCATACTAGATATTGTTACTAAAGAGGAGCTTGCAGCACAAGCCAAGCCGTTGTACAGGAATCAGAGCCAGTGAACAGCTCTGCTGCAGCTCAAGGAAGGGCAGAAACCACTGCCAAGCTGCACCTGAAGGCTGCTCACAGAAAGTGCAATGAAGTGCTGCTTACCTCAGGACTACAGCACATATTAGAATAGCTCTCCCAGACCTTCTGTAAATATGGTATTTAGAATTTCTAATCACAGTAAGTGTGATCACATACCTATTTTGTTCCCTGTAGAAATGCAACCATATGGCAACAAACAGAGGTCCAAGGATTCTGCTTCCCAAATGGATTCCATAATTCGAAGAATCTAGTAAAAACAAATGGATATGCTAAGTTATTTCAAATTATTTGAACATTACAGATTACTCATACAAATAACACTTCTAAGACTTCTAAGATGGGGCTAAACTTACTTTGCTATTTGATTAAGAGATAAATACAGAAAGTGTGCAGCCATTCAAGATAATCAGTTACAGAACCAGGGTTTATGTTTCTTCATCTGTTCTGCAACCAGGAAATCTTTACTCTTCTATAAAGTATTAATAAATATATTGTATGATTTCTGCATAGGTGAGATTGAATGTGTTAGCAAGCATGCCCACTTTTCCCCATTAATACCTCCAAAAGCCCTAACAAACCAGTTGTCTGAAACTAGAGTGACACTAGCTACTGATTTTTCATTTGTTAACTTCACCCAATACATAAATAAATGATAAAAACACTTCATCAGAGAAACAGGCCATCTTGCACTAAATAAGATTCTGTCTCCAGAACACTAAAATGTGAAATATGTATGGCATATGGCAGGAAAAGCCAGGGTAACTGTATGCACTGTGTCTGGTTGGGATGAATCTCCTTTTCTTCAGAGCAGCTTGTAGTGTGCTGTGGTTTAGGGGGTGACCAAAGCAGTGCTGGGAACACACTGATGTCCCTGTGTCCCAGCTGAACCGTGTCTGCTGAGTGCCAAGGCTGCCAGCTTCTCACCCTGCCTCACTGTGCCTAGATTGGGGTGCACAAGAGATTGAGAGGGGACACAACCAGGCAGATGACCTGAACCAACCAAAAAATACTCCATGCTGAACAATGTCATGATCAGCAATAAAACAGGGACCAAGGGGTTATGTAGGTTATGTAGGTAAGCATTTTCTGTGCAGGGACTGGTTGGGAACTGGTCCACCCATTGGATGTGGAGTGACTGCCTTAGCACCACTTGTTTTGTTTTCTTCCTTGGTGCTTCCACTTCTCCTTTGCTTATCAAACCACCTTTACCTCAACTCACAAGTTTTCTTCTCTTCCTCTTTTTCCATGCCGCCAGGATTAATCCATAACACAGTACGACAAAGATGATGCAGTGCTGATGTCAGCCTTGCCATACAGAGTTTTAAATACAAAAGACAACCTCACATTTCATATGGACAGTGAAGACAAGTTATACACACTTTGGAAAAGCAAAATGACTTAAAAATATTTTAAAATATTCATGTTATTCTTTTTAAGGTTTAGCTCTCATACCTGTAAAATTAGCATGTCCTGACGGAGGTCATCTCCATGTTTGAAGATGATGCCTATGGTTTCATTTGACAGAGCTGTTGGATCTGCACATTTAAATTCAAGCCAGAGGGGCTTCTTCTTGGACGCCATTACTTTGCATTTTTCTATCTGTGAAAGACACATTTACTGCTTCCTGATGCCAACGTCAACCCAAGAAACCTTTTTAACAGAATAGTTTACCAGCTTCCACTCAGCTATACCACAAGGAACACACTGAAAGCACATGTAAAGGATGGAGGTCAGTTGCCACACAAAGCCTCCCTGAACCTCCACAACTTTTAACCACTGTCCATGATAAAGGAAAAAGTGTATTTTAACTCTCCAAAACTGGATTTAGCTTGCTTCAGACAAATTTAAAACAGGAATAGAGATTCTGACAAAACTGGAAAATACAGACCTTCACAACAGCATTTTGACTGGTGCTTTGCAAAACCAGAACATAATCATTGTCCAACGCAATTTACCACATCATCCACCCTTCTGACTTCTAGCAACTACATTCCAGATGGCTGGATTCGATTCCCTTAGTAATTTCTTCAAATTCATGGGGGAAATGGTATTTTTGAAACTAATTTAATGTAATCATTCATAAGATAATAGATTCCCTATTTAGTTTTATTACATTTTCAATACTGATAAATTCAGAACTAAAACTGCAGTATTTCAAGTGGTTTTTCCAGTTATTATGGCTAAGACAACTGTAGTATGTCTTTCCATTCTGGAATTCCTGATTCATTGTTAAACATTACTATGTACAATAAAGCCATCTAAAATTAAAAAAAAAAAGCTAGTGCATATCAGTGTTTGAGAGCAGATAGAGTTCATGATATAGGAGTATTTTAGTATGTTCATGTTTCATCTACTGAAATTCTGAGCCCGTAGTTTTAAACAAAATACTTTTTACCATCCTTATTTTCAAAAATGAAAGAACTTTTTAAATCTTTGAACTTATTAAAAACTCTGATTTTGCTTCTCATATTTGGTTTAGACTTAAAAAATTTAGGTTTTGAAGATTATGGACAAATAGAACTTGCTAGAATGAACATTAAAAGAAAGCTTAGTTTGTTTTACCAAATGTTTTAATTAATATAGTTTGGAAAAGAAAAGCTAACCCATCAATTTTTGGACATAGCTACCTTCCTTTGTAAATCTATTGTTTCGTTCATCTAGGAAGGTCCTGGTAGGACTGAATATTTCCTAAGTGAAGGAAAACTAGAAAATCCAGAGAATTTTTTTTTATTTTAAAACCTACTTCCTCTCAAGTGGTTGCTGATTTCTGTACCAAAAAAAAAAAAAAAAAACAAAAAAAAGAAAAAAGTGGCCCAAAGCGAATATAAAAAATG
>JAYDZK010000056.1:13286715-13301868 GCA_034509185.1 Euphonia xanthogaster | reverse complement strand
AAAAAAAGAAAAAAGAAAAAAAAGAAAAAAGAGGACCAAAGAGAATATACAAAATGCTAACAAGAAAATAGTATTTAAGAAATCACAAATTACTTCTGAATAAGAAATGTCTGAATTGGCTTCTGTGCTGACAGTGCTTCAGCCATGCTCACCTGAGAGGCGTTTCATTCTCTCAGGTTGAAGACAGACCAGCTTATAGCCTGTCTTCCAAGGCACAGGTTTATTTAACAACAACAATGCCTGAACATTTGGCAATTCCTTAAATTGGATGGTTTGCCTCCTTAGCTAGGAGAAAATTAAGGGGTTCTTTCCTTGTAGGGTCCTTGCTACACATGAAGTGAGTCCAAGGATCTTGACGGTGCTTCTCTACCCGGACCTCACATTGCATTTTAGATGCATGATCCAATTTCCTCTCACTACACATCTGCTGATCTATGGATCTTTTTTTAACTCTGAGTCAACATACACAATTGCAATCTCACCACAAAACTGAAGGCAGCAATATAGAAAAACCCAAGGGTTTCTTAATGTATTTCTAACAAAATCATAATGTACTTTCTAACAAAACCAACAAAGAGATACTGAAAACTCAGAAATAGCTGAGGCAGATGTTTTTGTCAGTAGGATGAAGGTCTGGACCCAAACCTTAGTGACAGATATGAATCAGGGTAAGACGGAGAAAGTAACTGGAAGAATGGAAACTGCATATCCCAAAGCCCCTGAATCAGATAAAAGTTTTATACAGTTATTTAATTTATTTTTTTAAAAAGTCAGCTACCTGGTTAAATCTTGTATTCAACTAATGGAAAAAAAAAATGTATAATTGCTATTTAATGATTAGGATTTCATGGGTTGTTGCAATTTTAGCACATGGTGGCATGTTATTACATTTAGAAAAATAATAATAGCTCTGGGAACAAAAACCTACTGAGCCCATGCAATGTCATAGTATCCATACAGAAATAAGACCTTTTGACAAATTAGCAAACTTTTTACCACGTGACTACTTGCAAATATTTTTTTAAATTATTTGTAGAAAAGTCAGAATATACTTACCACTAGTGCTCCTGCTCTTAGCCCAGGATCATATGGAACTCTAAAACTTTCTGGAAGTTTACTGCCCTGTAATTTTTCAAGCTTTTGTCTCAGCTGTGTAATAACTGCAATTACAAGAAAGAAAACACAACGAAATCAAACACTGGAAGGCAAAAAGGTTATAGGCAATCAAACTTGTTGAGCATTATAATTCAGCTAAAAAGCTCCGTTTGCTGCCACTTTAAATTGCTTTTCTCCTGGATCTCCTGATTCAAGAAATGGAGGAAAACTCTTTAACTTGCACTATCAATGGCCAGGGTTGATTCAGATACCTAAACATAAAGTCTTCAAACACCTCTGAAGTCTTGTGCCTTCTCTGCAGTATTAGAAACACTGAACAGTAAGAGTTTACATTAAAATTTCAGCTTTTGTTTAAAAAACAAAACACAGTACAACACACCAAAAAGTATTTTCCCTCTTAACTGACAAGAAATGCAGACAGACTCATGGCTTTTGAATTCCTGGAATCAATTACTCTGTAACCATAAGGAGACAAACTACAGAGATGCTGAATTTCCTATCCTCCTAAAATTGGTTTCACAGTGCAGCCTTCTTAAATCTTACATTCCTGTAAGAAAGAAATTTTCTGTATATTTATATGAACAAGAATTTTAATGTTCATACCTAAACACAATCTTTTAATTAATAAAACCTCAAGCTCCTGAATCTTTAACTCAGAATAGTACAGATTATACAAAGCATGATGTATTTTTTTCACCTCACCTACTGAGTGTCAGCAGCATAAGCAATACACTGGTGATTACCCTGCATTAGGGCAAAGACCTGAACAGTGTCCTGAAAAAACTAGCTACGCAGCAGAGGATATACATATATGTCAAGTAATTTTTGGAGATAAAAATTAAAGAGCAAAAAAAAAAAAATCATACTGATAAAGCTAAACATGGACCTGGATACTTAAAATAGAATCATAGAATCATGGATTAGTTTGGGTTGGACAGGACCTTTAAAGGCTATCTAGTCCAATCCCCCTGTAACGAGCTGGGACATCTTCAACGCAACTTGCTCAGAGTCCCATCCAACCTGACCTTGAATATTTCCAGGCATGGGGCATTTCTACCACCCTAGGCAAACTGTTCCAGTGTGCCAACACCCTCATCATAAAAGAAAAAATAGCCTTCCTTGTGTGCAGTCAGAATCTGTCCTCCTTTAGTTTACAACCATTAACCCTTGTCCTATCACTACAGGCCCTACCAAAAAGTTTGTCCCCCACCTTTTTACAAACTCCCTGTAAGCACTAGAAGGCTGATGTTAGGTCTCCCGAGCCTTCTCCAGGTTGAACAATCCCATCACTCTCAGCCTTTCCTCACAGGAGAGGTGCTCCAGCTCTGTCATTGTTTTTGTGACTCTCCTCTGGACTCATTCCAGCAGATCCATGTCTTTCCTGTCCTGAGTGGCCCAGGCCTAGATGCAGTATTCCACATGGAGTGTCACAGGGGCCGTGTAGAGGGGCAGAATCACCTCCCTTGACCTGCTGCCTATGCTATTTTTGATGCAGCCCAAGGCACAGACTTTTTGGGCTCTTAGTGTACATTAGACAAAAACCAGGACAGTTCAAACACTGCTACTAAAATAAGAAAGTCAAGCCAAAAGAATTGGCTGACAACTCACAGAACTCAAACGTTACACCTGTCCTAGAGAGTTTTAGAAAAGAACTACTAGCAGTGCCTGGTAACTAACACAGTATCTCTTCTGGTAAAAAGTAAATCTAGCAGCAATATACAGAAGCTAACAAGTAGACTTTAAAATTAGATACTTTTCAAAAAAATACCTCAAGAATCCCAAACCCAAACAAACAATAACACAAAAACAAACCAATCAAACAAAAAAAAAATCCCTAACAACTGCACCCCACCCCCTCAAAAGCACCTAAGCTCTAGTAACTTGGATAATGAAACAGCTTTCTATAATGTAACTACAGATTTCCTAGACAACTATCTAGGAAAGTTACCATTTACAGTTTACTGTTAGAGTTTACTGTGAGCTCAGTAAGTCTCCTCATTGTAATGAAATGTAATGTAATTTGAAAACTGTAAGCAAACCAACTGAAGCTACAAGAGATTAGGAATAGCTGATTTTAAGACACAAGTAAAGGCACTTGCTAAAACCACTTTCAAGCTGATCTGGCTTAATAAGGTGCTATGCATTTTAAGCAATGAAACAGCTGCATAGACACATTCTTTGGAAACAAATCATCTAGCCTAGAGGGTGATGAAAGCAGATAATCCCATGCAAGATGTAATACTATCGTCTTATGAATTTATTTATTTATTATTACTTACTATCTTCAAATATAAGCAAAGAGATTACAATGAAAAGTGAAAGAAACAGTTAGACAACATGTTTGCTACTGGAATAATATTGACCTAGCCGGAAGGAATTTGTTCTCTACAGAAAATCCACAAACACTGGAGAAATATATATACAAGAGTAAGATGAGACTGGATGACAGAATGAAATTAAACAGGATAAAACATTCAGACCGAAAATATGAACAATGATGAACTTAGAAATGTCATGACAAAAAAGAAGCAATAACCTACAGAATCAATTTTTGGATATACATTTTTAAAAATATAAGAAGTAGAGGGTGCCTGTAGAAAAATTTATGTCCTCAATAATCAGAGAATAAATTACATTAGATATAGAATTATTAGGACACTCCATAGGACATTAGTTTCAGGAAGCCTTATTCAGTGAAAATGTCAATTATATAAGTCATCTTTCAGTGTTCTGCTGTACATTACATCCAAAGATGCTTTAACTTCAAAACCTGGTGGGTGTTAATAAGATTGCTTTCTCTTGAAGCTTTTCTTCTTTGCCCACATATCCTTCAAAGATAATGTATTATAGAATCCACAGCTCTTACAGACATGTACATCTGCAAGGTTGTATAGTTTCTTTCTAAAATATGCAATTCTGACTAAATGCATTTTGGTTATAGAATATTTTAAGAAAAATTTAGGAAGTTGTTTAGAAAAAGTGTTTTATGTGGGGCTTCAGTAAGTACCTTAATTCATACTATGTGGTAACAAAACAGAATTTATACTATATATTGATGAATAAATACATATTTTCTTCAAACCCCTTTTGAAACACCACCACAGTTACTTCTGCATAACCAGAGTGGAAAAGCTTTCCCATCCAAGGACTTCCTGGCCTGGAGCATACCAGGCCGAACATGCAGGAAAAGGTGTTCTCTCTACAGCTTTTAGAATTTTTATACTGTCAAATGTCCTCTCGCACTTACTCCCAACACCAAGCAAGTAACAGGAATGAGGATAAACAAACTTTTAAGAAAGCTGGGGGTGGGGGAAAAGGCAGGCAAAACCCAGAGGTAAAGAGGCATTGCATAACCCTACTGTGGCTTCCAAAGCTGTGCTTGCAGGAACTGGAAATAACAATACAACATCTGTCTTACAGGACTCCTCAAAGCCACGCCTGTACATTGACGCCTGACCCACCAGCTACTTCCATGGCATAGCAGAGGCTGCACTGGACTCCTCCCTGATCTTCCTGCCAAAAATCTTCTGGTGAGAGTTTAGAGGAAGGCTGTATTTCTTGGCAAGCGTCACTTTTAATTTCCAGTTAATATTTGTGTCTTTTTTCAGCACTGGCATTCAGTTAATGTACAAGAACTTATCTGTTTTCCAGTTGGCATGGCTTGAGGTTCAAGAAGATAAGCCAAAGCTTGGGAAAATACTGGGTGACTAGAACATTGATATTCTTCCCCTTTTGGGGTGAAATAAGCAAACAAATATATTACTGGTTCAATCATCATTAACTTACACTCACATTTTAAAGGAATTAAAATTTATGCCCTTTCACAGAAATTTATCCCCAAATTTTCTCAATTAACAATACAATTTGCTGCCTAGTTTTTCACACCCAAAGAGAAAAAACAACATTAACAATAAAGAAATGCCTGTTAGCAAATACCTTGAGAAGTAACATCATACTTTTCTGCAGAAACTGATTTAATCTCCATTGTGACTTTATGCAGCAACTCAATTACTTGAACCTGCTTCATGAAATCGTGCAGCATTGCTTTTCCACAGCCCCTAAGGTAGGCTTCAAGGATGACTGCAAACCTCTGTTGGTAGTGCATGGACTGGGCAATTTCGCTTCTTAAGAACCAAAACAAGAAGTGACCAATTCTTTTGTTCTACAGATAAAGAAAAACACTACAAATTAGCATTAATTTCTTGACAAAGAGTTTTAATAATGCCAGCAACTTTAGCATAAGTTTGCTACATTTTGAAGTACTTACTCTCAAACCACGTTTCAGCAAAAATCTGGCTAATGCGCTGTCATGATATGGCTCAAATTTCACAGCCTGAGTGATACAAACATAAAAGACATGTTGTTAACACATTTAAGATCCCACTGCTTACACTTAGTGACATCTAAAGAACACGCTGCTGCAGGAGTAGAAAATGTGTAACAAAGCAGGTCTTTTTGAAGTTTCTCTGTCTGATTCAAGAAGCACATTTTGTTTGCAACAGGTTCTTTTCAGGTTTATTATTAATGTGACAACTCTCTAAACAGAGAGTCCAACCTGAGCATATGCACAAAGCAACGTCATTCTTGCAAAAACCAGCAAGATCAGAAACCAGTTTGCAGTATGACTGATACTGAGAATGCTTGAAATGATTACTGACAGATGAATAATGCACTTGTAATAGCTCTTATATAAAATGTTTCAATAATAAAATACTGATTTTGGTCCACATTCACTACTTCGAGACTAGGGCACCAGGATTCACTGGTGGGTTCCCCAGAATAAGCAGGATACAGGAGCAGCTTTTCAGAGCACTTACCTGGCCTTTATTCCATAAATCAATGACAGAATAAAAGCTCTGATACACATACTACAATAATGAAGTACAATTAAGAGGAAGACTTCACCAGAGCTTTTTTCTACTGACTGTGAAAACAGATGTATTTTTCTCCTTCAAAAGCTGCTCCCCTCCACCCAAGCCGACAGACATTTCCAAGCTACTACGGAGGAGAAAGTCAACAACTATTTTCAACTGCCAGTATTAGAATTTTTTGTTGTTGTTGTTGTTGTTGTTGTTGTTGTTCTCCATCCCAATAACCAAGTGAATTGGTCTACCAGAAAACCGTCACACTTCCAGATTCTGGGTAGTACCACTTCGACTTATTTTTTCATGCTGCTTGAGGAATTCAAGCTTACAGAAGGTTTGTATTCAGATTAATGGTGGAAAAAAGTATGCACTTATATCCCACGGCAACAAAAGAGAAAAAAGAAGCATACAATCTATGAACCAGAGTCACAAAATCCCTGTCATGGACTGAGGGGGTTGGTGAATGGCTTCAGGTTCTGGAAACAGAGTGCCAGGAAACAGCCTGTAGGGAGATTAGGGGAAAACAAAGGGATGCGCAGAGAGCTGGGTGCATGTAGTATGCTCAGCTTTCAGAAGCAACAAAGTATGCAGACCTCTAGCAACAGTTATTCAACAGAATATAATGGCTCTTTCAAGATCACTGCAGTCTGCAGCTTGCAAAGAAGCAACCAAGCCATCAGCAAAGGTCTGCTAAATTCACCAAACAAAACATAATTTTATATAAACTCTTACAAATACTGTGGCACATAGTTGCACTTTTGTTATTAAAATATCAACATGATTTCTGAAATGCAAATCATCCTGTGGGTTTAATCAAAGGTAAGAAAAAATTAAGTCAACTTTCCAATGAAGCAATTTATAAAAATGTCACAAAGACACGTTCTTTCTAGCTGCTGGCTAAGAGACAGACAGGAAAGCTAAGCACCAGACAGACAAAAAAGCCGAGCACCAGACTTGCCCTTCTCCTGTATCATAATTCTGCAAGAACTGTCTTGACTGTCTGCAGTACTGTCTTATATCCCCAAACAACATCATCTTATTTAGGAAAGACAATGAGATTTTAGAAACATAACAATATATAGATCCTTTTCCTTTGTGTATGAGATTATGAGGTATGAAGGGTTTTTAATAAAAATTAATTTTTACTGCAGTAAGGTGCCCAAAAGCAATAATTATCACATAAATTCAAATGGATTTTCTTATGGTTCCAAGAATGCCTATTACAAACCTCACTCTGGTGTATACTATGCCTAATGTTCACATAACCTTGAAAAACAAGTTATGACTGAAATACAGCCAAACAACCGACCATTACTTCAAAACAAAACCTCCTCATTGAACTTGCAAATATATTTTAACAGAAAACAATATTAAAAAATGCATTACGACCATCCTTATTGAGCTGATGCTTTAGGCAATTATTTTTAACAGTCCAGCCCTTTTTTTTTTTCACAAAGTCAAATATCAGCTTCTGCACAGAAACAATGCAAGCTGGCCATTAAAAAATGTCTGCTGGCACTGACCTGTGTGTACCTTTTCCTTGTCAATTCAGCAGAAGGCTTTTACTCACTGCCATATACATGCAGTACAGCCATCGGTGTTTATCTTACAAAGAATTTTGTTGCATTTTAACGATCCTATCCATGGTTTATCAACTGTACACAGAAGAACAGACATTATAGGAAGCTCAACAGGTTGACTTATGGTGTGGCTGTTATTAGAAATAACCTGTGGGAAAATAAAATGCTTGATTTCTAACTCTACAGAGGATAAAATGGGAATATCCTGTGCAGAGTGAAATAAGCCATAGAGCTTCCATAAAGGTGTGCATTTGAAAAGTGACAACCATTTGCAGAAGAGATGTATCCACTGGAGCAGAGGAATGGCCAACATCCATTCTCAGAAAAATGCAGATTTTAAATACACTGCCAGACCAAAACTTTGCTGCAGAATTCTGACAGCTTATGTTCCATAGTTAGCTAAGAAATAAAGACAGAAAAGCAGCAGAGAGTTAAAAGTTGGAATCAAGCATGTTTTTCAATTTTAAGGATGGTAAGCTCATTATTCCTTACAACACCTCTTACTAAAAATGACACAGTGAAGTTAAGGCACTATGATTTTATGCTACAATATTTTATTTAACTGTTAGAAAGGTTTATTCTTTTTAAAACACACCAGATTTGTACTTCCTGAAAAACAAACAATTAAAAAAAAAAACCAAAAATGGAAACAACGCCAGTATTTCCCCTATTTTCTCAGGCATTTTGATAGCAACCAATCATCCTAAACTCCTAATTTAGACACAAAAAAAAGTGAATAAAATTGCTGAGCCACATGTAGACAGCAAAAGCTCACAAGCCAAGCATATATATAGCAGCAGCAACGTGGGAGGCCCAATGAGGTAACCGTAGCGACTCCTTTGGTTCATGCAGAAGTGCACAAATCCTGCCTAATCTTCAGACAAGCAAAGACAAGGCTAGAAAGGCTTTTATAAAGCACTACCAATGTGCAGCAAAATCTGAAATACTAACTTCGTTTTCCTGGGATTCTGAGCTCTCTCTGAACCTGCAGAAATAAAAAGCTGCTTCCCCAGCTGCAGTAGTTCAATTTTTTTTTTTTTTTTAATTTTGAATGTTGTCCTATGATTCTTTGAAAAAAGTATTTCCTGCTCTGAGGGATACCAACCTTTCCATGCAAAACAGAGCCCCACCTGGCTCCAGGGGCTGTGTTTACCAGGAAGAACACACCATCAGACACCAGAGGAGACTCTGCCACTGCCAACTGATGGCATCGTGTTGAGAGAAAAGCAACCAAACCAAGTTTCTTGTGTAACCGATAGAAACCTTCCCAATGTTTGATCTGGCAGATGCACACACAAAGTGCTTCAAATCTATACAGCAGGATTCCCTTTCTATTAGAACCACAATTTTGCACCGAAGTTCCCAGAAAGACTTAATCTTAGTATGTAGTCCTATCAACTCTTGAGCTACTTTCAAAATTTTGGGGGGGGAGTTTCTAGATAAATTTGCTCTCCTTAACAGCACAAGACTGCAGTTGCTGCAACACACTGTGCAATTACACTGGCGTTCTTGACCTAAAACCCAACCCCAGATTTTGTTTCAGGCCTTGCCCATGTCAACATCTACATCTACTTTCTTTGTATATACACTCTTTCTAAACTATCAGTAAAGTCAGTCAACAACTCTTTGGTGCCGTGCGATTCAAACCCAATATGAACAGGATTACAGACAGCACATTTAGGATTTATTCCCATCATAGCTGTGCTGGCATTAACAATTTCCAGAAAAACTTACTACTGTAAACACAAGATGCAAATTGTAAGACACAAGGCAATGGTACCACAAAAACATCCACAAAGGCAAAAGACAAAAAGTAGGAAAGTGTATTTTACATTAATCTGGTTACTACCACTGCTTTGACTAAACACTGAAGACTTCAAAACTAAGGAATACTAACAAGACCTACTAAAATGGGAAATGCAAATTATGGGGTAATGCAAATGTATTCCTAGAAGGCAGAGTTCAGGAATGCAAATACACCTTACCTGCACAAGCTGCAAAAGATAATGAAGAACATCATCATCTTCTAAACTTTCCAGTTTTTGAACTGCCATTGCTCGGACATTTTCATCTGAAAAGTTACAGTCCAGAAGTTGCATTGTGAGTCCAACATCTAAAGTGCTCTGATCCCAAGCCTCTTTTTTAGCTAGCAACTGGTACGTTTTGGCCACTATTTCTTGTTGTCCCCATTTCACAGAGCTAAGCAGCTTAGGATATGCCTTGGGGTGCTTTATGCTCTCATATCTAAAGTGCCACAACAGTTCTTTGTCCTCAGGAGAAAGTGGATTAAGTGGGTCAGTTGCTATGATCTCTTCAAGTTGCTTGCGAAGCTGGTTGGGCATTTCAGCTCGGGTCCTGTCCCCCTGGGGGTCTGATGATATCCTGTGCTTGGGCAAGGCAATTGGGTGACAATATCTGTCCAGCAGAATAGAGATAGCCATTGAGTTTTCTTTATCTGGGTTAGTTGCTGATGTGAGTTTGTCTGCATTTATACTTCCTTGTTCTTCTCCCTTACCTGGAATTTTCCACATGTGGAGCACATACTCCCCACTTCGTAGCAAGAAACGGTGATCTATCAACAAAAGATTTACATAATAGAGAAGCTGGGTTTTGCATTTTGCATCAGAGTTGGAGGATTCGTGTGACTGAAGGTTTGTCTTTGCAGATGGTCCCTGTGCTTTGCCACAGTATATCTGTAGATTCAGGAGTGCTCCTTTAGGCAAATCCTTGATTTTGATATCAAACTCCAACCAAATATTCCACAGAACCTCCTCAGTAAAGGGCTTTGATGAAGTTCTTCTCTGTGAAAGGAGCTGCTGCCCATGTTGAATGTTAGCCTCTACAAACACAGTAAGATCAGTATTTCTTGGTAAAACTGGGATATCAATGCCAATTATTTTCACTCTAAATTTCCTATTACAATCCCACAAAGAGATAGTGAAGACTCTCTCATGATCTTTTCCATCTATTGTCAATTGTTCATGATACCCTGTAACTCCTGTACAGTCATCCACCAAGGGCCATTCTTCCTTCTGAACCTCATCTTGATTCGGGTCCGGGGGATTGTCGAGGACAAGGTGGATTTCTTCCCCATTCTTAAGGCACTGTCTTATCCAGTGAAAATCTTTGATTGGTGTCTCCCCAGTAATGTACTCATCTCTGCCACAAATCCTGAGAACAAAATCTAGTTCACTATGATCTTCAGGAATGTCCATCAAAGACTTTTTCTTTGCCATTTTTGTGAAAAAGCTGTGGAGAATCATATCTGGAGTGTCATCTATTGACACTTTAATTTTCTGACTAGTTGTTCCTCTATGTATGATTATGAAAATATTATTATTAGTGATCTTTTTAAATAAATATTCTGGGAGTGGCTTAGATGTAGTCCATGGGTGCATTGCATATAATTTAGGATCTCTGCAGGCTACCTCTATCATTCGTGGAGTGACTAATCTGCGTCGGGTAAATTCCAGTTCATCATCGTGTACATTGCTTACATCAGTGACATCATAACCAATCAAATCATTAAGCTGCCGCTGAAATTCCTGAACTTCTTCTGATGGTTTTTGTTTCTGGACAACAAAGATCTTGCCTACCTTTTTCTGTAACACCTTCCAGTACAGTATGCAGTCCAATGTCTGTAACACTTGATGTTTATCATAAATTTCATACCATTGCCCTTTCTTCTGATACTGCAGAATAAACTGATCTGGGGTGAATGCATGGTAGAAGTCTGTGGTTTGACTCGTCTCTACTGCACGCATCCAAATCTGTGCCTTCATTTGCTCCACCGTACAGTTGCCAGCTATTTCGAGTAACATAATTTCTGGTGCTTTAGTATGTTTATTGCTTGTAGGTAAAATGAACTCAATGGATATCAGTTCCATTGATGAAAAACTACTCGATGTACAATGAGGTTTCATTCTTCTTCTCCTTCGTTTGTTTTCGTCTCTCATAACAACGGGCTGTTCATGATCCCCCAACTCCATGCCAGATGAAACCTAGCAAAACATATAATTACTTCATTACTTTCTCATTTACATTTATCTTTAATCTTACTTTTTAACTTTTCATACACATTTTTTATATTTCCACTTCCCCTTAATTTCTGGTCACAAACACTTGATTTACATGAACCACTTCAGATGTAACCTATTCAATTCAATAAAAAATATAAATAAAAAAAAACTCCAACCAACTCTCCAGTGATTAAGTAATTAAAATTGAGGTTTTAAACATCCTGCCCAGATTTTACTGAGGATAAGCAGTTTGAATGAGCAATCTCCATATTGATTAGTTCTTGCTTCTATTTGATCAAGCACTGATTCTTCTGCTGCCTCATCTGTTTTGATGCTGCCGACGTTAACATATGTGGGTCTTCATAGAAATCAAAAGACACACTTCTGTATATGAACAGAATGCAGTCCCACTGAGCTCCAGGAAGGGCAGAAAGTAACAAAACAAGAAATTTATTTGCAGTCTGGACAGACATGAGCTTATTCCCAATTTTCTCTGCCTCTCTTTTTAGTGATGAGGAATCAGGACTTCAACCTAAAATAAAGCCCTGAGGATGCAAAAGTCTGGGACTATTTCTGAAGATATATTTAAAGTGCATCTAAATTCAAAGCAAGTGTCCTTAGATGTGCTTTTTTAAAATAAATCAATTCACCAGACTGATAATATCCATCAATTTCCAAAGTACACACTGCCCATATGAACTATTAGTTTGTTACAGAAGAAAAATCTCCCAAGCTGATGCTGATTTATTATCCTATACATCAAATCACACCTAAATCACCAGTAAAACAATATTAAACATGAGTAGCCTACCTTATCAGCATTCAGTAAACAAAAAATATTGTTTCTCAGTTAATCTCTATGACCAATATTGAAGTGGAAATTGTTCACTGCTGACTGAGTGCACTCACACATGCCAAGTTACAGCAACACACTGAACTTCTTTACCAAGCAACACTTTCTACACATAAAATCCTTAACTGCTGGAGAAAAGTAAAGCAAGTGTAATGATGCCTTAGCAGATAATAAAAGAAGCAGATAAAAATATAAAAGATTAAATTCAAACATAGCATGCTAACTAAAATTCTTCTTCTGAGTTCCAGAAAGCAGCGACTGTGGACACACCACCTCTATAATTGAGAAAGTACAAGGAAATATTACCTGCTTATAAAACCAAGGCTGAATTGCTGAAGATTACTCATTTGTTTAATTTTTGTAGTTCCTATTTTTAAAGGAAGATCATTCACACAAAAGATTTCTTTGTTTATGCTGTTCTGCTTTTCTTGCTCGCCCTCATACCCAGATGCAAAGGAAGTGCTGCACGTACCAGGAAGGAAGTTTTAACCAAGTTGATTATACATATGATTGCTCATTTTAAAAGAAGTCAGAATGCTTTTCCTGTTACAACAGTAAAAACACACCAACAGTACATAAATTTAACACACATGTATAGAAGACATATTTAGAACCTTTTAAAAATAGCAAAGAATAACCTGGGCAATAAATTTAATTAATTCAAAGAAGATATTTAAACCAAATATATTTTTAAGAAATTAACACCCAAAATAATTAAATACAAATAGTAGATAAAAGACAACTAAATATGCAAAGTTGCATTATTTTTATTTGCATGGTGATAGCCATTTGAGGACTCCCAGCTTAAATTCACTAGAGATTTTTAAGCCAGTCTCCATACAGGCATCTCATAGAGATTGTATATGCCAAGGATCTTGCATGGTAACCTCAGCAGCAGAACTACTGGGCAGCCTTACCCCAAATATCTTTAACTTGTTCATTTATGATTACTAACACACAGTGAAATCCACTTGAAATGGGGACTTTAGACTCAGGAGGAAATCAAACCAGAGACTTTCAAGCCTAATTCTTGTGGTTAATTACAACCTGAGGTGCTGTTCTTTTACAAAAACAAAACATGTACAAAACAGAAAGAAAAGGCAGAAAACCCTCTAATTTCATCCTTTTTCCTTTTGACTTTTCCAGTGAAATACTGATCTTTTGAAGAGCAACCAGCAGTACAAATCCTACATTGGTAGATATCATGCAAAAATGATGAGTCTTGAAAAGGAGGAAAAAGAAATGAAACAACTGGAAGGTTGTCTACCAACAGTGAAGTGACTTTTTTTTAACATATGCATGTTTCCTATTTATAAGACACATTTTTATAAAAATGTGAAAAATAACGCCTCCTTCTGTATTGGCAAAAAAAATCTGACAGTATCTTACCTACCTCCAACATGCCAAGGTTGATTAACAGTCTGCCAAGATTAAAAAGCAGAAAATACACTCCACCACTGACACAGCTCTTGTCTCTTTGAGCAACACTCTGCTTGTCAGCTAAGATCTTTTCTTTTTAGAGGTTATTTTTCGCAGGAAGTCAGTTTGGGGAAAACACACTCTGTCCCAGATCCCTCTATCTTTTAAAGCCAGTATTTGAATTTTCTTAAGGTAGTGGTGAAGTTACCCCGAACATTTTGATGCTGACATGAAATCTACCCATCTTGGCCAAGACACCTCCAAAACTCATGCTCCACCCACATTCAGCCTGTCAGCATTCATCAGTCATAGCCTTTGTGGCATCTCAGCACTACACATGGTGCTCCTCTCTCATCTCAATTCTAAAATAAAATGTAGTCATATATTTCTCTTCATTTAGACATAAGAAACTAGCATTAAGCGTTTTTTTCATGCCAAAAGGCTATATAAATTTTTTGTAGAGTCCCTCCTCTAGAAGTCATTGTGCTGCCCCATTAACTAAACCTGGAGTCAGTTTCATTGGGTTCTGCAGATCTAGTAAAGCCTTGTGGTTTAATATGGCCTCAGCCTGCTCTTTGAGTCATGCACTTAAGGATTAATTCTTCAAACATACATACAAATAGCTTTTCTACCACTACTCCATAGATCAAGACCATCAAGACAAGCAAAGACAGCACCTCTCCCTCATGCAGCAGAGAACTAACCTGTACATTTCTCAGTGAATGCAATTGTTTCACACTCTCATCCACCTATAAAGGCAGGTAGAGCAACACTTCTGAGGGTTCAGATATGCCCCCACAAATTGCATCAGGCACAGCACAAAAATGTGTGGCACTTCTGTAGCTGCCTTGCCCATACAAGGCTGTCTTTTCTCCTGCATTCATCTGGGCTGTGACCTGTCATGTCTAGTCCATTCCAACTCAATATCCATCCCCAGTTCTGCTCTGACCCCTTTTCCTCAGCTTCAGAAGGCAGTTCTTGGAGTGACAGCTGTCTCTCATCTGCCTCTGCAATGATCCATTCTTAAGGTGACACCATATTGTATCCATTTCCTGCTAATCCATTGGCAAAACCATATTTCCTCATGCACATGAATCATAAAACTTTGATATTTATAATAAAAAATCATTTCACATCAAGTTCCTAAAACCTTAGTCATGCCCAAGCTTTATTTACAGTACTGACACTTCAAAAACTCTACTGCAACAACACCCCAAAAAAAGGAAAAAAAAAAAATCACTCTGTTTCATTTCTAATTCTAATGAGCCTCATCAACCCTGAATATCCCTGTATTACAAGAA
>JAYDZK010000056.1:13270363-13284112 GCA_034509185.1 Euphonia xanthogaster | reverse complement strand
CGGCGGCAGAGGCAGCTCCGGAGCCGCCGCCAATCACACGCCGGGCAAAAAGGGAACCGGCAGCGGGGCCTCCCCGCCCCGCCCGGCCCCGCCGCGGCCTCGGGCACCCGGCCCCGGCCCGGCCGCATCGGTCGGAGCGCGCACGGACCCTCTGGTGGGATGGAAGCACTGCAGCCGCGGTGAGGCTTAGCCGCCAGCACAAGGCACGCAGGACGTGTCCTGGTGTCAGCTCCGGCAGCAAAACCTCCCTGGGCGCAGCTTCCTGAGGTGCTCCTTGCCCAGGGCCCCACGGCCGGCTTGCCCGTGGCACTCCTGCAGCGACCCCCGCCTGCCCGGCCAGCTCTGACAGCTCCTCCAGCCCCACACCTCAGGGCAGGGACAAATTAGTTTTCTAAACTGCCCTTGAAAACCCCTGGAGATGGCAACCTACTCCAGCGTGGCGGTCTTCTGCTTAGCAAAGATTTTCATGCTGCCTGATTAAAATTCTTCTACAGACTGAGAATCTTGCTTGTTTTATTCCTCTTATTCAGTTAGGGCGTCTTCTTCCTTTCTCCCCTCCAGCTTTTTTCTTGTTTGAATTTGCTATGTTAACTGTTTTTCTACTATTTTTCCATCTCCAGACGTGCAGTCCTGGATCTCCCTTTTTGGGTCATGTTCCTTAGACCTCCTGTGATTCCTGTAGCTCGCCATCGGGTTCTTGCCAATTGGGCCACTTTTTTTTTTTTTTGGAAAGCGCTGCTCAAAACTGGACATAGTAGTATTCCAGCCAAGGCTTTGCCAAGGCTGCCCACAGCAGGAGGATTAATCAGCCTTACGGTGCCAGACTCCAACCGCAGCTCAGGCATAACCATTCACATTCAATTCAAACAAACAAACAACTCCCCCTCGCCACTCTTTCCCCATTCAGGCTGCTGTCTGTTTGGCTCTGAATGGAGCTGAGTGTTTCTGTCTCCACAGCTCTTCTTCAGAGTGAACCCCAACACTCATGATTATGTTGAGACTTTTTTTTTGACCCAGATCTTGCAATGAGATTCACGGGTGAACTCTGTATGGCACAGAGTACACACACTTGCTCTGAAAGCTGTGCTGGCTTACTTAAGGTTACATCTTCAGGGAACACTCTACAAGACTGTAAGTTGCCACAAAGACTTTAAAAATTATTGTGACTTTTCTAGGTACACATTCTAAACTTCCACAAAAAGACAACACCAGAAGGAAATAACTAGTATGTTACATGTACAGATGCTATTATAAAAAGATGGATAATTGTTGTTATAGCATGGATGGATTCTTTTGACTAAAAAAATAATTTGCGTGGTGTTAAGAATCATACCAGCCTGAAGCAGAAAAGAGAAACCTCTGTTTCAAAATGAATATACATTACAATGAGCTGTGTCTGTAAGGAATCATAATAACTGTACAGGCCTCAAGTTCCCTTTTACATGAAAGCAAAGCAAAAACCTTCAACAACTTTCCTGTGATGTGTGTGCAGCACAGGGGAAACACAGTGAAGACTCACTTCATGCTTGGTTTTGCCTGGTACAATGGGTAATATCTGTCGAAGCAGTTCAGCTTTGCACAGCACCACTGAATGCTTTAAAAGACAGATAAAAGCCTTATCAAAATAGGAAGTCTTTTTTGCTGTTTTTGGCTGGATCCCCAGATGGATCACTCCGGGAACACAAGTGTAGCCAGTTTGGCGACTAATCCTGTTAAAATCTGTGGACTTTATTTGGGGATGCACAAACATATGGAGATTTGAGCAGCTGAATAAAAAGACTGTCATTTGTCAAAAGACAATTATAGAGGGGATAATTTGCAGCCAGAGCAAATGACACATTTCGTGTTGATTTCAGCCAGAATTGTATAATATTTTTAAAATAGCTATAAGTCAATGTAGTGTTATTTGCAATGAAAGAATAAATTGTTGTACTTATTATATTTGAGAAAGGTTGGTAAACTGAAAATCTTGCTTTCTTCAGGATTTAGTACGTTAATAAAATATTATATTTTTGCAGTTAATCTTCAGCTCATCTTTATACAGCTTATTTTCTTTATTGCTTTTTCAGGCAAATCAAGTAATACAAACTTTCCTGTAGGCGAGGATGCTCTCCTTATAGGCTGTATATTCTTTAGAAATACACATTTGAACATTATTTTATTCCTGTTCATTTCTAAATGTGAGTTAAAACCTTTCCCATAAATTATCATTTGGTTTGTTGGTGTTTGTTTTTTTTTAGTCAAGAACAGCCTGCACAATAAATTGAAATGCATATTTTACCATATCAAAACCAGAACTCTAAAGCAGTCAGGAATACCATAGCTTAATGAAGAAAGGTGAAGAATGCAATTTGATATTTAAATGAAGCTGATTTAATCAAAATTAGTAATGCAAAGATGCAATCATTTTGCTAATATAATCTTGTGGGGTGCAGTCAAAATGCAATTATTTCCTTTATCTACCAGCTGTCATAAAAATATGACAAGAAATTGCTATCATGATTTTAAATTGGAGTTTTGGAGGTTGGAAAAATGTAAGATGGTGTCTTTTGTATCCTCTGCACAGTCAAACATCAGTTTTTATGTCATTTAGTGGAGAAAGAGCGATAAAGAATAACAGCCAAGTTAAATGCTCAGCAACAACTTTATATACCGACATATGTTGGATGTAAATGTTATCATTGACAAACTGGGTTCATTGCAATTTAGGAAATAGTATCTAATACTTCAGGCTGGTTTTTATTTTCTATATTGCCAGCAGAGAAAATAAATTAAATGCAGAAGCTTTGTAGGTCTTGTAACAACAAAGTCAAAGCCTACTTGCCTAAATATAGCAATAGCTATGTTCAGTTTTGTAACTGCTTCTCTATGTAAAGAAAATGGAAAAATCCCATTGTATGATACATTGTCCATCCTGATGGGATGATAGGTAGCCTTCTCCTTTCTTGGAGAATTTATAAGCTGGAATTTTCTAATTGTGTTGTAAACTCTTTGTGATGCATTCAGGGGAAGATTTAAAATAAATTGACAGAATCCCTTTATTTTACAGCTCTGCTGTGAAAACTGAGCATGTAAATATGTGATCAGTTGTATTAACATCATTGCCATTGATTTGTCCATATGCAAGATCACATGGTAACTTTGGTATCAAAAATAAGATTTTCTTCTTGCTATAACTTGCCAACAAGCAGAGGAGGAGTGAGCTGAATTTTAGTTTGGCTTTTGCATCATGTTCTAGGTATGGTAGCTGTTTGTGAAAGGGATGTAACTGACAGATAAGTGTTGCCTGCAGATCTGTCCTCCATTCACAGCTTTATGTCATGGGAAAAGCAGCTCTACTGATGCTGGTTCTGGGTCATTGCTTGGGGAAGCAGGAGAATGCTTTGGGGAAATAGGGGGATCCAGAAGAGCACATTAAGGCCGGGCTCTTTCTGCATCCCTCTGTAGGCAGTTAAGTCCTCTCTGAGATGTCGCCTATGTGAGCTTGGTTCCAGCTCGAAGCTTGGTCCAGGGGAGTCCTTTAAGATCTGCTGGGCATGAAAGAAGCCTTGTGGCCTGATCCAGAAATTATTGCTGTGAACCTCTGTAAGCAGAGCAGAGTCAAGAAATCTCTAAGGAAAAGACAAAGATTTATCTCTTTCCTATCTCTTTCCCATCTCCTCCAAGAAATACCCACTCTTTCCTTTCCTCCTAGTAGATTGGTGCTCCTGGTTGATTGAGATTTTGCAAAAAATCCCTCACTTCAAATACCTTAAGCTTGCAAACAGGAAACAGCGGGTGTTCAGAAGATTTCTGAGATACATCTGCTGAAGACTTGGTCTCCCATTTTACTGATTTAGGATGTTATACTTAAGAATAGGTATTTAAAGCACAGGGGTGGGAGTGCAAGCTGTTTCCTCTGTACCACATGCATACACACTTCAGCTGAGATGTAAAACTCACATAATACCTCTTACTGGCTTGAATGCCTTTTTTTTTTTTTTGTCTGTTCACATGTATATGAGTTTGTCAGAGAGAGATGTGGTCGTTGTGGTAGCAAAATGTGTGTAAACAGATCTTTAAGATCACTGGTTATTCTTAAGGGTGGAGAAACTCACAAGTTTTTATGGCTGCTGACAGAGGGAGGTCTCAGTATTAGGTGGTGATGCAATATTGCATCATCTTGTGGTGTTGGGACATGACAGAGGAAATGAAAGAGGTCAGAAATAGAAAAATAAAGAAAAGGAGTTCCCAATAACAACAAGGCCTCTAGTCTGATAGCATTATATTAAGTGTGCTTTGGTATAAGGTATGGACAAGAATTCCTCAGTCTCTGAAAGTTTCTGGCACAGAAAATAATGAGTCTAATTTGCTGATGAGGTTTCTCTAGACAAGCTCTCTGAACTGTGTTGCTGTGCTGTCCTCCTGTCCTGATATTTATTTCTCTTAAGCTTTTAAAATTTTCTCAGCTGTACATTCATTTGTTGGTGCAACCTTCAGTCTGTGAGGAGGTAAATATATTTGCATTACATAGGAGTTATGTAAGGCTAGACTTTTATCAGAGGATTTCTGTATTTTTGTTCTCGTAAATGTGTAATGTAAAATTATTTCTCTTTAAATTACCTCATTGCCTCTCTCTGTATATTAAAGCAACATATCCTTTAGACAGAAATGTGTTCCTTACCAGAGTTTCAGGCACCCCACAGGCTACTTGATCAGCTGTCATAATACTCAGGAATACTAAAAAGATATTTAAAGAGATCTATTTGTTCTACAGAGTTTAGTTGAATACAAAATTGGCTACAAAGAAAGCTCCTTCCCAGCCTGGTCTTTTCTGGAAATATACCCCTAATCTTCTCCAACAGCTTTAAACTTTAACAGGTGGCCTTAGCAGAGTGTCCAGGTCACCACATCTGAGGGGATTTCGGGAACTGAATAACAGGATTTCATTCCAATTCATTCCATTCATTTAATTTTCATTCCAAAATCCTAAATCCCTTGTACAGGAAGCCTGTGGGCAGGTCTGTTTCGGGAGGAGGCTGGGGATCCTGTCTGGAAGCTGGGAATCCTGTTGGGATGCTGGGTTCACGTCTGTGACAACACTCCATCCACTGGAGCTGGTACCTCATCATAGTGGTAGCTTTGCTAGATAAACACCTGTCCTCAGATTGGAATATAGAGCTTTGGCTTTACAGACAAATCAAAGCCTTGCCAGCCAGCACAACCATGATGAGTAAAAGCCACTTTCAGTCCTGGAACTTTGTATATTTGCTTCCTAGAAAGAAAGCTGAGAAAAGCTGTGAACCAAACTTCCACATGGGAAGTGTCAATCCTTACACATAGAATGAGGACAGCATTATGCTGTGGATATTAGTGCTTCCTCATGTGTCAGTCTGGTCTGTATAGATGACTGTCCATTTTCCATGTCAGCCAGAGGTGGTTAAAGACAAACATGGAAACACAGCCCAGATAAAACAGCCTGTATTGCCAGACATCCCATGTATTTCAGTATTCCCTGAGTTAATGTCCCAAATATTGCATCATCTATAAAATCCATATTTTCCTGCTAGCAGTGGAAAGCCAGACGTCTCCAGCAAAGTTTTGCAAAGCCTCTTCAGTATTTCACAGCTTGAAGCCTGAGCCATTCAGCAGGGGAGGACGTGTAACTAAGGCCAGTTTGGGTGGGATGTATCCCAGTCATTTGTGGAAGGCAGTAACTGTTGCAAAGTGCTGCTCAGAGCCTGCTCTTCACACTCTCCACAAAATAAGATGTGCTTTATTCTCCCTTGATCTACACTTTGGGTTGCAGTTCTGCACTCCAAAGCTCAAAGGGAATGTAGCAATGTCAGTCTCTGCACCATGACTCAGTCATGCTACCTCACATATCAGCTGGATACCTGCTACACTACTTAGGTGTGATAGAAACCTTTAATATCTCTTATTTCTGAAGTTAGAATATGTCAGTTGGCCAGATCATGTTTTCCAGGGCATGCAGAACACCAACCCCATGTATGCTGGTCAAGTTAGGCCAGCTTGCCTGCAGCACCTGTGTGGCTGAAAACAGACAGGGTGTTGAGCTGGATCTCTTTGTAGTTGTTCATCTGGCTGTCTGTCAGCGACTAAACAGACTTAGCCCACAATAATAATCTCACGAACAACATTCAGAATTTCTTTGATGCATCTCAGAAGCTACTGGAAGTCTTCTTAAATTCACATAATGAGGCAGACATGCAGGAGCCTTGTGTTTCATCCCAGCAGGGAGCAATTGTTCTTCTCTGGGAAGCTGATGTTCTTTCCCAATATTTTCCCCTTGTGTCTCCAACAACAAAATGTTTTAGCTGAGATGGCGTGATTTTCCTTCTTGAAGGGAGTAACCTAGTCCTGGATAGAACAGATGTTGCAGTCTTTCCAAAGTACAACAGTACCCTAAAAGGGTGTGGTAGGTTGTCATGAATAAACATATAGAGATGAGTGACACATGGGAGGATCCTAGGATGGTATTTCCTTTCTGATCTCAGATGATTTAAAATACTCCAGATTGGCTTTGGGCTCTTCCTGGATTCCATTCAAGAGAAGAAAATAAAATAAATGTGTAGAAGGTCCTGCTATATCCAGAGGAAGAGGACAAGACCACACCATAGAGGAATTATTGATATTAGGGATGTGTAACAAACCCAAATGAATAAGTAACTTTGAAGACTGCATTTTGAAAATCCCTCCAGATGAGTGACTACAAAATGCTACATAGAAGAGCTTGTTTTAGGCACAGAAGTTGCTGGTATTGGGACAGCAGGCACTGCAGGACCTGCCCTGAGGAGTGGCTGCAGATGTGGTGGGAAGCTGGTCCTTATGAATGAGGATCAATGCTACAGAACTTCCCTGGGGAAGGGTGACCTGCTGGCACAGTACTACATGGTCCCCTGGGCTCCAACACCTGTGAATGGGGCTTCTTAGACTTCTATGAAAAAGTGAAGCCCAGAAGAGTTTAGTGGCTCAGTCATCTTGACAGGCTGAGCACTGGAGGTGGCAACCACACTTGGATTCTTACTTTTCATTGGTTTTGCCTCTGTTTCAAGTAATTGACATCACAATGATTGTAGATAAGAGGGATATTTGAAAAGGTGTTGCTGGGAGTTTAGGAGTTAAGTGTTTGCACCGAGGAAGTTACCAATGAGGGGGAACAACCTAGAAAACCATGGCTTGGCTGTTCAGTGCATGAATTGACTGGGCATGTTAAAATCTCAGGAAAGAACAGTGTTGGCTGAGTTAAGTCAGTTTCACCTGGATGATATTCAGAGCAGTGTCTCTCTGCTAAGAGTGAAGGCACATCAAAAGCTGATTGATCTGAAATCCCAGATTTAGCCTGTGAGATGCTCTGGTATCAGTGAGGTGAGTACCATGAACTAACCTCACTGAAACTCATGGTAGATAAAATATATGGAGGCCCATGACAACACAATGCATTCTTAACAAAAGAATTATTTAGGTGATCCGTGGTCCATTGAGGGGTGCCACAAGAATAAATATATTTTAGGGTTCCATGTAGTTAAGGGTTGAAAAGTGTGGAGCCAAGAACACTGAAGGTCCAGAAAGGATCTGACTTTGTGCACAGAGGGTGCACATGCAATGGTAGCAGTGTTTGTGTTGGCAGTCATTTCAAAGGAACTTTGCATTACCCTCTTTTCCAGCCTTAATTCCATGAAAGGAGGAGTACAAAAAGCAAGGATTCTTTTCACTACTGATTAGGGAAGAAACCAGCTGTTTCAGTTTGAGTTAGTCTGATAATCTCATTTAAATTATGTACGTTGAAACGCTGTGGAGTTTGAGATAAGCAAATCCATCACAGGATGCAGCCAGGGAGAAGGGAAGGTCTTACATTTGATGTGCTTGGAGAAGTATATGTGCAATTTTGGCGGTGAAACTTGTTAGAAAATTGAGCACAAGTCCCGATTCAGCCCATGGAGGAGGATTCAGACCAGCCTTTGGAGGTGTATCTGTGAAGAGTACACTGGCTGACATGAACCCAGACCTTTCAGCTGACACAAACCCTCTGTGGCATCACGGTAGCCGAGCTTTTTTGCCGAACCTCTCTGACCTGCCATCCCACCCAGGGACACGCTCCTTGCCCCAGTTTTGTGCCGAGGCAATAAGCGGGTGACCTTTGCTGGGCATGTGCCTTGTGCCCGGCCCTCGCCGGCCATCCCTGCCCTGCTGCGGTGCCGCAAATGACGGCAGCAGTAGCCGGGCCAAAGGGCACAAAGCCAAGCGGCTGCTGCAAACTCTGCCTCTCCGGAACCGCCCGCGGCATTTCCCGCTCGCCTCGGCTGCGTCACCGGCCGCGGCGGTGACGTCAGCGGCCACGTGTGTGACGTCACCGCCCGCCCGGCCAGCGCCGGCATTGCGTCATGCGCAGGGACGGAGGGACCCTGGTGCTGTGGTGACACCTGCTGGGCCGGCAGGAACATCACCGGGGCTTTGTCCCGGCGTGAGACAGCGGGGAGGGAAGGGCTCTGGGCTTCTGCCTCCACCTGTCCCTGCCTCACCCACCGGCTGTGGAGAATGATGTCACTCACCGGAGTTACCCAAATGTCAGCCGGCAGGGTTACCCACGTAAGTTAGCTCTGGTTTCAGTCATTAATATCTAAGTAATTAAAGATCCTTAGGATATGGAAACACAAAGTATTTGTGTGTTTCTGGAAGAGCTGGTGACAATTATTTTGACTTATCTGCGCTTCAACTACATGTGTTTCATCCAAAGCAAGCGTTAGCACGGCTTTCACATCCCAACAACTCACCGTGTAAATTGTGTCGTGTAAGCATCTAAATCCAGTTCTGGACATCCAGATCTTGGCAGAGAGAAAAGACAGGAAAGGGAGGACAGGCTCCATGGGAGAGCTCAAGGTGCTGTGCCAGAGCTGCCTCTCAGCTGCCTACCAGGTTTTGAGCTGAGGCTTTGCCAGAGATGAGCAGACAGCTTGGATTAAGGAGCTCACATGGGAGTCTCCAAACACTTTTCAAACTTGCCCTTGCTGGGGGTTACAGCTAGGAGTGCCCAGAAAAACTCACCTATCCTAGGGTGCCACATGGACCAGTGAAGCTTCTGGCATCTTCAGGACACTGACACCTACACACAAGGGTGGCCTGGAATTGTCTGTGAGGCACATGCATTGCTTGAGAGGGTGGCTGCTGGTGCTGGGCCTGGTTCACATGTCCAGACTTCTATAATCTTCCAGAAATGTGAATCTTGATGACTCACTCCCTTGTAATTTCAATTTTTTTCATCTTCCTGACTTCATTTTCTGCAAAATATTTCCCTTCCTTGTACTCAGCACTAGCCATGCTTTTGTCAAACCTTTGGGTAAGCCCTGCAATATTCCTTCTCTCAGCTCAAATCGCTACATTTGAGGAACGTAACAACTTTATTTTTCCTGCTGTGTGAAGCAGATATAACCATCACAGGCACAAAGCTCTGCTTGAGTGATACCAGGAATACTGAGCCAGCCATATGTGTTGCTGGGCATCAGATATGGCCTGGCCTTTTTCTTCAAACCACCTGCTTTTGTGCAGCCACCTTTGCTTCATAGCTTCTCAGTTAAAAGTATTTGAAAACCCTTCCATGAAATCTACTGTCACTTCAGTTATTAGACACAATGGCATATCTATGACAGTATATTATCTGCCAGAATATCACCATGTAGCATGGTAAAACTCAGCACCCTCAGAGCACCAGCAGATTGCTGGTGTGATGGCCTCTATTCAGGCTCATAAGATAATAATTATCCTTGGTTTTATTGTCACAGGCAAGCACAGTCCAGGACAAATTATTAAATTCAGATGTAAAGATCTTAGTCAAGATATTAGCAAAAGGGATACAGCAAATATTATCAAGTTCAGTAAAAGAAGTCAGATGGTTATGAAACCATTATAAATACTTTTCCAGTAACATAAGAAAATGATCAAGTTATACTGTATTCAAAGAAAAGAATGAAAAGCATCCCAGTAGAACTGCATGCTGACTTATGGGAAATGATATTTTAAAAAGGAAAAGCCACAGTTTCTGATGAACTATATGAAGTTAAACTGTATGCAGTCACCCCAATACTAGTTACTTTCAATACTAGGCTTTTCTGGAGCAAATTGAGTTTTTTAAGGAACATTTATCTCTAAGTTGAAAGATAAAATTTTAAAATCTGTGACCTCTATTAATAAGTTTAAAACATATTTAGAATAATACCAACCTCCCAAAAAGCCTCCTTGGATTAAAAGACTTTCAGAAATTCTGTGTGGATAGGTAGAAGGATGAGCTGTTCACTTTTGAAGCTGGTGATGGCACAGCCCTCCCTGCCTCTCATCCTCAGTCACTGGCCATGGGAGATGGACTGTGTTTGCTGAGTTGCAGATGCTCTTGGCCCTTCACTGGTTAGGAAGAAACCCCAAATACCACTGGGGGCACAATAACTTATTTCTATCAGGAACTCACTGGGAACCTCAGCACAAGGAACTGCTGGGAAATGTGTTTCTTCGGCACTCACTTGGTGGAGTAATGATGAAGAAAAGCTTGCTGTAAAGTTTGTTTTCTCTTAGAGAAAAGAAAGAGAGGACAATAGAGAGGCTGGTTGTTTGCCTTTCGAAAGAGAAAACATCTGCTGTTTGGTTGGAGTGGGTGTAACTTGCTGACATGTTCAGCCAAAGACTTTCCTCAAGGGCATTCTCCTGCCTTCAGTCTGTTCCTGCTAGACACAGGGACAGCACGGGCACGTGAGCTGTCCCATGTGAGGGAATGGGTGTTCAGCCACTCTGCAGTGATGGGACACCGCAGAGCTGGGCCAAAGGCAGGACAGTTCTGCCTGCTACACTAGTGAAGCCAATGACTTCTCTGTTGCTGCTGCTTGCAGTGACCTCCAAAGTATCTATCAGGAGAAGGAGGAAATCTATGCACAAAACTGGGATTAAGGCATCAGTGATGTAGAACAGGCATCTATGAAGGACATGATTCATAGGAACTAGGCAGGCATGTATCAGACGGGGAATATCTTGTGCTCACAGCCTTGCGGTGACAAATGATAAGATGCGGTAACAAATTCAGATGAGAACCTTTTAGACTATGGTGAAGGAATATAGCACTGTGCAATGAAGAAGGTATATTCCCATTCCTTTTCAGTCAGTTATGTTGTGTTATTACTGTTTGTCTGATGTTTGTTTGTTTTATGACAGGTAGCTTTTTTATGGTTTGTATTCAATGTGTTGGCTTTCTTGCATGTGCTCTTACAGCCACCTGCCACATAACCAAATCCTTTCATTAAGTTATTCAGTGTTAATAAAATAACCTAGACATTATTGGAGTCTTTGCAGGCAGACAGCTAGCCAGCTGCTAACAGCTATCTACAAATATGTGCATTGCAGCTGTTTGGCATTAACTGAAGCACGGTTTCCCTAAGGGTGGCCTTATTTTTAGAGCAACACTCAGCGTAGGGAGGTTTACTGTGCACAGATGAATGGTCTGGAACACATCTGCCTGTCCTGGCACACAGGATGCCTGATTCCAGGATCTTCCTGTGTTTCCCACAGGTAACCAGAGTGAATATCTGTAGAGCCCATGGTTGGCTCACATTCTGTCAAAAAATCTTTAGGGAAGTGACAGATATCTATCTCTTCAGAATGGTAGGTCTCTTGTTCTCCCTTTGCTTTATATTGATAATGATCTCCATTTGTCTTGGGTGAAATGTGATGAATCTCTCATTACTGGCACTTAATATTTTTTCTGCTTGTAGTGGATACAGAAGAATTCCTTTGTGTTGCCTCAGTAAACCTAATGCTTAGAAAACGGAGGAAGAGCACGTGTGCGTCAGTGCCTGTAGAAACCCAAGAATGCAATCCAGGACCATGCACACTATCAGCTTTAGTGTATTTTAAACACAAATTCAGAGCATCTGAAACCAGAATGCCCCTTTTCCCTTTAACTGAAAATTAATGAATTTTCTATAGGCGTTTCAGATCTCACTTAGATAGGATGTGATTACATCCTTCACTCGCTGCAATAGGACAGGACAAGTTGGATATTTTTCTCAGCCTTATAGAGTTCTATTTTCTCATGGTAAACTGCTCTGTTCAGCAGCCACCACCTTATATTAACATATTCCCAGTTGAAACTGGTTACGGTAAGATTCTAATTTTCTTCTTTTTTCCCCTTTTCTAATTATAGTCTGTGAGGCCTGCTTATGGGTTACATAAGTGATGACAGGTGTCTTTTCCCAGTATTTATTCCTTTTAAAATTAATGAGTGCAAAGTTTGTAAACAAAAACCCAAGTTCCTTTATAAGATTTAGTTTTCACATGCCAGAGGGGAACTCTGGGCCTCTGTCTCCACCATGCTTCCCACCCTCAAACTAGGCCACCTTGTTGCATGATCCTTCAGAACTATAATTTTATCTAGCCTTGTAATGTTAATTATTATTTTCATCATTCCAAATACAGCACCTGCCACTTATGTGCCTGGAGAGGACTAGCATCTTGAGGCTATCCTCTGGGCTTAATCCTGGGGAGACAACCAAGCTTCTCACTAGCACATCCAGGCCAAGGCCTGATCCCGTGGTAGGATTTCTTTTAATAGTACTTGTTAGATTATTTTTAACCATGAATTTGTCTAATTATTCTTTGGATCATGTAAGCTTTTGAAACCCATGGCATCTTGTAATTACCTCCACAGCTCAATTGTGCACTGCATAGAAGAGTGCCTCGTTTGCCACCTGGGAATTTGATTTTTCACCTTCTAGATCTTGTATTACAAGAACAGCAGACAACCATTCCCCATTTTTCTTCTCGTAAGCATGTTTTTCACAGGCTAGAAGTCTAAGCACTCAATCCGTGTACAGAGTTGTTTCTTTACTATGTTAAATTGTTTCTTTACCATGCTAAATTGTTTCTTTACCATGTTAAATGTCATGCTCTCAACTTTTCTAGGTCTAGGTAGAAAGAAATAGCATGGTTTGGTGGCAGGTGAAAGAAAAATAAAAAGGGGACAAAGAAGAAAATGTAAATGGATTGAAAGCAGAAGGAACGGCATGCAAGAGGAACATTATAGGGAGAGGAAATGAAAGATGAATGGTGGTTGTTTGGGTTAAAAAATAAGGCATTAGCTTGACAGAGAGAAGTAGTAGCTGAAAAGGGTAGTGATGCACATAAGAAAATAAGGATGACCCCAACAACCCTTGGGAATGGTGGGATCAATTTCTTCAGGTGGTGATTTGTGGGAGAAGCTGTACTAAGGTGTTGGGTGCAGCAGTAGTTACAGTCCGTGTCTCTTCCCAAAAATAATGAGGTGAAACTTTAGAAGTTGGTGATGTCAATTCTCACACTGTTGATGGGGAGAGGGACGGAATCTGAGTGCTGCAGCCATAGTGGTGCTGGTTCTTCTTCTTCTGCCTCTCCTTACCTGGGTGTTAGAGGAGAAGAGCATACAGAAAGCAGCTAGGAGCACAACTTCTTGTTCATTCAGAGTGCCTGGCCTACAGGGGCAAAACCAAGAGTGTGACACCAATTCTACAGCTGGACACTATCACAGATGGACCTTCAGTCTATTCAGGCTATTTTTTCAGTGCTTCTCCCAGCTTAAAAAAATTTGGCTGTTTGAGTCTAGCTCAGCTTCTTTGCTGGTAAGAGCTGTTGCAAAGGAAAGGAAGACAGTGGGCCTGCCTCTCCTTCCCTTGGAGCTGCTTTTAAAGCTCTTCTGCCTGCAGCTGAGTCTGCACTTCCTCTCAAACCTTCTTCTGA
>JAYDZK010000056.1:13215821-13248201 GCA_034509185.1 Euphonia xanthogaster | reverse complement strand
ACTTCCTTCCGCCACTTCCTTCCGCCACTTCCTTCCTTCCGCCACTTCCTTCCTTCCGCCACTTCCTTCCTTCCTTCTGCCACTTCCTTCTGCCACTTCCGCCACTTCCGCCACTTCCTTCCTTCCTTCTGCCCCTTCCTTCCGCCACTTCCTTCCTTCTGTCCGTCTGTCCATCCTGGGGGAGAAGGTGATAAATGCAAATTGTCTCACACAGTAACTAAAGGCATGGGCTTTCCTTTTGTCTTTACAAATCCCACAGAGCTGATGCTTGGGCTGTGGCTGTATTCCAGACAAAATATATGTCCCCATAAAACTGTGCTCAACAGCTCTCGCTACTCTTGAAACCACCAGCATGTTAAAACACCTTGTTACTAGTGGCAACCATTTTCTGCTAGTCTAATTTTTTTCTTCTGCTTTCAAAGAATGGGAAGGGATAAAATAGCATTTGTTGTTTGCTTGGGAAGCCCCAGTGTCCTTTACATTCCTGCGCAGTCTCCCCTTTTCTGGTTTTGTAGATTTCAGCACAGCCAGTGAATTATCCCCTCAGCAGCCTCTGGTGCAGAGGCTTTTCAAGACATCTGCCATAACCCAGATTTCCCCGTGCTGGTACCTGGAAGCACAATGGGGCTCACAGGCTGTCCAAATGTGCAATGTGAGCCCCATCTCTCCTACCTTCTGTTAAGTGGCCTCTCAGCCATCCTCATTTTCCCTCAGCAGAATTATTTTGTCTAGCTCAGAGATAAAAATAGCTTGCTGTTTTCTAGGGACAGATCCTAGAGAGATGTTCTCAAGAGAAAAGCACTGAGCAGCAGAACAAATAACCAAAGAAGTACAATTCCATGATAAACCAAGTACCTTTGAATATACCTGGATGGTCTGTGGATACATCTATCAGAAACAAAGAGCAACAATTTTTGCTTCTCCAGTACATCTTTTTTTTTTTTTGTCAGAAGAGGCAAGTATTTCCTCAGCACTCACACCCCTCTGGGCTTGCATCCATAAAGCATTTGGTATAGGGCATCTTGTGAGAAAGTTTTGACCCATTTATAGTTCACAGACCAGAATGACCAAAACCCACCATCTAATGTGATGTGAGAACAGCTGGAAGGCTGTGCTGTGAGGAGATTATATGCTTGTGTGTGGCTTCCCACAGACTTTTTAGTTCTTGCCTCCCATAATACCTCCTACAAGAAAACTGAAGCCCAGTTGCTTAGGTAGTTTCTAATAACCCAAAGTTTTAAAGATAGCTGTTGGAATACACTGAATTTCTGAGCACTTCTGGAGAACCTTAACTAAAGCAGGACTTAAAAACATAGCAGTGACATAATTCCCACTTCAACCTACAAAGTTAGCTAGTGGGAGCTGTGGATATATTCAGTTTAGTTGTCAAAATTTTGCAGTCATACATAAAAGCTTTGATCGCTGGATATGAACTTTTGCTCATCTCATTCTTGTGAAGAAGGTGCAAAACATTGCTACGAAAATCCTGTGAGGACTCAGAGGCAGCCTGGTGAGGTGCTCAGAGGTTTGCCCAGCTCTTTCTCCATTGCCATGTGCCTCTGCTGTCTGCCAATATCCAGAAGTGTGCTGGGTGCAGAATGCTTGAAGGGTTTTCCCCTCTGAACTCGACCAAATGTGCTCCCACCCTAGTCTTGACAAGCAAATATGATGCACCTCATGGCATGGATGCACAGCTTTACAGGATAAATTGCTTCTTAACAGAGAAGGCTTAAATGTTTTGAATATTTGCTGACCTCACTTCTAGTGTCAGCTGAAGTCATGGCATCAAGCTTCAAGATTGGAAGCAAAATTATTCAGTAGACATGGCTCTAAATCCCAAACCTTTAACAACGAGGGATATTTTTAGTGACTTGGTATCTCTCACTTGGGATCCTTTCCTCTTAGCTGGAGGCTCCAGTTCAGTCATGTCTCTGTTTTCCTTGTGCAGAGCAAGCCCTCAGAATCTGCATTAAGGTTGGACTATTGGGTTGTCACTCGGCACCGCTGTCTGCTCCACAGATGGTGATGTGATGGTGGCAACTCCAAAACCCCTCCTGGTTTAAACTGCCAATTCCTGTCCCCTTTGGGTTCACCTTAAATCCATTCCCTTGCATATTACCCAAAGCCAACATGTTTATACTGTGGTGATAAAGCATTCCCAGAAAAACAGCTTTCCTCCTATCCCAGACTTTTTTCCAGGCTGTTACATTGTCTGAGATTTTAGTAACAGCTGTTGGGATATATATTTTCCTTTAGTCTGCCCTGCATCTGGACAATGGTGGTGGGATGCATAATGCAATACAGACAGTACACCCCACATCCTATTCCTTTTTTTCCTAAAATCCTGTCCAGTACCATACACAAATCTTGGTGTTTTCAATTTCATTCTGTGCAGCTGCAGTTTTGGTGAGCTGTCTCTCCAAAGGTTCTGAAAGAGAAAATCAAATGTAGCCTGTGGGTCTGTTTCCACAAGATGTGACACTTGTGTCCCTATGTCTCTTGAGTTTTTCAGTTGCCAGACTACTTTCAGCTGAGGTGGCACTGGTATTTGTTCAGGAGGTTTTCTGGGTGTTGCCACACTCCCAAAGACTGTTCTTCAGAAGATGTATCACTGAATGATTCCCTCCCCTGCATCCTCCTTGGTTGTCAGTCTGTAGTTACCCAGTCTCCTGCTTGCTTGTATTGTGCTGTATGTGCCTTTTCCTTTTCCACACTTGCAATGAATTTAGGGGCTCTCAGTGAGAGGCATTGCCTTCTGTCTGCACTTTACTAATGACAGTGTGACACCCAGGGGTGGCAGTGGCTCCGGAAGGAGGCTTGAGATGTTCACCTGATTGAGTGCTCATTGTATCTCTGAGCTAAGCCAGGGAAGGCACTGTGGTCACTGCACAAGCTCTGGGGTTTGAGGGTGCAGCAAGGAGGGCGTGAGGAAGGGTTCATGGCTACAGCAGTACTTCCCCATAACTCGTCACCCAAACACTTGACTACACTTCTCAGACAGTTTAAACAAAATAGCGACACAACGGATTTATGCAATGGTGGCATCAAAGAACACAATTCTTTCCTATTTTGATTCCCAGTCCTTGTCCCTCTCTGCAGTCTGATCCCCACTGCTGCTGCTGCTGCTGCACATCATCTCCCTCTGTTCAAGGCCAAATTCCTCAGCACCAGAGATAAGGTGTCCTTGGTCGCTGGCCCTCGCCTGTGTAATGCCTTACTGGGAAGTCATTACTAGATATGACAAAACCAAACCTGCCCTTCAAGAGTATGGTTTTAGATGCAATAACTTGGAACAAGGGAAAAAATCCATGGGGAAGCAACCACAACAGTACAGTATGTGCCAGTGCTCAGGGTGGTGAAAGGCAGGCTCCAGTGATGATAATCCTATGAGACAGTATTATATTTGGCACTCAGACAGTGGTGTGATCTGCATTCCAGGAATCCCTTAGCAAGATGAGAAAAGGGTTTCCAATCTAAAAGAACAAAATTACAGAAACTGGGAGTGAAAACTCTGTTTAATTTACGGCATGCCCATGTTTATATCCTCCATAAATCTTGGAGAGGAAAGGACTAGCCATCGCTCTCCCACTCACCTCTAATTGGTAGTGTTCTTTCTCTGAAGACTTAAGTTCCAAAGAAATAGGATTTATCTTCAGAATTTATGTTTGGTTTTGTTTGTGAAAGAATTCTTCTGTTTTCTTAACTTCAGAGAAAATGAATCATTGTGCAGTGGGAAGCTTGGACACAAGGTTGAACAAGAATGAATTTCTTGGTTTATAAACTAGAGAGTACAAACCCCAACACCTTTTAGCAAATTTTTTTTCATTAAGATTTTCAAAGTCTGCTATAGTTGAAACACTAATGGTCCACATTGCCTAAAAGTATTTTATAAGCGTGTCAAGATTTTATTTTTTAAGTATACAATCGTCTAAAATCTAACCATGTATATTCTTCCATTTGCTATTTTGATATTTTCAGCTTTTAATTATAAAACATTACAATTTGGATAAAATCCCTCTTTGAAAATTTTTAAAGTTGAAAAAGTAGCAATTTTTCACATAATAAAACCTAAAAAACTTCAGCATATACTTCACATACCAGGGCACAAACAAAACGCATTGTAGAATCCTTGTAATGTGTGAAATGTTTTGACTCAAATAGTTGGTGATGAATAGCTGTAGAGATATATGTGTGTGTGTATAAAGACAGATTTGATTTGTGGTGACTGTAACACCTCTTTAATCAAATATCTTAATTACATGTCATGGTATACCTAGTCTCTGTAAATAACATACTGTTTTAAGAAATTAATGCTACAAATGTGTAAAAAAATCAGGGTTTGGATTTTTTTACACATTTGACGAGATGTTAGACATTGTAATTTTCACTCTTTATTCTCTATTAGAAAGCAAGTAGTGAATGAATATCTTATTTTCTTATACAATCAGAAAAACACTGATTATACAGAAAAATGAGATTGTGTAATTCTGAAGTTTGCAAGGAATCCAGAAGGCAGACACAGGACTTGTAAACACGCTGAACTGACTTCAAAAGCCAGTAGGTTTCAATTTGTGTGCCCACTGAAATCCAAGTATAACCTTGCTATGGCAACAGCATTGCTGAGGAGAATTAACATGGAGATAGACTTGGTATTACTTTATGTCTTGTTTCAGACTGCTCAAATAACAATAGCGATAGAATGGAAGTACCCTTTGTGCCAAGAACAATAAAAGGGATGCACTCAGTCTGAGTATTCTTGGCAACAAATACTTCAAACAAATTTGGCTCTAATATGAAGCATTTTCAGTATTTTATCCTTTCATTGGATGTGCAAAGGATAAGACTTCTTGGAGCAAGTCCCTGTCAGTGTTTTCCTCTTTCTGGAGAAGAGTGCATTTCTTGGAAATAGGGCCTGCATTTCATTCCAGGAGAAATTCTTACTCATTTTAGTAAAAATAGAGGGTTATTTTTTTATTATTAGTTCAGCACAGAAACTCAAAACTCAAGCTGTGATATACTGACAAACTCTGAATTGTGGCAAGGGACTGGTGAGAGAGGGAAGACTTCCCTTGAAGTCTCACAAGGAACTCTGGTTATCCAAGGAAATCATGATCAGCATTTTCAGTGAATCACATAGCAACTTCAGTGAGCAGGTCTGTGGGGATGATTGTCATGTTGCTGCTTCCAATAATACCACCTTGCACCTCAAAATATTTTTTTCACATTGTAGCACCAAGAGCTCTATCATTATGTGAGAATCAATTTTCATTAAAAGACGGAGGGGGGAAGTGCATGCCTAACCCTTAGAACCATGGAGCATGTGAACTCCAGCCTCTTGAAATAAAAGACAATTCTAGTTTTTATATGTTTTAAATCCAGCACAAGATTTTCAGTAACTGGTTTTTTGATTTTTTTTTTCCATCTAGTGTGTTGTGCTTCTCCTGCATAAGCAAATTGTCTGCTTCAAGAGACAAGAGTTAGATTTGAACCCATCTTTCAAGTATTTCATTGTCTTCAGGTTCTAATGTTATCTTAACCACAGCACAGCAGTGGTTTCTGGGCAAGAAGGAGGATGATTTTAGCTCTGCTCTGCACAGAACTCTGTTCTTCTCCTACTGAAAACCCCTCTGAATTGAGTGGAAGGAGGGATGAAACAGCGACTCATAACAAAGACAGCATTGTTCAGCATTGCAGGGGTCTGGGACGCTGGTGATGCCTTTCTTCTTTGTGCTCACTTCCTCTGGCTCATTAGGGCTGTGGCTTTTGGTTTTACAGCTCCAGGGTGTATGTTTGCTGTTGGGTGTCAGCAATGTCTTGTGGGCTCTGGTGGTTACTGTGCCACAGGGCAGGTGTTCCAGCAGTACTTTCAAATGTAAGATCCATTGTAGGGGAGTGGGATGTCTTCTCCTAATTTAAATCCACGAAATCTAAGACTGGTTTGTATTTCTCATGAGATTAGATTTGCATGATTTTTTGGTTATTATAGCTTTTTTTTCCCCAGCAATACAGCGTAACTTAAACCCCAAGAGGCTGCCTTAAGCACCTGTGTAGCTCTTGTCTTTCTTGGTGCGTTGATCAGTAGTGTGTTTCCTTCACACAGGATGTCAGCAGGCTTCATTTTCTATGCTGAAGTGGTAGTAAAATAGCATAAAGAGAGGCTGGGAAATTGAGAATTATGGGAGTTATCAAGACCTCAGTGATACATGGTTACCAAGACCTCAGTGATACATGGTTCCAGTTGAGATAAAAGCACTGGCGCTCTGGTTAAGTGGGTGCAAGGCACACGGAATATTCAGGCAGCTCTCGGGGAGGAGGGGATAGTCAGTATCTTGAGGATAGTGGCTACTTTTGTAAGCACATGCATAAGCTTTCAAAATGCATATTTTAAAATTCTGATATATAGTGATTCTGTTTTTGCATGTGAAACTATTGAGATTAATTACCATCTATTTTCATTCTTTATAATTACTGTAAAAGTTAGAGAGATATATTTGTTCCAAATTAGATTTTATTCTCATACTCAAGTATGTGTTTAGATTAATTCTACCTGAAGTGGATGAACTATTTTGGTTTCACAAAGCAATCTGGGCAAATTTCCCAACTGGGCATTTTAAAAGAAGAAAGATGAAACATCAAATGTGCTCATCATCCCTTGATGAAGAGACTTTTTCCCTGCAGGGAAACCTGCATTTATTGTTGTTCATTCCACATTTCAGAAGCTATTCAGCTATTAGTCGCAGACATAGTTAAAATACATTTTAAATTACTACTAGCATTTCCAAGGCTCTCAGAGGTGGCAGCTAGCTTCTTGAAACATTGTTGTATCTGGGTGCATCTGCTACTAATGGAAGAAAAAAAATTCTCTCTGCTTTGGTATTTCCAGGTTAGAAATTAATTTTTATATATAATTCCCAGTTTCTCCTGTCTTCTCTTCACAAGACTGAATGGCAGCTAAGGATGTTTTGTCCCCCGCTTTCCCCAGAGCTTTTGGGGAGCCTGGGCTGTGGATAGTGCCAATTCACTCTTTCTGAAGGGTCCAGGTTCTGTGGCTGCACAAGACCGGTTCTTCCTTTGCACCTCAGCCTGTGGTCCCCAAGGATGCAGGACAAGGCCAGAGCGCCTCCACAGATTGGGAAGGAGCTCTCCCTGAAGCTCTCCCTGAAGCCGTGGAGATACTGCTGCTCATGCCCTGCCTCCTGTGCAGCATGTCTGACTACGGTATCCAAGGTTAAAAACAACCACACTCTCCTTTAAGGCTGCTGCTGTTACAGAGCCTGTGTATTGTATCCTTCTTCGGGAGAGCTGGAGGAAGCAGTGTGAAACCCATGTTTATAAAAGGATGTGAGACATAAACTAACACTCCCTCTCTGATATCCGAAGATTTATCTTCCGGCTGAATTCCTAAAGAGAAAACTACAAGAAATCAACCTCAGTGTTAATTAAGAACCCATAAACTGCATTTATCTGAATTTACATATGGGAGAGAAGGTGGTATGATAAAAGAGAGATTTAACTATACATGCCTCTCTGAAAATATAAACACAGTTTTCCCTGTGTTTATACTACACTGTCTACAAATGCATTGTAATACCAAAAAGGGATCCTTGGACCCCTGAGCACAGCTCTGTGCCAGGACTGAGCGCTTTGGCAGGCGGCTGCTGCACACAGAGCAATGGGAACTGCTCTGCAGACAAGGACAGCAGCTATGATCATGACATGAAAGGCAAATCCAGGGCAGGATTTTGACTGGGGAGAGCTGTGGTCAAAGATGGGACATGAGCAGTTGGAGAGGAAGATGTACAATTATTCTGAACGAGAAGGAAACACTGCCTGAGCAGCAAGGATGAGTAAACAGGATAATTACCAGGAATTTACAGAATTATTACTGCAATCATGGAACGGCCTTTGAGCACAGAGAAGGCTCTGGAGGAGCCAAAAATAAAATCCTGGTTAAAAGTGGCATTGACAAGTATTTTAGAGAAATTATAATAGATATGAAAAAAAAATGAAGGAGAAAAAGTATTAATTAATTTTTGAGATATCAATGGACCTTGCAGGAGAAGAGAGCAAGGAAAATATGTGGATCTGACTGGTCACTCACAGTTGTTGGTGCAAATGTAATCATTTTAACTGGAGAAAAGAAAGTAAATAAGCAGATATAAAAGGGAAGCAGGGTAGCACCTCCACCAAAGATAAGAAGAAGACAAAGGAAAAAAGCAGGAAGAAAATCTCACTGAGCAAAGGATACACTCGGCTGTTGAAGGTGAGGGAGAAGTAGAGAAAAATAAAAAAACAACTCTTGCTCTTAAGAAAGAGGTGGAGGATTTAATGCCCAATGGAGAGAGAAGCTGGTAAGAGGAAGAAAAGGAAATCAAAATACTAGAAGCAGAAGCCTTGAGTTTTGAGAAGCCTGGAGATGAGGGGGAGGAGGGAGAGCAAGCAGCACGCAGAAAAGGAGGTGGAGCTGGGCAGGCTGCTAAAGCCTCCTAGGCTCACAGGGAGAAGGAAAGAAACCCAGGAAAAAATGGTTAGTGAGAAGCTTAGAGGAAGCACAAGGCGGGTGTGGGGACATGAGCTACAGAATTACAACTGGAGCAGTGGATTGCAGTGGGAACAAAGCAGGAAAGAGGTTTGGTAATGCATCCTCATACAAAGCCTCTTCCCATTATGTCTGAACATGTTTCTGTCAATTTGATTAAATTAAGCAGTTGATCTCATTATCCAGGTGGTGGGTGGGTGCTGATGCATAGCCCTCAGGAACATATAGAGCCTATAGGAAAAATTGATTTATGGGTCACTGGCCAAAGTTTAAAAAAATCCCTAAAAAACCTAAGCAATGTGGTCCCAAACAAAGCTTATCATTTCCCATTACCTTTTTTTTTTAATTTTTATTTTTTTTCCTTTTGGTGGTGAACAAATAAGAGCAGAAACAAAATTCTCTGCATCTGATGTGAAGACAAATATCTAATTTCAGGTCTTCATAAGGAATGCCCAAGGAACAAAGTGGCAAATTTTTTCTGCTACTGCTACTGCAGGAGCTGCAGCCTCACTGTCCCCCATGGAAGAGCACAGACCACACTCCAAGGAGCTGTACTTCACTCCTGCCAACAGGAATTTGACTCCACCTCTCTCCGGTTACTCCCAAGGGCTGGGCTGGTGAGTCCTTTGCCCGTCATTCTTTGTACAAGGCACAAAGTGTCACCAGCTGGGACTGGTGTGGGTCACCTCCCTGGGCTGTTCTCCTCTCTGGAGGAAGGACATGGCAGGTTCACACCCACTGGCTGCCCAGTGCAGGTTGTGGTTGTTAATTAAATCCCTCCATCTTTCACAAGCAGACACTGCAGGTTGATGTTGTGGGGTTATCTGCCCTCCCTGCTGGTAGCCAAAGGTGGTCCACAGCAGAGTTGCTGGGGCATAAAGAGAGAAGGTGAATGGCTTTGTGGCCTGAGACTGGAGTAAAATTTGAAGACCAGGGAAACACGTGATATTTGTTTAAGATGAGTTGATCTTTTCCAAGGAAGCATAATTATTTGGGATGATCAAACATAAGCAGCCACCATGAGAGAAGCACAGGAGAGGCACAGCTTTCACACCGAGTCCAGTGGATGCTGGAAGGTGACTGGAGTGTGTGGTTAGCAATGTTTGGAGGAAATGAAAGTGCCTAAGGGAGTACTTGGTTGGTGGGGATTGGTGTCTCCCTCTGAGAAACTCTTACCAGCAAGGGCTGGTTCATTCTAAAGCACAAGTCTGATGAGAAGCAGCTCAAGGAGCTGGGGGTGTTCGGCCTGGAGAAAAGGCGGCTCAGGGCAGAAGACATTATCGCTCTCTACAGCTACCAGAAAGGAGGTTGTAGCAAGGTAGGTGTTGGTCTCTTCTCCCAGGTAACAGGTGACAAGATGAGAGGATGTTGCCTCAAGCTGTGCCAGGAGAGGTTTCGATTGGATATTAGGAAAAGTTTCTTCACCAAAAGGGCTGTCAAGCTCTGGCTGCCCAGAAAAGTGGTTGATTCACCATTGCTGGAGCTATTTAAAAGACATGTAGATATGGCACTTACAGACATGGTTTAGTCATGGACTTAGTGATTGGACTCAATGATCTTAGAGATCTTTTCCAGCCTAAACAGATCTTTTCTATTAGTCTATGATTTGCTGAGCTCATGGTGCTTTTGGGGCAGCAAGCATACATGCTTGAGTATAAATGTGGTCCTCAGAAGAGAAGAAATTAAAGGAGATCCTCGACTGTGCTCTGTGCCATGCCTTCCTCTCTGCGCTGAGACTGTGAAAGCCCTTGCACAGGCAGTCTGCTCAGCAGGGAAACAGGATTCGTTCCTCTCCATGGCTGATGGCTCCCAGCAGCACAGAGGTGCTGGGCTCCAATCCCTACAGAGCACACCAGCAGCTCTGCTTGCGGAGGGGTCCCTCTGGCCAGTACAGGGATCTTGCACCATCCTTCCAAGACCCAGCCATGTTCCCCAACGCAGCCATTGCTCTTCAAACATGGTCCATTCCATGGGTTGCTTTGGGCAGGACTGTGTAGACCTGCCAAGCACTTCACCATGTGTGAAGCCTTGGTTTTTGCTGTTCCTCTCTGGTCTGGGTAAAATGCATGTGCCCAGTGCCAAAGTGTTCCCACCATTTGCTGAGTCTACTGTAGGCTTCCCTTATCACAGCTCAAACTCCACACCCAGAGAGGCTGGAGAGGGAGAGGCTCTTGGCCAGTGATTCCATTTGTTGGTATGAAGGTTTGAGCTCCGTGGCTCTCAGCACCATCTCAGAGCAGTGGAGCTCAGGGTTACCTCTCCTGCTGCCCCGGCTGACGCCGAGCCTGCCCGCAGTGGGACTCAGCTGGCACTGGCTTAGAGCAGGGCGTGCTCTTGCTGCTGAAGCGAGGTCTGTTTAATACTTGTCTGCACTCAATGTGTAAATATTATGAGGAATCTGAAAAAAAAATCTCCTGAAAGCCACTTTACACAGATATTACCATGAATAGATTATTGTCCATTTATGGCTGACGGAGAGACTTTGTAATTTACAGTTGATTTTATATCTCTATGATTTCCGTGGCACTGGGAGTAGTCAGCAAAAATCTATTAATAACAAAGAGGACAGAGTTAGGATCTCTGTAATAGGAGAAAGAAGGATGGTGGAAGGATGATTTATGATTACTCAAAGAAAACAGTTTTATCTGTTTGCTCAAAGGCAGATTGTCTTCTTAAGAAAAAAAAATATTCCTATGTAAATGGGTACATAATAATTTATAATGAGACAATTTAAACAGGCGATTCTTCATTAAAGTACAAATAAATGTACTGCTGTTTTGACAACTATCTCAGTAATGGCCAATGTCCCCTTTAATCCGCTCTTGAATATGCTGCTTTAGACTTTCCTTTACCCGCTCCATATGCCATGTTACCTCCTCACAACAGCCTTGGTTTGGGGAGTGGCTTTTGTACAACTGAAACTTGGAAATGTTGTCAACCTTTAAAAGAATCACAGCAGAAGAAAGCCCTGAGATTTTCTGATAACCTTAAAAGCAATGCAGACTGCAGGCATCAGACCCAGAGGGGTGCTAGAGCCAAGGAAGCTCTTGGCTCAACCTTTGCTTATCAGTGCATGATAAATCCAGGTTGTTAATGCCATGTAAACAGAGTATAAAGAAACATGAACACAGAGCCAAAAACCAGGGCCACCGTGTCCACAGAAAAATTGCCATACTGGCAGAGGAGCCTCAGAAATGGCTTTTGTTGTGGGTTTAGAGGATTGGGGGCAGAGGGAGAGGCTGAGAGGGAACTAACATAGCAGAAGACACTGAGCTCTGATGTGTCTCACTGTTTGGACTTATTTTTATACATAGTGAAGTTGTTTTAGGAACACCCCTGTCCCAGGAATGCATATGCAACTAAAAATAACTCAAAATGAATGTAAGCTAAAGTCAGCCCACCTGGTGGCTGCAAACACACTCGTATCCTGTTCTTTCCTTCCTTCCTTCCTTCCTTCCTTCCTGCCTGCCTGCCTGCCTGCCTGCCTTCTTCCCTGGGCTCAATTTAACTAGAGAACTGGTGTCTTCCTGCGCACCAGCACTGGAAAGATGCAGCAACCCCTTTTCTGTTAAAGCAGTGGGGGATTGATCCACTTGTTTTGACTTACTTGTGAGCTGGAGCAGGGAAATGCCAATGCCCTGCAGATGCTTCCTTTCCAAACCTCAGCAGATGCAGAGGGAGCTGACAAGGTGGGACATGGGATGGCTGTCCCACCTGAACTGTGAAGGAGCAGATCGCCTCAGATCCCTACTCACAGGGAGAGGAGACAGCACTGCACTGGCCAAAGCCACACAGAGCCACGAGTAGTGTCAGCACAGGTAGTAGGAAGACCCATCCTGGGGTTATACCTTTCCTCTACTCCTTTGATCTTCTCTTGGACTCTTAACAGTTACCAGTTGAGGTCTTCTTTCCATCACAGCTGAAGGGAGATAGCAGACATGAACAGTTGAATGATTTTACTAATTAGGTCTTTTTTATGTACAAGGCATCTGCTTCATGTTCCTTTCAAAGGATGCCTTCAAAGACACCAATTTCTTTTGGCATAAGCATGTTGATCCAAATCTAACTCGAAGGTAAGACAGGGCAGAGCTGCTCAGCCAACTCCTGCTCTTGCAAGTGGTCACCAGCTGTGGACATTTTCTAGAGGTGGGACTCAGTGCAAGGGAGCACTGAGCTGTTTATTAGCTTTTTCAGCAATTCCCATGTGGACATGAACACATCACCTAAATTTTCACCCCCTGCATTTCCAACAATGTAACAAGAGTAAAGGAAATTTTGCTAAATACCTTCTGGATCTAATGAGGAAAGACACCACACACAGAACTTCTGAATCAGTCCCAACAGGTAGCCTGCAGGCCAGGTCCTGCCTTCAGCTTCAAGGTGCTCATTTTAGCAGTCCTCTAAGGACAACCAACTGCCCTTGCATGTGAGCTGGTTCCTGGACCTGTGAGCAGTGTGGGGTATGAGGGAGATCCCAAATCGGGGCCACTCCACTCCAGAGGCCAGCTCATCCTGGAAACACTTTCTGTTTGGATGGAAAATGGAGCTGCACAGTGTTAGCTGCTTATTTTGGTTTTATTTTTATCTTTGTGTGTGTAATGGATTCATACATAGAATGGTAATTGGGAATGTCAGGTTTTACCCTGAATGAAAGGCACCAAATATGTTGGCAAGAAAGCAAAATCCATGGCTGTTCTCGTGCCATTTGCTTCCTTTCAATAAGCTTTCAACTTCATGTCAAGCTGGTTGTTTGATCCTCCCAAGAAAATTCATTCACCTGGGGAAGTTATATCTGACCTGGGAGAGCCCTCCATTCATCGCCCAGGAGCAAGAAATAGTTTCCAGCTCTCACAGTCGTGCTCCTAGGACCTCTCAATTGCCTCCTTCTTTCATAAACCTTATCTTCACTCACAAGCCCTTCCTCTAAACCAGCACTTCTTATCATCTCTCTTCTGGCCTGAAAGATGTTCACCATCCACCATCCTTTTGTCACATCTTTCAGCAAAAGCTTCTGAGTGTGAGCTCATGGCCAGCACTGCCAAGGGGAGCTCCCCAAAACCCTTGTACAAGTCTCTCTGGGGTATCCTTTGGTACAGCCACGTCAGGCATGAGGTGTGCAGGGTTGCTTGTCCTTGTCCTCCTCCATGACTCAATACTTGCCTGCTGTCTGCAGTGCCATATTTAAACAGTAAACTCCTTGGAGCACACCCTGTCCTTTTCTTTTGTGATTGCACTGTGCCTCATAAAATGGGATATTGCTTCATGGCTTGTGCTCTTCAGCATGGACACAAAGCAAACACATAATATTAATACTACTAAAAGCCTTTCCTTACTTCCTTTTGTCTTTCTTTTTTTATTTCTTTGTTTTTGTTTTTTTATTCACTCTTACATCTACATTTATTTCATTTAAATAAAAGAACCACTGAGACACCGCTTGGTTTTTATCTTCCCAAAGATAAAAAATTGGTAATTCACTTAGGAATTTTCCCAAAGTTAAAAATACTGAATACAAAGCCAAGCAACATGGAGGTTGTTTTTAATAAAATAATTTGTCTTGGTGGGCACTGCTGTTGCTTGGGAAAATATTCCATTCTGTCTCAGCAAAAGCCTATGCATAGTGTTGAAACCAATCCCTAATTAATTTGTTTTTCTTTTTACTTTGATCAGTACCTCAAAGAACAGCTCTTTTGTATTAAAAAACCTGAAATCTCTTACACCTTTCTTTTTGATCACTTTAAGAACTGCTACTGAATAATTAACTTTGTTCTTAGAAAACATCTTCACTTCCTCTCAGATGCATCACTGAGCATGGCATACAAAACACAAGACACTTACAGCCATGGCTTGAAAATTGCAATTTTTCTTTTTTTACTGCAGATAGTGAATTTTCCTCTAAATCTTGTTTTAGTTATTCACAAACTATTTCTATATATGAGAAAAGTGTACCAAGTAGTTTTGGCTCTTTATTGAAGAGAAGATATCCACAATTTATGCAACACTCAGTATTACCTATGCAGTAGAAGTCTTACATGTAATCCCCATTTCTTCATGTGGGACCTAAACCCTGCTTCCCCAGAGAGTGGTCTGAGCAGCAGCCTGAGAAGTATTTATGTAAAAGGGCTGACCACAGACTTCTGCAGTCCTTCTGGGGATGGGATATGACAATAACCTTAATAATTTTGCTGTTATTTTGCTTCAGGGATAGAAAAGAGAGACAGACACTATATCAATATATAAATTGTTAATAAAACTAAAATTTTTGATTGATCTGTCCTTTTTTTTTCCTAGCAAAGATTGTTACTAAAAATTGTATTTAGGTAAGCAAAAGAAATGACAAAATTTAAGGTGTAAAATACCAGATTGTCATAAACCTTGGGAAATTTCTGGTGTGCTTAGGCAGCTGCCTGATGGAAAAGAAGACAGAGGATGGGTCTGAATCTTTAGTATGAACAACTTGTTCTCCATTCGTATCTTCTCTGCATCCCAGAGAATTAATGGTTCTATAAATGAGCCACTGAAGTGGTAAGAGTTATCTATATATTCTACTTATTTTATAATAGCTGTTAATCTTATACCTGATTTGGTAATACAGATCATCACATCTTGATTTTTGTGTGCTTAATTTAAACAGTAATTAACTGTGCATTATATATGCAAATTGCAATGCAGAAGTCTCTAAAAGTAAATGAGGATGGGGCTGTAGTCCAAAAGGAAGTGCACAAAGCTGTTGCTGAATTCCTGTGTGGTTACAAAAAGGATACCAGTTGAAGAAACAGAATAGCTACTCTGTTGTAGGCCTGCCCTTGCCAGTAGGTTTCCAGACACATGGTGAAGGGAAAAGGAAGGTATTAACCTAAGGGGCCACATCCATCAGAGCCTCATGACCAGTGTATCCCTTCTGGGCAAGTTCTGCTATTATTAAATTTGTCTGCTTTCATCGGTCAAAGTGAACAGAAGAGACCCAAATGCTGTAGGAGGGGACATAAATGACAATGTTTCCTCTTGGGGAAGTGCAAGAAATAGATATCTGAAAGGTGAAGTGCAAATACACACTGAACTCAGGCTGACAAAATTTGGTACATTGCCCTTTGGCCCAGACCCATGATTCACCTCTGCAACTGAGTTCAACAGGACATCTAAATAATTGTTTCTGTGTGCTGAAGTCCAGTGACAAACCAGATCTGCAATGAGAACACAAACCTTTAATTACAATGACTCCATTGGCTTAGCAACAACTTAGGCTCTTGTTTCATGGTCACATCCATGAGAAGGTTCACATCCTGGTGGAGAAAAGTCCTGCTTCCCCCAGCTCCTGCACATATGCCACCTGTCCTCCCTTTTGCCAACACACACACTTTATGTGGCCAGGCAATAAATTGGCTCGGGGAACTCATCTGGGTTAAAACAAGCTGTTTTTTCTTTAAAAAGAATTGCCCCCAAGCCCCCTCAGCACTGCCTTTGGGCTGAGCCACTGACAACAAAATGCTGGGTGAGGTGGCAGCAACCTGCTCTCTCTCTCTCCTGTTGGGGACATAAAGTCCTCAGAATCAAAAGTGGTCAGAAAGAGAAAAGAATCCCAAATCATTCTAAGTTTTATGGGAGGGATTTAAAAAATTGACTGGCCCAAACTAGGATACTAAGGAAACTAATCTGTCTTTGTTTTTGGCCTGAGATACACTTTTCCTCCACTGTTGTTAAAAACTTTCAGTGAAGGATGCCCTTTTAGATTCAAGATAGAACAAGAGAAAATCTCTCTCCTCTATCTCCCTGAATCCATCTAATCCTTCTTCCTTCCTCTTGACTTATCTTTATGTATGTATCTTTTGAGTTGTGGATGAGATTTGAGTGGTGTGTTCCCCAAAAATTGCCTATGGTCTTCAGTGTACCTATAGAAAAGCCTGCATTAATATTCCTTATGAGATGAAGGAATAAATACCTCAGCATGCACACACCTTCAGTAGGTATTTGTTTTTAAAAATAGGTATGTAAACAGCCATGCTGGAACTTGCAAAACTCCTTGGTATAATCATTACTGTCCTATGACTGTATCCCTATTACTGTCCTATGACTGTATCCCTGCATGATGAACACTTCTTTTAACATTGTTCAATGTAAACATTTGATGAGTTAAGAAAAAGCTTTCTTGTTTGCTGGAAATAGGTTCTATTGGGTTATAGTACTGAGACCCGAGTTCCTTGAAATGTTTGAGGAATAAATTTTTTATATTGCTAAAACATAAACTGCTGGAGTAGCCTGTTCCTGAAGGACTGCATCCCATACGAGGAGCCCATATGGGATGCAGGGCTGGAGCACGACGTGAGGAGCTGCAGCCGATGGGAAAGACCAGGACTGTGTCTCATTGTCTCATGTGACAAACCCCACACTGGAGCAGGGGAAGAGCACAAGGAGCAAAACAGAGAGAACATGTGATGTACTGACTACAACTCTCATTTCCCCTGTCCCTGCACTGCTGGGGGGAGGAGGAGGTAGAGAAATTGAGAAAGAAGTTAGGCCCAGGAAGAAGGAAGGGATGGAGGAGAAAGGCGTTTTAAGATCTGGTTTTACTTCTCATCATGCTACTCTGATTTGGTTTGTAATAATTTCCCAAATTGAGTCTGTTTTGACTGTGACAGTAACTGGTGACTGATTTCTCCCCGTCCATATCTCGACCCACAAACCTTTCATTATATTTTTTCTCCCCTGCTCAGCTGAGAGGGAGAGTAATTGATTGGCTTGGTGGGCACCTGACATCCAACTAGGGTCAGCCCACCACCACACATGGTTGTATTGGAAATGACATATTCAAACCATTGGCAGATTTACAGACTTGTAGTGCGTAAAGTAGGAAAACCTGGTCATGACATCAAATTCCAGGCTGCCTACAGCAGTCATTGTGAATATATCCATTGTCTTGGGAATGGGGAAAGACTGTATGCTTCATCTCTATATGAAGAAAACTTCAGCATACTGAAGGATGCTCCAAAGCATCCAACCCTCACAGATGTCAGTTACCCCTAAGTAATCCTATTATAGACCAGTTCTTTTAATTTTATCCATCTGCTAATCTTTCTCACCCCGCAAGCTGTCCTCAAGTCAGCATCGTCTCCTCTGGCCCTCAGATCACTGAGTCTGTTGTTCAATATGGTCAAGATACAGCCAGCAGTTTCTACCTTCTTTCTCTCTGCTTTTGGTCATCTACTGGTGATTGTAAACACCTCAAATTTTCATTGTTCTTTATCCCATGCTTTTATTATGAACATCTAATACACATCTCCAGCTGGAAGTTTTTCAAACAGTGCTTGAAGAACATTTTGCTTCTTCCTCATCTACAGTTTAGTGAAAACACTATTTATGTGAGACTCTGTTGTCACCAGGACTCTTTCCCTTGCTCACAGGGGCTGTGAGATACACTGCCTGGGTAAATAAATGTGACAACAATGCTTGCAGTTGCTCCTTCTGTAACAGCACTACCACGTAAGGTCATATTTATTTTCATAGCCTTTGTTTTCTGACCTGTTGATTATAAGACTTTTTTGTTTTGCTGTTCTGACTAAGCTGTTTGTCCTTTGTTGTATCTCATCTGATGATGAATAGATACCCTCAGCAAACCAAGACTGCCAAACACCTCTGAGACTCCAGTTTCTGTGCAGATACTTGTTACACAGCAGTACGAGACACTGCAGGGAGATGATGTCCCTTCGCCTATGCTGGCAGTGACATCAAAGCAATGATCTGATTACCTGTATACTAAGAAAGGTTTTGGAAAATATAAAAAAAATTGCAAAGAAATCCATAAATTTTTGATGCCTTGCTACAACACCATTGGTGTCAAATGCTTTCCTATAATCACTGAAGTGTGACAGTACTACTTGCTACTAATTTTTTGTTCATTAGTATTATGTAGTGTAAAGGTACACTCAATGTACAAAGTACTGGGAAGGAAACCAGCCAGCTCTACTTAGTGGCTTGTGTTCAGAATAATTGTACAAAGCTCCAAAATGGGCAAGAGCATTATTAATGTCCAGGTATTTTCTTATGCAATTCTGTCATGGTGGATTTCCTCCTTTCCTTTGAGATGAATTTTAGACCCCGTTCCCTGCTGTAGTTTTGTTCTTTATCTCACTTTGAGTGGATGTACACTTCCTATCCTTGCTGAGAGTCTTTATAACTGTAGCTGGCTGTTGGAAGCTTCCAGTTCACCCTTTGTAATCCATGTGATTATCCAGATCTTTTCTCTTCCTAACATTGCCAGGTTCAGCCTTTTGTTGGCCAGGGGTCCATTTAGTGTAGAATAGAAGTAGTCCATGGCCCATGTTGGAATTACCCTTATGCCCTATGTGGTTTTGTGCCTGCAGTGAATCACTACTGCTTCCTTTCTTTGGAAAGTCCCATCACATCCTCAGCTATATCCATGAATGTGTTTCTCATGGGTCTCTAGGTCTAGCCTGTGTGATTGAAAAGGGATTTCAAGTCCTTCTAGACAGAAAACTCACCTGAAGAGAAGAAGAGGGGAACAGTGCTGAGATGCTTCCTTCCTATTGCATGACTGAGCCATCGACTCTGGGTGACCATTTCTAACCAGAAAAGCACCCATTTCCACAGCCTATGCAACCATATCACTAAATCTGTCACTACACTACAAGTCCTGCAGTTAAGAGTAAAGAGATGCATCTAAATATGAAATGTTCCAATTGTATAAAATGCTTCCACTCTCCTTCTTCCAGAGAGCCACATAGAAGGCTCTTGTTCAAAGGTCATTTTTTTCTTGCTTGTGAACTACTGTCAGAGATACCTGTCTGTTTTACACGTAAAATATGAGCTTGGGAACTCCATTCAAGCAGTATAGTTTGTGCAATTGTATACATTTGTGAATAAAACAAGTGGTATTAATGCAATAGACATTTGTAAATCACCAAGTGATGAATGTTCATTTCTGGTTCTAGTAATATTACAACACTACAACCCAAATGATCAATGTTAATAGGTATTAAACTATATGAGCTATGAAAACTATTGACAGTGCTGGAGAAGTTTCTGTGGACACTTTTGGAAGACTATAAATGCTAAACAATAAAAGAAGCTTGGGTAGGCTAGAAAGCACTCCATGGAAACTGATCTTTACCCTAAGTCACAGGATAATGCTGGCTTTCTTCTTTGTGAGATTAGATCATGACTTGTTACTTATAGCCAGAACTCTTTTTTTGTGATGGTCAGCTGCAGTTGCTGTTTCTTACATTGGCATCTGCCCTTTGCTAAAAACCTCCATGCAAAGACTGATTCCTGTTAGGACATCAACAAGAAAATTACTGTAATGTTCCCAGCTGGTGCAAATGAAAATGGGCCTTGAAGTCTCTTGGAGAGCATGGTGGAGAGCTGCTGCCCTTGCAACAGGCTCCTGGAAATCAGTTGGCCCCTGCCAGCCAAGAGCCAAGCGCTTTACAAACAGTATGCACCTTCTCCTGAGCCCTTGGACAGAAGTCACTGAGACCATGGTAAGCATTGACTTTTTGATACTAAGACACAGAATGTGGAAGCTCCTCCATTTGTTATGTGCTGTGAATGAACAGGCCAACAAGCTTCTGCCAGTAAATCCAAATGCTGTCATCAAAGAAGCTGCTCAGGAGCACAGAGGTATGAGTTAATAGATCCTGACAAAGTCAAGCTCATAAATAACTTAATCAAAATAATCATGCTGACATGAGCATGTCAGATGATAACCTTTTTCTTTCAGTACTAAAGATTAACAAAAGGCTCATTGTCACCAAATCACAAAGGGTTGCTAATGCTATTTTTTTGCCGAGTTTCTTAGGAAATAGAGGATAGGTGGCAATTTCACTTACAAATATTTGCCTTCCTAGTCAGGTAGAGAAGCTTGGAAGGCTGGAAGAATGATGGCTGTTCTGCATCTGCAGAGAAGGCAAACGAGCTCTAAAGCTATAATCCCTGGTCAGGAAGCCCTCTCTTGGATTGATATAAAGAGCTGGAAACACTTATTAAAATGTGTGTTTGGGATCTGACTTCTGGGACCAGGATCTAGCACAATCCACCTAAAACTGGCTCCCAAAGGTAGCAGCCATGCTGACCTCTCTGGGTGCTCTGGGGAGCGTCTGCTCTGCTGAGCAGTCCCAGTCATTTTCTCATCATTCAAAAGCTCAGCAACAGCAATCTGCATGCCTTGCTTGGCAGCCATCCCAGTAGCACAAGAGCGCTCTGTGATGGGCTCTTTGAGTTCCTAGGCTCGTGTGCTTATTTTTCAGACCTTGTAACAGCAACACTTCACGCTATCTTCCATGGTTTATGGATACAATGGCACTGCAGGTGAAGTATTAGGCATACACGCTGTAAGGGACTAAGCAAACGCTCAGAGATGATCAGGGATTTTGAGCTCTACTTCTTTAAGGAGAATATATCCACATATAGAAGAAGGATGGATTTGGAGCCTCTGCTCTCAGACAGGTCCCATTCTCGCATGTGGAATTCCAAGAGCAACGACAGATTAGAAACTCATGCCAAAGTCGCTCAAGCATTTAATGGAGTCTGAAGAAGGCAGTGTCAATCTTTCCTTTGTCCAGAATTACTTTAGCAGAAGTATGCAGGCACTTCACATTCTCTGCATGGTTCAAGTGAAGCAAAATCTCATCTAAGCACAGCAATCTCAGGGCATTAAATTACATTTAACCTAAATTGTTAACTGTTGTTGCTTCTCCATGTTATAATTACATTGGCTAGAAACGGGATCTAGTCAACAGCGTGGAGGAGACGTCAGTGGGGTGACTGTGAAGTGACAGGCAGCAGCACCAATCCCCGGCCCCTCCGCGCAGCTCGTGTGCGCTCGCAGCTCCAGGCGGGGAGGGCTCAGGGCAGGAGGGGGGCTCTGCACATATGTCCAGAAATTGCTGCAGTGGATGGCTTGGCTCGGCTCTCGCTGCTATTTAAAGGCACATGAGCTGCATATTAAATTGGGCACTAGTATTTGCCTGGCTCTCCAAGATACAGCAGGTCTGGCTGCTACACACACATCGAGGACAAAATGCAGGCAGAGTCCATAAGCACAGGAATTGCAGGACACTAGGGGCTGACTCCTGCTTCTCCTCTCCAGATGACAGTTTCGTAAGGGCAACTCCCTAAAACAGCACAGTATTAGCAAATTAAGATTATGGTTTGCCACCCTTCTTTGAGCTGCCAAGAAGGGCTTGGTTTCTTCCTCAAAGCGCCAGGTCAGGTAAATCTCTGGACTTGTAGTATACAAGAAAAGAGAGAGTATTGGCAAGCACTCACAAGCTGAAAAAATAAAGAGGATTTGTCTCTTCCATCACCAAAATATTCAGCATGAGTGTCCATTGCTAGCAGCTATTCCAGCTCTGTAGGAGGTGGTTGTAAAGCCTCGGGATACCTGAAGATTTACTGGGGACTTATTCTAGGAAAATAAAACAAGGAATTCTGCTAAGTTCTTAAATTGCTGGCCAAAATACCTATCAGTTGACAAGCAAAATGTTACCAAAAAGGTTTTAAAAATATCAGTGAGTGAGAGAGGAACCACAGCACAAAGAAACTGAAGCCGTGTCTATACTAGCAAATTAAATGTGCCTGTGGCCATTCACTGACGCTGAGGCCAGCTGGCAAGGAGCTGCCTGCATCCATGACACTAAACTGCCTTACCCTCCAAAACAGGGTGGCCACATGGAAACTGGCTCTGGGAGCAGTCCCTGGCCCACGGTGGTACTGAATTCTACCCAGGGTGGTTGTGATGGAGCTACCTGGCACTGGTCAAAATGTGTCGAGATCTGTGCTAAAAATGTGTGGTGTGGAGGATAGGGAGTGCTGAAGGATGCTCCTGGTACTATTAAATGTGGTGATATTGAGGTAGCCTGAGAATTTCAACCACTGCTATGGACAAATAGAAAAATCTCAGAAAGAAAAGGAGCAACACCACCCTTTTAGTTCCTGGCTGGGAGCATGAGGACACGTAAGATGTGTACTTTGCCCTGAAAGCCTTGATGGCAGGAGTCACAGCCCACGTGCATGGGTGGGCACTCACCTCCTCTGGAGGACATGTTTGCATTTTGCCAAAGAGCAGCTTTTAAATTTTTTTTTAAGTATACCTTTTCCTATGACTTTATTTTGTTTATAAAGCTTTGTTTTGCTGTAATTTGCTTTCTTATGGTTCTACACTCTGTAACTGCTGCTATGTATGTATTGTCACCTCTCAGCCATTTTTCATCTTTGAATTTCATTTTCATGACAATAAATGGCAAACATAAACACTGAATAAGCCACAATATTTGTTGTTATGGAAGACATCAGTGCTTAGTTATTTAAAATAAGACACATTAAAAAAAAATACAAATCCCAGGAAAGATGATTCCCTGCTTCTAATGGCAGCCCCTTTAGTAAATCTGAAAAATGTGGAGCGAGCTGGTCATGGAGTTGAGCTGTGGTTTCTCAACATCACATGTTCAGGGGCAATGCTCATTTCAGTTTTTTCTCACAATCACTCATTTCCATCACACAACTGACATTTCTTGGCAGGATTTTTAAAAATTCTACCAGGTCCCTAATCTATTTCAAAACAGAGTCCTGCAAACTGTTGTGCTGTCACAGCTGAGTGGGCTGAAGACCAGCAGACAGGACACAAGAGACAGAGAATGGGAGGCAGCGAAGGTACCAAATATTGATCTTGCATTGAATTTATAGTTGCTCTCTCTTTCTGGTGTCTGCTGCTTTTGCTTTCTGCTCCACCTGTGGGTGAAAGCATAATCTGAGGAGATAGTGAGCTCAGGCTTTCACAGCTGTTCCACTGCTTGTTTTCTTTGCACCCTCCTTCCTTCTCAGACTTCAGTGATGGTTTGTGCAGATAGTCCCATGCTCCTGAACTGCTTTGGCAAAGCAGTGCTAAAGCTTCCTCTTTCCAAGAAGGAATCATTCAGAAGACAGGGGGTTTTCAGGGCAAACATCAGTTTCTTTTGCCTGTATAAGACTGGTAGATCTGGCCAATGCAATCACCCCTTTGAAAGAAAGTCTCTATTCTAACAGGACTTCCATGATCGCTCAGGTTACTTAATAGACTTTTTTTCTGCATTCACCTTCACTAAAAAGATGCTATCAGATGCTATCAGCCATCAGATGTTTAATGCAACTAACAGCACTGTTGAAAGGGGAAGAACTGAAACTAGAAGATAAGGAAGAGATTAGGGAATGCTCCTTCAATTAGATTTTTTTCAACTTGATTGGGTCTAATGAAAATCACTCTACAGTATTTAGGCACGTGGCTGAAGCAATCATGAAGGTGTTTGCAGCTAAAAAACATCTCTCAGGCATCTGTGGCTGAATTACCCAGTTTGTAGATTATCTGTACCACAGATAAAGAGCTAGCTAGTGTCTGACATGGCTCATTGGCACCAGTACCACCTGTATAAAGCTTTGCATATTCCAGAGTCAGGCTGGGTCTGGGAACAGTCCAATACTTCCATTCAAGGCAAAGCTAAAGTTATCTCTCTGAAAACCCATCTGGATGTGAGCTGATTGTACACCTGTACCTATATCATATTCCCTGCTGAGCTCCTGGAGAATCATCAAATTTATCACAGTCTTAGGCACAGCCTGAAGGAGGTGGTTTGAGTAATTTCAAAGTTGTTAGGTCCATCTAACCACACCTAACGTGACTTCCTACTAAGTCTACCTAGATCCAAGGTAAATTGGTAAAAAGCCTTGGACCACCTCTGTTCTGTGTTCCCACACACCTGCATGGCTCCTTGTATCCAACACCCAGACTGTCTCAGCATCCTGAGGCTCCAGTGGGCAGCTGATGAAATCTTGGGGGGTTTGTGAAGCTGCAGAAGATTGGAAAAGAGGTAAACATTAAAAGGCCTGGTATGGGTCAGATCAAAGTCATTAAAAGGCTGAATAAAAAATTGCCTGTTGGACGGGGGTGGGGAGAAGAAACTCAGATACAAACTCAGCAGCCCACTGAGGTTGGCCAAGACTAAGGCACAGTGAAACAATTTAATTCCTTTCTATTTTTATCCAGCCCTGCCCGTGACTGTGGCTTTTCTTGCTCCCAGCTATGGGTGTTTTCCAGCATTTGCTGAAGATGCAGAGATGATGTCACCAGCTTCAGCACTTGGGTGGGCCTCACGTCAGCCGTCTTCCCAGGAAATGAGGCGGCTCGATGGTGCAAATTCTGCCCTGCACTGGCTGATCCATGCTGCAGCAGTAACATTTTCTGATGAGCCTTTCCCAAAGAAGGGGTCATTTTACTGCTCCTGGCTCTTGACTGGCAGAGTAGCAGTTGCTGCACAGCTGCAACAAGCACCAAAAGGGTTTTAGCCAAATCGCAACACAGTATGAGGAGACAGAAATATTTAAATAAAGTATCTAAACAACCCTGCTTCCTTCCATTAACAACCCCGTGCCTTTCCAATTACAATGGAGTAAGAAAGAAAATTAAATACTATCCTAAAAGTATCTTTAAGCATCAGTTTAATTCTAAACTGGATTTATGTAGATGTTAGAATTCCTCTGTTACAACTACACTCTACTTGTACACTTGTAAGCAATTGTATGACTGGGAAAGGTGCAGATTCTTCCATACCCTGAGATATTTCAATATACATTTAAAAGAAGAAAACCTACAACTCCAGACAATGCCTGGAATAATCCAGTTAAAAGTATAGGGATGTAATAAGAGACACACATGTTTTCCAGCAAAAAACACCGAAAGACACAGCACGGATATTCTGCCCCTCACAGTTTTCAAACCACGTATTGTCTATATGCCACATCCAAGAAACTTCCTTTTCTGATTCACCAGTACTGATCAACAGTGATCAGTATTTTCCAGTCCTTCCACTGATTAACACCTTATTCATCACATACCTGAAGGGAGGCTGAATTACACCCATGACTCAGATTTTTTTCATACTATAATTATACACCTACAGCAGAAATGGAGGTTTCATGACTTTGTCACTGCAGCTAATGGATGTGTCTGTGTGCTGACAGTGATGGGACCCATCTGCCTGTCTCCTGGCTATGGGGGAGAGATGGGAGTGACTCATCTCTGGGATATTGGGTCACATCAGATTCCTCACACTACTTCCTCCTTTTTCCTTCCTCTTTGGATTTTGCTCTGTATGTCCAGGAAAATCTGGGAAAATCAATCCCATGATTACATTTTAAGGCAGATTAAGAGGCACAGTCCGAGGATCTCACCTCACTGCAGGTGCCAAAGTGCACCTATCTTTGTCAATCAGGCCTGATTCACCTTCACTAGATTAAATATCAGCATTAGCATGAGGTGACTCCTTTTGTAAAAGTGTGGGTTCCCTTGCTGACTCCTGAGACAGCCTGCAAGGCATGCTCTAGCATCGATGGCCACGCTGCAGAAAACCTGCGGTGATGGGTGATGCATCCTGCTCCGGGTGAGTCAGAAATATGCATTCTGAGATCTGATAAAATAACCTGCTCTGTTGTCCAGACATAGTCTCCCACCCCTCTCTACATGACTTATTGATTTTTGTTGCATAGATAATATTTGGGCAGATCACTGGATTAATTGGCATGACAAATAGAGGACAAAATTAGGTTCTTTTAAGAACCACTTAAAAGAACACCTCATTTGTTGAGATAAAATTCCCTAGACAGCCTTTCCCTCTGCCCCACCCTCAAATCAACAGGCTTCTAGTCTAAAGTAATACACAATCAAAAATTTGTACTTGTATCAGAATAAGTTGGATACTCTTCAGCCTCAAGTCTCTTTGGAAAGGTTCTCTGGGCTGATACAGCTGTGCTGGTCCTCCAGGGCTGAGGCTGTTCCCATTACGGTGTGTAATGGGAAAACCCCGGGAGAGCCAAGGACAGAAGAGCCTGGCAGTCCCCGGGGTATGGAACACCCGCTCTGCAGATGGCAGGGTCTGCAGTGCCCTGTGGTGCAGGAGGCAGCACAAGCAGGTGTCAGAAAACCTTCAGAAACTGTCCTGTAAACTGACTGGAGACTAATTTGACCTTCTGATTTGCTGTGATTTCTGCTTTGGTGTAGCAGCCCAGCACTGCAGGCACTGCACCTGGGTGCCCACCAGCACTGATTTGTTCTTTCAAAAAATAATTGCTAATTTGCCAAGCTGTAGCTTTAGAGACCTAGTTTGAAATGAGGCAGCATAATATGTTCTTTTCAGGATCTGAAATGCTCCATTGGATGGTTTCCCTGGTTTTCTTTTTCATTATTTATTTTGATGTATACATCCAGTAAAAGGATCGTATCTAATCCCAACTCTAATGCCACTGGCTACTTTTTAAATATAACTGTATAATTAAGTGTTTTTGCTGAACAATCCTTTTGGGAGGAAGAGAGAGAAAAAGAAGAGCCTAGCAACAAATAAAAAGCCATCCAATTTTAACAAAAAACATTTATCAAATCACATATAAGCCCTTTCAGGATTATAATCAATTTCAGTAAAAAGAAATTTCACCGAATTCTTTCTTCGGTGAAGGATTATGGCAACTTAAATACTGTTTAAAAGTAAAAGTGCAGTCTAGATAGGTAGGTAAAAAAGAGAGATTAAAAGTTCTACAGCATTCACAGGAACTTTGCTGTGAAGCCTTGGGACAATCCAAACAGTAGGTATGTTTACTGAGGAACACCCAAAAATCCCTCACGTGATGTGATTTCTCAAACAAAGTACCCTGAGTGTGGTGAACCCCGACGGATGCTGCTGTGCTGAGAACAGCCAGACTCAGACTCAGCGGCCTCCACTTCTGAACCATGCCACACCACCAACCTATGGCCCTGCTGGCTTTGAGCAAGAGGGTGTGAAAACCTACTTTTACATCATAAATACTTGTGATGAATTTTTTTGAGTGTATTTCATAAGCATATTTATTTAGGCTTTATTCCTTCTAGGCCTTTAAGAACAAGGTGTTCCATAATCCAACCTTCTCAACGTTGTTATTCACCTTCATACTCTGGAACAAAACCTTTCTTCCCAATGATAGTGGAAGTTCCCAGCTCCAGCTTGTGCCCAAGGACAGGATTTCCCTCCCTGCTCCTGTCTCCACTGCACCTTGGAAGAGCTGCAGCCCTGCCTGCTAATGATGCACTGTTCAATAGCATCAAAATAGTGTTTTACTATTTTGTGTGTGTTTTACAAGGTGATGAGACTGACTGAGTACTTTGGCTGGCTGAGGCTGTGGGTGAGAAACACCAAGGTGTCAGGTAAGAGCAGAGTGGTGCCAAAGGCCCTCAGATCTTTATTTCTGACATCTGAAATTATACCCTCCAGGGTTGCATCCTGACAGGAAGGGCAGGAGCTTGTGCATATAATTTTTCAGGAATGTCTCCTTTAGTTTTAATGACCAGGCATAATTGCAGCACAGATTTTGAACCAGGTACTTGGAAAGTTTCGAGAAGCTCTATCAAAACTTTTGCAGTTCATCTCAAGGACTAGCATTACAATAAATGTCATTCTCTGGTTTATAGTTCTAATCCTGGAGCAAGAACTGACGATTGTTAATTTTATGCTTTCTTTCTTTCTTTCTGCTTACTCATTATGTCAGCATATTTCATTTCTGCTACGCTTTCTGAAATCAATCTTCATTTTAATGTATAGCTCCCTACTGCCTTTTTTCTCCAGTAAACAGACGAAGATTTAGTGTTGGCCTCTAACACACTGAATCCATTTATGATAGTTTACATAATCAGATTTTCAGTGCACTGTAAATCCATCTTTAAAGGCTTACATTGCTCCAGGACTAAACTGGTTACGTTTCTGAGTTGTTTTTCATAATTTATGTACAAGTCACCATTTTAAGGAACAGCTAAGATGCTATTTTGGTGGGGCTTTAGCAGGTTCTATATGTCATTGATTATTGTTTCCCCAACAGGGAATTTCAACAACTAATGTTATATTTCAGAATAACAACTACTTTGGTCATAAATATCTTCCAAGCTACTAAATGTCAAACTTTCTTGCAGCAGTAGGATAATTCATCTCTTGAATATAGTGGTTGACTTCTGCAATTAAACAAAGTGATGACATTTCACAGGGAGGAACAAGCAAAACTAGCCAAAACCTTAACTTGCAGATGGGTGGTGAAACTAAGAAGCAGCTCTGATGGGAAGCAGGAATGTGCTTCTACAGGCTGCCCATGGATTTTCTTCAAGCATATGGCATCCTGCTTTTAAGCTCTGAGGAGCATCAGGACTAACAGGAGCAAGACACAAGCCTGGGTGTAGGGCACTGCAGTCAGGGCTCTGAAATGGTCCCTTCCTGCCATGGAGAACCAGGCTCCTCCAAGCACAGAGGTTTACTCTGCTGTGTCCTTTGCCAGTGGGCCACAACAGCAAGGTGTAAGCCCAATGAAAGGGCCTGGCAGCCGCTGAAGCAGACACCAGAAGAGTCTGCCCGATTTACCCAGGGAGGTGTTTCTTCCCTGATGTGGGTTTTAGGCAGCTTCATCTGAGTCAAGGCTCAACAGACACGTGTGACCTCACAATGAAGAACTTGGAGGGTGAAGCCCCTCAGCAGCTGCTAGCCAGGAGACACAGCTGGGGATTGCTTGCATTTGCAAGAGTGGGTCTGACTAGCAGCTGATCCTTCCCTGAAACCTGGCATTTCTTCCTCTCCAGTGTGAGGACAGCTCTACAGAAATGCAACCCATTACACAAGCTGAGTTTATAAATTGATTGCATAAATCAACAAAATTTTCTCCTAAGGAAGCACATTGACTTTGGTTCATACCTTCTCATATAAAGCAGATTCAGTACCAGCCACTTTCAACTTGGTTTATAACTGTTCACACTGGGGTGTTACTAAATCATTTTAGAAGCTGAACTAGTTGGAGAGTGAGAAAATTGCACTAGGATGTAGCTTGTGAGGTGGATAGATGCCAAAGTGTCCAAGTTCAAGGCTGGGAGATAACAGCTTTCCAATGCCACAGCTGGCTTCAGTTGTTCCCTGAGATAGCATTGCATTGCAAAACTAAGGGTAAAGGAGCAAATGATAATTTGGATTTAACTGGAGCAAATCCAATATAACTCAGCAACATTCAGGTAAGTATCACTCTGTTAACCATATACCAATATAGAGGACTTAGTCAAAACAGCCAGACAAATGTCTGTTTTAAACATTTGGTCCAGGTAAAACTCTAGGTTTGTCCTGGAGATTTATTTTAAGCATACAGAATTGCCTAGATGAGGAGCATACTGGGAAAAGAAACAGGTGGTGTGGAAGGGACAGAAGAGAGGGAAGAGCTGGAAGGAGCCAAGGACAGAAGCTTGGTGAAAATAAGTCAAAATATTTGTACCCCTGAAATACTGATTGAGGAAAAAAGCCCAACAGAGCCATGTAAGCTTTAAAGGGTTCACATGGCTCATGTGGGCAGCAAGCACTGCCTATGGATGCTGCTCCTGACACCCTGATACCAACTGTGTGACGATATTTATGGGACTTCAGGATGAGTTTTTTTCTTTTAAAACTTAGGAACAAACCCACAGGTTAAAAACTGTGGCCCCAGCACATTTTTAGTTATGATGCTAAACTCTTCAGAGTCTGGAAGGGCTAGAAAGAAGCACATCTGTGCTCTCTGTGCATGTCTTCTGTTGAGTGGCCTTTAACCACCCACATGGGTCATGCCAACAGCCCAGGCTCTGCTGTGCTGGGCTTTCTCCACTGTTTGACCTCCAGACACCTGTCCCCTGTAATTATGGGCTGTGGCACTCTGCTGAGTTTAGCAGGGTGGGCAGGTAAGAAAACTGTCTGGGAAGTACTGCTGACTTTACAGAGCTTTCAGGGCTGGATGACCTTGTAGCCAGTGACTGCTAAATTGTTCTGTTAGATACAGACATAAATTCTTCCCAAAACCTCGAGCAGTTTCTTTTCCTGGTGTCCAGGACTTTGGCCCTTGAACTGGGGAAAAAAAAAATTACATAATTGAGAGTAATATGATTTTTATCAACCAGGTGGAGCAACACCATGAAGCAAAGGAGGTCAGCATCCAGCAGTCTCTGAGCTGCCCTCTTTAGTCCCCTGTTCTGTATGTTAAGCCATAAATTTGCTCTTACAGAACAACATCCAGATTTCTCCCTTGCATTGATTTGAGCTGGATGTAAGTTTGTTCTCTGTCTGTGGGATGTGAACTGTGCTAAGGAGTAGTTACAGCTAGGGCTGTGCATGCTGCTCTCAAGGTTGTCATGCACTGCCCTAAGGGTGCTGCAGGTTGGTGGGGTCCAGGTGGAAATTTTCGTTGCTTTCTCTACTTCATTTTCTGAAGATTTTTCCTGTTAGGGAGTTGTGTGTTATTTGAGGTGGTCTCTGGAAGACTCTTCAATGTGATTGGGGCATGACAGCTGGAAAAGACCATCTGCCCACAGAATAATTATTATATACTGAAATATAATTTACTGTGTGTTCACATCAGGAGTGTTTCTAACCAGATATGGATCTGAGCTAGATTTCCAAACTTGTGTATACTTGAACTTAAAAGTAACCCAAACCAGGCTGCATGGTCAAGGACTGAATATTCAGTCATGGTCATGGACAAGGCTGAATATACAAGTTCTTTGAATCAAGGAAGAAGAAAGATGGGCTTGGATAAAAACATGGGTATGCAAGAGAGAAAAAAAAATTGATGGAGTTAGAAACTGTGTTGTGCAGCTCTGGGTTCATCCCTGTTTCCAGCTCCAGCATACGTAGAAAGGGTGTTCCCAGCTTTCCAAAAGAGGCAGACACAGTATGTTCATGGATTTGAATAGTTTCTCTGTGCAGAGTGCTCCAGTTGAACATCCTTAAAGTTAGACTCCTTTGGCAGAGCTGACACAAGGGGACTGGCTGTCCTGGGGGATCTCTAATAAGATGTGTTTACTGTGAGGTTGCTGGGTGCAGTCTCATCTGCACAGATTTGTAGTGGAGCTGTTACATGAGTGCTTGTGGGATCTGCATTTTTGCACGTATGGAAAGGTGGAGCTCACATTTCTGCACAAGGCTAACCTTAAAAATCGGAGCTGGAAGGAAGGAATGTGGGAAGGAATTCACCCTGCAGGCAAAATGTGGATTTTGATAAGGGAAGCACCATCAGTCATTGCCTAGTGAGCATGACACATATTCCTGATACAGTGTACGTAGCAGACTCTCTGGTTAACAATGACAAAGCAATGGCACCTTTTATAGGAAACACCTGAAAGGACTTAGGCTGCAGCTTCCCAGGATGCTGACCCACTTGAGCAGCTCCCTGCCTGGGAAGGGGGCCCCTCAAAATAAAATATCTGCCGTGAGCACACAGGGAGGGAGTTGGTGCTGAGAGGGATGTGCAGCTGGCAGACTGGGCTTGGAGCTGTTTCTCACCATGTGTATGCTGAAACACCATATGTACATCTTGAAAAGCCTGTTGTACTCAAAAAAGAAAGAAGAATCAGATAATGTACTGGTCAGAAACAGACTACAATATCCAAAACTGAAATCAGCTATTATTGGACTATATATTTTAAGGTAAAAAGCTGACATACAGTCAGGATTGGCAAACCAGTCCTTGGACCCACTCTGTCAGAAATATATTTAGCAACAAATTCGTGGCAGGAATTTCAAAAGAATGAGATAAAATACAGCCAGTGTGACAGTATACATGCTCTTTCTGTTTGCTGAGCCCTCAAGGTTCCTCTTTTTTCCCCAGCCAGAAGATTATCAAATTTAACACTTAAAGTGGAAGTGGAAGTACTCCTGTAATTTCTTGGCACGTTTAAATGCATGTGTAAATGTGATTTCTTAATCAACAATGAAGCTGAGCAGTTTGCTGAAGACATCTCCGTAGAAAGGTTTTGAAGTTGTATTTATAAACAAATAGCAAATCTCT
>JAYDZK010000056.1:13200980-13215721 GCA_034509185.1 Euphonia xanthogaster | reverse complement strand
AATCTCTTCAAATCCATAATTATCTGTCACAACTGATGAGCACTGAAAATAACTTCCAAGATATTGTTAACCTTTTAGAGCTGTTGGAGCTGTGAGTTGTTACACCTTTGTCACTTCAAACAAGAAATGTTTAAATGATGTTTATATTCACCAGGTGGTTCTGTGAACTAGATTTAAGGGAAAGAGCAAACACTGTGAAACTGTGATGAAGTCTGAAGAGCTGGTGAAACCATGCTTGCACAGACAGCCTAGATCCAAGTGTGAGACACCCTGTACACTCCTGTGGGATGTTCCTTATCATGAACGGCAAGCTGAAAGTGGTGGTTGGCTGCCTCAAATGCCAGCTGTGCCCACAGGCTCATCTCTCAGCACTTCCTACCTCTGAGAACTCCAAAACATGCTGAATAAGCTGTGGGCATCACCCCTTGTAGTTCTGGCAGAGAAGCTGGGAGGTGGGAAGGGGTCTGCCTCATACCAGCTCCTCCATATGTAGATTATAGCTGGGGCAGCCCTGTGCAAGCCCAAAGCAGTCCCAGCCACTCACCTCCAGAAGGACCAGTTACACAGTCAGCAGGGTTTTAACATAATTTCCTTATATTTTTTAACTACTATTAGTATCAAGAGCAAAAATGCTGTCCCAGCTCTTGGATTTTTGACTGACATGAAGACTGTGAGAAGGGTGGGTGCCGCTGTTCTTGGTGTCCTGCCCCAGTGCTCCTCAGCAGAGACCCTCTTTGTCTCTTTCAGGATGGCTGTTTGGAAGACACCTATCATCCAATCTGCATAATGTCACACCACTGACAGCACAGCCACCCCCAGAGACTCTGAGCCATTGGCCAGACGCCTGTCTTGCTAAGTGTGCCACTCCTGTCACACCAGACTTCCCTTATACCCTGAATTAGAAGCTGGTGAAAATATGGCTGCTGGTCCAGTAGCAACTGTGGGAAATATGGAGAAGAGATGCAGCATGGTTTGGTCCTAACATTGACCCTAGAATGGCCCTGGTCATTCTAGGGTCAATGTTAGAGGATTGTCATGTAGGAATGAGGATCTGTCATGTAGGAATGTTGGTTCAGGAACTTTTAAGTAGCTCACACTAGTCACATATGCAATATGGGACTCTCCAATGTATCTGTTTGAAGACTGTCAAAAAACAGACCCTGAAATATATTAGCTTAAAAATGGAGTTACAGAAGCAAATTGCATCTCATAACAATGGTATTTCTGACAGACAAATTCCTCAATTAATGCTATTTGGACTTGCAGTAAAAAAGTGAAAATGCCAGCAATATCTCTTTCTACGACCTCACTCTTAAGGTTTTCGAAAGTAAAACAATTCAACATTTTGAGATCATTTCCCCCAGCTAATCCTTGGCCTTGAGTATGCCACAAAAAAACATTCCAGTGTGTTCAAATAATGAGAACTACTGATGGCACTAAAAGGAGGAGCTCAGCATCAAGGACAAAATCCAGTTTTATCATGCTCCCATGTAGCCTGCTGAAATAACAAAAATAGACTACTCCAATCAGAAATTTGTGTTCATCTCTAGTGTTGAAAATAATAATCTCAAAAATTATCCTGAAGGCTCAAGGATGGCAAAGACCTTTGCATAAAATAAATATTTTAATAGCTCATTTATCAGGTTTATTCCTGGCAGTCAATACATACTTTTTTTTCCCCCCTAAGTTTATTTTGAACCACGGCTGTATTTACTTTGGTATAAGGAGAACTGCATGATGCTTCTTCTCCATTCCTGGGACTACAGTCCAATGTAGTGAATGAAACACTAACAGCAGTGCCACTCTTTGCTCATCCTTTGGTTTAACTCTTGTGCTAGGCTGAGCAGTATAATCCTTCCCTTAAGCCTTCCAGGTAGCAACCAACCCATGGAGCCTCTGATCTGCCAGACTGAGCCCCCAGCCTTCCCCAGCTCCTGCTGTGAGAGGGGCTGTGTGGCACACCCAGCACTGCACAGCTCAGACAGAGCACAATGGCAGGAGGAGGGAACTGAGGCCTTTGCAGTGCCAGACCATAAGACATTTATTCCATGAGGCAAAAGTGGGTTTGTGGTTCAGGAAAACTGGGATCTGGCTTTCTATCCCCTGGAGTTTTTAATTGCAAATCAAAAAGCTATACACAGAATTGTTTGGGCAAAAGGAGCTGAAGTCTTAATTTTAGATGAAAAATTGCATTTCCAGCTGGAGTTTGTAGATTTGTGACCTAAAGCTGTGGTGTGTATTAATACACCCAAAGGAGTGGCACAAGCTTGTTTTGCAAAGAGACCAAATCAAGGCTGAAATGAGACCTCACTGAAGGCAGCAGCACGATTCCTGTGGTGCTCAAGGACCTGAGATTTTCTTTAGGAATGGAGGTGGATGAAGTTCAGAGGTGAACAAGGTTAAAGATGACTGAAGTTCTTAGTCATGTCTCTAGTGAAGCACAAGTTCCCCTGGCTAATCATCAAGGCAGCACCACATGTCTTGCAAAGGCAGCCCTGCCTGAGAGAAAACTCCTACCCCTGCCTGTAATCTCTGTTTTCCATCCCTTGGGGACCCAGGGGTGCTGCCCAAAGTGGGACACCAGAGGCAGATGGAGAGGGACATGGGCAGAGAGTAACTCACACCACCTCTGCCTTTCCCACCTGCAAAGCTGGGGTAGTCAGCTCTCCTCACCACTGTGTGCAGCCCATGTGTGGGAGCAGAGGGGAATCTCAACCATCAGCCCCAGGTCTGGCTGGCAAAGTGGGGGAGCCCCTCTGTCCCAGGCTGTTGGGGGGCAGGGGAGGGAGCAGGATCCCATGCAGTGCTGCAAGGCACATGAGGAAGGAGCATTTCTGTAGGTCATGTTGTTCCTAATTACTTGTTGGAGGGCAAGAGAGTGTGCATGGAAGGGGAAGGACAAAGTAGCAATGCTTTGGAGAGGGGCTGGATTGCATTCTCAGGCTATTGACAAGGGCCAGAGTCATCCTGTGGCTTCACCTTCTCCAGCAACAATGAAAAAGGCAGTGGTGTGGCCACTGCCACCACCTCTCCATTACTCTGCTGCTCCTGCATTTTCTCCTTCTGCTAAAGCAGCTGCTCTCCATGTGCTGAATCAGATGAGAGGATGAAACTCAGTAAAAGGCTAGGTTTTCATGTTTTGGGGTTTTTTTGTTGTTTTTCTTATTTATACTTTTTTAAACCCAGTAGGTATTTTTCAGCCAGATCAACCATCTGAACAGATTTGCTCTAAGGCTGTGCTAGCAGAGCAGAAGCACTGGCACAGGTTGAGTATGGAGAGAGCCCAGCTGAGCCCACAGCACACACACAGAGGTAACCCTGGGGTGCTACATTTGAAAAGCAAAAGCCAGTAACTCTGGAAAACTAATGCCCCTCTCATGCACATGGGAAAGAAGCACAAAGCTGATCATCAGGCAAAATATTTATTTCTCAAATTTTTATAAATATCTTTTAACTTTTGAGTCTGGCAGCTAAATGGTTTGTATACTTTCTACCTACAGTTTTCCAAAGATTTTTTCATTCTAATTACATGAGAGTTGTTGCAAGAGGACAATGTCTACAATGATGACTAAGGAAAGAGGGAGTTGACAGTGAAACAGCCACAAGTCAGTGAAGGGCAGTGAATTCATTCTGAGTGAAATGCTGGAGGGACAGGTAAGCCAACAGGATGACTGGCAGATTTTACTGCAAGGATGGTAGTAGTTCATCCCCACCATAACTTTATTGCTGTTGGCCATAGTTCTAAGCCCTGTGTTGCCCCTGTGCTGGGTGTGGCCAGAGGCCCAGGTGCTGCAGCAGGAAGCAGTCACCTGCACACTGCTCCTGTAAGGATTTTTCCTTCTGTCTCCAAGTTTGTCTTGTTAGCATTATCTGGAAGTTCAGGGCTAAGGCTACAGCCCTGTCTCCCTATTTCCTTCTGCAAGCTTGTGTGTCCTCTGCCAGTTGCACACTCAGTTCTCAGAACATGCTCCAAATTCAGTATTAACAGCTTGCTAATTCCCTGCAAGTTTCCTAGATGGAGATGCAAACATTAATTGACGATGCACTTTGATACCCAAGATAAAAGTTTCCCTTGTCTGCTGATTTTTCCAGACCTGTATGATTGCAAATGGTTCTTCTACCTTTAGGGATCACTGGGCCATTGCTTTAAGTGGGGTCTGTGGTGCATCCTCAGCCTGGTGCTGGCCCACAGCCACGGCAAACAGAAATGCTCTCAAGGGTGGCCACAACCAGACAGCTGAGTTTAGCACACCATCACGAGGGTCTGCAGAGCTGGACACGGGGCTGAGTTTGGGGAGATGTCCCCTACCTTCCCATGTCAAGGTATGCACTGCCCCAAGGATGCAGGATGTGGCTCCACAGAGAATGGGGAGGAGGGACAGGGAGGAGCTCTGGGAATGAGGGGAAGAAGCACACGGGGCAAGAACAGGGGCTGGGGCAAGGGTCACAAGGGAAGGGTGTGATTTGAGGCATGACAGGGGTAGAACAGGCTTTGGGAAAGGGGCAAGAGGCCCAGGAAGAGAGACTGGAGAGTGGAGTGTTGGTTTGGGATGTTATGGGTGAGAATATTTGGAGGGTTGGTGGTGGTTTGAGAGGGGCAAGAAGGGTAAAGGGGCTGTGTCAGGAGGGTCTGTAACAGAATCACCCAGACCAGAGACCTGAGGGAAAAAAATTCCTGGCCTCTGGTCCAGCAGCAGAGTGGTTTCAATGGATTGTAACAAGTTTTCTTCTCTGGGAGTTGCCCCTTCAGATGTTGCAAGGCCCTTGGCACCCAGCCACACACACTGCAAACAGGAAGCCATCCTGTCTGTGCTGGAGCCCGGGGATTGTTATCTGTGGGCAGAGGGCAGAGGACAGGAAGAGGCTCTGCAGAGCGTTGGGATGGTGCAATTGCAGCTGCCAGCCCTGTGTCCTGCAGCTGTGGGATGGTGTCCTGCAGCCTGGCACAGGTGGAGGCTGAATGCACAGTAAGGGCTGCAGGGGAGCTGTCACCCTGTGGGGACCGAGTTCCAGGCATGAGGAGAGCACAGCCCTGGTCTGACTTCTGCTCTCACCCCCTGACACTAATTCCCCCATCCTGTGGCTGATTTCTGGAGCCAGTCCAGCATTTCATGTGTCTTGCAGGAATTGGCAGGCTTTGAAACTGCAGCTTCCTCTCTTGGATGGGTGATGAGATGTTGAGTCTGACAACTGTGCTGGAGGGAGGGATTTCATGCACCCTCCCAGTACCTCCCAGCACTGTATTAGCCACAAAGGTCACATCTACTAACAGACAGAGCTGAAGTGTGTGGCAAATGGGTCACATGTTACCAGCTTCTTGTTTCCACTCTAATTCATGCTAGAAGGGAAGTACTGTAGTGTCAAACAATTCCTCTGGGACTAGAGGTCTCAAGGCAGAGAATGCTGCTTAACTGGTTAACAGGAAGGAGATGGGGGAAGCTACCAAAAGATTTTGCCTATACAGACTATTTACTTAAATTCCCCAAGGGGACCGGAGAGCACAAAGTGAAGCAAGAAGCACTCAGAGTAACTTTTCTCTTATGGCCATTGTATTTACAAGGAGAGAGCTCTTGCAGATCCTTTCCCATGCGAGCTTTCTAACCAGACCTCTTCAAATCCCATGTTGGGCATCCATGTGTTACTGCCTGTCTACACAAGCTAGAATTGCCTTAGTATAGGGAATGAAATGGGAAAACTCAATTTCTAAGGAGCAGGTCCATAGGCCAAAGGCTTGGGTTGTTACCTGAGGAAGAGTTGGCAGCAGCCACCACAGCTGTGGGAAGAGCTTACCTCCCTGGTGGTGGTACAACTGTTAGTGCTGCTGTGTGGTAAATGAGATCAGAGATCTGAGCTGGCTGGAAAAGATTTTTTTTTTCCCCTTTTTTTCCTCCTTTTATCTGGGTGACTTTTCAGTCAGATCAGTTCCCTGGGCCAGTCCATGATGCAGCTGCATGTTGAGTTGTTATGGCATGATATGAAGACAGCATAAAAATAGACTGAAGGCACAGGCGGGAGAGACTCTTCCAACAATGCTCACCAGATGCAGCCTGAATGACCTCTGAGGCTCCTCCTCCCCTACAGTTAACAAAAGCTCTGCTAGGCAATGTCTTTAGCAATCCTGAGGCTTTGCACTGGGGAAGGCCTGCTCTTCTTCCAACATCTGTCTTCACATGCCAGCTTCCCCTCCCCACTGAATATGAGCAAGAGGAGCAGATGTGCTAAGGAAGACAAACAGGAGGATGGATTCTGAAAAGGTGGTTGAGATCCACAGATGTAACATCCTGCTGCCAAAATGCATCCTTGAATAGTGGGGATCAAGGACTGGTCTGTGTGGAGAGGCCCAACTTTTCAAACTGTGTCTGAGCAGCATGCAGGGGAACAAACATAATATAAAGGTTCACACAGAGATGTCAAACTGCAGCGTCAGAACCAAACTGCTGCAAGTTTTCTTCTTTTTTTTTTTTTTTTTTTTTTTTAATCTCAATAGTGCAAAGAATAAACAGCTTGAGTGGATGAGGGCTAGTGGCATCAGGCTGAAGAACAGATTCAGGTGGGGTGAGATATTTGTAAAGTTCTTTGTGAAGGGCTGTGTGTCCATCTGTGCTGTGCATCCATCTGTGCATGCTGTCCAGGGTACACTGGAAAAAAACTGAGAAATACTAATAAATTGTGTGAGAAATTACATTCCTTGGGTCTGAGAGGCTGGTTTCCTCATAAGCCACATGTTTTGCAGGAATCTTTTTTGAGCCCTAAGCTGAAGGACGTTTTCAGCAAGCTGCTTGCTTGTTCATTTCCCAGTGCACAGCTGACGTGAGCAGACATGGCACGTCACAGCCTGGAACGATTTCCAGTCTCGGTGCAGGTCAGCAGCTATGCCATGTCTGCAGAGCAATTTGGCACATTTCTAGTTTAACCCAGTTAATTAGATCAGCTTTATAAAATTATTTTTTTTCAGCAGTCCAGGAAAAGCAGTCTACTTCAGCTGAAAGAATAAAAGACTCCTCTCAAACACTGACCATAATGTGTGTACTTATTGAGAAACTTCTTGGAGGAGTTGTAAACCAAACAAACCAAGATCAGCCCTTCAGGCAAACACAACCTCAGAACAGGAAAGGCTTATTTCAAAGTCATTACCCAAATAAGTGTTGTCTGTACGAGAAAAAATCGTGGTATTTAGGAATATGCCCTAGAATGTGAAACATTCTTCAGTTCCGTGAAGAAATATATTTATTTTGCTGATTATTGCTGATGGAATAGTGCTTTGAGTAACTAGTGAATAGTGGGTTCCTTCCACGTGGATATTTCTTAAACCCATGTACCCTTAAGGAAAATTGTAACTTTTGGCCTTTTGGGGGGCTTTGTACCTTGCCTTGGGGCCATGACTCTGTAACATCTCACTACTTGATTATATCACACTTGAAGTGGAGGCAATTCTGCTTATTTCAAAGTGCTTATTAAAAAGATTGAAAAAAATAACTGTGCTGTGGGCAATGCCTACATAGTAGTTATTATTTAGGATATCATGGAGACTCTGCAAAGGAATATCTCTGAATTCAACATTTTCTTGGATCCAATCAGGACTGAAATAATTGGATCTGGCTGATAGATAAGTAACACAGATAAATTGCAAATTCTGCCTGTACAGACTCACCTGTGCCATGTCTCCTGTTATCTTGGAGATACTCTTTGACCCTGAAACTCCTCATTTAACTGCTTGTCTTTATGTCTTGAGGGCTTGATCAGTGGAAGCTTTGCTCCTGATTATAGTGGGGCATGTCTAGGCTCAGCCAAAGCATGGATGAAGTTGAAACTGCAACTTTTCTTCTGCCTCCTCATCTACACCTTTGGTCTGCAGTTTAACTGTGCTAGTTTCACCCAAACCCCTGACTTTACCTCCTGCGGTGCTGCATGCTGCCACCTTAGCTCACTTTGGGATCCTTGTGTTTACTTGAGTCTATCTTAGCTATTTTCACTCCAGGTAAGAACAGCTGTGCTGGTTTGGATCATCTGACCCATTCCTCTACTCTGCCTGCAACAGGGGCTGGAGGCAGATTTGTAGCAATCAGTTATTGCTATTCCCAACTATTTTCAGCTCAGAGAATTTCCGGGACCTGCTGTGGCTTGCCTTTGGCATGGACCCCTCCAAACTTGAGAGAGCATGTAAGTTCCTTGCATCCTCAGGGTGCTTTGGAAAGGACCTCCTCAGCAGGTCCACTGCCTGCTGCATGACAAACTCCTTCCTTCTGTTTGCTTGGAAGTTGGCTCCTTCCAGCTTCGTGAGCTGGTCCCTCATTGTCCTGGAGACACAACCAACACTCCATCCCTACCCACTCTCTCTGTGTCACTGATGATATCATAGCTTTCCCTGTACTGTGTCTCACATCTCATATTTTTTCCAGTTTTAGAAGTCCTATTCTCCTGCACTGTTCCTTGTACAGAAGTTGGGTCACACCTTTGCTTACCCTGTTACTCTCCCTGAATCTTTTCCATCTCTTCTCTATCCTTTTCAAGGGCCCAGAACTGCACTAAGCATTCAAGGTGCAGATATAAGATGGATTTATACAGCAGCACAGTGATCTTTCTACTTTAATGGCTTTTCTTTTTGTAGTAATTCCAAACATTTATTTGTTCTTTGACTGTCGCAGAGCAGTGATTTTATATTTTCAAGAAAGTATCTACAGTACTTCAACCAAGGCTTCCTTCCTGAGTAGCAGCAGTAAGCATGGAAAACATTATTTATATGTGAAGATGAAACTACTTCTCCTTAAATGCATTCATGGCTTTACCTGCCTAGATTGAATTTTATTTGCCATTATTTGGGCTGGTCATTCTCTCTCTTAAGATCTTCCTGAGGACTTCACCATCTGTCCTTGTACTCCCTACAAATAACTTTGTATTTGTACTTTGTAAGTTTTTTACCTCCCTGCTCACCTCATCTTGCATTTCTCTGCTCTGGCTTCCTGGTTGTGCTCACATCTCTGCCTTTTCCTTGCTTTCACCTCTCCAAAGACTCACAATATCCTTCAGATTTCTTCACTTGGACCCATCGTCCTTCACATTCATTGAAGCCTACACCATCCAGAAAAGCCATACTCCTTTTTTTGTACTTTCTACTTTGTCATGTGGTTGAAATCATGTCAATCGGAGTTGTACCAAACCTCCGGTGTCTGAAGGGAGATTGTCTCTGCTGAAAGGGAGAGAGAGAGAGAGAGAGGACAGGATGCTCCTGCCAGGCAAATGAAGTAATATTTAGGAATTTCCAAAATTACTCATGATCTCATTTTTATTTTTGAAAGTTATAGAAAATAAAGTTGTGGGTTTTGTTAACAGGAAAAAGAGGATTTATTAGCCTTTTTTGACCTTAGTGGTTAGCCAGAGTTTGGATTGTTTCAAAACCTATCTGTTTATTTACAAAGAACAGGCACTGCTTTCTTTGCTTAACATGAGGAAGCACTTTGCTTGCAGCTCCAAGCTCTTTTCCAGCGAGGGCTGCCTGCAGTCTGTGCTGCCCAGCAGCACCCGGCAAAGCGCTTTGCCAGCGCAGCTCGGCTCCCTCACAAGACTTGTGTCATGTGCCTTCCTTTTGGATGGTGGATCCTATTGTTCCAGATAGTTTATTCCATAAAGGAAGTTAGTGGTTCCCTGTTGCCTAATGAGAATGAATAGGGCTGCAATACCTTCTGTTTCCAACAAGCTTCAGCATGATTTATGATGGAAGGAACTTCATAAGGAGACAGCGGTCTTCCAGTTGTGTTGATTTTTCAAGAAACAATCTGTCCGAAAACTCTAATATTTTTCACTACTTTCTTGCATCAGAAAAGCACAGTTCAGGCATGCAGTCTTCACATAGACATCTCAGCTCTCTGGAAGTCCTAGCAAAGTCGTGGCTTGCTGTAATAATAGCATGGAATTCCACCACTGGAGGCAATGTTAGCCAGGCCCAGACTTTCAGAGATTAACCTCCTGGCCAAGCTTCCCTGTTGAAAAGCTGGAAGTACTACATTGCATCTTTCTTGTTTTCAAGGGTTTGTAAGTGGACTGTCTCTAATGAAAAGGTTAGGGAGACAAAGAGTTAATTTGGAAAGCTGAGCTGGTTTTAATGCCATTCAGAATTTGCTACATCATTTCTGCACTGCATAAAAAACTTTCAATAGGTCTGTGAAATTCTAAAAAATGCGTGCAGCAGCAACTGACTTCAGCTCCTGGCTCCCAACCTTTGTATCTTCTCCATGTAGGAACATCTCTTGGTCTTTTTCTGTGATTTTTCTCATGGGGATGGTCTGATTTTCCTCCCTCCATTCAGACTGGTCCATACTACAGTTTGGAACACATCTGTGAACATCTGAGGTGATGTAGGTCTGAGCAAACCTCCTGTAGCCTGTTCACATTTTAAATATGTTGCCCGACATCAGTGCTCGTAGCCACACTCAAACACAGCCTTACAGACCAGCCAGACACTGCCACTGCAATTCCCAACCTCTGCACGGTGTAACCCAACCCATGGCACAGCAGGAGGGCTAGCATCTCTTCCATAATCCAGGCATTTTTTGCTCAGTGCCCAGGCTTTTTCTGAGCTGTTTGCTAGGACAACATGCTCTCTGCTCTGCTTCAGAGGGAAGAGCAGAGAGGGCTTTCTAACAGCAGCCTTCTGCTGCATATTCTCACTGCAGAGGACATAAATGCTTTTTCCCAAGAGACACTGCTGCTTTTCTTGTTACAGATGGTGCTTCTCACACTCCACTTTATGAGAGGACATATTTTCAGCTTAAGGTGTGAGTAAAGAGCAAAACCAAAGAAGCCCTCCAGTTGTGTGAGTGTTGTTACAGCATGCTACCTTCCATGGCTGCAGAGCAGCTTCCTCGCTCTGGTGCATGTCAGCACTTGGATTACAAATTTACCAGTTTACAAATTTACCCATGGGCAGCTTGGTGGGCTGTTTCAGGCACCTGAGAGTTTTCCCTTGACTGTAACTTTGGTTATTACTCCTGCTTAGGATTTTCTTCACATTCAGCATCTCAAAGAGCAATTGTCTGTCCAGGAAGAGAGCGTCCCAGGCTCCCTAACACAGAGATGCTCTGAAAGTGTGGGGCATGAGACCCTTTTCCATGTAAGGAGCCAACAGTGAGACCTGGGCAGCTTTCTGCACATGTCAGATGTGTAAGCTCAGGGTTAACGCAGGCTGAGACAGCGTTCCCTGTGTCAGACAGGATCTTCTGTGCAGCTGGAGGTGAGCACTCATAGCCTTGCCAAATCCCCAAAGGCTCATGAGCTTCTCCCGATGGTTCTTCAGTACATCCCCTGTTGCTGGGCCCTGGCTGATGGGAACAGGAGAGAGTGGGAGATGTTGCCCACAGAAATGCACTCTTTCTGCAGAAGATGCTTATGTCTGCCATCCCCACTGTCTTGCAGCTCTTTGACTCTTGCGGCCCAAGAGCCTCCAGATACATCTCAGACCTGAGTGGTATTATCTTTTCTGTAAGGTTTTGTAACAATGAAGCGACACCACACTTCAAAAAAACCCCACAACTTGAACTAGTACAGGCCAAGGAGTTACGATGAAACTACTCCTTTTATTGGATAATTTTCATGGTCCTTGCACAAATATGAAAATGCAGCATGGCCTGTAATGTGTTAATTTTGTACTACAATATACTTTGTTAGAAACTAATGACCTTGCCTATCAGATGCAATTAACTGAAATTTCCTATGGAATATGTGATATAAATAGTTGCAGTTTCCAAAACAACAAGGGTTAATACTTTATACATATGTTTTTCATTGCAATTGGCTAGTTTGTCCTTAATCCATTAATAAACCTTTAGTTGTTCAACTCTGAGAAATTTTTTTTGGTATCAAAAAGCTGACAAAATTCAGTACTTGTGAGTGGAGAAGTATTTCTGCTCTGGTAGATTCAGACTCCACTAATGATTAGCTCTTGGTATGCAATAATTTACATCTTGTCCACACAGGGGTTTTTGTAAAATTTGGTTTTTCATTTGTAATGCCTGAAGTCACTTGCAACATTACATCCATAAATAGCAACTTTTAGGTCAAACCCCCCCATGTCTATGTTTTATTTCAACCAGACAAATCTTCTACTGCAGTTTGAGTAGCAGCTCAACACAAAGCAGAGGCCAGGAGCCCACAGTGGAGGGTGAGAAGGGTGAAGGACTGCATCAAGCACTCAGGTAAACAAAATGCTTGTTAATCTTTGCCCTCAGCATGCAGCAAGCGTGAGGGAGCGAGCTCTCATCTGGAAGAGTATTTGGAGAGAAGTAGCAAACATGCTATAAATTAACACCCTTGTTGACTTAATGAAAACCTTCCTGCCTTAACAACCTGCCAGACAGGGGTGTGATTGATCTGTCTTCCCAGCAGTGCTCCCTACCACAGAGGATATGTGTGTACGCTGTGAAGGATGGCTGGAAACGAGCAGTGAGAGCAGCTGTCCCAGCCAAAGATGGGCCATGTCCCCAGCAGTGTCCACAGCACTGGGTTTGAAGGGTGCTGCACCTCTGCGTCTGCTGCCACCACGGGCAATCTGTCAACAGCAAGGACATACCTGAGATTTATTAAAAGGAACTGTGGTTTAAACAAACCATAAACAGCCTCGGCGCTCCGTGGTTCAGCTGGACTCAGCTTGCTCTTTGCCTCTGAAGCTTCTTGTTACCAGGAGCCTGACTACAAAGACGTGGCTCCTTTCATGTGGTGTCCTGCCAGGCTGGGTCACAAGCGTGCTACTGAGAGCATGGGACTACTCCAGTGTCTGCCACCAGGCCCTCCTCTGCCTCTCTGTGGGAGACACCAGTTCCTCTTCTTTATTATAAGGAATTCTGTGCAGTGAATTTCTAAACCATCCAGCATCTAAGCCTTCTGGGAGACAATTATAAAGGCAATTGCTCTGTCACTTTTTTGTGCCTCTTCTGTGGATCTGCATATGCAATCCCACTGAGGGCTTTGGACTAGAAAATTGTTTTGTTATAATTAATAAGTTTGCTAAAAATGAATGTCTTATTGCTGTCATTTGATATGTATTTTTGAGGGATGCTGAGAGGTTGTGGACGATATGCAGTGGGAAGTACAAGGAGGGTTTATGTCTCCTTTAATCGTGGTCGGAACCTGCCCTGGTTAATCGGTTAATCCTAATAAATATTTGTCAATGGCTTGGCTTGTAGGAGGGAGCTGTGAGAATCAGTCCCAAGCATGGCTTTGCTGTCAAGAGGAGCTCTTTTATATGCAGGCCTTCTGATGTTGCAAAGAGTACAGGAAGGGTATTTCCTTCAGCTTGGGCTGAGGAAAGTGAGAAGGAGTAGTGAGAGGTGATGGTGCTCATCTTTCTGGTGTGCCCTATAGTAGGTTACAACCAGGACCTTGTCTTTGCATGGGATTTTATACTGCAAATAGCTATTCCATATTTGCTCTTTGTTGAGAAAAGAAGACCATTTTAAATAGCAAATCCCAGGCAGCAATTTCTAGGCCTCAAGAGCTGGGTACTTCTGGTGCTGCTTCTGGCAGGGGTGAAGGCCAGATTGGGTTGTAGAGGCACGAATAAACTTGCATGTAGGAGCTAGCCTTTTGAGAGCTGCTTTAAAGCATTTTGACAGCACGCATTCCTTTCTACCTTGTACCTCTCCAGCCTTTAAATAGCAGATTTCAGCACACACAGCTTCTGCTCCTGGACTTATGCATTTAGAGCAAGTGAATTTTCTGCTGTAGTTTTGCAGTTGCTCTGGGTTGATTGCAGCTACCAGTGCTGCTCCCCACCCTCCCCCCTGTGCCCAAGGGGCAGCAGCCCTTGTTCCCCATGACCAACTGCACAGGAAGGGACAGTCCTGGGATGGGACCCACACCAAGGAGAGCATTTCATGGAGATCTGGTGAGGCAGAAGAGAAGAACCAACAGGAAGGTTCATAGGTGTTCTGCTATGTTAGAGGCATTTCTGGTAGCATGGAGTTATATCATTAAATGGAGAATAGCAGAAATTTCAGCCATGATCCTTAAGTGTCCCTGATCTGAAAGGCTGTGCAAGGGCTTCTTTGTGTAAGAGAGGCTGCAAATGTAGGAGCAGGATACTCAAGGCAAGGGAGATTTTGGTAAATGTGTGAAATGGAAGAAGTTGATGCAACATTTCCTCTCTTGAGCAAGGGGCAGCTCAGCTCTCAAGGCATCTTAAATGTCTGTTAAGATCCGGGTCCTGGAGCCAATATGAGCAGAGGTGCTGGCTCTGGGATAGTCCAGGTGGGATCAGAGGCAGGTTCTCCCACCAATGTACCCCTTCATACATCTTTGTCTGGTTTCCCTCCCCTGCACCCCCTCCCCTTTAAGAAAAACACTGTTTGTGATTTGGTTCATAATTTAGGACTAGGGAGAATTTTTTTTCTGAGTACTGGTTTAGCTCAATTTTTCTGTGTTTCTGCATGGCAGTCTTGCAACAGGGCTATTTATAGTAAATCTGAGGTCTGGCAATGTGCTGGCTATCACGGCTGGCAGAAAATCTGCCCTCTATTCCTACTTCTGCTTTTGTGCCTCTTTCTCCCACTCAGTTCAGGATGACATGCTCCCATTCTTTTCATGGCGTGGTTTTACACCCTGGTTAAAGAAGAAAAATGCATGTGCTATGTAATAGTGCTTGCTGGTTCTTCATCAGATGTGACCTTACCCATGTAGAATGTGTTTTCCACACAAAAAAAAAAAAAAAAAAAAAAAAAAAAAAAAAAAAAAAAAAAAAAAAGAAAAAACCA
>JAYDZK010000056.1:13174096-13200880 GCA_034509185.1 Euphonia xanthogaster | reverse complement strand
TTTTTCAAACATTTAGTGGGAGGATGGGGAAAAATGAGGTACAACAGAAGAAAAAAAAAAAAAGAAGAAGGGAAAAGTGAGTAGGAACCATACCAATCTACCTTACCTGGTAGGTAAAACCTACTAGGAAGATAAAATGTCATCCTAGCACAGCAGGACTGAGCCACAGGACAACTCCAGAAGCAGCTTTCCAGCAGTGCAGCCCTGCCAAGGAATCACAACCTGCTGCTGTGGCTGCTGCCATCGGGGGTTGGGTTTTTTTAATAGGGTCACTTGAAACGTGGCCATCAGCATAATCTGAAGAGGAGGGCAGGCAGAGGAGGGCAGTGGGCGGCCCTCCCACCAGGCTGTCTCCTGACAGCTCCACCTCTGCCTACCCAATCCCCGCTGCACTGACACAGCTGGGTGTAAACATCTCTTTCTCCTCCTGTGTTCCAATAGTGCTCTTTCAGAGAAACTGCCTTTGGCTGGTGAACAGCCAAAGCACTTCTCATGGCTTTTTCTGTTCCCAAGTATGTAGGCTCTTCCGACCTTTAATGGGACCTTCATTGTCCAAATCCAAATATCTTTCTAGCCTTTCTCTATTGAAATGATGCACCAGATGTCCACATTAGGGCCATAAGGGTTTGGCATTTGCAGATAGGCAGGAGGAAGCGCAGTGAAAGGAACAATTTTCTCAGTAACAGACTCTGCTGAGGGCTGTGTTTATGTTAAGCCATGCTCTCACACTTCAGACCAGTGCAGTGTGCCATCCATGGCACCAAAACACACAGGGTGGTGTATTTTTCAGTGGATTCCACCTCTGTGGACTTTCCTGATTTCTGGCTGCTGCCCAGCTGACAGAAGTGCTCAGGTGCAGACCAAGCCTTGTTTCTCTGGTAGGCTTCTCCCATGTTGCTGCCTATCAAGGGTGCCCATGAGGTTTTAAATGGGAGGTGCAACTACTGCTGCAAGATGGGGAGAAAACTGCAATACATCCAGATATATTTGCTTTTTCAGCTTCTGCCTGCTAAACTGGCGGGTAGCTGGTGTACACCAGGAGCTTTCAAATCCTCCTCCTGTCCCACACAGCATTACCTCCCCCATCCCCACCAGGCTGGCATTGCCTGGCATCTCACCAGTGTGAACTGCATTGGCAGAACCCCCATAACCATGTTAATATTCAGGCATCACCTGTAGTATTGCTTGGCCTAGTCCTTACCTGTATGAACAGGGAGACATCAGTGACATCAGGGAGTGTAAGAGTCTCCCCTTATGCTTCCGTAAGGAGGTTTCCAATGCAAACAGCAATACCATGACAGGTGATTTTTCAATGGCTCTTTTACAAAGCAACGAAGAGAAGGAGAATTTGCCTTTGAAGATAGAAATTGCCTGAGTGGGTGCACAGCAGTGGCAGCATCACACCAGCAGCACCAGGTGTGTGCCTGGACAGCTGCTCCAGCTGCATTCCCTGCAAAGGGCTGAGCTCCCAAATCTTAGGTCCACAGAAAGTAACGGAAAATTCTGTGTTAGGAAGTACATATATTACCTGAGACCATACTCTACAGAGACTTCTTAGCTTGCTTCACATTCCTTTTCTGAATAGGAAAAAGAAAAAGGAAGTTATTTCTCTGGAATCCTTTGATGAATGCTATTTGTAAATCCTTTCAATTATTTTTTCCTGTTATGGAAGCCTAGAAGGCCAGTGTGTCCTTTTTGTGGGGTGTCTGCGAACAGACATGGCTACACTTGTGGAATATTCCTGTCTTATAGATGATTTCTCTCCCCCTGGTGTGTCAGAACTCAGCCTGCTGGGCTGAAGCTAAGCATTTTGAAACAACTACCAAGCTTGTACATCTGTGCTTTCGTTTTTTTTTTTTAGTTTGGGTCTCCCCTCCCCCTAGTTAATACACAGAAGACTTCTCCAATTAACCTGACTTACCTCTTAGCCACTTCTGTTGGGTATTCTGGCAGTCACTGCAGCTGCAAGGAAGTGATTCCCAAGTTTTAAAGAAAAAATGAGCCTGCCCTCTAGCTGCTGATTGCACCCTCGTTCCCATTTCCTTAACTTTCCTAGAGCACCTAGGACAGAAAGTCAGTTTTGCTCCCTTCCCCTCACGCTTCTGGAGCTCTGATGGTTCTCGTCATGCCCAGGGACTCCAGCTGTGTTTGCCACATGGGCTCCTCTGCATGGACACAATCACCTGGATGCTAATTAACTGATTGGGACATCTAGGTGACTTTTGCACAGCAAAACTGACTCACCAAGCCATAGGGCAACAGTTTGTGGCATAATTTCACCTGCATTGCCTTTGCCATGGTGAGGAACCCATGCCTGAAGGGCAGGACAACGTCTTGCTGCCCTCAGGCTCTGGGGATGTGTAGCACCCAAGGTCAGCACCTGGGTTTAAACCATGTATAGGATAAGGACCACATTGATGAGGGGAGAAATTATTTTAGGGGCGTCAGCATAGCTCAATGATTTTTGGCTGTGGTAAAGCCTAGCACTGGCCCTTCACAAAAGAAAGTAATTTCTCCAGTGGTCTGAAAGAAAAAAATGGTACATCATTTCAGAAATGTTGAAAGAGTTGCTTTAAGTATTTTGGTTTGGGTTTTTCCCCTCAAAAAATCAAATAATGTCTTGCAGAGGAAACTTTCAAGTACTTTCAAGAGGAACTATTCTGTTTTCAAGCATTTGAAATGGAAACCAAGAAACAAATATTTAAGGAAAGTGCCTTCTTTTTTAATGCTGCCTCTGCCTAATGAAACTGCTGGAGATAACATGGGTCAGGTCCAGGTCCTTTCTTTTCCCAGAGTACTTAGGCAGCCATTGCCCTGAATTTGTGATGATAAAATTCTTCCTTTCACAGAGCAAATGCATGCTCTGTGTCCTATGACAGGCATCCTGGCTGGAGCTGGGCTTGTCCCAAGGGACCGTGGTGCTGGTGCTTGAGGGCTGTCCACTGCTGGACACTGTCTGCTTGTACACTGATGGACAGTGTCTGCTTGTACACTGCTGGACAGTGTCTGCTTGTACACTGATGGACAGTGTACACTGATGGACAGTGCCTGCTCTGTCCACTGATGGACAGTGTCCACTGATGGACAGTGTCTGCTTGTACACTGATGGACAGTGTCCACTGATGGACAGTGTCTGCTTGTACACCGATGGACAGTGTCCACTGATGGACAGTGTCCACTGATGGACAGTGTCTGCTCCGTGCACTGACCTGCTCTGCAGACACCATCTCACTCGGCTGGCAGCACGCTGGGGCTGACTGGATCACACGGGCATTTAATTAAGACAGGGGTTAGGCCACCTTGTTGAGAAGGGAGCAAGACTAATCAAATTACCACTTTGGGAGGCAAAACATTGCTCTTAACCAAAACATTCCTGTTTCTTGGAGAAATGGCCTAACTGAAAGGCTATGGTATAACACCCTCTGTCTGAAGGAAAATGGCTGTAGGGCAGTCAAAGAACAGCTGTTGAGCAGAGCAATAGAATCCTCCCTGACGCTTGTAAGAAGTTAGGAAAAGGGAAAGAGGAAGACGTCTTTAAACATTTCTGATTTCTTTTCCCTTGGAAAATTAGGATTTTAACTAACATGAACTTTGTGGTGAGTGTCCACCATCACTGAATGCTTAAAAGTAAAATGTACAACCTCCTCTCTGCCAGATATTTGGTGAAGGCTGTGGGCCAGAGGGGTAAGGTGAGCAGCCAAATGGATGAGGGTTATGTGAAGGCTTTGAACATGACAGAAAACAGGAGAGAGCTGTAAACACAGGCCAAGGAGGTGGAAATTTCCCGGGGGAGTCCGAGGGTGCACTGAGGGGCTGTGACAGGCAGCTCTCGGCCGGGGCTGTCCGGGGCAGGTTTGCAGAGGTGCGGGCCCGTGTTCCTCAGCAGCGAACTTGAGGCCTACGGAACAGCCGGAAGAGACCTGTCTGTAAATCCCGTTCAAGAAGGAATTTTCCGCTTGGGAAGCCGCTAGGTGGCATGTGAGGCGCAGCAGAAGCGAAACGCCAGGGCAGGAGGCAGAACAGGCTCCGCCGGTCAGGCGCGGCCGGAGGGGCCATGGCCGCCTCAGGCACCCGGGCGCGAGAGCCGGCTTGCTCTGGTGGCTGCGTTCTAACACACCGCAGCTGGGTGGGCTGGTGTTTGTTCTGATTATTTGGTTGGGATTTTAATTGTGGTTTCTTTTAGTTTTATTTCTTTGTTTGTTAGGGGGATGCTTTTAATGTTTTCTTTGGTGTGTTTCTTCTTTGTTTGTTTGTTTAGGTTTTGTTTTGGTGTTGTTGGTTTTTTTTTTGTGGGTGTTTGTTTGTTTTGTTTTGTTTTGTTTTAAAGGAAAAGAAAAGGAATTGTGGGACACGGTGTTGTAGCAGGCAGGACCAGCTCACGGCTCTCCACAGGTACCTCCAGGGGTAGGAACCAGGAGGGATGTAGCCACCCACCCCCCTGGCAGGCCGTGTCTGAGCCTTCATGAGAGTTACCAGTTACCTCCTGCTGTCTTTTCAGCTTTAAACAAAGTGTTGTTTTACACAGATGTTCACGGACTGGACCTTTAACTATGGCCAGATATTTTTTTTAAAGGTCACTACATACAGAGCCACCATCACTCTATACTATTGCAGTTTTGGAGCTGTTATCCAGCTCTGTCGTCTCTGCCTTGTAGTGAACCATTTGGTCATTTTCTTGTGGTGTGTGTTTGTTTGTAATGTTCAAGTGGAACAAACTCCAACAAAGATCCCATGCAACCACAGATGACTAATTGAGGCTACCTATTTGTAGTGATGGGTCACAAACACATCTTTTTTTCTATAGGTAAAAGCATCTTCTACAATGGGCTTTTGATACGTTCCTGCAATGGTTTTTAAAAGTAATGACCCAGAGGTCTCAAGTTCTCCCAGTGTATTGTTGGCATACACCAGTTTGGAAATAACCCTCTGAATCCTAGTCCTCTGGATTGCTTGATCATGGCACAGAATGATATTTTCTGCCAGCTATCCAGCTTGCAGGAATATTGCAATTTGGAACAGAAAACTTAGTGAATGAACCAGTTGAATGGTATGCTAAAATATATGAAAAATAAAGGGTACTTCTACAGCAAATGTGGAAGCGTAAATAGCCCTGGCTATACTTGGGAAGATAAAGGTTCTACCTAGTAATTAGTCCTGGTGCCTAGAAGAGAGCGGTAGAGAAGTGTTTTGAAAGGTGACGAGGCACCTTAGTTCTGCTCTGGGCATTCTTTGTACAGCCACCTCCAATCACCATGGAAGCTGTAGGCTGGATGTGCGAAACATGAGGGCAGGGATATGTTCCCATTCCATCACTTGCAAAGACAATCCAGTCCCTAATTTGATTATGACTTACAGGGACTCACCATTAGCTCTGGAAATGGTCTCCTGTCTTCATTGTTCTGTCCCATCCAATATTTGGGTAGCATTGGCTGGATGGTCTCCATCTGCGCCCTACACAGCTACCAAGGATCGTCAAGACATCCATGCTTCTGCTGCTTCAGGTCTTGAGTGGATTTATAACTGAAGGAACAATTTAGAAGTTTTAAGAAAGACTTGCTGTTTTGACTACATTTGATTTTTCAACATAAACACCACCAAGGGCTTTTCAAAGCAAACTGATGTGTTTGCTTTTGTAATTTCAGCATTTGCTGTCAAAACAACCCTCTTGGTGGCTCTCTTGTTCCTGTGGTATGTGGGCCTGTGTGGCTGGCTTTTGGCTCTGCAGTTCAGAAGAATCTGTAGAACTGAGCGAAAGGATGAAGGCAATCCAGCCACTTTAAAAAAGAAAAGCAAACTCCAAAGAAACAAGTTATTTAGTAATTTATGACTGAGTTTTTTCCTTTTGTCTAAGGATTCAGGCTGTAAAAATTGGGCATCGGGGCTCTCTATGTTTCTGCTGGTTCAAAGTAAATAGCTCTGTTGTGTCGGAGCAGTGATGGACCTATACTGTGCTATTTGATTGGCAATAAGATGCATTAAAAGGTTGAGGTAGCATTGGATTTACTGTGAAGAGAGATGGTGCTAAAGGAGCTCAAACTGCCTGTTTCCAATAATTGTTGTCTCCTGCCCTCTGCTTAGTTCGGGCACGTTGCCCTCTCCCTCCCTTCTGCAGAGTGCTTTGGCACTCATTTTTGGCTTTTTTTGGCTTTTTTTTTTTTTGGCTTTTTTTGGCTTTTTTTAGTTTGGCAACAATTGCTTCCCCAGGACCCAGCTACTGCTCTGACCCTGTCAGATAATGAGCATGGCCTTAGCACTTCAGTTCATGTAAATTAAAGCACAAGGAAGGATTTGGTCTTAACTGCATTCAATTTTGGCATGCTGATGCTGCCTGCTGTAGCCACACATGCACAGAGACCCTCTTGTATCAGGAGCAGATCTCAGAGAAGAAATTCCCAGGAGGAGCACACAAATGGAGGTGGTTTCACTCTCACGGACATCTGAGAAATCAGAAATGCTCACTATTTACTTTAGAATGAACCCAGATTCCTGGGGCCTTTGCTGTTCAGCAGAAAGGTCATGGAGATCATTTGCCTCTCTGTAACAGCCTCGAAGTAGCCAGACAGGTATTCACTGGGCAGTGACAGACTGAGTCAGGCCCTGCTCATGCCTGGTTTCAGGTGGGAGCTCTGCACCCTCTTGCCCATACACAACAGGATGGGAGAAGGCATGCCAAGGGGGCTCCCTGTGGAAACCCACTTCCACCTGGTTTTACTTTATTTGCCAGAAGCTCAACCCTTGTTTTCCTGCAGCCTGGCTGCTCTCCCAGAACTGGGGATAGTCTCTCTTGCTTGGAGAAGAGGTTATATGTCCACAGCTCTGTAGCACTGTGGCCTTGGGCGGGTTGCCTGGACTGGTGCCTTCAAATTTTTGACATTTTTCATCTAATGGTGAGTTTAATCAGTTCTCACTAGTGTCACATTTCAGCTGAGTTTAGACAGCAAGAGAGGCCACTGTCTGGTTGCTATCAGGTGAAGTTGGAGGAACACAAAGTGGGCTAAAGGAGGGGTCACATAAGGACAGATGATCATAAGGAAGGATACTACAAAGGATTGACCAGAACCTCCCATCTGGGCTGTGGCTGTATCCCATCTGACCTGCTCTGCAGGGTTTTAGCTACATGAACTGGGTTTCCAAGACCCCAGCAGATATGAGCAGAGGGTTTTTATGCTGCTATTGCAACACCATTTTTTTCAAAAATTTTAGCTGAGCTCACCACTGTTCCACTCAGGCTCCTTGGAAAAAGGTCCTTCTGGCCCCACTTCGGGAAAGTGCTTATTTCCTCATCAGAAACTAGTGTCCTGATCCAACCTCAGTGATGTAAGGCACAGATAGGGTAGGGCCCTCGTGTTTGGCCTCAGGCCAAGTCAGCAATAAGGACACACCTGCAGCACTCTATCAGCAGGGATTTTATTTTTTCTACAGCTAAAAAAAAATTTTTTTTTTCTTAAAAATTTTCTAAAATGTTGACTGAGATAACTACACTCCACTCTCAGCCAAAACAGCTACCTGGTAAAACTTTTCAAAGTAGAGGCTGACCCAGGGTTTGCACTTTGATATTGCAGTAGAAACGTTGCCTAGGACTGTGGGAAAAGAAAGAAGGTCCAGGCAGTGCTAGGTTGTTAAAAAGCAGCTCATGATCATGTGTTTACTTTCCAGCTCAAGGCTTTTAATGCATGGTCCTCACTAAAGGGTCAGCTTAGTTTTCCAGGCACTGTGTTGGGCTATGTGGTGCAAACCAAACCAGAGGCAGCTCACTCGCAGCACAAAGAGCAAGAATCTTTGGGTCCTATGAGTAGGAAGGACCCTAATTAAAGGAAGTAAAATGAGATCACAATTAAAAATACTTTGATGCTTTTAAATCTCGCATGTTGAATGCAAAAAATGTTTAGCATGTGAATGCTTTTAATATTGAAATATCTTAATTAGACTATGAAATAAAAATATTTTGTTCTGGCAGCGCCCAAACAAAACTTTTAGCCTTATCCAAATGGGTGTTTACATTCTTTTCTTATTAAATGTCACTGAAATCATCCTGTTTCCTGGGGTATCTGGGTTTCAACACAACTGTGTTTACCCATGCACACCATTCTGTTAGAAAATTTTCAGCTCTTTTTAGCTATGACTATTGGCTAATATAGAAGTAGTTAACTTACCTGCTGTATAAATTTGCTCTAAGAAATTACTCAACAACATTATTTTAATAAAAGCTGCACCAACGCATATATGTTTGAAACCTGGATAGAAACATCTTACACATCTCTTCTGGAATGAAGACTGTGGACAGCCTTAAGAGGTTTTGTCCTTTTACAGTTCCCACACATTTATTAGTATATGTGATGCAGAATTTTACTGTAAAATTTAGGAGATTCAAGGTGCAATGTGCCAGAAAGGGCAGCAGTAAGGAGGAATAGGAGGAAAGTCAGTTCCAGATCCTCTGACTGGTCCTGAGTTCCTCTGCCAAAATGTGGTGCACACGCTGCCCTGTATATACAGTTGCCTTTATCATGAGATGGAAGGACTGGACAGATACCAGAAAAACTTGTAGACTCCCTGACTGCACAGAGGGACAGAAAATGGAAATAGTCTCTAAGTGCTGACACTGTGTCAATACACAAGGTGAATGAGGGAAAGAGTCTTCTGAGTAATTGTTCTGTAACTGCACATGCAAGAAGTGACAGAAGTAAAAACATTTTTTCCACTTGGGAATGTTATTCTTTTAGAAAGCCTTGTTTCCCTCTTGCCATGATATGGTGACAACCTATTATAAACATGAACAGCACAGTGAGTAGTATGTCCTAGTTAGAGGGTCAGGAACAAAGCTTAACTTAACTCACAGAGAGAAGTGTCTTTTTGAATTCATTTACACCATCTCAGTGCAATGACAATTCTCAAGGGGCCATTTTGGTTTTTTATTTTAGTATTATTATTTTCTTATTTCTTGCATTCTAGCAGCTGAAGTTGATAGCAAAGGTAGCAACCATGGAGCGTAATTATTGCAGCTGCTGCTCTGATTTTGGGTTAAGATCCTTGAAGCTAAAGCTTTTATGTGCTGCAAATCAAGGGCACTCTGCTGAGTGCTTTCCTGGCTTCCAGAGAGTGAGCACCAGTGACAGCTAAAGATCTCATCTATTATTTATCAGCTTTATCGTATTTTGAGTTTTGTAGGCGGTGGAGTAATAAAACACCTCTGCATGGAAATGGTTCAACAGGGATTGATCCAGCAATAACCTGGCCAGCATTTAGGTAGAGAACATGGACACTGGAATCTTTATGGAAGAGGTGGTTTGCCAAATGCTGGAGTTTCTTTATTGATCACCTCTCATAACATCTTTCCCTTTTAAGAAACCTGGAACAGTCATCCATGCTGAAAATCAGAAAAGGCACTTTCATTGCCCATTTCTGCAGAACATGGTGCTCAAGCATATGCCAGACACTACTGTTATTAACAGAAGTGCTACACCAGCTTGGAAAAATGACTGATGTTAGGTTAAATTTCCATGGAAAAGCCTATCTGCTCCCCTGCCACTCCAGGAAACCCCATTTGTGGGAGCAGATGCCTCCTACCAACCTGACACCCAGTGCCTGATGTCCTGCACCAGGAGGGGCTGGTCCATGGCAGACCCCATAAGAAGGGCACTCAGACTCTGTAAGTATCTTCTAAAATCCTGTTTATTAGAGTGTCTCGGTTTCAACTGCAATAGCGTTTTCCTCCTAGTGTATGGTACAGTGTTGTGTTTCAGATTTAGTATGAGAATGATGTTGATAGCAGTGATGTTTTGTGTTGCTCAGTAGTGTTGACCCTAAGGCATGGACTTTTTAACATCTCATAGTCTGCCAATGAGCAGGTGCACAAGAGGCTGGGAGGGAGTGTGGCCAGGACAGGGGACCTGAACTGGCCAAAGGGATATCATGTCAAGTTAATAAACTGGTGGGAGTTGGTCAGGAGCTACTGATGGCTTCTTGGGGTGGTGAACAATTATATTGGGCATTGGTTCTTTTTCTGGGGTTTTATTCCTCTCTTTGTTCTCTCTCTTTTTATTACTACTATTATTATCATTATGTTTATTGTAATTACTAAACTGTTCTTATCTCACTAGTCTTACCTTTTTCTGATTCTCCTGGCATTCTACCAGAGTGAAGGGGGGATGAAGGGGGAAGTGGAGCAAGCAGCTGTGTGGTACCTTAGTTGCCATCTGGGGTTAAATGCTAACACGGAGAAAACACTCTAAAAAATCTTACATCCCTTCAGACAGCAGGAGCCCCGGGCTGTGCACTCACATGCAGCACATTGTGCAGACCCCTCCACACAGAGGATTGCACCAGTTGGGTGACTTGAACTGTTACAGGATTTTCTTACAAGATAGCAACTCTGCTCCTCATTTGTACTGTGTCAAACAGTGGGGATGTTCATGTCACAACTTCGTGGTGCACTTTTGGACAAAGGCAAGGCCATGCTGGTGATGTAATTGCTGGTGCCAAATGGGAAATGCCCCCAGACTCCTGTATTACACCTGATGGTGAAATTTACCCTGAGGCTGCAGGCTACCCCGGTGCACACACAGGCTAAGTGCTCCACAGGTCACAGGGTCTTCTGAGCTCAGTGCTTCCCCAGTCAGGATCTCTGCAAGGATGCTTCCCTGCACCCTGATCTTTTACAGAAGCTGTCCTGGCTGGCAGTGCTGCACATGGGGGCTCCCAAGGGGCACCTGCAGCAGCTCCGTGGGCTGCAGTCCTGCTCCATGCCCTGACATTATGTGTCAGTTATCCTGCAGGCACACACCAGGCTTCCAGTGGTGAGAATTGTGGCCCAGGCATATGGGCTAATCCACTGCCCCTTGTTGTGAGATCACTGTCTTCTCAGCACATCTTTCTGCAAACATTGCTAGGGAGGTTTAAGACACCTGTAAAAGCCCTTTAGCAGGCAAAAACTGAACCTCAATTCAGTGTTGTCAACCTCCTGCACATTGTCACTAGGCAGAAGTTCTTTAAACAATGTAGAGTTACACTTCATTGACACAAATGACCTGAGTGTCTTTGTGCATCAGCTGATTCATGTTTTTTATTGTTCTGCAGCTATTGTAGGAAAATAGGGTCCAGGTCCCCTGTCACGCCACCCAGCTCTGTCACTGCTCAGGCCTCTGCCAAGGAAGTGGAAGAGGCTACCAAAAATCAGAAGAGCAGCCTTCCTGCTCCTCAGCACTTGGGATGCACTGGTGCAATCAGGTACAGGGTGTGCACAGGCTGAGCCCTCCTGCTGATGACAAATATTTCAGCACTGACAACAGACTGTGGTAGACCTGGCAGGGCTAAGGCAGTGACCTCCCAGAGCACCTGATGGATGCTGCAGAGTTTTTCGCATCCTTTCAATGCAAGCTGGGTAGAAGATGGCAATATGGAAGGAGACACAGAGAAGTTCATGGGGACCCAAACCCATAGTGGGGGTGGAGGGTGGTGCTGGCAGGCAGCAGGGGCTGTCAGGAGCGCCCTGAGGCGCTGTGTTTGATGGGCTGCAAAACACAGATGCCTCAGCTGCAAAACACAGATGCCTCAGCTCAGTGTGCTGCAATGTCTCTACTTGCAGAAAGAAGCATTGTCCCTCCTTGATCAGTGCTCTCATGGGCAATTTGGCCAGGGCAATTTCACTTTTCTTGCTCTAAAAGAAATACCTTTGAACAAAGTTGCCTTAACCTCTACAGAGGGTTGTTACAAGTTACTCAGGCGTGCCTGGAGTGTGCAGTGGGGCTGCTCAGCCTTCAAAAATCAGATTATAAATCTGGAGGAATGTGTTCTTGAGGCGTGAGTCACCTTAACTGTGACATATTCATTTGGACTGCTTCTGCTTAAAATAGAAACTCTGAGCATCATACAGCAGCGGGAGGTGACAAGGGACGAATGAAAGCCTCCAAGCACTTCATCCCAAGGGAAACACAGCAGAGGATGTGCCCAGCCCCAGCGTCAAGGAGTTGTATCCATGTATCTTGCAGGTGCAGCTGGATGGGCTCCTGCCCTAGGCATGTGGCACAGCATAGAGTGCCTCAGGAGTCACAGAAACCTGTGCTGACTTGACCTAAAAGAAATGTTTTGGAATGTCTCTCATAGCTGCCAGGTGAAACCTTTGGCCATGGTGCTTGCAGCCTCAGTGGGGCTCTGGTGTGGGAGCAGGGAGCTTCTCAAGTGCTCCCACTACTGTGCCCAGAGCTTCTGCCTCCAGCCCTGATGTTTGCCCAGAGCATGTCTGGCATGGGCTGACCTGTCCCTGTGCCCTGCAGCATGGCTCAGTGCCACAGCCTGGCCCTGGTGTGCAGTGAGGTGGTGAGGGTGCACTGGTGGGCAGGCTGTCCCCCAGATGGGATCCCAGAGCCTGACACAGCCAACAGCAGGGAGCACTGCCTTGGGGGGCCTGAGGAGGAGCAGCTTCTCCTGGGATTAGACAAGCCTGACCTGATAGTGCCTCCAGGAAGAGTTTGTGGCAGTGGTGAAGGATTATGTTGGATGTGATTCAATGGCACTCCCCTGAGGAGCAATGGCTGAGTGCTGCCCTGTCCCACAGCCAGCCACTGCCCTCAGCAAACAGTAGAACAGGACGACCTGGAACCCTGTCCTTGTCTTTGTACCAAAATTGAGTCAGGGCCTGAGATGAGGGGAAGAGCAAAGCACCAGTCTGGCAACTCTTTTTAGTCAATGAGTAAGCAAGGTCTGACAACTTGTTGACCATCCCATCATTGCTAGTGATGTCTCCTGATTTACAAGTCTCCAGCTTGACTTCAGCACTTGTGTAATGCACTTCTGCTGTTATACAACTAACTCCAGCCACACTTTTTCTGGTTTCACTTGTGATTCATATCATGCAGTAGCTGAAAGGTTCTCAGTGGCTCCTCCCAAACTAAAGTCACACTGCATTATTTAGGTAAAGATTCAAAGTACTCAGACCCTTAAGCAGCAACAGGCACATCATACAAATTGATAGCAGTTAATATTTACCGGACCAAAGTTCACAGAAAATTATTAAAGTCTGTGAGATGATCTGAGCAACAATTCCAAAACCAGAAGTAAAATCTTCCAGATTAAAGGGACAGCAAAAGACTTGTCAGTGTCTGACAATGAAGTTTGCTTCTTTCCCTTGTACATCCTCTTGCACAATGCTGCATGTACAGCTTAGACTGAAAGCTTCTGACCCTAAAATCAGGCTTTATATCACATGCCTCAGTGAAAGGACTTGTAACAGGCTAATCCCAAAGGTATCTAGTTCATGGAACGCTTTCCTGGAATTTGTGCAACAACCAAATATTGCAGCCTGATGCTTCCTAAGCTGCCTTATGGTCTGTACGATGTGGGTCCATGGGCAATTTTTTTTTTTTGGATACAATTCCTACTTGCAGACTGGTATTTGGAACTTTGTGCAGTCCCAAATTTTTTGTGGCATGCAATGTAGGACTCTGAGAACTATACCATGTAAGAAAAAGTCGCAGAAACAGGGACGCAGAGAGAAGAACAGACAAACCCTATGGCCTCCCCTTAACCTGTAATACATGTTTTTGACCTGCAGTCCAGGCAAGGTCTCTCCTGAAGTTGCTCCCATGCTGCACCCTGGTGTCAAAGCCCACGAGCTATCACTGGACATTCATGCTGCACCTCCTGCTTGGCAGCCCCAGAATAAATCCAGCTGGAGAGTGGGACAAGGATGCCATTTGATTTAGCTCATTTCTGGAAACCATCCTCACATACAGGACATGCCCCTGGCCAGGCCTGGAACTTGCCCCAAAGCTACAGCCCAGACCAAGAGTCTACAAAATCAGGGGGGTCGTATGGGGGAGTGGTGTTCAATACATCACATTTGTCATCCCAGATGATGTTCTAACTGCAGGCTTGTTTGTGGACCCAGAGTTAAGCTGGGACTGAATGCAGATTGGGGCTGAGTCTCCTGGCACTCTGACAGGGGAAATGTGCCCAGGACAAGAGGCAGGGAGAGGGCAACTGAGGAGGACACACCACAAGAGAGGTGCAGAGGTGTCCAGTCATGGCCAGAATGATGCTGGTCTACAGGGGACATGGGAATTTTACCTGTGGCCACAGAGCTCAGCTGTAGTCCCTGGACAGAGGAAGGCTTAATGCAAGGGTGGTTGTTGTGGGACTGGGGCTACCTGGTGCAGTCCTCACTTAATACTCTTGGGATCTTGTGATCCCTCAGCCTTGCATCCCAGAAGATCTGTAAAATAAGAAATCCTGCTAACAAGCCTCCTATAACCACACCATAACTACACAAGTTAATCCTCCACTCCCCTCCTCCCTGCATCTGCAGGGGCTGAGCTCTTTCTCTCACAATATGACAAATCCTTCTGCAGAATTAATTTGATTGATATTTAAATCAGCAGCTTTCAACCTGCAGCCCATTAAATCCCACTGGTACAAGGTAAGTAGCCAAAAAATGTGAAGCCTATTATCAGAAGGCTTAAATTTGTCACACAGGGATCCCACATCTGTTGGGGAAAATATCTAGGTCCATAAATATAAAATAGTCCACAGCCTCCCAGATGTGTGTTTGCCAGTGGAACATCCAATATTTTGGTAGAACAGCCTTCCTACAGACTTAGAGTTTAGCCCTGATAAAAATAGCCATGGCTAACATTTGGAAAAATCATCTATGTTTTGCAAATTTATAAAAAGCCATTATGCAAACCCAGTTGTGTCATGGCTGTATCATTTAATATCACATTTAAAATTTGGCCAACCCAACTGGCTTGGCCACTTTTATAATTTTGAAGAAACAAATGCAAAGTCATGTGGATTCTGTGTGGGGCTCTCTTTGGTTTCTTGCAGGTGTCTAGCTCTTTTTCCATTGCTTAACTGCTTGAATAATACATTACAATTATAATTCAAGGAGAAAAGCCTTTTGTGGCTGTCAGCAGTGGTAGAAAATGTTTTACCAGTAAAGTCAGGCCTGTATTTTTGTTGGTGACTGAGGAAGAGGAGAGGTGAAGCAATGTGAAACTGTTTCTATGTTCCAATTTTAATTAACAAGATGAGTCAGGGACTGTATTTGCTCCCTGAGGGATTTGTGGTCAATACTGAAGCACAATTTCATGCTGCACAAGGAAAGCTCAGCTTACACTCTCTAAAGGTTGAGGGTGAGTTAAGAAGATGCTGCTTTTTCACCCATTACATATGGCCATTCAGCATATAGAAAAAAGTTTTTTGGCTGTGAGCTTATCTTGCCACATCCATAGATATTGAGGATAACACAGAATCAGACAACATTAATGACATGAAATTACTCTTAGCTCTTTGCAGTGATGATGGCAAATGTCCATGTTGAAGTAGGCAGATGCTATTTGCCTTGGTTTGGAGATGTGGAAACTGAAGCATAGGGGTGAGCTGCTCAAGATTACAGGAAATCACTGGCAGGACTGCAACTAGGACCCAGTCCTGCTTTTTTTTTCTTTTTCTAGAATGCCCTTGTGTGACATGTTGCCTGACTTTGTATTATGCCTCCATAGTTTGCCTCTGCACTGCTGAACTTCTGGCATGTCACGTGTTGCTGTGGGTCAGCGACTGGGGCATCCCTCGGGGCTGAAATGGTTGATCTCCCCTTCACCTTGGGTATGAGTTAGCCACACTCCTGATCCCTTGCTCCCTGCAACACTTTAAACACCTTGCCCACACTGATCTTCCTACAAAAGTACCTTCATCCCTGGAAGTTATTTAAGAAAATGTTCTGTATCTTTTCTTCAGAAGTGCTATAAAGATAACTGGGCAGGAGGTTGGATCAGCTGATTTCCTGGCATCTGCTCTAGTCCAACCTGATTTTATCTGAATGAATTAAAAAATGCTGACACCCTATTTTCTGGCTGTGATTGTGCTGAGGAGCCTCAGCTGTTTGTCACCTGTCATCTCATGAGTTTAGTGGCTCCAGTCCTTCTCTTCCAGAGCCATCACTGGTGGAACCCCCGGGTGGCAACCAGTGGCTTGGGATACCAGGGTTGCTGTCTAACCAAGGGCTGATGATTTAGCTCTTGTAGCTGCTGGGCATGTCAGCAGCAGCAGCCTCTCAGATTAACTCACAGCTGTCCGGAGTACACTTGGTTTTCATGGCACTGGCCTTCCCATCAGCTTAGCCAAGGTGGAAACACCAAGGAGTGAGGATAGGCAGCTGCTCAGTGCCAAGGTGAGGAAGACCCGACTCCTGCCTGTGCCTCACTGTATTTCTGGTGGGAGTTAGGTCAGAAAATGCTTTTTGGGTTCTGCAGCTTAAGTGCTTGTCTGGACAAAGGAGGACTCTGCACAGATGACAACTGTGAAGAATTGAACCTAGATTTCATGCTAACATCTTTTGCACCAGACCACCCCCTTCCTCCCTGCCCCCATTAAGGCAGAATGATAATGTTCACACGAGACAAACAAGTTGTTGTCCTCGGCAAGTACTGATTTTCTTGACTGAGTGCTTTCTCTGGTGTCATAATTTAATTGAAATCTAAATATGAATGCAATTATTCTCAGCATCTTAGGAATGTGATTTTACTACTACTGTGAGTTTTGTGTTGTCACTGCTTTGAAATCTTTTAAGTTAGAATTCTTAGGCATTACACACATTTATGCCTGTCACATTGCATTCTCCTGCTTCCTTTTGAAAAGAAGGAATCATTAATGTGTTTGGGTTTTTTTTTCTCACGGGAAAATAAATTTTCTCTTTCTACAATTACATTGAAATAGAGAATAAAAATTGAGCCTTCATGCTTTTTTTTCAGTAAATTGAACTACTGTACACTGTTTTTCTCTCCTACTTTGCACTGACTTATATTTAATGCATGCCATTGTCATTTCTTTTTGCAGGAAATTTAGATGGTCCTTTGAATGTGACACATCATATTTCCATAGACCTTGCTTTGCTTTCTCTTAGTTCTTCTGTTCTTTGGAAATGTCCTTTCCTGCCCTTGAAAATATTTCTCATTACTCCATGGATCCCAGCATAAAAATGTGTTCCTTTCCAATATGGAAAACAAAAGCAAGAAAACTTGTGGATTGAAATCAAGGCAATTTAGTAAGTGAAGGAACAAGATAAAAACATCCACAGGTAAGGCAAAGTAAATCACTCACCATCTCCCACAAACAGGCCAATGTCAAGCCACTCACTGAGCAGCAGCACCTTTAGAAACCCGAAATACCCCCTTCTTCCTCCCCCCAGTTTTGTTGTTGGCATGATGTTACACAGCATGGAATATCATTTTGACCAGTTCAGACCAGCTGTCCCAGCAGTGTTCCCTCCCAACTCCTTGCCCACTGCCAGCCTACTCACTGGGGGAAAGCAGAGTGCAGAAATGAGAAAGCCTTGATGCTGTGCAAGCACTTTCAGCAATAGCTGAAGCCCTGGTGTACTGTCAACACTGGCTTAGCAGCAGATCAAAACACAGCACTGTACAGGCTGCTCTGGGGAAATCTGACTCTATCCTGGCCAGACCCAGTCTAAATGCCTGCCCAGGGGGGAGAAATGGTTAAGACTTTCTCTCCATTCTTACTCCTTTATCCCAAGACTTGGTAGGCTACCATGGAGGGACAGCCTGGGCAATACAGAAAAGAAATTGGGACTCCTCTGCCTGGAGGAGCACAATGACTACCAGACCAGTGCCTGCTCCTTGTGTCCTTGTTTCTCTGACATCCCTGGGATGTCTGATACCCATTTTTATACTATCAGACAGCTTCAGCACAAGGGTACATCCACAATCTGCCAGCACATGTCTCCTGGAAGATATGCTTTCAAATCCTCTTTTGGGGCATGAGGGAATTCAATTTACAATGTTTGCCTTAGGTAAAAGAGGTTGGTGTTCAGCATTTCTGCATTCAATGAGACACGATGCCTTTGGTACATGCTAGATGTGTTGTGTGAATACTGGGTAGAGCCAGCCCAGGCTGGAGCCATGTCTGCATCTTTTCTGTGACATGGGCACTGAGAAGCTCCTTCTGACAGCCCGGGCCAGCCCCAACCTTGCAGCTGGAGGCCTCAAAAAATTTAAACCCCAATATTTGTGTGCCTCAGCCTAGTATTGAGCAGAGGTACTCCTCCAGCTGACTTGGTCTGTGATGTCTCTACTCTGCCATGTCTCTACTCTCCCATCCATGCTTACAAGCACTTCCTCAGAAAATGTCTGGAAAAATAGTGATCCATTTCTTTCTGTTCTTTCTTTAAACATCCACCATGATCTCTAGGCTTTAAGCAGCCAGTGCCCTAAAAACATAACAGGTTCATTTGTGTGCTCTGTTAAAGACAATAAGCAAGACATAGGGAAGATTTCAACTTGCAATGTACATTCTTTTGTGGATCTCTTAATGCTTCAGAATGAATCTGTGCATATTATATCCACGAGGACAACAAAGGCAATTCAGAAGCATGTTAACTGTTGCCACCAGTAATATCTGCCTGTTGTAGAATCAAGATTCAAATAAAAATCCTACTGTCAGGCAATAGCTCTCTCTAGTTTATAATACTATCTATAAGAGCTATAATGAGGCAGAGGGGTGAGGAGAGGGCCTGAAGGTGTAGGTATTTCATAGACTGTCAAATTGCAAGGTGGAGCACGATCCATCCACAAAAATATTGATATTAGACAAAGCTGCAGCAAATTCTTGGCTGATGGGAAGTGTCTTCAGCTGATGTGAATTTTCATGGCTTGTGCTTTCCAGCAGGGCTGTGACAATTCACATCAGCAGAGGAGCTGCTCCTCTATAATTAGCCAAATCCTTGCAACAGGGACTACAGTCACCTTCCCATCAACGCTGCTCTCCACATACAGTTACTGTTTAACCAGTCACAAAAATGCTGCTATCACAGATCTCGACAGCACACCAAACAGAATATGTGGAACCTGGGCTCCCTGTGAGACAACAGCAGCATTAATTCAGGATCTTTAGTAATATTAGATGATCAAAGATAGCATATCAAAGGAGACAGTCTCTTCCACAAAACTCTGGGTGCAGGAGTTGGGCTGGGTTATGGCAGGGGAGGCAGCACAGGAGGGAGGCAGCGGAGCTCCCCCATGAGAAGAGGGGAGAGCACAAGGGGCTGCTTCTGCTTGTGCACAGGTCACTCCCATGCATGGCAGGGTTGGCAGAATTGTGTTTCAGCCTGAGCATTTTATCCAGCAAAGCCACCTGTTAACAGAGACAAAACAGCAGAAGGGTTATTGGGGTGAAGAGGTCTTGGCCAAATGCCTTCCATCACATTTTCCTGGGGCAGCAGAGTAAAGGACAAGCTTTCCCAGCCTGGCTGCATTGTGTAGGAGCTTGGGTTGATCTGTGTGGCACTGAGCAGGCAGTGGTGGAAGGGTGCCTGGTGGGCTGGCAGCCTTGTCTCATCCACTGCAACCTGTTGGAAAAAATGGCCAGAAGGGGCTTTTCTGGGGCTGAACAGCCCTGTCAAATGCCCAGGCTTATCTGGAGGAAGATTCCTACAGTATTAGAGAAGGCATGGACAAGGCAAGTATCTAGAAACTGGAAACCAAAAAGAAAACCAACATCACAAATCTTTCACAAGAGCTTCCCTGCTGCAGGGATGCCCATGCCAAGACCATGCCTGGCACTGTGGACAGCCTCTACATGACATCCCTTAGCTTGACTTCTGGCATGAGTCTGCTCAGGCTCTGGTCTGTCATCACCAGTGGCCTGATTAGACCTTTCAGGCAAGGACCATGGCACCCTGTCCCAGCATTTCCATGGTCATTTGTGCTGTGCTGTGCAGGTGAAGGGTTTAGCTGGTCACCTCATCCTCCTTGCCAGGCCCCAGGGAAGGCAGTTTCTTCAGGAAATGAGCTCTATTTCAAAGAAACATTACCCACCAGAAAAATCACAAGCGAATTACTTTTCCTGAGACTTTTGAAGTACTACTGCCTGTTTGGGCTTCTACACCAGCCTGCTCATTGGAACAACCCAGGCTGATGATTTTTTGGCAGCTTATACAGAATTTGACTGCTTTTGCTCTGGACTGTGACTGTATTTCTATTTCAGGCCTGGAGGAGATGCAGAGTCAGGGCAGACCAAAGGACACTCAGTCCTAAGGGATGCCTTCAAAGAGCATCCACCCTCTCTACCTGGAAGCTGCTCTGGACACCCCTCCAGTTAAACGCGTGAAGCCTCCAAAGAAGAGAACTTCAAGGTGCCTTCACACACTAGTACAGATCACAGAAGTATTATTTGAGCTCCAAGACTTCTTAAAAGCAGAGTAAAAACAGTGGTGTAGGAAACATTCTCCTTGGCATCATAGCAATATGAAGAGAGGAGTTTTCTATTACTCTCCTCTCTGACTCCACCATTTCACAACACTTCTGCAGCTAGTGCTTTGGCAAATAGGTGTAGCCTTACTGTGCTGGTTTTGGCTGAGGTAGAGTTAATTTTCTTCAGAGTAGCTGGTAGGAGATTATATTTCAGATTTGTCCTGAAAACAGTGTTGATAATTTGAGGATGTTTCTGTTATTGCTGAGCAGTGCTTACACAGAGTCAAGGCCTGTTCTGTCCCCCACTCCAGCGAGGAGGAAGCTGGGGGTGCACACGAGGTTGTGATGGGATGTAGCCAGGACAGCTGACCCCAACAGATCCAAGGGATATTCCAGACTACATAGCATCATGCTCAGCACATGGAGCTGGGGGAAGAAGCAGGAAAGGGCCGTGTTTCAACTGATGCTGTTTGCCTTCCCCAGTTACTATAAAGCATGATGGGGATGAATGAACACCTGCCTGCCCATGGGAAGTGGTGAATTAATTCCTTGCTTTGTTTTGTTTGAGTGCACAGGACCTTTGCTCTATCTATTAACTGTCTGTATCTTAACCCATGAGTTTCCTCAGTTTGACTCTTCCAGTTCTCTCCCTCATCCCACCTGAGGCAGTGAGTGAGTGGCTGTGTGGGATCAGTTGCCATTTGGGGTTAAACAATGACAATTACCTTTAAGCAAGCACCTCTCAATTTATCAAAGAATAGCTGAAAGCTAAATTGCTTTCTGACTATAGCTTTATGCTATCCCCTTTCTGCATGATTTAATTATGGAGGCTCCAGAAAACTGCAAACAGAATTTCCATTATATTCTGGGAAAGGATGTGTGTGTATGGTTGTGAAGAATGTGGGTGTGCTTGTTTTTATATATGAATATGGGTATTTTTTTATATATGATTTTTTTTTACTTATTGTCTTTTAGGTATGTATGTTTACAGAGAGGAAGAAAGACAGCAAAATGGGTGGGGATTGCCTTTCATCAGCACAGTCCTGCATTGAGCCGTGTCCTCGTCCCCCTCCCGCTGTCTCCACGCCCATGTGCAGTGCCACCACAGGCTGCTCCTGCTGGCTAATGGGATGCAGGTGTTGGAGCAGCCTCAGCTCATGGCACCACTCCTCCATGCACCATGGATATGTTGGGCAGCATGGGTGGCAGATGGAGCCTGCCCATGGATCTCCTCTGCCAGGGAGACCCAGAGTAGGCAGACATGGGGTAGACATAGGGCTTTACTCAGCCCTGCACTCTCTGCCCTGGGAGCAGGCAGGAGCATTAGCCCAACAGTCTGTGCCTCTCATCACCATGGAACCATTCCTCTCACACACAATGGAGACATCAACATCACCCCACCACTGCTACTCTATTTCCACACCCATTGGGTATGAAGAAGCAATACCAGACAAAATTAGCATCTCAGTTGTTCTGGGGTTCTGACATTTGACTGCAGTCGTTGACATGTGCAAAGCAGTGTGCCTACAATGAGGAAATCACCATGACCTCCCCCTACAGCCCAGTCTGGTCAGTAGGAGCTTTGAACGTGCAAGACCAGTGCCAGGGGTCTGGTCTCACAAGCTGGCAAGGCCACCATGATGTGGCTGGAACATGGGGCCTCTTTTGCTGGGCCGTGTGGAAGGCCAGGGGCCTGCTTGTGCCTACAGCTTTAGTGGAGGCTGCTGTGCTATCGGATGTAGGGGGAACAAGGAATGGCTGTGGTGGTTAGGGCTGGCCACACCACCAGGCTGACCAGTAGTCTAGACAGAATGGCTGCCAGTGAAAAAACCCTAGGGTCACTGGATGCAACCAGTGATTTTGGAAACCTCAGGCCATGGGATCCTTGGTTTGGGGGTCTGCAAGGCAGGGAGGATAAAGCTGCATTTCAAGGTGATGAGGGCTGGAATAGAATTCCTGGTTGTAGGCAGTGTGGGTTGGCAAGAATGAGCCCATGGTGCCTTCCTGCTGTCCACTGCAGAGGGAGGGAATCTGTGGCTCTGCCCTGCTGCGTCAGACAAGCTCTGCCAGACCTTAAAAAGTTCACACTTTTTTTCTTGGTCGAAATATTGACACATGTGGTGTGAGTTGTGCTACTTCTCAAATCTCAGCAGTGCCTTGTCTGAGCTTTGGGTGAGAGTTCATTGGATGCTTGGTGTGTCAGGTCCCCTGTTACCAACCAGGCAGTCTCTAACAATACTGGAAGAACTGAGGGAGTGATCCACCAATAAATAATTACAGGAAGGTAATAGGATTAATATTGTGCAACCTAGGTTTATTAAATATATTACATTTTTATTTTACATGTAATTTTAGATTAGTTTGAGAAATTTTGTTGATAAACATGATGTTAGAGAAATACACTTGGATTTGTGTAAGGAAGCTTGCTTAATCTTAACTTGCATTCAGACTGAGATAAAAGACAAAATTGACACTTGGATCTTTGTCTTTTCAGGAGAGATCCAGAAGAAAACAGTTGTTCTTGACAATGTTGGGAGAATTAGTTGAAAAAACTGGCACAAGCAAATAATAGGTGTTTCAGTTTGGTAAAATACAATGCAACATATCTAGGAATGAAAAACCACAAGTCGTGTTTGCCTAATAAGGGGCTCTGTGTGGCAGAGCAGTAATTCTGGAAGAGATTAGGACTTATTGACAGATAATCAGTTGTAATGAAATTGTAATATGATGTTGAGGTCAATGCTGTTCTTGAATGCAGTCCTCTGCTTGTCACTGAGCAGGACCTCTGTAAGGTTTGCTGCCTCTGCATTTGGCATGGGTGCAGCTGGAATGTGCTGTCCAGTCCTGAACTTCACATTCCAAGAGAGAGATAAAAAAAATCAGAGAAATTTCTGCATAGACCAATACTGTCTGAAGGCCTGAACAACCTCTTACAGGAGATCCAAAGTCTACCTATCTTCTTCTCTAAAGGGTCTACAAGACCCTCTGTAAGGGTTTTGGTGTTACAGTAAAGATACAACAACTTTCTGCATTTAGAGTTGATTGGTTTAAGAAAGAAATAATATTTTCACCAATGAAGCTGATGTTTGTCATACATTTGCCATCCCTGGACAAGTTTCCAGTCAATGTTTCTCTGAAGGATATCCTCAAATTCAACTGTAGATACTGGAACTGAATCAAGGACTAATTTGAGGGATTTAGGTAAAAAGTCAAGCAAATTACCTTCATTGTTCTTCCTAGCCTGATGGTTAGAGGCAATCATACAGCTCAGACCTATGCAAATCTGAAATTCAAAGCTTGAATTCTGTATGTTTTCATGCTGTACAATGTTCAGTGTTGGTGAATGTTAGGCAGGAGCACAGTTTGTGCTAGTGACTGTAGGGCAGCCAATGGACTCCTCATCCCCCTTGGGAGATCCAGTGCTTGTGTCATAGCTGTGTCACAGCTGCCAGCTCTGTGGCTCTCAGTGTGTACCTGAGCAAGGGAACAGGCTTTTATGGTGTATTTAAAGCATATCCACTATAAACTATAGAATTCTATTCCTAATTTGTCTTTGTGAACACTATTGTAACCTCCAAGCCTTTATAGTGGAATTGCAGAGGGAATACTGACTGGTAAATATGCTGGAAGCCACCTGTGCTGTGGGGCTGGGATGAAGGGTTGCTTGGAACCTCACTGCTGAGGGCCATAAACTGGCATGAGGGTCATCTCCACTCACCTGGAAGAACTCTGCCAGCTGTGATTTTTTGATGGGAATCTCACCAGAGACCAGATCTAGCAGGCAGCGACAGCACCCAGGGCTGGCTGGCAAATGTGGCTGTGTGTGCTGAGCACCTTCTCCAGCACACAGCACCAGCCATCAGTGCAGCCCCCACTGCCAGCAGCCAAGGAACACCCACTCCTTTGCTTCATCCCTTGGCAGTGTGGGTTGCATCATGCTCCCATCTCATTTCATTGGAAACAATGTGATGCTCTAATCTTTGGAGCATCTCACACGTCAGGCGCTGCTGTAAGACAAAGCTGTGTCATTATCACCTGCTTCAACCCAAGGTTGCCAAATCAGTGTCTGTTGGTACTTGCAGCCTTGTACATAATAATTTACTTGACATATTGTAAACAAGCATTTCTTGAGAAGATTGTGTGCAGTTCTTCACAGCACAAACAAGGTCTGGCTGCATTACTGTGTCCTTCCTGTGAGACCATGGAAACTCCAGTATGACTGGAAAATGAAATAATGCTGTGCTTGTGTGTGTGTGTGTGAGTACAGACACTCATGCTCATAGGGAGAGCTGAAGATAAAAGGCATATACACTGCAGACTACACATACTATATATTACATGTAAACAAAGTAATTATGACGAAATGCAGTATATTTATACAAAGATTCATATACATACACATATATATGTATATGTGGGTATGAGGAGAGAGTCTACAAGTATGAGGGTACAGCCACTGCACACATGCCCATCACATTTCACCTTCAGCCTGGTGTGAATCCAGAGCTGCTAAAGGACACCCAGCTGATAGCTCAGGCATGGAAGCTTCTCATTCTGCCCAGTGCAAAGCTGTCAGCAGGCCTGTGAGCTGCTTGATCCTGTCCTTTCTATGCACAGCAGCTTAACCTGGATGGACCCATTTCTGGTGTGATGAGATCCCAAGGTTTTCTGGGACTAAAAACTAACCTTGGGACTGGATTTAGCAGTCCAGACAAGGACCTTTCTCCTCTGCAAGGACTATCTTTGCTAGCATTTCAAGCTCACTTTTTAATTATTCCTTTGAGAAGACCAAGGCTTTGAAGAATTTTAAACTGAAGAGCAAAAAACTAAAAATCTGCCAGTCTGTGTGACTGTGTTTAACTCTATTTTGACTTGGAATGCTAATTTAAAAGCAAGCAGCCAAGAGCACAAGGAATTTCTGATTATTCTGTGCTGTTACAGGCAAGAAGGTTCAGGAATGAGAACAAACCAGATGTCATCAGTATTGCTTGAAACTCTTCTTTCAAAGGGCACAGACATTAAGAGTCTGGTTCAGTGAAAAATGCAAGCTGCTTCTACAGGCTTCTTGCTTCTTTATTCTTTCATTATGGCTCTATGTTCAAATACAGCAGTATTTCCTTTCCCAGCTCAGACTATTAAATCTTCATAAATATATATGTTCATCCCATTCCTTGCTTTGGATTTCTTTAGCAGGGTACAAGAGTCACTTCTGCAATGCAATTCTATGAAATCCAGGAGTTATTCTTCAAAGGCTTTTATACTGTTTTTGAAAAAATCCCAACATCTATTACATGTGAACTGCCTCAGAACCCTGTCTTGATTTATCGACTACATGATAGCAATCAAGTTGGTAAAGTTTTACCTCACAAAATAAAAAATCTCTACTCTTTCATCAGAACCCACCTTAGAAGCAGAGTTAAAAATCATGGTTTTGGGGGCCATCTAATGCTTTGTTTTGTATCTTAAAGCCACACTACAAATTATGTCCTCCAATCACTTCTTGACTTGTTTAAAGATAGAAAAACAAGGCATACACAGCTGCATGTTTTTAAAAGGCACCTGAGATAGTTTTGTAAGTCCTCCTTGACTTCTCTTAAGAGGTTTGTGTAGTACAAGCTATTTTTAACTGTCTCTTGCTGTGTGAGGATGAACACTGCAAGCACAGAGTCTTCTCTGCTAGACCTGTGCCTGCTGCGTAGGTGCACCTGCTGGAGATGCCCTTTTGTCAGGCAGGCATGAGGGAGGCAGAGGTATTTTTAGTATTTCTCCATATGTATTTTTCTCTTCTAATCCATGAAGGACAGCATTTTAGGACAAGGACTGTGTCATCTAAGGAGTCACAACAATTTTCTGTAGGACAGTTTGTTGTTTCCAGCCAGCACATGGCTTGCCATCAGTTCTCAGCAGCTCAGACTTCAGCTTTTAGTGAATCCTTTGCCCCAGTATTTCACCAGAAATGATGCTTGCACATATATCCTCCCACTGTCATTTCACAAGACTCAGTTCTAGTGCCAGGGACTCAGCCTTCCTGTTAAAGGTATCACTAAAATGATATTTCTGCTCTGCTTCCCCTATATTTCTTCCAGCTTGGGGCAGGAGTCACCCCACAGCTGCAGCAGGTGTTCAGCACAATCCCCCTTTTTTAGCCCTTCCCAGGATGCAGACCAGGTTTGCTTATTTGCACTTTGGTGCTGTTCTCAAGGCTCTCTTCCCAGGCCAGCTCAGGCTGTGGAGAAGGGCACATCCCTCACAGCTATCCCATCATCCTTCCCTCCGCACCAGGCTGATGCTGGGCTGACAGTGCACACAAGGTCCACAGGAGGGTTTCCTCACTGGCCCAATGCCCAGCAACTGCCTTAAACCAGCTATCCCTTCACCCACATGTCTCCTACAGCTATCATCCCTCCAGTCCCTGTCTCCTCCAGATATTTTGACTCAGCCCACAAGATCCCTCCAGGGGATGCTAACCCTTGGGTTCTTTGGGTTTGTTTTTCTTTATTGTTTTTGGGTTTTGTTGTTGTTGCTGTTGTTTTGTGTGTGTGTGTGTGTGTGTTTGTTTGTTTTGTTTCTGTTTTGGTTTTGTTTC
>JAYDZK010000056.1:13157227-13173648 GCA_034509185.1 Euphonia xanthogaster | reverse complement strand
CTCTCCTCTCCTCTCCTCTCCTCTCCTCTCCTCTCCTCTCCTCTCCTCTCCTCCCTGTTTTCAAAAATACTTGATTTTATCCATTCTTGAAGACAATGATTTTGTCTGCAAACAAGATTCTGATTGAGACTTCTGCACAGCTTATATCAGAATGTGATTTTTAAAATTACTGCCTTTCCTTGGCACCAGGTGATGTTTCATGGGACTGAGCTTTCGAATGCATAGCTCGGAGGGATGAAATATAGCACTAACCTTTAAGGCTTCTCCAGAAGCTCAAAACATGGCACTGATCAAATGTCAAGAGCACTGCTCTGAGGTATTTTATCTCAGTTATATTAACTGAAAACCCAAGCACTTTGCTACATGTGCTACAATCGATGATGGATCACTGGATTAAATAATTATGTAATGATTATTACTTATGCATTATTCTCCAGTTTTTCCACATGCATACTTTTGAATGACATTTATTTGAAAATATAATGAGGCATATGTGCATGCCTGTAGTATATGGCTTTGGACTCAGCCATTTCAGTGTGCATGAACAGAAAAATAGCAAAATTTGATTTAAAAGCACTCTGAAACATTTCTCTTTTGAGAATTAGAAATCAGGGGCCACATTCAGGCCCCTGCTTCAAGAAGCCCTCAAGACCAGGTTCAGAAGCCAGGACTCCTTTGGTACTGAGCTATACTAAGGTCAGGGAAGAGATTGTATGACACACTTCTACTTCAGGAAAAATGACCTTGATCAGAAGGTGTCTGATTTCCTGAATGTTTATATCAAGTATGAATACATAATCAAGTTACCAGCCCCTGTATGGCCCTAGGCCAGCAGATCATGTCTGTATATGGTGATCTTAAGCCTGTGCAATTCTTTTGGCTTTAAGAGGCTACTTAGGTGTATGAAGTAAAACAATCCTGTGTTTGTAGTCTTCATGGGAGTTTTGCAGGGCCTTTGTTCCAAAACTGGCTTAATGTAAGTGAGTCCTTGAGCCCTCATGGAAATTGGATCTTGAACCACTTCTGCATGGACACACCTTGATAGAACTTTTGCTACTGCTGTAGGTAAAAGCTCTGTTCATGCTGGGGGAGAGATTTCACCTGGGGCAGTGGCAGGGATTGAAGAAAGTGTTCATAACCATCTTCAAAGTAACATCAGTTGAAAATGAAGCATTTTCTAAATGGGTTTGCTGTTGAAAACTGTGCAAAACTGTATTTTGTACAACTACAGCATCCAGTGGTCAACCCAGACTGCAACGAGCTGTCATGATGTAATTGCCATCCTACTCTTTTGGTCTCATATTTGGATTTTGCAGGCTCAAACAGCTACATCCAGCAGCTCAAACTACAAGTAGCACTGACTGTAGTCTTTCTGCAGCATTGAAGGTCTAAGTGATCTCCTTAGGACCAAAAAGCTGGAAAGGCTTTATCAGAAGTGAGTTGGGTTTACACTAATTATAAAAGATTTCCCAAGAGAGCTTACGAAATCAACTGAATTTCAGTGCATGTGCTTTTGTAGTCATCCTGATAGTCCTTTAAAGCTCATCTGTTCAATACTAGCAATTGTGTGTAAATAACTTGATGGTAAAATTGCTACAGCACCGCTTTCAAGGAAGGTATCTGAGGAAGGTATTATGGTTGCAATAGGTATCCAGCTGACAGGTCAGCAGAGGAAAGGAAATTTGGAAAAAGTTCCCTACTGCCTTGACATCAACAAAAAATTCATGTATTCAACCTGTAACAACACCTGCTCTTCTCAGATGGGTTGCTTCTCCCAGAGAAGCACAGAGACAAAGTAAATATCCTTATCACATAGAAGGAACACAGCAGGCAGCAGTGTGTGTGTCTCTGAATACGCGTGTGTGCATGTGAATACATTGCATGGGTACAAAAGTGCATAATCCATATGTAAATGTAACAGACTAGGAAACACTGGAATCCAGCCAACAGTCTAGTAGAGCCTTACCTCGTGTCATTCCTGCATGTGGTAATCTTTATGTATCACCTAGGCTGTTTACCCAACTGCTGCTAGAATAAGTTATCCAGCCTGTTTGCTCAGTACCTCAGACTAGGAAAGAAATCCTCCTCTATTCCTTTAGAGCAAGAGGTGCCTATGACTCTGCAGTTCCTGAAGCACAGCTGGATTTGACAGTAGCAAAAAGCAGTGCTCCTAAAATATTCATGGAAACATTTTGCTTAAAATATTTGAGGTCGGTCAAACTTCTAAAAATAAAAACAAAACAAAATCCCAAAAGAAAATGTGGTTTTCTGTTGTCCTTTATGACTGTGTTTTTTCCCCCTCTAATTAGGGAAGAAATACTAGGAAATATCTGTAAATCCTGAGATTAAAACTCTCCTGTAGTCCCAAGATTCTGCTTCCATTTGTATGAATTGATCTGATCACAGTATGTTGTTTGAAAAACCATTCTTGAGATTAATCTTGATGAGTTATGGCTGCTTCTGTGTTTTATGTTGGTCAAATCCTGCTCAGAATGCAATGTACACACCCCTTTCAAATTAATTTTACAGTCATTTTGGGGGAAGCTTACCTGAGACAATCTTGCCCACAACTTTCTCTTTGCCCATGAACAGGGCACTTTCCTCATGCAGGTTAAACCAACTGGTGGAGATGAGCTTGTAGCACACAAACTGCTGCCCCTGCTCCAGGACAGGAGTTGCACAGTGCCAGAGCAGTAACTCTGAATCACTCCAGAACAGGCACTCAAGAGTACCTCAGAGCACTCTCTGATTTCAGACTGAAGCAAGGAGAATAGCTTAATACATTGAAAGAATGAAAAAAAAAATCTTTATCCTTTTAGCCAAGCTCTCTTTCAGCTATTGAGATAAGGTGGACTAAATCCAGAGGAACAGTGAGTTTTCTATTATGAGTGATAAAATCTAAGCTGTTGTTAGAAACATCAGGGGGATTTAATAGGCTTAACATTGGTTCCTAAATTCCTCAGGAGGCCTGTGAATTTGGAGTTCAGATCTATGAGCTAGGAAGCACTTGGCACCTTATCAGCAGTGAGCTCAGCAGCCTTTGGAGAATGAAAATCACCTTTTTGTTCAACTTCTCCTGGTAGCTTGCCAACCTTCTTGTTACTTGCTAAGTCAACAGTCTCTAGAAAATATTGTCTCTGGTCTCAGCCACAGGATTCAAAACACAGCTTAAAAAGTAAGTAGCAAGGCAAGGGGAATTATGTCATATCATAACATCTCCTCAGCAGGCAGAGGCAGTTCAGCTCCTTGACTGCACAATATCCTAACTACTCACTGGGGCTTGCTCAGTGGAGCCATTCCCTTGCAGGCACAGTGTCTTCCCTCACCATGAAGTTGTCTGACTTCTGGAAAGCGCTGGGCAGGCAGGGACACGAAGTGGTAGTACGGAGGAATGGACTCTGGAGGGAAAGACAACATGAGTAGGCAGATGAGCTGCTGACAAACAATTCCAGAGCTGTGAAATTTCCTTGGCAAGCCTCTCTGAATGGTTGAAGTATTCCCTCAAAGACATCCTCATCATTACCCTGATGGTTCTGTTCACATGGCTGAAGTTTGCTTAAGCTGCTCTTCTGATAAGGTCATTTTAATAAACACAAATAGTTCATGTGTACAGGTACAATTACTGCCATTTAAAGAGGCACAGAAGAAAATGGTTTTGCACCACTTACTAGGAACACTGAATTATAATCAGCTATCATTAGTTTCCCTCCTTCCCTTCAAAAAAACCCCAAATTTATATGTATTCTGCTGGCATTCAAGCCCACAACTGGAGAAGCTGTACCACAATCAGAGCTGTCAAAGCCATGGTCAAGGCCCAGACAGACTCCCATGACGTACACTACAGGGGATGGGAGAAAAAACAAATACAAGGGCAAAGGAAGGGATGTTCCCAAACACTTTGATTGCAATAGAACATTAAATATTTTGCAGTCACCTTGACCAATTGTGGAGTGCTCTCCATTAAACATCCATCATTTGCTATCCCATCGATCACAGCAAGTGAATCAGTAAATATCTGTGATGAATGTAAGACTTACATCTGAAAGCACTGATAATTTTTTTCAAAGAAAACTCTGTCTAGCTCTAGAGGAAACACTGTAAAAAACAGTCCTCACTCACAGATCCAAGCAAAACGTGCAAGAAACCAGGACTTGGCTGTTTCTCCCATCTTACGAATGTGGGTGATTTGAGATGCTTCACTCTTAATTTCAAGTAGCAATGTGAGTTTGCCTGTTCTGCAGCAAAGAGTGTATTGGTGGTGTCATTTTCCTCAAATGTCCCTTTTGGCTGAAATGCAGTTCACGTTCCCTTCAGCATGACAAATAACACACTTCATCTCCCTCTGGAGCCTGGAAAATCTGAGATGAGACTGGCACTGCAATATAAAGAGAGATACTCTCAAAAGAGAGGCAAAATCATTGGAACCAAGTGGAAATAACCACTGGCACTCCTAGCTACAGACAGTCCTTGGATTTCAAGCTGTATTTCAGTGTAAAACAGCTTTCCCTCATCACATCCATAGAGCACCTAGCACAATGACATCCTCAACTCCACTGTGGGTTTCTGGCACTGCAATAAAATAAACATTGAGCTTATAAAAAAATACACAATCAGTCACATGTGCTCTTGCATGAGCTATCCATACCCTCAACATAATTTAAATATGGGTGTGGATCTGTGTGTGACTTCAGCTTTGGTCATTATAAAAATAACACTGTGCCCAGAAGAAAACTTTTCTCAACTAATCCTGCATTTCAGAGCCAGACAAGTTGGGTTTTTTTTTTTAAAGATAAAACATGCAGGTGGTCTGCCATTTGCTGTGGGTACATAAAAGGAGTATTACACAGATAGCAAAGGAGAAATGGATGGCTCTGGCAGATGGCATCATGCTCAGGGTTAGCCAAATCCCCTCTCAGGCACTGGGGCCCAGATGGCCAAGCAGAAACACTTTCTGCCACAAACCCTTTGCGTGCCTTTGAGACATCTCTGTGCCGGGAGGGGAAGTATGTCAATTCACAACCTTGCTGTGATAAAACAAAACTTGATGTTTGGGAAATAAGTTCATTCATGGGCTCCCCTTGGCCCCGAGGCTTTCCTTCCCTCACCTGAGCCTCTGCCTGGCTGGAGTGCTAGTCACAGCTCCTGCACATTCTAAAAGGTGGTTACCACTGATTTTGAAAGCTGGGCTTGCAAAATGTGGCAAAAAAGACCCTCTTGGCAGGCTTCTGTCCATGTACCTCTAAAATCTGTAAGGTCTTTCTGAGAAGCTGGGAGAGCAAGGACTGGGTGCATGCAGCTGCTAAAGGAACTCAGCAAGGGTGATGACACTGGTGGGAGTGCTTTGCAAAATGCTCAACACTTCCCATTTGTTTTGACATTGCTCTTTAGCTTCTGTCATTTCAAAAAATCTGCTTTGCTCAAACCCAGTGGAGGTCTGAAGCACAATGGATTCCCACCATTTCTCTCACAAATGACACTACAGGACATCCCAAGTGTCAAGACCTTGCAACTGACTCCTGCCTGCTCCTTTTCACACTCAGCACAAGTTGCCAAACACTTATCTCTGCAAACATGAAGGCGCTCTGGGGAATCCCAGCTGGGGGCCATTGCTCAGGCACAGTGACCTTCCAGTTCTGTGTATCCTTCTCTTCCAGGGCATTGTTGTCATCCATGGCACACACTGACCACGATCAGCCAACAGTGAAATTAGGCTTGGGTGGGTTCTAGTGAAGGCTGCAGACCCCACTCTTGGCAATGTATCCTCAGGCTGCCACTGCCTGGCACATTCAGTAAATGCTCAACACATACAGAGGCAGTGCACAGGGACTGGGTGAGGGGAGGAGGAAGATGAGGAAGAGTCAAAAATGGGAGACAGCAGTGGGACAGGACAGGGAGGAGAGAAGAAGGTCTTGAGTCAGAGATCAGGAGCGGAAGCATCATACAACTTTGTTGGGGAGTGAAATAGTAATTGCCTTTGATCTACCCTTTTCTTTTGCTTTTCCTGAAACCTGACACGGCCTCACACCATCCTGTCCTGCTCCAGACTCCTTTACAGTTACCTTCAATACCTTGCACGATCCAGTGCCTTGCACAGGCTTTCTCTTTCTCCTTCCTCCCTCCCAACCACCGGAGTCTGTGGCTGCTCCCTTGTGCCTGCTCTGCCCAACTGAAGGAGCATGTCTGGGCAGTCACTTGAGCTGGGATACTGCCACCGCCATGCCCACATGCTCTCTTATGATTCCCTAAATTCCTGTAAAAATCCAGAAGTCCAGTTCAGGGCAATTCTGCCTTTATTGAGAAAGCTTTCAGCTCCAGCACATCCTTCCTCTTCCTCCCTGGAAAACCATTCCTAACATAAATAATTTTCCCTGTGCACACATTTATGCGAGGAAACCTCTGCCATCCCTGCTGTGCTTTAGGGGCAGTGATGGTGCTCCAAAGGCAGCTTTCCCCTGCCTGTCAGGCCAGCTGGGCAGCAGGTGCCATGCTGCAGCCAGCACAGCAGAGCACAGAGGGGCAGCCCACCCCACAGCACCCCACCACTCACACCACCTCCTTTCAAACCAGAGCAGCCTTCTCCATGCAGCACCTGGGGCTTTAGCCTAAAGCCCAGAGCAAAATGGAGCCAGAACTGAGGCCTGAGCACCAGCTCACGATCAGCAGCTAAATCATCAGGAAGATCCCTGCATGGTTGAGGCCTGGGCAGGCTGTGATGTGCCCAGCCAAAGCACAGCCTGGCAGCAGCCTGGGTCCTTGCAGGCTGTTTGGATGCTGCCTCTGATTTGGCAGGTGGAGAGTTTGGCTGTAGGGACAAGCTGAACTGTGCCAGGAGGGATCCAGGCCAGAGAACAGGGGTTTTTCTACTAGCATAGATGTAACCTCAGCATCAGGAAGGTGTTAAATATTGTCTATAAACTCTCAGAAACAAGAAACATGCAAGAACATCTTCAGTAAAGTGCAGTGGATATGGTATGACTTTATTCTTTGCAACTTTATTGCAGGATTGAGTCAAGGTAGTCTAAATGCTCTCCCAAAAACTCAACAAGTAATGTTCCATACCCAGTTTTACATTTGGGATTGCTTTGGGATAAGCACCTTAATTCCCATAGAAGAGAATTCTGCATAACTGCAAGGCAGTGATTTTCCTCCCATCATCTGTCAAACCACTGCTGCTGTTCCTCCTTCTGCCATCTCTGCCTCTGCACCTTTCCCATCTATCACACAACCCCAGATCTGACTGGCAGACTCTGGCAGATTGTAACAGATTCTGAGTGTCAGACACGTCAAGATTATATGTAACTTTAGGGTTCAGATCACTGAAACAGTAGAATGCTGAATGAGAAGTTCATTTTTGAGAAGGTGTGCTTTGAAAGGACATCTCCTGGGACATGAGGTAAAACCCAGCTGGACCCCTGCTGATGTGCTGAGCTCGGTGTGGGGGGATTTATTGAATATCAGGAGGCACTGAGAAACTCCATGCAGCTAAACCCAGTGCCTGTGCTTGAAACTGATCCCTGACAAGGAACTGGGATTATATTAAGATTAAATCAACTTTTTTTCCCATATCACATGGAGACAAATATTCATTTTCACTTAAAATCTGTCTGCCTACAGTGCAGGAAAAAAATCTAAAATTGGACTACTGGTGGGAAAATCCCTCATTGCATTATATTTATTCTGCAATAACAAGCATGTCATACCCTCTTTGAACACAGCTCGCTGTGTCTGAGCAGGATTGCACATTAAAGAACGCTCTTTTACTTTCCAGATTTCTCCTCCCTTCCCAGTTGGAACATGCATCATCCTCACCATTTCTTCTTGGCTTGGTGGAGGATACCAGGAATGACAATGTGGGAGAGTCTGCGCTGGCTGGGAGGTCTGTGGGCACGTGGTCCACGCAGCCAGGGCAGGCTCTGGCCAGCCAGAAGCACGTGTGGAGATGGCAGCTCACATCCCTCTGTTTCCTAGCTGGTGCCAGGAGCAGTATCAGCCTGCAGACAGATTCTGGGAGACTCAGGGAACAAACCTTGAGCTTGCTTTTGTGCAAGGACATGTATTAAGAAGAGACACCACATTTTATGCTCAAGCTACCTAAGTGAGCAGGTGGAGCACAAACCTCAACAGGGTGTTGAAAAACCATGAGTAGTGGTAAAGGAAAAGTACAAATTGTCTCTAGCTTGATGAATTAAAACAATATTTAATTTATTCCTATCTTTGGGACTCAAGGCCCAAAAACTTGTGTGTGACCATTATGGACTCAACCCTGACTGTGATTTCCCAGGGCTCCAGGAGAGGACACAGCTCACGGTCAGTGTTACCAGCAGCCACAAAATACCACTGAGTTCCGGTGGTGCCCAGCTGCTTCCATGATCCTGCCTCCTGTCAGGGCAGGTCAGCCCATGCTGAGCTCCATGCTGCCCATTCCCACTGACCACAAGCCCACGTCTCAGCACAACACTGCCACCACAGTTTCTGTGTCCTGCAGCATGGGCTGGCTCCAGCTCCTGTTTACTTGTAAGGGAGAGGGTGTTACTGCATTTGAAAAATAAGAAATGAGTTTCTTCCATGGCATTTCATTGTTCCTGTTCCTGATTCAGTTCCACAGGCTTGTCACCCCTCAGCAGGCATGGCTGTGTGACAGAAACAAAGTCTCTTTGTTTGCTGTGGGTCCCTGGGCCCTTCTGGGACCCATCTCCCACTGGACTGTCTTGTCTCTAACGCTTTTTCCTGCTGTAAGCCTTGAGGTGGTTCCCTTTCATCCTGTTTCCTCAGGAGTTATCCTGCATAAAAATGCTGTAGCTCTTTTCCTGACAGGTCCTTAAGACATGTTATAACTATTTTTCATATAGATGCAAAGAGGCTGGCAGCATTATATTCAGATGGAGCCATTTGTCACCAGAGGTTAGCAAGGCCGAACATAATTTAACAGCATGACAAAATTCTTGTTCTGTTTTTGCTGGAACACCAGAGCTGTGGGAGAGAACATTTCAGGCCTGAGATCCAGACCTTGTCACTTCTGAGTAATGATGGGCACAGCTCTGGGGCATTGCTAGAAGGGAAGACTGACATATGGTGCTAGCCTGACAACTCTGGGGGTAGCTGTTATTTTCTGAAAACTTTAGCATTTATTTTCTTTTGTGCTGATCAGGAAAGCTCCAAGCTGAGAGCAGATGGTACTGATTTGCTCAGGGTTATTGCTGGTCAAAACTAAACAGTGCTGCACTCCATTCTCCCAGCCAGCTATTAAACTGGATATCATTTATCCATCAGTATTTCACAGGAGTTCAGTTGGGAGTGAAGCCACACTCAGCTGGGCACTATTCACTCGCACACAGAGGGCGTTGCGGTTCTTCGTTCCTAGAAACCCAAACCAGAAGTGAAAACCCCAGATGCCCTGACCTCAGGCTATTACCAAATACTTCTCTCACTGTTTCAAACCTCTTTTCTCAGTAATATGGTTTCCTCTTTCTCCCTCCCTAGCTTGAGGAGACCAGATGTGGTATTGCAGCAGCTGCTGACCCACTGGCTAGCAGGACACCCTTCAAGGCACCTCAGAGCTGCTGCAGCTCTGCTGTTGGGGTTGCTGGCAGTGGCTGTACTTCTCTTTTCTGTATCAAAACATGCCCTGTCACATTATTATCCAATTCAGCCCTCCTGCATCAATTTGAGAGCTGTTTATTTGGTAAAACATAGGCTAAACTTGCTGTGGACACCATCATGGAGATGCATCCCTTGGGCACTTTTCCTCCTTATCACGGAAAAGGGAGATTGCACAAGGTACTGTGATAACAGAAACATTTCCCTGAAGCAACTATTTGCAAATCCACTGTCTTTCTCAAAGTCTGTATTAAAACTACTGATTCTGAACACTATGGTCTAGCAGAGCTTGGAGGACCTCAGCAGCTCAGTGTCCCATGTGTCAGGTCTGGGGCAGGCCTGCACAATTCTTGGAGATGGGGCAAAACAGCACTTTGGGAAGACAAAGTGTCTCTAGGAGCATGGAGAACAGAAGAAACAGAGCCACGAGGCAATACCCATTTACCTTGGCGAAAGAAATTAACACATTGTGATATCCAGAGGCTTTGTAAGGCCACTTCTATTTCCCTTTCAGCTTTGGCTGATTTTGCTGCAGTGCATAAAAACATACAAACAGTGAAATCTACTAATACTTAGAGGAAGAAAAGCCTAAAGTTAATGTAACAGTTGCCATAACAATTCACACCTAATTGCAACTCATTACAAGGCTGTCTTGCTACAAATGTGACAGAGGCTAGTGATTCCCTTAAAATAGCATAACTGATTCATAGGTTTGGGTAAATAAAAGCTTAACAGCAAGCACTGATTTATTACTTTGGAAAATATTACAATTTTTCAGGGGAAGTTGTATGATCCAGAATGAATTGGAAGTGTGTTCAATTTGAATAAATTTTCGATTAGTAATTCAGGAACAGAGATTTCCAAAGTCTACAACCAGGACAACATCTTGAAGTGGCAGGAGCTGCCAGAGTATGTTCTAAGAATGAAACTCAGGTCTGCCCCATAGCTAGAAGTGTGGCAAGGCAGGTATCAGGGCTGTGCCCCTCTGCACACCCTGTGCCCTGAATTAATGAATTCCCTGGGTGGTCCAGGAACATCCCAGCTTGTCATCAGCACAGATGAGATAGCAAAGCTGCTTTGAGGCAAGAGATTGCCTGGAAAACAGGTCTAAACTCCTCAACATATCCATAATTAAGTAATCAGCACTCAGGACTTCTCCAGGTGGGAATTTTTGACAGCTCAACATATTCCCCCAGGTAGCTCCTTCTGCAGCTCATCTCCTTTGTATATCTAAATGTGTTGGGGTACTTGTTGCTGATTCCCTGACTTCTGGGACTTAGGCTGGGCTTTTTTAGGGGGCTCCCTATCAGGGGAGACCCTCTTGGAGCAGTTTTGTGTTAGGAAAGAGAGATGCATTGGATATTTTTGGTCTTTAGGTTTTTGTTTATTATTATTTTATTTAAAGTTATGAACGTTGTTCACACCAGGCTCAGCACACTGGAAAAGCACTGCAAAAATGGCTAAGAATTTTTTGTTACAAGGTCTTTTAAAGCTACACTATCCAATTAAGAACTGACACCTAGATTATTTCCCCTTTTAACTTAATAACTGATCTCTAAAAGCCTGCAATGCGGATTTTTCCACGCAATTACAAAGTGCTACCCAAACTCATGAAGAAGGAGGAAGAAGAAGCATGAAGAAGAAACCAGGGTGACACCTTGTGACCTTGTGCCCTCTATCTTTTTTCCACCCATAACATACTAAAAATCTCAAAACCTAAATTTCTTACCTAAGTGATACACCTACACTACTCTCTACAATCTACTTCACACTTTAGTGGATTCTGGTTTATCTTGAAGTTTAGGAAACTTTCTCCATGAGTGAGGGTCAAAGTCAGTGCTCCCCTGGGGGTCAGGGCACCCCAGAGCAGATGGAGAAATATTCCCGGTGCCCTGGGTTTCCACATAAGTGTTTATGTGATGATTCACATCAACATTCAATTCAAGTGATTATATGATGCCATTGTCCCTGGCATTCTCACGAGATTCTGGTGCTGTAGCTGTTGCAGAAGGGATCAACTTGTACATAGATATGACATTTGCAAGTAGTCAGTACAAACTGTTCCTGCAGATGCAAAAAAAATACTCATGTAGGACAGTGTTTTGTACACCATTAAGATATTTAAATTGGTTTTGTATGAAGTTGTCACAGACAAAACAGTTCAGAATTGGGATTTTTTGCTTAATTTATTCCCAGACCACACAGGCTTCTGATACCTGATTTGGATATTAAGAGAAAAAGGAGCACAAACAGCAAGACACTTAATATGAAACTCCACACTTCCTCCTTCCCAGTTTCAACTTCTTTATTTTCTCGGCAGTCACAGCTGTTCCATCAAAACTCCCTGGCAATGGGATGGGTGGTGTGAGAAGGTGGAAGCAGAGCATGTGACATTTCGTAGCTGTTTCCACTGTGCTGCCCTTTGTGACACCCTGAGCAATGGCTTCCACCACACTGCACACCATGGCCTGTCTTGCTCTCCCCCCGTGTCCCTGCTCTGGCACGGCTCACTCATGGGTGTGTTTCTTCACCATATGGTCTCCACTTACTTCAGGGCAGGCTGGAATAATTTTTGGCAGGCAGCAAGGCATGGGCTCACCCCAGAGAGACCAGCACTGCAAACTGGTGACACATGAAGCCTGGTGACACCTGCCCAGGGCAGCAATATGGTGACAAGGATGGATGGTCACCAGGACAGTGCCATGGCTTGCAGCCAAGCACTCACACAGCCACTTCAGTGGGGGGACTCCTGTTGGCACAGGACAGCAAAATTTACTTTAAACAAACATTCTCTCAATGAGTATCTCTGCAACATTGGCCTGCATGAGAAAAGGTTACTCAAACACCTCTCTAGCACTCCATCTGAAAGATGCTCAGCTCAGCAGCCCAGCACATCCCCAAAAGCGTGGACACGGGGGTTGTCTGTCCAGCAGCAGCAGGCTCACTTCAATTAAAAATTGCAGTAACCATCTTAGAAGTAGAGGCAAATATTATCAGAGATAATTTTCTTGTTTATGCTGACAGATGAAGGGGATCTGAAAAGAGGCTGTGTGTCTGTCCATCCTCAGCGAGCATCGCAAGGAGGAAACCTGCCAGCCTGATGCCTGTGGAGGAGCATTCTTACTTTAGGATGAGTTTCAGCTTCAGTGTGTGTGTGTGTATGACAGGGAATCTGCCAAAATTGCAGAATGGATATCAAAGCCCTGCCCAAGTCAGACTGATGTAGCTGTCACCCTTTCTAAACAGAAATCTGGGACCACTGAAGCTTACATAAAGTGTCTCAAGCAACTTCTCTGTGTAGTTACACTCTGAGCTGGGAAAACAGTCCCCTTGTAGCAAATAAGAGCTGTTGGGCCCTGCTCCAGCTGTGTCCATTTTGGGTAAGGATTAAGAGAGGTTTCAGTGAGTAGGGGCAGCCTGCAAAGCTGGGATATTTGAGGGCATTCCATCCTTCTTCCTTCTGCTGGCTGACGTGGGAGTTCTCACACCTGATTGTTTTCCACACCAATGCTGTTGTATATGAAGGTACCATGATTGCTATAATTAAATCACATTATTGATCTAAATAATTTCTGACAGCTTTTTTTTGTATTTTTCTAAATTTATAAAGAATGATGTCAACTCTGGTAGCAGTTATAAAGCCCTCAAATACCCTCAGATATTGCTGTCCAGAATAAGTGGACTGTGAAATCTAAACATTTTTTTCAGAATATGCTTTTAAATGAAGGAAACCATGGCAGCTTCTGAGGGAATACTGTTTGCAGTAGCCAGGCACTTAGTTTTAATGCTGATCCCTAATCCTTCTTTGAGTAAATCAAAAGTGGAAATAAAATTGTACCATTACACAATTGCTAAATCAGTCAGTTCTGCTGTCAGCAGATGTGATGGCCAAAGATCCCCTTAATCACACACATAGGATGTCATAGGAGTGATAAATCCCTGGACAAAAGAATAAATATCAATGTGAAAGTGAAACATTGGCAAACGTTTCATGTAAAGCTGAACTTATGTACTGTGCCAGAGGGTTTGAGTCATGGATACATTTTACTGTAATATTAGATGCTGCAGGCTGTGAAAATGTTATCATTAGCACAAGCTGTGCCTCCTCATCAGGCAGAAATAAAATACAGAGGTCAGTTAACCTGCCACATACTGCACTCTTTTTTACTATTATGGCAATAGGAGCTCCACTGAAGTCCTAGGTGTAATTTATTTCAGGTACAGATAGGTGAATCAATATATATTTATTTAAAAAAAAATCTGTATTTAAAATATATTTTCTGCATATAGTATATGGATCCCACTACTCCAGATAGTTACAAACTTCTGCAATCACACCACAAAGATTTCTCAGAGGGACTCACAGATTATTGATGTTTACCCCAGGGTAACTACTATCACACCATGTGTACCTTTTGTCTGTCAGACACATTAAATTGAGATACACTCTACCAAGTGATGAATGTCTGTTTTCTCAAATTCCTTTAAAGATGCTCAGCTTTTAACTGTGCCTCTCAGACACCAGATGAAAGCAGCACTCAGACATTTAACATCTAAGTTTTGCTGCACAACTTGTCCCAAGGCTAATGGAGATTCCTTGAGGACGTATGAAGGTGATCTCTGACAACACATTCTTGGCTGGCAGGAGTTTTGGCACATAATAAATACCTGGACTATATCCAACTATTTGGGGAGTAGTTGTATAAAATCTAACCTGATTCAGCATTCCTGTGCACATGTTGATAGATAAAATGGCCCAAGATAAATTTAAATAGAGACTGTCTTCTTCATTCCCTGTGCACTCCCTTTTTTTCTTATTTTCCTTAAACCTTCTTCTGGCTTCAAAGTCCCCAATCACATTTTCATTGCACATCATTATTTGTGTAAAACCTGGAAACTGAAGGGTTGTTTAATTTTAGTGTATGCCTACAGACGAGGCTAAAGTCCATGTGAGTTACTATATTCCTCTGGAAAGCCTTGGAAGCAGGAAAGGGCAATGTGTTAGTGCGACTTGTGAGGGGCTGCAACTCTCTGTTTAATTTGTCTGAGACTGCATTTTTCCAGAGTGAGTTAAGAAGCTGTGAGCTGTGGGCTGCTAGCTGACAAGGCTGTCATACCACAGCTTCAAGGGGTCTGAACCCCTGCATTCACAGAGGAAACAAAGCATTTTCATGGCTGCATGCAAGAAATATCCTGGTATAAAAGAATAATAAACACTGGTGCAGATGGGGCCCTTATCTCCATCACCCCTAAAAAATCTATAAGAGATTGAGTGTCCAACCTTATGTAAATACTTCTCTGTTTAGTACCTGAGGAGTATGAGGAGTCCAGACTGATTGTACTCCTGTTAGGAGGCAGGTGCTGAAAAAAGTCTGGTGCAGATTTTACTTATTGTCTAATGAGGAGGAGGTTCAGGAGGGTCAAGGAGCTGCTGCACATGGTCCATTTAGAGTTGCTGGGATTCTATACCCTGGAGAAGAGAAAGGTCTAAATGATCCATGGCAGAAGAGCAAAAAATAAGGGGCTCATATTGAAATTTAAAAAGGTGTACCAGTCTGGACATTGGTAAAAGTTTCTTCACCATGAAGCGATTCCCAGCAATCAAGCATTGGAACAGATTGTCCAGAGAAGTTGTGGAGCCTCCATCCTCTGAGGATTTCAAGATCCAACTGGATACAGCCCTGAGGGAGACACAGTCTGATACCATAGATGACTCTGAGGCCTCCTGAGGTCCCTTCTAACCTGAATTATTATACAATTATAAAAATTTTGTGGAGTTCTCATTGCTGTTGCAGTTTGTCTCTGTGCCCCATTCCCACTGGGCCTGGTGCCACAGCATGGATTCTGCGTTTAGGTAGGGACAGGAAGGGTAAGTTCCAATGGCTTTTAGTGGAAGTCACCTCCAGCATACACTGTTCTCATGCTGACTTACAATTGTCTGTGCATGCTATAACTCATTCATGTGTAGAATTAAGAGGCTCCTGTCTTGCTTTGTTTTACCCATTTCTTCAGCCTTTCTCCCTTCTTTCAGCATAGCATTAGAAAGGTGCTGCTGATGGTTGCTTGGACTCTTGAGAATGCCAGTGTGGCCTGGCAAGGTTAGTGGAAGACAGAGAAGGGACACTATATCCCAGAAGGTTCTGGAAAAGGAAAAAGGGGGGCATGTGGAAGACAGTGCTGTACTGTTTCCCCCCAAGTACAGAGAATAAATGCAGTGGCAATAACACTGACAGTAACAAGACAGTGCCAAGCACACCAGGGACAGGAAATGAAAGTGGATGCTGTTCAGAGCAAGCTCTTTTCTGCAGAACTGCAATCACAATGTACACAATCAACACAATTATTGCAGCATGGTCTTAACCAGAATAACTGAGATGATGTAGCTGGTTACTGTGCAGGAGTCCAGGAGTCTTCTCCAGCTGATGTCAAACAAGGGAAACACCTCTTTAACAAATCTAGCCCACTCCACTGCCTGTTCCAGCAGGAACAGTGGCTGGGACAGCTTTGGAAAATGCTTCCACTCACAGTGTCTTGCACTCATGCACCTTCTCCCTTCTCTTAGGCTTGAAGCAACTACACAAGGCAAAATAGTCACCACTGCTAGACTTCTGGGTAGCCAAGGACCATGGCATGAGGACAGGGTGCTGGTGGCAGGAAGAAATATGTTCCCTGATGATATTTTCTGAAAAATCCCTTTGCCAGGATTTTTCTCCTGAGAAGTATCAGAGGAAAAAAAACCAATAATTGTCTGCTGCTGTGGAATGCAACAGGTGCATCTTTGATTGGTCTCATGTGGTTGTTTTTAATTAATGGCCAATCACAGT
>JAYDZK010000056.1:13140112-13152979 GCA_034509185.1 Euphonia xanthogaster | reverse complement strand
AAGAGTTTTTTGTTGGAAAGAGAAGCTAAAAGAAAACCTCAACTAATTTTTTTCCAACTTTTTTTTTTTTTTTTTTGGCTAGAGTATGCTCAGGATTCCACATAACCCCAAAGGTATGGGTGACCCAGATTTATTTAGTGCTCTGACATAGAGTGAGGAGCCCTAAAACCCTGCAAGTATTGTCTCCAAAGATTCCAAATTCACCAAATGGGTCAGGCATGATCTGTCCTTAGTGAAGCCATGCTGGTTGTCTCAGATCACCTCCTTGTCTTGTGTGTGCCTGAACACTGCTTCCAAGATGGGTCTGCTCCAGGATCTTCCCAGGCACAAAGATGAGGCTCACCAGCCTGTAGCTTCTTGGGTCTTGTTTTCTTCCCTTTTCAGAAATCAAGAGCAATGTTTCCCTTTTTCCAGTCACCAGGGAGTTTGCCTGCCCACCATGGCTTTTCAAACACACTCCTTTGCCTCATTCTTTACCAGCAAGGTTTCCTGGGCTGTTGTGCCTCGAGAGGGAGCAAAGGAGAACTGTCTTCTCCTTGGAAGAAGATTGAGGCAGGTGCCTCCTGACAAATCTAGACTCATCCACTATGATCAGATCACACGTGCCCTGTGTACCTGAAGAGTTTAGGGAGCACCTCATAGCAGCCTTCCAGGGCCTGAGGAAGGCTGCAGCTGAATACAAGGGCGGGGAGAAATCACTAGGAGGATAATTAAGCACAGGAACAAATTCTCTAGAGACACTGGAGAACCTGTCTTCTTGGAAATTTTCAAGACCCAACACAACAAATCCTGAAAAATACTGTCTGAAATCTTCATTGGCCTGCTTTGAGCTGCAGGCCAGACTCAAGCTGGAGCTCTTTCAAGGGCTGTTCCAACCTGGACAGGTCTGTGAATTATCACATGGTTTAAGTGGCCCGAGATTCAACAGGAAATGGCTGAAAAAGAAATCAAATCAGGATTTGCCAAAACTTCAGCTCACCTTTTTCCCTTGGTGCATCTCTTCTCTTACATTATGTTTTTATAAAAAAAATAACATTATAACATAATGTTATAACATTAAAAATAACATTATGTTTTTAGACACTACCATTCTATCACGGAATATCCTCAGATTCCCAGGTCTGAATCTGGAGCCATACCACCTCCACACTGCATCTGGAGCTCTCAGAGTGATGTGGATCTATGGAACTTCATAGCTGCCCTCCTTGCCCTAACCGTGCCTTGCAGGTCACATTAAATAACCCCAGCTCTTGGGAAGCTGATGTGATAGAAGAGATGCTGAAGGGGGTAACACAGCCAGAACGCCACTGTGCCACGCTGTGACTCAGCACAAAAATTAGGACAATTCCTCTGTGGATTTCCTGATCTAGTGGAACCCCACAAAACCTGCCTGTAGCCATGACTCACAGGAAGGACACAGAAGATGACTCCAGCACTGTTTGCACAAACAAAGATGTCTATTTCTTCTACATATACATTCCCTGCTGTTGTCTTCTGGGCATTTTCAGTCTTTAATTTCACTCCCACTCTTCTCCATTGCTCCATGCTGGGTAGTTGACCCTCACTGTCCTCTGAATATCTGCCTTTGTGAGGAAAAGTTTTGGCTCTTTAGTATTTCAGCATCAAATAGAACACTCTTGCCTTATCTACGCAGTCAGATATTTTCACCTCAAATTTCCAGTGTTGGGTTTCCATTCTCTCTGTAAAGAAAGACCTTTGGGATTAGTAAATATTGCACAACATTTATCAGCTAGTTGTTCTTTAAATCTCAAAAGTCTTCTAAATTTGAATATTTTAATTGGAATAAAATAGTAGATCTTTGTGACAATATTGGTTAGGTGACTGGACAATAGACACTAATAAAGGGACACAGAAATAAATCCTCTTAACAGAAATATGCACTAATTTTGACTACTATGATCAGTTTATAGAGAGAGAACACATTACTATATAAAACATTGGAGGAGGTATCTGGACAGGAAAAATAAATCAGATAACGTCTGATTCCCCAGCAAGAAGAAAGAAACTCCTGCCAGGAGCAGTAAAATAGATCCATTAAACAGAAAGACAAAGTAAATGGAAAATGAAAACATAAGGAAGGCACTGGCTCAATATTGTAAAATTAACAAGGGCTGTGGAAAAGTTCACATTTTATCTGACACCAAGGATTTGACACAACCTACTTATCTCAGTGAGTTCACTGGCCCACATATTTCCCCAAATATTTCTGGAATGATTATTAATTGCTACGTGATAAGATAAATGCCAGCTTTTGTTTTTCCTTGAAGATGATCTCATATTCCTGTTTAAGAAGTAATACTTAGATATGATTATTGTTTTATCCCAATTTCAGTACTGTTTTGACACAAAAATCATACCTCTAAAAATAAGCCATCTAAAATCTCACTTCTGTTTCCACTATCTTTGAGACCTCAGGATCAGATTTCAGACAGAAAAATATAAAAGATTGCTAACAGTCCAGAGAAAGGACAAGCTAAAAACAACTGTGAATTTCAGGGGTGTGTTCCAATACTTGGTTCATTTCTTGAGAACTCTGAGAAAGAAATTAGACTACAGTCAGGAGCTGAAGTCAGAGAGCTTGGCAAATCAGTGGGGGAAAAGAGGAAATGCTGTGTGCAGGGGCCATGCTGTTATTCAGTTCATTGCAACTCATCACATTGGCAAACTCTCCAAATGGCACCACAGTGAAAGGGCAAAGCCAGACCCTGCAGGTACCTGTTAGGTCGGTGCAATCCAAATCAAATCGCTCAGACTGGGGCCCCACGTTGATTCCTGGTGCAGCACAAGCTGTCACACAGAATGCCTGCCCTCTCTCTCCCTCATAGGCACAGGCAGCTCTTGCTTCTACTCCTCAGCCTCATAATTTCCGAAAAAGTGGGGTTTTTTAAATGTATGCATCAGTCTGATCTGCACTGAAATTGAGGTATACAGCTCATTCCTGTCTCATCCTGCCACAGTAGGCTCCAATCTGCAGTTTCCATTTCATGTTTAATTACAAAGCACTAAATTAAAACTAAGACAACTGTGAGTAAAGTTGTAGAGTTTTTCATGGGCCTTGGGTCTTCAAAGAGACAAGAGCAGTTGTTGGTTGTAGTAAAGTTGTTTATTGCATGAATACATCAGTCTTGAAGGCAAGGAGTTCAGAGTATTAAAGACCGTGCTAAAAGCTTTCTGGCACAAAGTCCTCTGGAGAAGCAGCAACAGCAGCAGCTCCCACACCTTCTTCTTTCCTCTTCTTCTTTTCTGCACCCCAATACAGGGATTTTATGCATAAATAATCCAGTCAGCTAAAAGCAAGATTCTAAAACCTTCTTCCTAAACCTATCCTGGTTTGATTCTAATGTGTGAAAGTAATGTCAGTTCTTACACGAAATCTACACATAAAATTTTATCTATTTTCACAAATGGTTCTAGCTGCTCTATCTAGAAATGCAAGCAATGTTCTGCTATGTTTTCATTATGTCTGGAACTAATTTTGTGAAAGGTAATGCTACAGTGAAAAACACGTTTGCTCTCCTGTGTAAATGTAAAACGTTTAATAAGTGGCAGTAGGAGACAAGGAGCATGGAGCAAAGGTTATTGCAGCTGGGTGCTGTTATCTTTGGGGATACCCCTTAAATACCTTTCCCCTTACATCAGCCTATTGCATATTCATAGACCCTTATGCATAGTAAACTTTTCCCCAAACTAGTTTAAATGTTCCAAGAATTGTTTAGCATGGCTTCTCCTTGGATCTGCCTTTTTAGAGCATGTGTATTCCTTGGTTGTGGTTTTAGTCCATTCTTATCACCTCCAATTTTTGGGCCTTGGTCCACACTGTCTTCAGACAACGAGAGCTGATAGTTGGCATATCAGCAGGTATCTTCTTCATATGTTCATTGGATGTTATCCCATCCAAGCAGGTATCTTAACTCAAGCAGGCATTTCAACACCAGCTATTTCACTACTATCTCTAAACTTAATTAACAAGAGAAATAAAAACTATCTCTTTATAACAAAGTTACTTTAACACTACACATGCAAAATCCATTTTCATATTTGCAAAAAGCCAATATTATAATATGTATCTATAACACTACTGACCTTTAAACTAAGATTTAGGGCCTTTTACTAGCTAACACAGTCTCTTAAGGTGCTTAAGATATATTTCTATTTGCTTAAAACTAAAACTTACACTTCTATTTCATATCTTTGTGGCTTAATAGATTTCAGCTTCTCTAGAGGTTCTGATTCAAACCCTGCATTCCCTTCTCTCTCCGAGGGACTCAGAGAGGTTTCTATTTCATGCATTCCAACATAGAGTAGAATTTAATAGAAAGAAGAAGAAGAGCTAAATCCAAATGCACCATTCACAGAAAACTCTGTGCAGCATAGCAGGTGCCTTGTTTAGCCCAGGGAGCCCTCGATGCCTGTCGGTGCTTCTGCGTGTGCCCGCAGCCTGACTGCTCCAGCGCCTGCCTCTCCCCAGCCCGTTCCTTTGCTCACATCCACAGCACATTTCTAGGCCATGCTCCTTGCACACTAATGGGATTAAGCTCTTCACAAAATGCAGCTGCAATCTTTTCCCACGTGGACAGTGGGGGCAGAAAATTGCCCACGTGTTTAATCGGCAGCCCCAGAGCAAAGGGCGGTGCAGGGGCTCCCAGCCTGCGCCCCAGCCCTGGCTCCTGAGGCTGCTGCCAGCCAGGCTGTGCCCTGTGGGGAGCATGGAGGGTGGAATGGGTCTGCAAGAAGGCCAAGAAGAAACTTGTATCTCATCAACGTTGTAAGGATTGCAGGGCAGTGCCCTAGGAGAGTGTCCACTGCTCCAGTGTCTCTGCATTTCCTGTAAATCAGTCCACAGAGATCTTGGGAACCACAGCGACCTGTGCACTGCAAATATTGTGTAAGACCACTTTACAAAAGCCCAGCAACTTTTTTTTTCAGAGATTATTTATGTTTGAGACAACAAAGAGAGAGACCTCCAGCTCTGCAAATTAGTTTACTTAGACACAACTTCATCATTTTTGCACTTACTCAAGAAACACACCAATTTTAATCCTGCTCAATTCAATAGGCTGCTAACATCCTAAATTTAAGCACCCAAGGCAGTTTTTGCCTGTTATCAGCTTAGGCTAATATTCTAAAGACAAATCTTTCCCCTCATTTTTACCTTAAGAAGTAACAAAATACAAACCTATTAATTTCCATGAGGATGTCCCTGTTTTTAAGGGTATTCTCCTACACAATTGCATTTCAACCTCTGCACAGAAGGATCCCAAGGAATGGCTCCATCCAGCAGCAATTTACATACAGCAGCTCTGAAGGAGCAGAAATGATCCTGCATCTGTGTGCTGGGATTGCTCACCTGCAGCTGGGATGACTTAGCAGAACAGCACTGCATCCTTATGCAGCATCACAGCCCCAGCCACGTTACAAACACCCTTGTTGACTGAAATGGTCTTGATTTGTCTCTGAGACAAACGGTAATCTGTGATGCACTGTTATGAGAATGGACAATGCCAGGGGCTCTGTCCAATCCCTATCAATTTATATTTACTCTCCCCACGAACAATAGGAGCAAGGTATTTTCCTGATAAATCTCATCGTTCCTTTTCAGAAAGGATGCCAGGGGGGGGAAAAATCACATTTCTTTAAAATTATAGTGCAACAAATTTTATAACCTTGTGATATTTTTTGGTCAGAACACTGTCTGTATAGTAGAGCTTGCCCTCCATACAATTCTTTTAGTAACATAAATAAATTATTCAGTTTCTTTTTCCCCTTCTCTTTAAAGACACAGTGCGCAAGATCCTGAGTGTACTGAAGTCAGTGGCAACTCACTAGAATACCACTGCATTTTACAGGATCAGGCTGAACTACAAAGTGTTTGAGCATGTTAACACAAGCCCAGAGAAAAACACAGTTCAAGGCTGAAGTTCATGTGAGGACAGTGGCTGATGTCATAAACTGTGAAACTGTAACTCCTCTTACTGATGGGTTGTAGCAAAATGCCCACTGTCTGTCCCTCTACTGCTTCTTACAAATGTGTTGATTTTTGTTGTTTTGCTTCAGGTGTTCTCCTGCAAAGCCAGCATGAATATTACAGAAACTGGGCAACCAGTAAATACATATAATCTTCCACGCTGTCTACTCATCAAAAAAAAAGAAACTCTGGATAATTGGTGTTTCTAGGGAGTTCCGTTTTTTGATTTTTGGTTTTGATTTTGGTTTTCTTCTCCTTCACAGAAGGCACAAATCAAATGAAGAAAACAGAACCTTCAGCTTGCTAGAATGAAAGTGGAGACCTGAATCATTAGAAAGACATCTTCTGTATTTATAAACTGGACAGGTGGCATTTGATCCTCAGACATAACTCTGGCAGCTTGGTTGAACTTTACATGTGCTGCAGAAGTGTTGAAACCTTGTATTTTCACCTGGACACACAACTGTGTGTCTGTCCCATGGTCTAATACACAGTGCATTGTGAAATACAAAACAAAAGTCAATCAGTTTAGCTCCAGGTCTCTGATCCCTCCATCACATAAAGCTCAATTATGCCCTGCAGACACTGTGGTTGCTGTTCCAACTGTGGTTGGAATCAGCCCACACATCAGGTGATAAACAAATACATAACTAGAAATGGTCTCAGCTCCAGAGGATTCAGCATTTACTCCAGAGCAGTAAACATTGATTAAATTATAAACTTAACTCTAGATAAACAGCAGTAAAATTGTCACACTGTGACAGAACATCACAAATACTTCATTGGCCAAACACTGCTGAAGAAACAATTTAGAAGTATATCTGAATTCAGAAACAAATGTAGCGGAAATATTTCATTATTTTTTCTATAAAAGCCAGAGGCATTCATTATTATGAACTCTATTATCAAAGCTGATACCCGCCACTGTAATGAAGTGGAGGATAGCTGGTTTGGGAGCCAGAGAAAATACTTTGCACTGATTTGATTCAAAAGGAAGAGAAACTCAGCTGTTTGGATGTTTGGGAATCTCGGTGTGCGGACAAAGTACAGGAGATTGAGTCTAATATTCCTGTCAGCTCCCTTCCTGCACTGCATCCCACACTCCATGGCCATCACTTGACCAGCTGCAGAGGCTTATTTTAGCTGCACACTGTGTCAGGGACACACTCAGTATAGCTCAGAGGTTGCAATTACAAAGTTTATTGGCTCAGGTACAGCGCTGCACAAACCACATTACACAGTGGTTGGTGTCAGCTCAGGAAGTGGTTTTGCCACTTTTATATGACCTGGGAAATAAAGAACCACCCTTATTAACCCAAGCCAGCCCCATACAACTCTATATCTGAGCCACAGTACAAAACCAGGAAAAGCCAGAAATGCAAGACTTGCGCTGTTAACCTTACAAAGCCACATTGGATTCAGCAAGGCCCTGCTCAGGAGGTGCTTCTTGATCCAAGCTGATGCTGGACAGATGCACTCAAATACCCATCAGCAACATTTACTTGTCACCCAGCTCCTGAGGAGGCCTCGGCATGGAAAAAAGAGACAGCAGGCCCACCTGAGTGTCTCTTGGTAGAGGGCACCTCAGTACACCCAAAACTGGTAAACTGTGCTGGATCCACAGTGCCAACTCAGAACCAGTAAGGCATATTTGTAACACTCATTTTCAGCATGTCCTGTGGCATTTCACCCATCTGTGTGACAGCAATTTCAACTATCTCAGCTTTACAATACTCTGAGCAATGAAGTGACTGAACTTCTCTTATTGTTTGAAGAACATGCAAACACCTCAGTACTGGTTATGCAATGCATACCAAAAAATAACCATTGATGTGGTGATACAAAGCCATCCCCATAATCTAAAATTTGTCTCTTCCAAAAGTTAAGGCAAGAAGTCTCACAGCATGTCTGGAAGTCTACCAATGCAAGTGCCAGCAGAAATATAGGCATTGGCTTCCAGAGAACTGACCTAGGGGCTCAGTGTAGTTCTTAAGAAGTTATAAAGAAAAGCTGACTTGCAGAGTCATGCTCAGAAGCACAAAAACAGACAAAAATGTGAAGGCAAGAAATATTTATTCACTTCTATGGAAAATAATCTACTTCTCTGTGATTCCTTGCAACTGGGATACTATTTAACAGGACTATTGTTGGATATGGTTTAGCAAAGGGAATTAAATTCTCGAGCACATTAAAATCTGCTTAGATGACTTTAACTAATTATGCACTAATTTATTCTGGAGTCCCAGCCAGTTATCCAAGGTGAAAGAACACTATGAGAACACAACTAGATGTTGCAGAATGGTGTAGGATGAGAAGACTTAGGATAAAAGGAGCATAGCCTTGGAGGAAGAAAGAGTCCACAGGTTCCACTCTGTTTTCCTTACAGCTTCACAGCAAAGAACTGTATGCAGCGAGGTGGCAGATATCTGATAAACTCCAGCTGCACCAGCCTGGCCATCAGGCACCAAGGCACCTGCTGCAAAAATTGTAAGCTTAAAAACTACCACAAGTAACTAAAGCACAAAGAAGCACGTTTAAAATTCTGCCCTTTTGCCAGTATATCTGAAAAGAAAAACAGCAGCATTAAGAAACAACGTTAACATTCAATCTGTCAATATGCCTTGGAATTATCACCCAGATAAAGGGAGCACAGGGGATTTGTTCAGGCTCAGAAGTAACAATCAAAACAACCAGAAACACTAGAGAGGAAAATTCATGCCCTGTACATAATCATGGTGTGTGCAGAAATTCCAGTCACAGCAATCTGCTATGCAGTGGTGACAGGACTCTCACAGATAGATTAAATAAATATCAAGTTTTGCAGTAGTGATTGAAGAAAGGATATAGTGTCATTTCCATCCTAATTTGACTGTCCTTGCATACTTCCCGAGACATCAGCCTGAGAACATATTTACAGCATAGCTCTCCTCCAGATACAGCACCATATTATAGACTTTATATACATAAAATGCTGAATGCACAGTTTTGCTACACAGAGCATCATCATTTATTATCAGGAATTCCTGCGGAACAAAATACATCCCTGGATTAATATGGATTTATTACAGCAACCATTACAGCTTTGTTTATTAAAAATATCTAAACAAGTGCCTCTAAAAATCTCTCACATGCCAAAGGAAAATGTTGGAAGATAACTGTTAAAGAACCTCACCTCTGTCTGCAGGCAAATGGCAGCAGAAACAATTTAGCTGAGCTCACATTTAAATTGAAGAACATTATTTCTTGGTGTGGTTCCTTCTGGAGGGAGAAGTTAAGCCCCATATATGTTACAAATCCTGATTTCAACAAGCCAGTTGAACAGTCCAAAGCCAGTTTTACAGATAATAGAGGACAGATACAGCACAGAAATCAAGTATTTGAGTTTCCCAGGATTATTTCTCTTTCAACATTGTGACAGTACTCCCACCATCTACATCTGCAAGAGTTGTATTTAATTTTTTTCTAAACTTAAAATATGTCCTCCTCACCAGCCAATAGTGATTTAACATAGCTCTGTTTAGCCTAGTACCATTTTCTATTAATACTCTGAAATGCCCTAACTTTGCAATATTTCATTATAGATACAGCTTAAGATATGTTCATATGAGCTAAATTAAACCATTATTCAAGATCTGGCACAATGTAAGGTGCCAGAAAGAGCCAGCAGGAGGGGGAGCAAGATGCTGACAAAAATTCTGTCTGAGCAAATCATCATGAATTATTCCATTGAAGGCTTGAAGATATATCAGCAGAATTCTGTCGTGAAAAATGCCATTTAAAAACAAAGCAAAACAAAAAAAACCTGAGGTATTTTTCTGACTTTCCCAGTTTCTTGCTAAGGTTTAGATAAAGGACTGATCTGATAAAAATAAGTTTTGCTTTTTACTAATCAGCTTTATATTAAAGCAGAATTTAAAAAAAAAAGTTAGGCTTTGTCCCTTGCAGCAGAGAGATTTCACCATGAAAAAGATAAGGACAGATAACACAGATAAAGGATGTGTTACGGGGCAAAGTCCTGATGTGACACCACAGAAGAAAATTTTGTGACAAAACATGGGAGATTTGCATATAAAGATAATTTCAAATTATCACATGATCATGTTGTCACATTGACGGGACACTCCACAAAAGGAATCCTCAGAAGGAACTAAGGAAGGGTTAAGTCCGGACAATTTCAGAAAAAAAAATTTTTATTTAAGGGGGATGTGAAAAAGGTAGAGCAGCTTTCTAAACTAGTGAGCACTTTTAGATCAGTCTTGCCAGTGGAAGAGAGCAGACTGGGTTGTCTATGCAGCAACAAACAAGCAGAGATAAAAGGGGAAGAGCTACAGAGAAACCTTAGAAAGAAAATGGAAATTTTTTTTTTTTTTTTGCTCTGATGGGGAAGTTATGCTAAGAGGATAACTTTGTGTCCATGAGACTGAACAAAAGCAAGCAGGACATCTATGACAAGAATTAGTTGCAAGTTCATGGTGGCTAATAGCAACAACAGCAATTACCATTGCTATTTGCAGATTTTGGTAAAAAACAGCACTCATACAAGATGGCACAGGGAAGTGTACATGAAACTCCTGATATATGGAGTCTCTTGATGTTTCCAACTTCTTCACAGATCTTTCCCTGTTCTAGGGAAACCCTTTCCCTCCTGAGAAAACTAATGATAGTTCCCCAGAATCACAGAATGGGTAGAGCTGGAAGGGACCACAGTGGGTGTCTGGTCCAACCTCCCTGCTCAGGCAGGGTCAGCCTAGAGGACATGGCACAGGATTGTGACTGGATGGTTCCTGAATACCTCCAGCAAGGGAAACTCCACAGCCTCTCTGGGCAAGGTATATATATTTATATATATAAAACTGGTGCTTTTCTTTTATGGATAGGCATAAAACAAGAGCATGCTGATGTCAACAGACACTCACAAGGGTAACCAAATTAATGTGGCTCACAGGGACATTATGGATACACCAGGATCTATATAGAACGATGTCAGAAATACCTAGATCTCATTCCTAACCTTACTCTTTAAAATTTTTTTAGACATTCTTATTTCTACCAAAATCTGACTGGTGAAACCCAATGTGTCTGAATCATATTAATAAACAGTAGTTATACAATTTTTTTATTTGTTTATGATCAAACAACAACCTTAGTTTTAATTCACCTGTGGTTTTACAGAAAAGGCTAACTGAGCAGCTTTTTTATTTTTTTTTTAATGCAGTAGGGTAGCATTGTTAATAGGTAGTTATTTTTCCATATGCCTGATTTTCAGAGAGTGAGGCAATGATCTTCCAGATGTGCACCAGCCATGGCTGTGACAGGAACTGGATTTGCTGCTTTGGAGCAGCAAATACAGAGAGTGTTCTCTACAGTGTTATATACTACCAAGTGCTATATAGTGTTACATACTACCGAGTGTTATAGAGTGTTATATACTACTACAAGTGTTATATACTACCAAGTGCTCTATATTACCAAGTTCTAGTACTACCAGGAGTGTTCTCTCATCTCAGAACAATTCACGGACTCACGGAATCCATTCGGTTGGAAAAGACCTTTGAGATATCAAGCCCACCCTCTGACCAAACACCACCATGCCAACCAGACTGTGAACAATGCCAATCACTTGTTTGTTAAAATTTTAAAAGTTTAATGATAATAAAGTGGTTATAAAAATAGCAATATAATTAGAGTAGTAATAATTTGGACAATTTGGATTAGGACAATATGAGACAAAAGAAACAAAGAGTTATGGACGTCCGGGTACCTTTTTCTGGGCAGCATAAGTGCAAAAAAGGACACACATTAAGAGAGGATTAACCCTTAAAAACAATAACCTGTTGCATATTGATACATCTCATACATGATGCATAAATTCCATTCATACACAGAATTCTGTCTGGTCATCGTCAACTTCTTCCTCTTAATCCTAACAGCGTCTTCATGACTGAGCGAGGTGGGAAGAAGTTCATTTCTCATGATAAGACAGCAATAAATTCTCTTTCTCTGAAAGATTTAGGTGTCCTGTGGCTGCTATCCCGCTGCGAGTCCTTTCTTTAAAAAAAATGTATCTTACATAGCATAGTTTGTATTTTAACATTTTGTTATAACCTAAAACTATATTTTAACACACTCCTTCAGAAAATTAATACAGCATAACTTTCTAACATAACACACATAATATTCATTTTAATATTTGCAAAAAGCCAATCGTAAAACACGCATTTTTCACACAGACCCTGGCACTGGGAGCCACATCCAGCCTTTCCTCGAGCTCCTCCAGGGACGGTGCCTCCACCACCTCCCTGGGCAGCCCGTTCCGATGTCTAACCACCCTTCCCGTGAGGAAATTCTCCCTAACGTCCAACCTGAACCTGCCCGGGGAGACTGAGGCCATTCCTTGGGGGAAGGACCCGACCCCCGCCAGGCTACAAGGTCCTGTCAGGGGCCGGGGTGGAGATAAAGTCACCCGAGCCTCCTCTTCCTCCTCTATGCGAATGCCAGATAAATACGGTTCGAAAACCTCAAGTATTGCCCCGAATGAGAATACCAGTTAAAGCTGTAATGAGTGTAAAAGAAAGCTTTTGGAAAGCAGGTGTAACTTTATATGTAATCCCTGATCAACAGCAACTTTAAAGAATGCTCGGAAGTATTTTCTGTCAAAAAGTGTCATGCTCTTCAACCGAGGCAGCCGTCGCCGAACGTCGGCAGTGGGGGTGGATGGAGATCGGGGTGCTCGGGAAGGCCGGGAGGTCCATTCCCACACGGGCATCAGCCCCAGGCCCTGCTAAAAGTGACCGCAGGGCGCAGCGGCTGCCCCGGAGCGAGGGCGGGAGCGGGTGCGGGCGGGGGTCCCCCCGCGTGCCCGGGGTGGTGCCGGTGCCGGT
>JAYDZK010000056.1:13095150-13139204 GCA_034509185.1 Euphonia xanthogaster | reverse complement strand
CGGCCATGGCGGGCACGCGGGAGGCGGGGGCCGCCCGCCCCGAGCATCGTCCGGCCCCGCCGGGCTGCCCGCCCCCCGCCCTGGCCGGGGTCGGGGAGGGCGCGCACGTCGCTGCCGCGGGGCAGTCACTCCTTCCCCCTCCCGCTTCGCTCCGCTCCGCCGCTCGCTGCCTGCGGTCGTGCGCCTGGCGGTGATGCAGCGCGCTCCGGGAACCGGCTGGCGCAAAATACGTGTTTGCTAGCCCCGTGCTTAGCTCCCGGCCACTGCGGTGTCACATTCCCTAGGCAAGGTAGAGGCTCAGAGGGGAGAGGCGCGCCGCACGGCCCTCCCTCCCTTCGTTTCTTGGAAATAGCGGGGCTGACAGCAAAGACAAAGTGCAGGCGCCCTGTCCGCGCTCCGGGCCGGTGCTCTCTGCCCCGGCAGCTCCTGCCGTGCCTCGCAGCGAGTGTGCCCGGGCCGGAGAGCTGCCCCTGCGCCGCGCTCATGGGAGCGCTCAGCCGGTCCTGGGCAGAGCCCGCGTGTGACTCCCCCCGCCTGGCGGGACGCGTGTGCCCGGCCTCTCCGGGGCTGGAAGGCTCACTTATTTCCTTCAGGAGCTGCATTGCAATGTCGACAAGGTTGTTGTAAACAATACTACAGTAACAGTCCTGGTTATCGTTGTAAAGCATTTATTGTGTTTTAGCTCTTTGAGCGTTGGGGTGCTGGGATGAGTTTCAGGGATGAGGGTACTTCTGGATAGAGGAATTGAAAAAGCAAAAGCTATGTTGTGGCCAGGTCTTGTTACTGAGTAACTACCAAAGTACAAACGTCAGCAGTTGCTGACATGTGGTGATATTTTTATTACTATTATTTTCATTATTGTTATTATTACTATAAGTTACATCAAGACATAAAGTTAACAGCTATTGTTGCTGTTTGTGGGAAGGAGTTTTAGAAGGTGGGGAGATGCTGATGAATCTTGGAGCAGCTCAATCAGAGCATCCTGACCTGCGACTGAGGACTTGCAAAGCTGCTTCCATTCTGGGTGTAATCTGACTACAGTGCTCTTTATGAATCAGGTTTAAGTGTTTGTTACCTAACTTATTCAAATATGAAAGATGCACTTTTTTCCATGTTTGAGACGAATCACATTAAATACTGCAGGCCTGGGTTAAAACAGTATCTACTTCAAATCTAATTTGCACACTACTTTTTCTAAATGCTCTGGGTGTGCTCAAGGATTGGTGGCAGTTCAGCACACTGGAGTGACATACAACCAGTCTGCTTCTGTTTTCTTTGCTTTTTCATAGTATAGATCACTTGGTAGCAGTCCAGGAGTGGTAGAAATCTTAACGATGTCAAATAAAGGCCTGAGATGTTTTTTGGGTTTCTTTCCCAGTTTAAAACCAAATTTGGATGAGGTTTTCTGTGGCAGCTCAGGAGCATTTTGTATTATATTTAGAACAGTTGCCCCCCTCAGTTGCTTTGTTAGGGCTATTCAAATTGTCTGTCTTTCCATATGCTTTTTTCCAAATCTTAGGAATTGCAGTGTCTCTGAACAATGCTTAAACAAGTAGCTGCTTTTATCTTGTTAGGTAATATGAGCAAACATCACTTATCTTCTCCCTGGATTATACCGTTGTTTCCTAATCAATGAAACACACTTAGTGAGAGCACTTTCAGTAAAATTGCACTAAAATATTTGGTCATTTGCAATGTCAAGCTTTTTACAGATGTTACCAAACACTCATATTAGCAATTAAAACAACAGTGAGAGTTGATTGGGGAATTTTTTCTTTTCTTTTTATTTTGTTTGGATAGTTCTCCTGTATTCACAACTGTAGCATTTGTTTGTGTATGCAGAACTGTCTGTACATAACATTTAGACTGAGAAAAAACATGGATCAGCTCAGAAGTTTACATGGTGATCTAATTGCAGTAGGTGCCAGTCCATACAAGCTAATGCTGGTGACAAAAATCACGTAGAAATAAACACCTGTAAAAGGAAAAATACATGCAGACCATAGTGAGTGGTACAACCTTAGCTTAGGCAGTTGTCCATCAGACAAAAACTTGTGGCATCTCAGGGTCATGTCTGTCACAACTTGTTAGTTTGAGTACTAGCTCCAGTGTCCCAGTTCTCTGTTGCTGCGGTTGGAAATTTGGGGTGAATAAACAACTCATTACTGGTTTAGTGCCTATACAATTTCAGAAACAAAGTAATTCAGTAGGCAAAGATTTGTCTGTTGAGAGCCTATTTTCCTGTCTGTATGTGCATCATAGGACATTTCCTCTTAAACAATAGAGATTATTAAATACTCAGTTTCAAAGTCTTTCAAGTGTTTTTGAAAAACTGCAGAGTATCATGCTGATTGCTAGTAAAGTGAATATTCCTAAGACAGGAGTAGTTCCCAGTAGGTGAATATGCACTGGTTCCAGTACCGAGCTTCTGTTATAGACTGGAGCTTACTCAATTGTACAAGTGCTCCAGGATTTTGAGGCTGGGCTTCAAATTATACAGTTTATCTCTAAACCCAATAGCAAGATCAATGTTTTTACATCACTTAGATTCTTCTTCCTGTGTACTTTGTTCTATATTCTTAAGCTTTTACAAATCCCCCAAAAGTATAATTCCTCCTGTATGCTGGGAATTATATGCCATTCCTTCAGAGTCTGGGCATGGGCATTTGGTATAGTGTGTGTGCAACATGCTGATAAGTAACAGCAGTCTTTTTAATTCTTCTGATCATGAGGCTCTCAAGAGATTCATCAATGCAGTGTTATCTGGGGAACCTCATTGTCTTTATGTGCACTACAGCAATGGCATTTCTATTAGTGAAGTTTTCTGCTGGTGACTTGGCATTACTGAAAAGGGAAAGTATTTGAAGTCAAAGTCCTTGTTGATAGAAAGCTGCAAGTGAGGGGGCATCAGCTGGCTCCTTGAAAAATCACTGTTTGTGTGGTGTGATATCTTAGTCTTGTGTCTACAGCAAGACACAATTATAATTCCATCTATACAGCTAGCTATATATACATTATACAGTATTCTATAGCAGTCTTGCCCCTCTGTGACAGTGGGGTTCTGTTCACTCTCTGCCCTTCCCCAGTGAAAGGGTCTATGCCTCTCAGTGCCTCATTTGTCTGACATCATTGACACACCTCCTCTGCATTTTCTTTCTCTCTGATTCCCAGTGCTCTGTGTAGCCTATATTATTTCTGCACAGGCAAGAAATATTCCAGAGTATAGGCAGTATGAAACTGTGTTGAGAGGATCAGCTTGGCAGAGCTGTGCTGTTCAGTGGGAAGACAGCCGTGGGTGGCACGGACCAGGCCTGGATTGGATGGACTGTGAGCTGCAAGTGGGGAAAGGCTATTGACTGAACCTTGTTTGCTGGAGTAATTATAGCTTATTTTGCTTTTGCCAATGAGATCTGTTACTGTTGCTTGGCATGTTTTGTAATTAAGCTGATAGTTATAATAAGCTGCCATGCAATTACCTCTTAGGAGGAGCTGACTTGCTATCTAGACTGTAAATGAGATCTGTTTCAGAATTAATTTCTTTCTGGATGCTTCAAGGAAACCCAAAATGTATGTTTTAATTCTGTATGCCTTACATGTTGAATTTTAAGTATTTGTTACTTCAGATGACTTTTTACTCTGCGTGGATGTAGGAGAGCACTGAGTTCTGAAACCCTTCACGTGAGTGTGTTTATTCTAGACTCTGACCGCCTGTATATTCTTTATTTAGAAGACTAGAGGTATGTGAGGGAGAAACATGAGTACTTTTAGCCTACTGGATTTGACTAGTACTTAATGACTGCAAAATATTCTTTACAGCAGCCTGTATATATATTTTTTCTAATTAAAATCTTGTGGTGGGAGTGTGTGTTATCTCCTGTAATTCTGCCAGTGGAGAGCATCGGAAGCGTCTGGCTCGGCACTCCTTGTAAGACACAATCTTCAGACTCTCTAGCTTCATTATTTTCCAAGTTTTGATTTGCAGTCATTCACACGGTCCTGTTACAAACCCCAAGACACCATTGCTTGAAAGGAGCATGGCAACTGTAGAGTATTCAGACAATTTTTAAATTAATGGGGAGCAGCCCTTCTAGAACCACTGCAGCTTTCATTGTTGAAAAGGTAAATGTTTTTCCCTTTTCATTAAGAAGCAGGAAACTTACCACAGCGTGTGTGGTAGTACAGCGGACTAGTGACAAATGTGCAGACGGTAAACATAAGGCATTTTGTCATCTCTTTTGTGATAATCTTGGATGTAAAACTGCTGGCTTGACTGAGGTAGAGTTAATTTTCTTCCTAGTAGCTGCTATGAAGCTGTGTTTTGGATTTGTGCTGAAAACAATGCTGATAATTCAGGATATTTTTGATTTTGCTGAGCAGTGCCTGCACAGAGTCAAGACCTTTTTCTGCCCCATACACCATCCCACCAAGCCAGGAGGCTGGGGGTGCACAAGAAGCTGGGAGGGGACACCAGGACAGCTGACCCCAGCTGACCCAAGGGATCTTCCATACCACATGGCATCATGCTTAGTGAATAAAGCTGGGGGAAGAAGGGGTAAATGGGGGAACGTTTGGAGTAGTGGCATTTGGCATTTGTCTTCCCCAGTAACTGCTACACTGGCTGGAGCCCTGCTTTTCTGGGAATGCCTGAACACCTGTCTGCCCACGGGAAGTGATGAATGAATTCCCTGTTCAGCTTTGCTTACATGCAGAGAAGTTTTGCTTTCCCTGTTAAACTGTCTTTATCCCAACCCATGAGTTTTCCACTTTTACCCTTTGGTTTCTCTCCCTTGTCTCACTGGGAGGAGTGAGTGAGTGGCATTTGGGGCTTGGTTGCCAGTTGGGGTTAAACCACAACAAAAACCATGATAGTCTTTAGTGGTAAAGTAATCTGCTGCAAAATGTAGCTGTTTTTAAGCACTGTGATTTGTCTGAGAAATTTAGAACACTTTAGTTCCAGTGCTTACACTTGACCTTGTGTTTTAAATGAATGTGGACCTGGTCATGTAAGCATCTCTGCTGATAACGTGCAGCTTCCATAGGAATTCAATTGCTTGCATGTGCTTTCCTTATTTTTCATAGTACTGAATGGTCCCTTAGCTTCTTTTTCCTCTGGTCCTCTTATTTTTCAATACACATATAAGAAATGATGGATGAACTCAAATATGGAGACATTAGAAGTGGTACAAGGCCATCATTCAGTCGTAACCTCCATTAGCTTATCTCTCTCATCTCTTAAGAGCAGATATCTCCCAATAGTCTCACTTTGGTTCTTGAACATAATCTTATGCATTCTAATAACAGGCCTGGAGTCTCTCTAAGGCTTTTTTTTTTTTTTTTTTTTTTTTTTTTTTTTTTTTGTTTTCTCCTATGGTAATCTGAAGCTCGTATAATCAAAATAGTAAGATTCTACTTGACTCATATATTTTTTTTAACTCACTTAAGAATGTCTTGCACTTTACCTGCTGTTGTTGGATGCCCTTTCTCTTGAATTATTAAAGATTGATTCGTCTGGCATTTCCTCTCTTGTTCAAATAAATTTATCATTTAACCATACTGGCTTTTGGTCTGGTTTTCATTTCCACTGTTGTGGTGTACATTCCTTCTGTGATTGCTTCAATGCTACCAAAGCATCCCAGTTGAATATATCTGTTAGTCACAGTTGTGTTGGGTTTTTTCCTGAAGAGGGTCACAATGCCTTATCACTGCTGTTAATTATCTCATCTCACTGAGGTATGTCTGATAGAGCAGCCCTTTTGCTCCTAAGTCCTGGTTCATCTCCTTATTGTTGCTAATAATGTTGTTTTCCATGTAGGTTTTTGGCAAACTTTGCTCTGTTGGTTAAATCTTCTAAAGGTTTAGGTAAAGCAGTATTTCATCACATGGCCTCTTTCCACAATATTTGCAGATAATATGTAATACCACAACTCATGGAAGTCTTGGGGTGCTTTGCAGAAGTCTCCCTGGTGTAAACACCATCAATACCACTGCACTAAAATTGGGTAAGGCACTGGGGGTGAGTAAGGCATACTGGGGGTGAGGATCCCCCAAATGTCTCTTGCAGATCAAGGCTTGCAGTGCAGTGACCAAGCCTGTGCTGTGGCCCCTGTGCTGCAGACTTGCAGAGTCCTGGCCAAGTGGCCCAGAGTCCAGGCCATGCCACTTCTGCTTTGCCTGCCTCCTGTCCTTCTGGTTCTTTGTGGTTGTGGCTGTGTGGCACCGTGGGTTCGGTGGCCAGGTTGTTCTGTACCCATTTAGCACTAAGGATTTTTCAAAATAGCTCCAGAAGGTTCAAATACTGCCTTACTTGAACAGGTATCATCTTGTCACATGAGAGTTACAGTACAGGCCACATCCTGCTGGGTAAATGTTTGGGGGTTTGCTTTCTCCACTGTAGACAGGGCTTGGAAGCATCTTTCTGATGGTTCATGTTGGCATCTGACCTAGGGGAGCATCAGGAATTACCACCAGTGGAGATTTTGGCCGCACCTGACTTCTCATGTCCCATCTGTTTTTCCCATGTTTTCAAATGGTTGAATTACATAGGCTTGAATAATCTTTTAAAGTAAGTTTGTCACAATATCCTGTACAACAAAGCTTGTAGATGATAAGCATATTTATATTTTTATGTCAAATATCTTCTTACCTAGCTTAGAAAAATGCAGCGTTTACCTCAGTCATCCCTATTTTATGGTGAATACCCATTAATTCCTTTTTCTTAAAATTTAACTCTTAATGTTTGAGGTGGGTTTTTTTGATAATCTAAATGCAATTTGTGGTTCATGGTTTTTTTCCTCAAAAAACTCTCATCTACATCTATTTAATTGATTCAATTACATAGATGTGGTCCTTGTTGAGAGTATTCTTTGTTCAGAATATACTTTTATTTGCATTAAATTAAACAAGGAGCTATCACAACTGGAATAAAAGTGCTCCATTTCAGTCATAGTACATAATCTTGTAGGTAGTAGTGCCAAGGCTGTTTGTCATATGCTTTATAGACAAAACCTAAACCACAGCCTTTGAACTAAACATCAAAAGGCCTTTGAAGATACTTGGGAGAGTTGTTTTCTTGTAAGGGTCTCTTAATCCCAATAGAGGCTTTTGTTTGCTTTTCTGTTTGTTGGTTGGGGTTTTTTTCTTCCTGAAGAGAAGGGCTTTCCTACTGACTTTATAGTCCCTCCTACTTTTCAAGAGCTCATTGTACAAGTCCTGCTTCTGTCATCCCCTAACTGAAAGCATAGAGTTATCAGTACTGCCTTAATCTCTTAAGTCACATAAAATTTAATACCAAATATTGTACATTGCCTCTGGTTGTTCTTTCTACTCTCCTTTAGGATATAGAAAGATGAAGTCTTCATCAGACAACAAGGAAAGATCAGGCATTTTTTGAAGCATAGTTTTCATTGTCCAAGTGCCTTATAGTGTTGTGTCAGTTTTTTTCTTGTTGGTTGGTTTGTTTTGTTTTCAATTGCATTCTTTGTGTCTTCTGTGAACTGTTCCCACTCCTAGACCTTGACCTTTTTTCCCCCACTTTTTTTTACCACCAGGCATTTCACTACATGCCAAGCCTCCTGACCACCACTGTGGCAGATGGGTATTATTCCCCCATGTGGTAGAAGCCCAGAAATGACAGCTAATACAATCAGCTGCTGTGACATTTTGTGGGCAGGTATTCCTGATAAGTGTGGTGCCCTGTCTGAGGGCTTGGGAGCAAAACAGATGGCCAGATAACTCAGCAGGGGTTGTAGGTCTTGTGCTTAATTTCTTACACACCTATACAACATAGAATCAAAGAATACTTTGGGTTGAAAGGGACCTTCAAAGGCCACCTAGTCCAGCCCCTTTGCAGTGAGCAGGGACATCTTCAACTAGACCAGTTTGCTCAAAGCCCCATCCAACTTGACCTTGAGAGTTTCCAGGGATGGGTCATCTGTCAGCTCTCTGGGCAACCTACTCCAGTGTTTCACTGACTTCATCACAAAAAAATTTATTATGTCTAGTCTGAATCTACCCTCCTTTAGTTTAAAACCATCACTCCTTGTCCTGTTCCTGCAGGGCCTGCTAAAAAGTGTGCCCACATCTTTTTCAAAAGCCCCCTTCAAGTAGCCGGTGGTTGGGAAGTGTGGTATTTTTAAGATTGTGATTGTACCTTTAAATATTGAGTAATATTTAAAAGGGTGTCTCGGCTTTGTAGGTAAAACTAACAGCTTTGTGGATGGTCAAAAGAGGTATCTTTAATATTACAGCTGTAAGGTTTGCTCAGATGTAAATATTTTAATTGCCAGGGAGGTGTATTTTCACTGTTTAAATAGATTTTAATGTGTGAAGAATATAATTGAATACTACAAGTGTGACTCGCAAAGCTAATTCCTTATCTCCTTCAAGTACTTACAGCAACTTAATCAATAAAATTATATTTCTGTCAAACAGGAAACTTTCTTATATGTTTTAATCTCTAGAAGTAACTATCTTCTGGACACTAGTATGTATTTTCAGGTTAAGATGTAATCTTATTTCAGAAAAGATAGCTAAACCTGTGATGCAATGTTTGAGAAACCTGAGTGGGGTTTTTTTAGGTTGAAACTGTCAGCAAGGTAGTCAGGAGGAGCTGTGTCCCCAGGTATGCAATATAAAGGATAAATCTGTTAGCATTTCAGCCTCATTTCAACTCTCAAGTTCTGCTTTGCAGCCAGAGCACTGTGTTTTGTGATCATGCTTCAAAGCAGAGCTAGCATAAGTCCCTAAAAGAACGGCCTTAAATGCAGTAAGAAAAGGTGACACCAGCTCAGTGGGTGCACTGTGCACCCTAAGTTAATTTGGGCCTGTAACCATTTTGACAGAGAGAAGCATACTGCAGGAGGAGATCCCTTTGAACTGTCAAAGTCAAATATATTTTCAAGATGTGAGTAGAAGATCACACAGATTTTCATTACAGTGTAGGTGTGGCTTCTGTAACTTGCCCATAGTTGGTAAGTTGTATAAACTTTTTAAAGGAAACCTGAGTATCCTATCTCATGCAGGTATAGTTTTCATTGTTTGAACTGTTGTGATGAGTACAGCAGCTTTGTTTTGGTTTGCTCTCGAGCTTGCCACAAGGAATTGAGATATTCATGTGCAGAATTGGTACTGGGACATGTGCTGTGTACACTTGCAGCTGCTGAGCTCTGTGTCGAGCCTTTACTCTGAAATCACAAACTCAAAAGTCCAGTACCAGTTGTAAAATGGGGCAAAAATTTTCATGATGTTGCTGTAGCTTATCTTGGTGGCACCAGTGGGAAGGGAGGAGTTCCCACTCTGTCTTTACAGTGCATGAACATTCTAAGGATTTGTTAGAGGATCTTTTTCTTATAGTGCATTTAATACAATTTAATACACAATATGTGTGTGTGTGTTCATATACCCACTAGTTAGAAAGACATGTCAAATGGAGCCTCTTTTTGTTTGCTCCATAGTAAAGAAGCGAGGATGGTGTGTGTGTGTTTTCTTTTGTGCAGGGATTTTGTTTTCCTTTAAATGCGATGGTATCATGCAAAGAGTTTTCTTTGAGCTGGCAGTGTGATGTACTTCTTGGAAGTTCTGCATAGAACTAGGGGCATGTTATGATTTGTGAAGCGAGGCATTTTTTAATAGCTAGAACTAAATCCAAAAGCCAGGTTTTGTCTTTGGGTCTAACGTTGCTACTCTTAGGCATTCTGCTTTTGAGTGGCTGTGGAATTGTAACAGGGTAGGTCTGTACTCCATTAAATGCCTGTGGTGCTGTGCTTTGTTTGAAGCCAGGGCAGAAAACGTGCAATGACAAGCTTGGGTTTTATTTGATTGGCCTTGCAAACCTCATACAAGCAAAGACAATAGAATGATCTTTAAATTGACCTTTCTTGAATGTTTCCTTGCAGCATTGGAAACACAACCATAGCAGCCTTGTGCTGGTATAGGAGAACCAAAACATTCAGTTGAGTAGTTTATTTTCCAAACTGAGTGCAATACTAAATTTAAATTACATTTGAGAGGAGAAGGGAAACTGTTATTTTAAAATCCTTTAACATACAGTTTTAGGAATACAGGTAAGGCAACCTTTAAATATTTTTATTTGAGAATGTCGGGGATATGTTTAAAAAATCAGGACAAGAAGGAAGAAACAGTAAAACTATTCCTTTTCCAGTTCCATGTGGTATTAGATACAGAAATTTTTAAGACTGAGTAAGTAACAGCAGGGAACGTATAATGAATTCATACTCGAACCTGTAAATACGGCAGTTTGAAAAAAATTCAGACATGAGTTTCCAACCATTTGAATTTTGTTCTGATGTGCAATATTGGTTTCTCAGCTGTAGGAACAGTTTTTCCTTATGGAATGTATTGACTTGTTCAGACTTCTCATCATAGTTTAAGAAAACTCTTGATACCTTCAACTTTGGGGATACTTTACCTTGATTTGTGTATTCTGTAATTTAAACATTGAAAGTGCGAAGTTTCTGTTATTGTGTATTCTTTTTGTTCAATATGGAATTAAGGATTTTGCGTGGAGTTTGCTTTTTACACATTAGGAGATGGAATTTTGCAGGTTTAAGGTTTTAAGTGTTTATTAGAGTGTAGTTGTTTCAAATGCTGTTATTACTCAAAGTAAATTTCTGGCTAGATTTACTATGAGGAGCTCTGAAAAGCTGTAATAGTTGAATTCAGCATAACATTGTGTGTTTTATGGCCAGTTTCCATGTAATACAGGCAGCAACTTCTCATGCTTCCTTTACGTGAACTTTTTCAAATTTTGAAAAAAAGCCCATCTAGCAAACTTTGTAGGGAGGTACAAGCCTCAGGTAGATTTTAGCAGCATTACTGGCAGTAACAGGTTTGTAAACTGGCTTTGCTGTAACCAGGGCTTGAGAGACCCACTCTGCTCACAGGGAATGGGATACCTGGGGAAAGGCCATTGCCACTGCCTTCTTCAGTCTGGGTGGGTTTATGTGAGCTGTGGGATGGTAGTCTTCAAAACTGAAGTCAAATACAAGCAGGTGTTTGGCAGTGACATGGAATTTTGTGCTTCCTGTAGCTGTTAGGCTTGGCTGAAGTGTGGCTGATCAAAAACTGACCTGGCACATTGGTGCTCAGTGCTGCTCCTAAAATCCTAGCCAGTGTCTTTCCCAGTTAATCAAAGCCAGGTCATCTTGGGAGGGGGAGATTAACCTCAGGAAAGATTTGATAAAGAAGCCAGGAATAACAGAGGGAAGACAGTCTTTTGAACTGAAAATTGAAAGAGGTTAAAAACCTGGAAATTCTGTAAATACTTGTGCAGAATGTGAATGGATAAATAATCACAGTCCAGAAGAGCTGGGAGTTACTTTTAAGCTTTAATGTACAAATATGATTTCTCTTCTGCTTTGTAGTGATGTTTTGAGTTCTTACTGAAGTTTTTCTTGATGTAGGTTACACACTACAAGCAATATCCACCTAACACAAGCAAAGTATATTCCTACTTTGAATGTCGTGAAAAGAAGACTGAAAATTCCAAATTAAAGAAAGTGAAATATGAAGAAACAGTTTTTTATGGCTTGCAGTACATTCTGAATAAATATTTAAAAGGTAACTGTCTCAAATTCCAGTAAAACCTTTTCTCTAATTAAATATCTAACTTTTTCCTCAAGCTTGTAGTCTTATAGTTGAAGCAATTCCAGGTTATCCTGATACACCACAAGTAGTGACATGCATAATATCTTATTTATGTGATTGTGAAAAAGGTTGTCCACCCTCATAAATTGGTATTAGCTTCTTAATCCAGACACCTCTCTACTATCTTAAATTATGCCAATGGTATATTAAAAATGAAAAGGTGTTCATGCTGCAACTTCAGTGGGCAAAATGGAAACAAATGGAAAGAGACCAAAGCTGTGCATAGAGTCACAAGCAGAGAGAAATTTTGATGGAAAATACACTTTGCATTTTGAACATTAACTTCAGTTCTGTATTTGCTGGATTGTTTACTGTGTAAACCAATAATGGTTTTAAATTTCCTTAAATTAAATTTTAATTTTCCCTAAATTTTGGATGGCCCTCAACTTAGATCATTGAGTATGGCAGCTACATGTGAAAGTGGTTTTTATACTGATTATTTTAGGAGTAACATCTGAAAATTCCTTGGTGCTGTTTAAGATCTTTTTTGCCTTATGTACAAATATCACCTGTTCTGACCTGAGTGCATGTTGCCTTCTGCCAAGCTTTAAAGGAAAACTTTAGTCATATGTGTTACATGTTTTTGTCTTGATCCAATAAACATCTCTGCCAATTCCACCAAAGATTGAAATTCCATTGTAATCAAAACACTTGATAATTTTGTTTCTTTTGTCTTTAGCAATCTGAGGGTTGTTCTCTAGGGTAGATGACTGGCCCTACAGCAGCAGCATGCTTATTCAAATAATGTGGTTAGTCTGTTGGTTCCTAGCACAAGTGGTCAGTCAAAGGTTGGTTGCAAAGTCTCTCCATGGGGAATCTCCCTGGAATGGCATAGCTTAACCCTTGTGCTAGATATGTCCTTGCTGCATGTGCCAGCTTGCATAATCAACACATTCCTCTGCAAGAAGCACTGCTGTTAAACCTCTTGACTGGTTTTTGACCGTCATAAAACAGTAATAATCTCAAAAGTTTCCTGAGTCATCTGCAAACCACAAGTGTATTTTACCCTCATGGTTTCTTGAGCATTCTAATCTGTATAATAAATTTAAGTTTGGTTTAAACATTGTGCATTTGACATTTGCTTAATATCTTTATTGAAGGCAAAGTAACTTTGCTGTGCCTGAACCTTTTTGTTATTTATTTTATCAGTTGATGAATATTGCAAGTTTCTAAGCTTTAATCTGTTTCTGAAACTCCAGGTAAAGTGGTGACCAAAGAGAAAATCAAGGAAGCCAAAGAAGTATATAGGGAGCATTTTCAAGATGATGTCTTCAATGAAAAGGGATGGAACTATATTCTAGAGGTAAAAAAAATTGTGAAAATAGTTGGAGATCATTGTGACGGATTTCTGAATCAACAGTAGAATAACTATGGCAATCTCTCCTTTTAATCTTGATAGTAAAGACTGGATAAATTTAGCTTTTCATGTTTAGTGTACAGGGAGTAGCAGCTGTCAAAGAATAATCATATAATTGTAATTCCTTAGAGAAAAGTAATTTTCATCCTTTCAGATGCCAAATGCGGCTTTGCAGGTAATAAGGATTTATGGCTGCCGTCAGCCAGCTCCTGTGAGTGAGTGAGTGAGTGACTGGGGGCTTGTTGGCAGCTCTCCATGTGTGCTACAGCACTCAGTGCTTGCCTGCATCATTTACATTTCTCTCTCTAACTAATCATTACAGTGTTTACTCCAATGCAGAAAGTATTGCAACTTCTTGGGTATGTAAATAGTTGGAGAAAATACATGTTTTGTTCAGTTGTTTTATAAATTTTTCAGAGATATGAGTGTTGAATTTTATTATAAGATACAAGGCTTGAGCACTTCTGACACACAAAACCTTTCAACTTTAGTCTTTTCACAATTATCCTTTCCCCCTTTTGTTTAAAAAAGTGTTAGACTTCAAGTAATTGCAGACATCTCTTCTCTATAAAAGCAGCAGATTCAGACTAATAGCATTCATCAGAGCTGTACTAATCTCTGCAGAGTAATTAAATGCTTAGTTTCCTTGTGGGTTTTGGTGAGTGAATATTTTTGGCATTTGAAAGCCCATTTTTAGGGCTGCCTTTATATTTCCCTGGATACCCTAATTGTGTGTACTTTATGGTGGCATCTCTTTGCTAATGTATCTGGATGTCATCCTGCCCCTGGGGTGGGCCGTAGTGTGCAAGAGAAGAGTGACTTTCAGCTGAGTGTTGCAAATGGCAACAAGGTAAATAAGCCCACAGTTTTCTAAGAGAGAGTTATGGAGAGGTTTGTAGAGGACTTGCAACCAGTTCAAAGAACTACAAATGTGAATTCAATCCATATTTGTTTAAGCTACATTATACATTGTGAACTGCTTTCATCTGTGTTAAAGTCAGCTTGATCCCTCTTTGGATAAACAGAATTGATACTTTTAATTTTGCATGACTGTCCTCACCGAGTTGTAATGTGGCTTGACTAAGTCCATTCAGCTTTTGTTCTAGTCAAAAGAAGCATTTCTGCATACCTTCTGTGTATGTTTATTCCTTTGTCAGGTTTTCTTATTAAAATTGTGTGTGTGTGTATTTATATATATAAAAACCCAAACATGATTTTCATGTCTTGATCTCATATGCTGGTGGCTCTCAAACTGGAAGTGTATGTGCTCTTTGAGTCTTTGCCTACCCTTTATGCACAGAGTCCCTGCTTCTGCTCCCTGAATTCCAGTGTATGTTCACACACCTGCCACTGTTTCTCCCTAGCTCAGTTGCCTCAGGTGAGGTAGGTAAAGTGGAGGGTGCAGTGGCTGTGTGAGTGAAGTGCCGGGATGAATTTGAAACGTACACCTGTCAGTTTGTACTTGAGAGTAAATGAATGGGTCAACACTGATAGGGTGAAGGGCTGGAAGAAAGAAAAGGATTTCCTGGAGAACAATGGGCTGGTGTAAAGGCTGGAAGTTGGCAGGAATCGGTGATGAGTGATAGAGATGGAAATCCTGAATTGCACAAGTCAAGTCTACCCAAAGTTTTTGCAAAGGGCTTATAATACAGAGCCATGGCATGATCATACCATTTTTTTCCATGGGCAAAATCAACACCTACAGCAACTTTGAAATTTTTTTTTTTTTCACTTAACTATACTTTTGCCTTAATTCATTCACAATTCAATAATTTTGAGCCTTTTTGAAGGCTTTGTTATCTTTTGTTAATCCATTATCTTCAAATCTGACAACTAGACCCTGTGTGGTATATAAACACAGTTTGCTTCAGGTTATTACAGTTCTGCATAAACTTTTAAACTGTAAGGTAGAATAGATTTCTGATGTCTGTTGAGTACTGGAGAATGTTTTGGTACTACTTATGAATCTGTAATTTCTCTGAATTGATGTAATATTTGTTGCTTTTAACAGGATATCTCATGGAAAGCTTTCTGTCAAAATATATTACCATCCAAAATATTTTCAGTATTGCCAGTACAGCTTGCAGAGCTCTTTGAGAAAGTTATAATTAGTCTTCTAGAGTTGCTATTTGCAGGTTACTCTTTTTCAAAAGGCATATTCTACACAATGTTTAAGCCTTTGGGGATAAAAGATTGACAAAGGAGTGACATTCCGATGTAAGGCTTCATGTTGAAGAAGTTTAAGTAGTTAAGATGAAAATATTCTCTAAAATAGTTATTAAATGGATCCTGCTGTAATAAATGAACAAAGCACACATTCATACTAAGCAAAACTAGTGAATTCAAAAAAAAAGAGTAGTAGCTAAACTGTTTTTAGCTTACTACATACGAAAGCATTGAAGAAAATGAGTAGTAAGTATTTCTCATTCTGTGGGTAGAACTTAGGTATTTTTATAGAATGCTTAAGTTCTACCCTTGGGCTCAATTTGCCCAAGGAATACAACTGATAACCATAATTTGTTTTGATGAAGAGACTAGGTTTTAAGTTACAGGATTTCTGTCCTTCTTGGGTAAATGTGGATTTTTTAAGTTTATTTGGACTGGTGGGTTTATTTTTAGAGTTGAAAGAAATTAAGAAAAAACCTTTTATTCATTTATAGCCTTTTATCCATTGCAGTTAAATAAAAGAGCTGTAAGTCCTAACCCTTTCCTGCTGTCTAACAACGTTACTGTTCCTTACACAGAAATATGATGGCCATCTTCCCATAGAAATAAAGGCTGTTCCTGAGGGCTCTGTAATTCCCAGAGGAAATGTTCTTTTCACAGTAGAAAACACAGATCCAGAGTGCTACTGGCTCACGAATTGGATTGAGGTAAGTTTTGGAAATTTAGCACCTTTTTTCTAAGTACATATTAATGCACCTTAATTGAAGGTTGAATCCGGTACTGCTTTACGGGAAATCTCTGGCAACTTTAGTTTTCTATTTTAATTCTCTTCTGTAGTCATCTTACACCGACCTTTTACCCCCACCTGGCAAGGGATCATAATAATTGTGCAGGAAGTTCACAGCAGAGCAGTACTTTTATCCATAAAAAAGGAGGATGGGGGAACTGTGTGTCTGTCGTTTGCTAGTGATAACTCCTGAGAAGGTCAATCCCTTCCCTACCTTATGAAGGCTAATTACTTAAGCCCTAAAGCAAACTGTTGGAGGCATCAGTGCTTTCTGAACAGGGAATGAAAGTAAATAGACCTTTTTGTGCCTGAATAAATGCCAGGTGGGCATTGTCAAGCTCTAAACAAATATGCACCTAATATTATGATGGATTTTGTTTTAGACTATTCTTGTGCAGTCATGGTACCCAATCACAGTGGCTACAAACTCTAGAGAGCAGAAAAAGATTTTGGCCAAATATTTGCTGGAGACTTCTGGCAGCTTGGAAGGACTGGAATATAAACTGCATGACTTTGGCTACAGAGGAGTTTCTTCACAAGAGGTAAATCTGCTTGTCTAGCAATTTGAAAATTTGATTGTTCCTATCTATGAAGAGTTGTAGATGTGTCTGTTAAGCTCTGTGGCCCTGTTCTGCTCTGAAATTGTGAATGCACAGAGCGCTGTCTTTGGACTAAGTGTGGAGGGGAAGGTCTGGCACGGGGATGGGTACAATGTCTGACCTGTGAGCTCTAGACTGGGAGAAGTTTTCTCTGTGTTCCCAGTGTAAGTGAGTGAAGAGAATATTGATGAAGTGGGAATTGAGTCAGTCTTGCTGTTACGAACTAGTGCTAGGTGGTGACTGGAGGCTTTTGTATTTGGCATGGTAACTGACAGTTTCATCTTCTTCAGACTGCAGGAATAGGAGCTTCAGCTCACTTGGTGAACTTCAAAGGAACAGACACTGTAGCAGGAATTGCATTAATTAAAAAGTACTATGGTACAAAAGATCCAGTTCCAGGATATTCTGTTCCAGCTGCTGAACACAGGTAAGATACTAGTCTAAACCTTTCTAAGAATAGCTTAACAAAATGTAATTCTTTTCTTACCCCTCTTTGTATCAGAAATACACCATAAAGTATTAGCCATGACTGATCCAGCTGTTGAAGCTGTGGTTCTGTACTGATGCCTCTGTGTGTTCTAGGGGCACATAAGTAGCATGGTTGTTCTTAGCTATAAATGTATTTTAAATGTTTTTAACTATAACCTTCTTATCGGTGTCTTTTTAGAAAGAGCTTGAAGGTTTGTAGTCTATAGATATTGAGGATTCACATTATGAACTTCAAATTTTGTCTTAAATATAAAATCCTAAATTGACAAGCTCTGAGTTGCAGTTCTGGACTCTCACTGGTCATGTTCTCCCTCCAGAAGAGGCAGTTGCTCTCAAGCTTCCCATCAGTATAACTTGTAATGGTAAATCCTTGCTGTATCACTAAGAATGATGAATGAGTTTTTTTAAAAGTGAGGAAACTGATCTCAAACATTTGAGAGAGAGAGAGAGAGAGAGAGAGCTCTTATTTTCAAATCATGTCCTGTACAAGGTTGGGAGTGAATGCACATCCTTGAATTTCAGTTGCATGTCTACACACTGAAATGAGAATATAAAACCAGCTTGGTTGTGTGTTTCATAGTGAGCACAAAACCCAGCTAAATATTTACTATTGCTTTTAAATAGTTGTTATTCACTTGGGATTGCAAGAAAGGCTTACATGAATGGCCCTTGGCCACATGAATAGTGGTCATCTTTAAAGCAGCACTGCTTCATAGAACTTTTGTACCATTGCTGTAGTGCCACTCTAGAACTCCTGCCTGACCAATAGACATGACAGTTTTTGTCTGAAATTTCTGATGATCAAAACCACTATAAAATTTTTTGTAATGCAAGCAAAAACAAACACATGGAGTCAAGATCAAGTGTCTTTTGCCCAGCGTATTAAAGTGATGGCATTAGAGCAGAGAGCTTAAACTGCCCTGCCTGAAGTTTGCACCACCAAATGTGACTGCAGTCACCCTTTCCAAGTTAATACACAAAAAGGGTCTCATACAAGAGGCCCAAATTTTTACGGAATTGTTTCACAACCTCCAATACAGGCTGGTGTTGTGAGCATGGTGCTTGCCCCTGGTGTGTCAGCAGGGCTCTTCTGAGACTGCACCAACCTCTGTGAAATAAAGTTTGTTTGTCTCCCTGCTACCATGATCTGGGACTTGGCCACACAGCAGATAATGCTGGAATTTTGAGGTAAAAATTCAATGCCCACTGACTCAAGTTGTGCATGAGAGCATTTTTAGGTCTTTGCACACAAGTTACTAAAGTCACTTATGTCAGCTGGTCTGAGCAGCTACTGCAGATCAACTGCATTCAGTAATACTGCTCTCAGCAGCTCTGGTTGATGTGCTCTCCTGTGGCCTTGTACCAAGGGTGATGTTCTGAGGCTCCTCTAGAGGACTGTTTGTATAAGTGAGAATATTCATTTTATATCACTATTAAAAAAGAAAATAAATTCTGTTTTCTTCTTTAGATTTTTCTAACACATGGCGAGGTGCTTTGTTCTCGACTTCCTGTTTTGTAGCATGAAGCTGTCAGAGCAGATGTTCTGTTCTTGCATCTGTAGTTCCCTGTCTGAATTAAGTCTGTTTATTTAGCCTATAGTATCTTTACAACCCATGCAACACAGAGCTGACAAGCACATAGTTTCTGGTGTTGTGTAATCATACTGCTTATCATTGCCTTGAACTGATGCTGCTAGGAAATACAGAATGACATGTAAATCCAATTCTAATATGAATTTTTCAATTGCCTTTGCAGTACCATAACAGCTTGGGGGAAAGATCATGAAAAAGATGCTTTTGAACACATAGTAACACAGTTTTCTTCAGTGCCTGTGTCTGTGGTTAGTGACAGCTACGACATTTACAATGCTTGTGAAAAAATATGGGGTGATGACCTAAGGCATATAATTGAAGCCCGAAGTCCAGAGGCACCACTTATTATTAGACCAGATTCTGGGAATCCCCTTGACACTGTTCTAAAGGTAATCCTTTCTTGAAGCCATTTGTATACAAGATTGGGAGGTCAATTGTTTGTTTTGTAATGACTGGCTAGCAAACATACAAGGCTGTAATTTGGTATGCATTGTATGTATTTGATGCTGGTAATTTGGACCTATGAAAAATGTAAATGTTTACTTCAGCCCAGTATATGTATGGAAACTCTTTTGCAGTCCAAATAGTTTCATATTCTTCATCAATCCCATTCTTGAAGCTTTTGCAAGTTACCAGTTTTGGTGATGTAGTGATGTTGGAATGCTTTTATAAAGAGAAACTTTTATCACTTAACAAATGCAATGGGAAACCACTTCAGTGCTAGTAAATGCCAGGCCAGTAACAATTCTTACTACTAAGTTTAGGTATCGTGGCATCCCATGTTAATGTAATTCACAATTTTGTGCTATAAATGCATGTGTCTTCTCTCTTTAATAAGATGTGCATTTAAGTTGGTGGCACTGACTCCACATTGAAAAATACTTCTTGCCTTATTGCTCTTTAAAAAGCATAATGATTGTTTCAGTTTCATAATAAAAGCTGTTGATATCTCTGAATTTGAGTAGCTGTCAGCACTGTCCAAGTCAGAAGGTAGGGGCAATGTTAGTTACATTGGTACTCTATCAAATTAGATCTATACAGATTTAACACTTTTTTTCCCCCTTTGGGATAAGTGGCATATCACAAATTGGAACTCGGAATGACCTTTATCAGAGCTGATAAGAAAATCTCCTGGCTGAAGTGTTTCATTTTAAATATTTGTGGCTTACAAAGCCGTGAAAAACTGAAAGGCTCATCCACCATCTTAAGGGAAGTCAAAAGAAGAGTAGGATCTTCAGCTGACACATTTAATAACAAAAGGTCACATCAGGCAAAGGGAGAAAGGGTGGAAGCATGGTTCTGATTAGCTCTTGGGTGCAACTTCTTAAAGACCATATTGTCTGTGGCTGCTTTAAGGGCTTCCACCACAATGGCTGGCATGCTTTTTTGTGTGTGTGGATAGATTTAGCACATGTTTATGTGGGTATATTTATGGACTTATTTTAATTTTTTAGAAAAAGCATGACTCAAATGTGGAAATTTGTTTTTTTTATTGGAATGTCAGGTTTTTATTTTAATTTTGAACTATTTTCTTTCCACTTTTCGATAGGTCTTGGAGATCTTGGGGAAGAGGTTTCCCATTACAGAGAATTCAAAAGGCTATAAGTTGTTGCCACCGTATCTCAGAGTTATTCAAGGGGATGGTGTGGATATCAACACGTTGCAAGAGGTAGGAGATCCTGTTCATGTCTCAGGGTGACACTGATAAGGTTGATATTTAATCTGGACTCTATGACAACTAGTCAGATGTTTCAGCAGAGACTGCTGACCCCACCTCTGCCCTTTATTCCAGACGTTGGCAGTGATATTATAGTGCATAAAATAAATTCATTAATACGCCTCAGGAAATTATTAAGATGCATAAAAAACCCTAAAAAGCATTTTCTAATCCCCCTGTTGTAAGCCTTCTCTTTCCACTGTCTCTCCTTTTGTTTGCTTTCATCATGCTTGTCAAGTCTCATAGAGGTCAAAACCTGGCAGTGTTTGGTCATTTCATTGATGTCTGAGGCACCCTGCATGATCACTGTGCTGCAGCAGTAATTAACTGGTTTGGCTCATTAGTTATGTACCATCTGAAGCCTGCTTGTCCTCCCATATTGAAGGTGTGGTTTTGAGGGAGACTTTTTAAAACCTAGGGTAAGAAAAGCAAGTTGCTTGATTGAGCAACTGGTGGACTAAAGATTAGTTGAAAATCCTGAAAATATGTGTAAAAGATTAGGCTATAGTCTGAGTCAAAATTGCAATTTTACTGAGACATAAATTTAGTAAATTCTGCATGCTTGAAATAAGTCATAAATTCACCACTATTGACTAGAAGTAGATACTAGATAATACAATATATCGATAAAGCTATAGACTGCAGTAACTACAAATGACAAAGGGCATGTAAGAGGAAGAGGATTTGACTTTGTCTGGTTTGTCCTGAGTCTTTCATCTTCAGCTGTATTAGAGTTAAAAACCCGAAATAAGTCGAATTAAGTTAAGATTTATTTTACTTGAATTTATTGACACTTGTCTTAGCTTTCTAGACTGACACATCTTTAGGTTCTTCTCAACAAAGCTGACTTTTGCTGCTTCTCAAAATTATGAGCAAGGGAGGTATCAGTTTGGGTTTTAGTTAGTCTGGAGCCATCTGCATGTCTAACATGGGCACATAATGTGAACCTCAGTGAGGGAACTGAGATTTGTCACTCAGATCCCTAGGGAGCAGTTAATACTGAGATTGTAATCTGATAGACCAACTGTAGTGCAGGGTTTTTTTCCCCTCCAATGGCCTTTAAAGTAAATTCTGTTCTATTTTTTTGTCCCATGTGGCTTTTTGAGAATGTACAACTATGCTAATATGCTTAACATAACACAAGCATGAGAGGTTAGTAGCTGGAAACGATCTAATCATTAGATAGCAGGGGAAGACACTGTTAAAGAGAGCAAAACCCACACAGAAGAAAAACGTTCCTGGTTGTTCTGAACAATGATCTAAGAGGGCTCATGCCTGTGTTAGGCAAGTATGTTATGGCTGAGATTTTCATGACTTGTGAGAGGACAAACTGGACTATTCTTTCTTGTAAGGAACCGTGGTTGCTTTTTCTAAGTTATACTGGACAGAATTCAAGGATGTCGTATAGCATCGGTTCTAATTAAATATTAAAGCAAGTATTTAAAAATCTTTGCACTAGAGTGAAAAATGCTCTGCTCTCCAATTTCTAAATAGAGCAGTAAAACAATTGCAACAGCTGATGGGAGAGAATGGGAGGAGAATAAGCAATCCATTGTTCAGGTGATCTGCCTCTTTATATATTTTCTTTATGAAGCTGTAATTGATTATGAAACACCTACCTGTAGCAGGTCATAAAAGAGAGGAGAAAATCCAGTTCCCCAAGACATACAGAGCAGACAGATCACTGCTGCCCAGTGGCATCTGCTCATTTCTACCTGACTCAAATCTTGCTGTGCCTCATGTCATTGAACCACTAGTCATTAAAACAATTTAGACCCCACATGTAGCAGCAAACTAACTCAGCCAAAAGGGGATCACTTTTGTGTTTTAGTGAATTAAATTGTACCCCAGAAAGGTACAATTGGTACTAATACTTGCCAGCACTATACAGAATAAAACAAACTTGTTTTGAGCTGGGAGAAATGGGCAGGAAGGAAAGTGACATTTTTTTCCTTTGACAGCAGCAAATTAGGTTGGAGAAAAATGACCATGATTTTGCAACCTAATTTTAGTTTTATTTAACTATCATGAATCTCTTGATACTTTTATGTCAGCAAACCCCAGATTTTACCATGCTGACTTTCAGAAGATTGTATAATAGCATAACATTAAAAAAAACCCCTAAAACAACAACCAAAACCCAAAATAAAACAACCCACCAAAACCAAACCAACACTGAAGTATAATTCATTCTTTTCCAAAAGGAGTTTACATGAACAAATACAAATGTGTCACTGTGTGGCCATCTTTTTTCCCCCCGTCTTGTAGCCTGTGCAAGATTTTTATTCCAAGTATTCTGTATCAGCTTTCAATTCTAGGCATGATTTATTGTTACAGATCAGATGAAAGGTAATGGGTACAGTAGGAAAGTCTAAAATGGGTAATGACCACTAGTCTGATTTAGCTATCCAGAGTAGCTGAAACAACAATATAGAAAACAACTCAGAGTATAAACTGGATTTTAAAATTCTTTGTTTTAATAGGGGATGCTGGTAGAACAGGTAAGGAAACTTTTTTGACTTACTTTTCATTTTCACTTTTAAAAATCATTCCAATCTGCTAACTCCACACTTTCAAAGGATTTTCTTTGAGCATTCAATTTCCAGATGTCTTCAAATTTTTATACAAAATTAATCCTCTAATCTGGAGTCACAGTTCATGTATTAATCATGCTCATAATGGTCAGAGAAAGCTGGTGAAAACCTTGACACCTGAATTATTCTCCTTGCATAGGTTTGAAAGTATGAAGCAAAAAATTCTTCTGTCTTGTTTTCCTTTGGGGGAGGCTTCAGTTGTTTCAGATCTCTCCCTTTTCTTCTTCCCTATTACCACTGCTATTTGCCATCTCTTCTCCATACCTAAGGAAGTAATAGTAATATCTGGGCCTTGGCTGTGGGTCACTGGTACAGTCAGAGCTGTCTTTCAGCTTAGTCTGGATTTCCCTTCCCCTCCTGTCCAGACTAAGATCAATCTAAGTAAGGAAGTCCCTTGGGAGAGTGGAAAGCTAGAAGCCATTTCCTCACCCGCAGTAAGTGAGGAGTTGTGCCTGTAGCATGAGGTGAACAAACCATCTGTAAATGAGAGCAGGAACAGGAGCTGGAAGGGGGTTCGCGTTTCTTCTCACCCAGGCACGAGGGTTAAGCAGCCATGGCCCAGCTCTGCTGTGCTTGCACTAACATCTGTTAACCTGCAGGTATCAATTAACATGAAGCCTCAGCATCAAGTGCCTTGGTGGAGGATGTTGTTAGTACCAGGTAGTTGTTATCTTGCAGGTGTGTTCAAGTGAGTTCAGTGTCGTTCCTGGCCTTAGCAACCACGCGGTGAGGTGAGCAGAACACCCTGGCTCAGGCTTGGCCAGCAGCTCACTTAGCTTCAGGCTTGCTCAGGGTCTGGACAGAGCCAGAGGCCATGTGGAGTTTACCTGTGTTTGCTCTTTAAAAGACAGCACAGATAAGTAGAGTCCATATCCAGGCCCTGTTAAATCTCATTTCTTATGGCACCACTGGGCGTTGTTCTCAAGTAGAAGGTATACAAAATACCATTTCTTACCCTTCCTTTGTCAGCTTTAGTTACTTTTGAGGCACTTAAAGGAGATTTTAATTAATTTCAATTGTTTATCTTCCCTGAGTACCTCTTTTAACTGCTTCCAGGAGAGTCTAATTACCTGAAAATAAAGATTCCTTTTGCTCTTGGTTGCTGAGAGGATATGATGCCTACTGCTAAAATCCACAGGACTGTCACATTTTTAAGAGGGCATTTGTTCAGAATACAAAGCTTTCAAAGGGTTCTCTAAAGTAGAAGTCATGGTGGTAGAGCTTGAGATGAATTTTCCTTGACTTGCCAAGTGAGGCTGAGTAAGTTGGTACCATTGGAATGATGGAAACTCACTACTAAGATTTCTCCTGGGGAAATCTGTGGCAGGAATGTAGTGGGAAGGTGTTCCCAGCATACCCTGAGAAGGTGATGGCTCTGCTGTCCACATGTCCTGTTGACTGGCCTCTGTCAGGCATTCAGACTGAGAGTGTCTGTGAAGATACTCTGCATGTGACTAAGTGCATAAACAAAATACTAGTGTGCTCTTTTGTTTACACTACCAGTTTGTTACAGTCCGAAATTGGAATTGTGTTTTCCATTTTTTTCTCCCCTTTTATGAGCCTTAGTTGTCCCTTAAAAAAGCAGCTTGACATCAGTAGCTCCTGAAACAGTCCTGTTCAGTCTTAGTCTGGCATTTCTTCTTGAGGCAGGAAACTAAGATTGCCTCAAATATTACCAGATTTCTGACTATGCTGATTTTTTAAAACTCTGCATTTTTCCCCATAGGTTGTTTTTCCATTATGCTTCTCACCTTCCTTTTTTTCTGGATGGAAGGTACTTTGCCGTCTCACCCACTCTGCTTTTGATAGTAAAATGTTAAAAGAAGAGAGTTTGAACTCCTGTTCTGGGGCTATAACCATCATAGGCTCTCATAAGAGTAACAGGTCAGGGAAACTAATCTTGGCCCTTTATGAGCATGACTAAATGAGCACCCATTACTCCAGGCTAGAGGATGTCACATGTCAGGGTAGGATCAGGGTGGAGGGAAATGATACAGTGACTTTTACCTCCACTCTTGATAGCAGCACAGTTCACACTGATCTGTACCTGCTGGAGAAGGTGGCAAAGCAAACTCTGTGAGCAGTTTTGTGTATTTTAATTTCCCATCTTTCTCTAGAGCAGCATCAGCCAGTTCAATGAGATTTTCACGAGAATTGCTCTGTTTAAGTCATTGGTCAGAGAGGGTAATCACTTTCTGGAGTTGAGAGGATGGCTGCATTGTTTCAGGATACAGGCTCTGCTTCCAGGTCTTCCCATAATTCTGAGGAATTGGAAGGCTCTGAAATACTCAGACAAAGTCTTTTATTTTCTGTAGAGCTCTGTTTCTCTGGGCATTGCATCGCTGTGCCACCTTAGGTTGGGAAGTATATGTGCTGGCCTGGCAATTGTGTTACAGCAAAAGCTTTCTAGTTCCACACTGGAGCTGTAAGCAAAAATGCAAGCAGTGTCCCAGGTATTGACCAAATTATTACATACATCTCCTGGAAACTGAATGTTAGTTGGCTTAATTGTCTGTAAAAGCATCTTGCTTAAGTAGTATATTTTAATGGGAAAATGGCATGGCCTAAAAGTATGCTCCATCATAATTTTCTTTTTTTTTATTAGATTGTGGAGGGAATGAAGAAGAATAAATGGAGTATTGAGAATATTGCCTTTGGATCTGGTGGAGCTTTGTTGCAGAAACTAACCAGAGACCTCTTAAACTGTTCCTTCAAATGTAGTTACGTGGTGACCAACGGCCTTGGGGTATGTCTCTGTACAACTTCTGCCACTCTGCTTTCTGGAGAGGCCTCCCCATTTGAAAACCTGTTTGACATTTCCTGTTACATTACCACCATCTGAGTTAGGTCCCACAAAGCCCTTTCCTCCTAAAAAAAATCCTCTTCATTTTAGATAAATGTCTTCAAAGATCCTGTAGCCGATCCCAATAAAAGGTCAAAGAAAGGACGGCTGTCGTTGCATAGGACACCTGCTGGAGAGTATGTGACACTGGAGGAAGGCAAGGGAGATCTTGAAGAGTATGGACAGGTATGAATTTTCAAAATCTATTGCATCATTCTTCATGTAAAAATAGACCAAGGAAAAGCAGGTTATAACTTAATTTCAGAATTTAATTCTGATCTGCCATTTTCTTCAATTCCCATCTTATTACCCTAAAAATGACCTCAGTACCAAATTTGGTGACAGCAGAATGTTAGAATGACAGTGGAATGTTCAGGCTTTACAGATCTTTGTCTTTCTTTTGTCTTCAGAAACACAAGAAACATTAGCACTTCTGCTCAAAACTAAAGTCTCAGTGTTGCAGAATATATACTGGCCAGGTAGTTTTGTTTGGCCAATATTGCACAATTTGAGTAGTGACCCTGGCTGGAGGTAGAACAGCTGTAACTGCTTTAGCAAGAGTGTAACTTCAGTTACAGCTGTAACTAAAATGTCTCTCTACTTCCCCACTGAGGTTTTTTTAAAAATAGTTCCAGGAGTTAATGCTCTGTACACAGAGTAATTCCACCGTTTTTAATGATTTAATTTAAACCAGGAATTCGGTTTCCCTCTGAATTCTTTACAATTGCAAAATGGAATGCTATTTCCATGAAATGAGCACAAACTTTATGTCAATCTCAGGCTTTCAATTTGATATGTCTTGTGTTTCAGCATCCAACAGTGAATTATTAAACTGCATGTTGAGTCTCTTCCCAAGTTAAGAGGACTGAAAATAAGTTGTCAGAGTGCACTTCTGCTTTTAGAAGTTGAAAGTTTTCTGGTGTACAGAAGCTGGTTTTGTACCACTAGGCAGAGGGTACATATTAGGCACAGTGCTTTACATAACTGTAAGCCTAAAACTTAGATCTCTGAGAAATTTCAAGATTAAAAAAACCTGACTTACTCACACCGAAGATATTATGCTCTGGACACAAAGATCTTGTATAAATTTGAAGCTTTTTTCTATGCAGATATTCCTCTCCATATGTTAATTATGAACATTCATATATTTGTAGAGAGGGAAGGACCTAATGGTGAGAAGTCAGTTCAACACAAACTGCAAGACTTTGGCTCTGAAATTAGGCAATATGTTGTCCCTTCATTTTTGTCAGGCGAAATTATTCATTAAAATTTTTTTGTCCCAGGAAATTAGAGAGGGCCATTGGTGTGGTACCAGTTCTGGGGCTCCCTGGAAATGCAGGGAAGTGTACCCTTCTGTGGGCCCTTTTCTCTAAAGCCACAGGTCCTTGCAGTAGGTCACCAAATGCAGGGACTGCTCAGTGTTGCTGCTGTGCTGACTTTTGTTGCCAGCTGTGCTTGTTGCCCTTCCAGTGTGCTGTGTGCAAGCCTGTCCTGATATGATGTTTTACAAAATACATGAATAAAAGGCACAGTCAAGAAAGACTTTTTTTTTTTTTCCTAGAGGGAAAAAATACTTCATTTAAACCTCTATAATTGACTTGTATTTGGTTGTGTGTCACCTTTCTTACAAACTGCTCTAGCAAGGTGTGTTTAGTGTGTATTTTGCTTTGGCCAGGTATAGATCCCACACTCAAGGGACTGGTCAACACAAAGCTGCTGTCTGTGCACAGGATGACCCAAGCCCTTAAGCCCTTTCTTCTGTGTAACCATTAGTGAAAGGTGTCAGAAAAAGCTGTAAAGATTTAGTATCTTGGCAGTCTAAAGTTCCAGCCTTATCAGGCTGGGTTTGTGTGCTTGCTTTGGAGTTTGTGTAACCCGTGTTTGCCAAATCACTCTTGCTAAAACAGCGGTGTTTCTTGCAGGACCTGCTTCACACTGTATTTAAGAATGGAAAGGTAACGAAGTCATATTCATTTGATGAAGTCAGACAAAATGCCAGGCTGAAGAACAGTGAATTACAAACAGCATCTCACTGAGTTCCATTCCATGTCTGTGTATGTGTGTGTAACTAGTTCGTACTGCATAGCTACTGGTTTATTGTACAGATTTGTGTGTTTGTGTTTTATGACATTGTAGCCAAATTATTTGTTGGTTTATGGACATACTGCCCTATCTTTTGCCAGTCTTTAGAAGATGAAATCAGGAAATGGTACTTACCTTGTAAAACATATTTAATGCTGAAGTGTGCTTTTTAGGGCCCTTTGCCAGTAGTGATTCAATCTGGTATTGATCTTTTCACAAATGAGACAGAGCTGCGAAACTTTTTTATATATAACAGAATATCACAAAATGGATTTACATAAAATTATCATGATTGCTTTATGTTTATATTTAACTTGTATTTTTGTACAAACAAGATTGTGTAAAATATATTTAAAGTTTCAATAATTAAGTCTTTCCAACTTTTCATAATTTTTATGAGCACAGACTTTCAAGAAAATATTCAGTGGGGGGGGAATCCATTGCCTTTTGTCCATTAATCAGCAAATAAAACATGGCCTTAAAAGTTTGTTGTGACATTGTTCCATTTGACAACTAAATCAGGACTCGTATCTCCTCAAGATCCCGTAGAGTTGCTGACCTCACCATTTCTTGTAGTTGTCTGTATTAGTAAATCTGCATTAAACAAAATTACTGTTCTTTCTAGAAGGTTTAGGTATTACTGACCTTGCTGGCACAGTAAGGTATGTAAGTGAAATGCCAAATTTGAAAGGATTCTCTACTGCAACTTAACTTGCCAAGTCTGTCCCACTTGGTATATGCACCTCAATATTTTAAGAGTAAAGTTTTTAAGAGATCTCCTCTTCCACTATAGAATATATGTGTAAAATACTGAAATATGGAAGCGGTGTATTTTAAAGTAATTACACTTCTGGGTTTATTTTTCATATACTGTAAGTGACATGAATTTAAAGCAAAATACTGGACTGGGTAGTGCACTTTTTTACTTTTTTGTATTTTTTTCATTGATTTGCCTTTTGTCAGACTGGATGTTAAATTGTAAAAATGTTTAACTATTTTTGTTAACAACTTTAATAAAACTATGCTAGCCAAACTCCTACATGAATGGCAGACCTGTTTCCCCTTCTCTCCCCATCTGTTTGGGGTGAGGAGGGGCTTTATTTTGCAGAGGGTAACTGTAAAACAATGTGTTTGAGAGATACTTTTGAACTGTCTGCACTTGATTGTATTTGCTCTCTGCATATGCTTGATATAAGTATCTGCTGGAAAATGAAACTGTTGAGGATTTTATTTGAGAAGCTATGTAGTAACCTCTGAAATATTTGATAGTACTGTAGGATGGCTCTCACTAGAAAAGTACCTCCCTTACTTAAAGACAAAAAAGACAACAGCAAAAGCAAACAGTTCCTGTTCTGCTGGTGATCAGCTATCAGCCAATTGCTTCATATACTGACGTAGTTAATGCTTCTAATTAGTAGATGGTGTTGCTGGAAAATGTTAAGGCCTAAGATAATTTAAGCCTACAAAATTTTATAAAACATGCTTTTAAAGGAAGATTGAAAAGCCATACTTCATTGTTCTTACTCTCTCACCAAAAAGGGCCACATCAAGGCATCCATATTATTTCCAGGGTTTGTGGTTAAGATGTTTATGCCCAGTCTCAATAGTTCTTGTTAATAAAAACTTGTTTTTCACTTGTAGTGTATGTAATTATACATTTAAGTGATGTATTGTTTCAAGAATAGTGTTTTAGTAAAACTAAATGCTGACCTTTCACACTGAGGAACTGCCTTCCCTTAGCTGTTAATTATATTGTTTGGTTTTGGCCCAGAAAGATTTTGAATCTGGCCTTAGGATCAGTAGCAGGTAAATAGTACAGAGCCTCTTTCACTCCTCCACATGTGTACTAGGGAATTTTATGATGTGTGGTTTAAAAAACAATAAAGTAAATGCTGCTTTCATTCTGTACCAATAAAAATTTTGATAACTATTGACTACCCATAACTGATATTTTTGTACTTGAGAACTGAGGATATACTGTGGAAGCACTGTTTTCATGTGTACCATGAAATACATTATAATTGTTCAGTATTGTCTAAAACTCTTCAGCTTATTAGTTGGAAACTCAAAGCAAATTCTCTACTTGTGCATGTCACTTTCAGAAAGTTGTAATGTCACTCATTTTATTAAATGTTAATAACTTTAAAAGGGGGGGGGAGAAAAACACCTGGTGCTATTCAGACCTGAACACTTGTCTCTTTGTGTTTGGCAGTTTGACATTCTGGGCATCAAGGAATTGACAGAAATTACTGCAGTGCTTGAACCATACAATATCCTAATTCTTCCACATGAAAGCAAACAGCATGTTTGTTTGCTTTAAATTACTAGATTTGTAGTCATTGATCTATTTTAATTATCGCCATTTCATAATATAAGACAGTATTTGTATTTAAAAATAGGAATTGGGAATTTTGTGTTTAATACTCTGATTTGTAACCATATTTAGCGTAAGAAATGGATTTTGTAAGACTATTTTTTTTCTTCAGCTGCATGACTATTAAAAAAAATACTTTTTTGGTACTTTGAAAGATCTGAGGAGAGAACAGAAGAGTACTTAACTGTTTGGTTTGCCAAAATCAAAACAAAGCTTAAACAGTTCTTTTCTTATAGGTTTTTACATTCCTTCTTGTTTAGTGAAGAATAAGTATTCCTCACTTAAATCCTCTGTTAAAGTAATTTTAATGTACTTGGCATCAAATACCAGTATGTAATACACATGGAAATAAAGTTTAGTTCTGGCAGTGAAAATCATAGCCATCTGACTGTGTCTCAAAGTTCTGATGTTGGGCATCAGATGTCATCCTGTGCTCTTTGTTGCCAAACACAGGCCAGAGCAGGGCTGTGCTGGCGTTGCATTCCTTCAAGGAGAGCTGCTCAGCTGCCTCACAGACAGTTGGGCTTACATTTACAGCCAGCTCAGTTCTAGAGAGGAGAAAGCAAACTGAGCTCTTTTTTTCTTTTTTGGGGGGTGTGTGTGGTTTTGGGGATTTGGTTTGGTTTCTGGGGTTTTTTTCCTCTTTTTTTTTTTTTTTGTGTGTGTGTGTGAGTACATCTATGCTTCATCATTTTGTCTGTGTTGAAAAGCAAAGCACTTGGCTTTGAATTTAAGAGATTATCCTCTATATTTGACATAATCCTTTCTCAAATAGAGTTTCATTATTTCAACTTTCAAGTCACTGGAATGCTTGTGTAAAGGCAAATTAACCATCAGTGTTGCATCCTTCAGTTCGCTGCAGTAAAATAACATCAGCTCTGTAGCAGAGAGACTCCTTTGGACAGGATTTTTGTAAGTAGAAGAAGTTACACTTTAACTCCTGCATGACTTTAAGTTGCAGCAGGTAGGGTACCAGCAGGAATGTGTCAGTAGGGGTAGATAAGGCACCTATAATGCTGTCACCATTTGTCGCTGCCCCCTTCAGCTCTTGCTGTGGAAAGGGGCTCTTATAGCCCGCAATAATGCTTGAATTTAAAGGTTCTGTTCCATGATTTACAGAGAGCACGCACAGCCCGAGTGCCAGGGCTCCTCCACCTCCTTTCCATGGAGTTAAAACCCAGGAGCTCCAGCCCTGCTCATTTCCTCATTCCTGTCAGCCTTTGTCCAAGTCAAGTCACTCACCAGCCCTGAGTGGGTGATGGTGGCTCTCAGGTCAGCTGCAGGAAATCAGCAGGGAAATTCCAGGCCTGGGCCTGTGCAGAAGGCAAGGGATTCTCAGGAAGAGCCTTATTTATGTCCTCCAATGCTACTGTAGCAATTAGATTTATGACTGTGCTGAGCTGCTTGAGCCAGGGGCTGTGAGAGTGCATTGGTGTGATGGTAATTACATCTCTGCCTGCGAGTCCCACCAGGGTCCTGTGGGTGCACATCTCCAAATTTGTAAACATCTGGGTGAGAGCTCATCCTCTTAATGATAAGGATGAACAGGGGCCTTATGTGGAGAACCACATGCCTTCTAATTTACCAGGTGATAAGGAAACAATGAGGTTAAAGATGCTCTGAAAAGCCATGCTTACTAAAATCACAGTTGCTAACCATGGATGCTATGTTCTTGGAGGGATTTTCCTGTTTTACTAGCAGCACAGCTGATCTTGGTAATGATTTTAAACACCCTTCACAGAAAGATACTTGGTTTTAATTAATCAAAAGGGCTGAAAAGCACTTAGCAATAGAGTATATCCAAAAAGTATTTTACTGTGGCACCATATTTTGTTGAAAGGTACCCTGATGTCTGGTGTAATGCAATCCAGAAGACACAGGAGAGAAGTCAGCAGGATTCTTCTCAAGTAACATATTTTGTTCCATATAATTTCCTTACTAGTCTTTGCATGAGTACTCCTAATTGCTTTTTGAACAGAATTTCTAGAATCTTCAAGTTATGGTGAGGTTTCCTGGCATCAGAATGGCAGTCTTTTCTCCTGCTTCTGGCTGGAGCAGAGGTCTTTTAAGAACAGATGAGGAGCCATCATGCCTCTAGCAAGGTTTTTACATCCCTCTTACCCAGCTCTTCTCACTTCAAGGGCAAATTTATTGTTTGTTTACCATTCAGAAAAAAACCCAGTAAATTTGGATTGTATAACTCCTCTTTTTCCCCCAGCAATTTAGTTTATATAGAAATAAATCCAAGATATTTCACAGGACCACTAGATAAATTTACACAAGCATACTCTAATTTTTAGTATATGTATTTATGCCTCATTGATGACTTCTTAGATGTGAGGATCTGATTCTTGGTAGTTGACCCAATGCTCAGGTCAAGTAGACATACTGCATATAGCCAGGTAATTATAAGTTGCTGAAAATGGCTTCAGAATTTTCATATAATTACAGTACGTAAGAAATTCAAGTGGGTAGATAAAGGATGCATGGAAGGTTCTGAGGCCTGGACATTTTTACTTCTTTGTCATTAATTTTAGTTATTAATGTTGCTATTTAAAGCTTCCACATCATCTCTTCTAGGAAACTTGTTTTATACTGAGTACTCTTTTCATCAGAATATTAATATAAGTAATACATGTGTCAAACAAGCTGCATGGACTCTGAACCTTGTCTCTTATAAGGTAAAGGGGAGAACTTCAGCCTCAAGCTTAATTCCCTTTCCTGCAAACAGGAGAAGAAATGAGCTGTTTTCTTCAGCCTTTGGGACATGCTTTCCTCAGCTTCCTGGTAAAGAACAAGGCTGGTGTGCTCTTCCCTTTCAAGGAAGTTTTCCCTATTCCGAAAGATGCCACCCTGTTTTAAGCATAAAGAATTGCAGCTCGTTGTTGGATGTGTCAGAAGGATGACATACCCCAGCAATCTAAGAGGATAATCTCAGGGTGAAATGGCTTTGGGTAGAGATATGTCTGTAAGTCACAGAAAGGTCAGTCAGAGCATGACAACTGATCTCCCTCTGGTGGGGGTGCCTCCCTGCCATTTCTGTCTGAGCAGCTTCAAGTCTATCGTGTAATCTGCTGTGAAAACATTGAGTCTGTTCAACCAAAACAAAGTGTTGCCAGGCCCCTGTGATTACAAAGCAGTGATCTGTTAATGTGCCCCAGTCTACCTTAAGCCGTTTTTCAAGCCTTGTATCTACTTCTTAGGCCAAATGCCAGTGGCAAACTTCATAAAGCTCCTGTTCTTCCCCCACACTGTGGGTTTTGCAGCCTCACCTCCAGCACTGCTGCTTGAAGACCATTAATTGTTTTTATTGCTACTGTAAATCCCCAGAAGATAAAAATAATTATTTCAATTCTGTACAAGGTTTTGCAATCATTACACCTTCAAATAAAAGCTAATAGATTCATGCACTAAGATCAGAGAGAGGTGACCCTTTGTTGTCTTTTGTGTCCAAGCTGTGACCATGAAAATGTTAACAGATATGAATCTGGCAAAAATAAGGATATGTTCTCCTGAGAACAGGTTTCCATGTAAAAGCCCTGTACTGAAACATACATTTAGAACTTCTATAGTCATTAGTGAAGCACTGCTGAATACCCAAGCACTTAAGCTTGGTTTCTGCAGGTGCTTCTTGACAGTCCAGTCTCACCTGTGTCCCATGTGGGTTACCCACAGGTAATCCCATCAGACAGGGGCTGCACTGGCACGTGGACTAGCAAGAGAAAGTTCTTGAGTTCATGGAGGCCACAATCCTGGGTCTTGTGTCTGCTGGGAAAGTCCAACACTACGTGAAACAACCCGTCCCACTTCCATCCTGACCACCAAAGGTGAGTTTGCTGAGCCTAGTTCAGCTCCTGCTCTGGTTATAGCTGTGCAGACTGTTCCCATGGCTGTTTTGTTGGGAGAGAGCACACATGCTTAATCCCTGCTCTGTCTTTCACAGCCCATTGTGGATTAGGCAAGACCTGGAAGAGTTTCAGTCGTTTCTTCTCTGTTACAGCAGAGTCCTGCCCAAAGGCATTTTGAGACAAGAGCCCATATGGTTATTGAATATGTGGTGTGCTGTAACCCAGCATGAGAGGAGGGAGTGACTTTGGGGGTCGTGGTATGATTGTAAATAATAATTCCTTCCCAAGTCAATTGATTAGACACGAGTGCTGTCACTGGGATGGTTGCTAGAACATCACAGCAGGGACAAGGCAATCAAGGCAAGGCAGCTAAGGCCTCTAGTTCTTTCCCAAGTGACTTTCTCTATCCACTACTCTCTTAACACACATGGAATTTGGGAAGTACCACTACCATCAATCACCCATGTGTAATTTTCCTACAGTGGCATAAATCTCTCTGTCACACTCTCTGTTCTTGCCTGGCATTTGAATTGCCAGGGTTTGGTTTGGCTTGGCTTTAGTGCTTCTGCACTTTGTACTGACATTTTTATTAAGCTATTTTTTATAACACCAGGACTTTCTATTTAAGAGGTAGTAGATGAATCATAGCATGCCACTTTATGCAAGGTTAGGATTATTTTCTCCTGTGCACATTGGTTTATGCCAAACTTCATGTCCTATTATAATTTGCATTCACAGTGTTTCATAAAGTCCTTTTGCAATTCTTCACAATCAGCTCCCACCTTTATTGCTGTGCATGACTCAGCACCTCCAGCAAGCTGTCACCTCCTTACCCACCCTTTTCTACATTGTTTAACATGATAAGCAGCAGGAGCTCCAGCACAGATCACCAAGTGGAGTTTCACTCTCTGAGAAAGCTGAGTAACTTCCTATTATTTTCTTTGATCAATGCTGTGTATGTGTAAGGACCTCTCCTCATGTCTCAAAACTTCTTGAAAACTTTATCATAAATCTTGTTGAATGCCTTTATTAAAGTAGGTTATATTCACACACCTATTGACTCCTTTAAAGGACTTCAAAAAAGGCAACTTTCTCTTGCACTTATCAATCAGAATCTCCCTCAAGAGCTTAAATTCATTCTTTCTACTGTAATTTCTCCCTTAGTCTTACTGTGCCTTTGTCCATAAGATCAAACATCTTTTGAAAAATTGGAAAATCCAACTCCAGACAGCTCAGGGAATCCATTTTGTGAAATGGATTCTTGTTCTCATGCTGTCCTTGTCCTTTTGCAGTACAGTGCTTGATGGTGAATGGCACAAGATTCTGCAGTGGGGGACCTTGGGATAAGAAAAGCACTGAGCCATTGGGACAAATCTCTTCCTCAGGTTTGAATTAAAGAGGGACAATTATCAAGGAACAGACCAACTTACGGGAGGCTTCACCTGGTGGTGCCTCTCAGGGACTTGCATGAATAGAAAAGCTGGAGCTAATAACAGAGACAGCCCCACCAAGCCCTGTGGGCTAGAGGCAAAGATAACCTAGTTTGCACAGTGCTCATCCTTGGACTCCAAAAAAATTCTGTTCAGCAAGACACTCAGGATTAAACCAGATTCCAGAATATTTTGAGTGAAGAGCCATTTGTTTTAAAACCACAGGCATCATCTTCATGTCCCAAAAAGATAGATGTATAAACCTGGTCACCTCTATACTTGAAACAAGGACGTATTGGAACCAGTAGTTCCAGTGTAGGTGCCTCTGTCATGTTTGTTGAGCATCAAGTGAGCACTGGCAGTTGATATTTTGTGTAATACTCATTGTACAGGGATCACATACACTTATGTACATAGGTACAGTTTCTACACACAAGGATGCAAATTTATCTATATATGAATAGACAGATGTTTACAGGTGTGTCTATATTCTAACTATAGAAGGAAATATCCATAAATACTGAGGACATTCCATTAGTGATTGCTCATGGACTATGATCTTTCAGAAACTCAGTGTAACTGGATCATACTTGCTCTGTTTCTTTCTGATAACTTCATTTTATACATCAGAGGGTTGTGTAAGCAGCCTTTTCAGCCACCAGCTGACTGGCAGCTTAAGCTGAAATGAAAATCTATGGTTACTCCCAGCTCTGGCTCTGAATTGCTTCTTGCCAAGACACTGCATGTCTGTCTCTGGTGTTGTGTAAGTTGGTATTTGGCTACCTGCCAGTGGATATCATGGGACTGGGATCAGGCAGGTCGGGTTTGCATAACAATAACCTGTCTTTGCCCCTCTTTGTTACCCCTGCCTTTCTCAATGAAAGGTTTATGTCATTGTCTAGGTCACCACTGAGCAAACGAACTGTGGCAAAGAGATCCCAGTCCTGTGGCATCACTGCTGAATGTGGTCTTGCTCATTGGTGATCTGCAATGATCAATATTTTGAGATCAATGAAAGAACCAGTTTTTAATCCGTATAGTTAATTACCTGGTAGTTATATATTATTTGAGTTTTCAAAACCAAATGCAGTGTTGTACTAATGCCTTGGAGGAATTAACATTGCATTATGGTGGTTTTCTTTATTCAACAGACCTGGAAAAATAAAATAACAAAAGAAAAAGCATCAGCCCAATTTCATTCCCTTTTTACTACCAGCTAGCAAAATGCTCTGAATTGCAATGTTAAGGACAATCTTCTTTCACCACTTGGGATCTCCTTCTCCTTTTAGCTTTGAGCAGGACCTGCTGCTGGCCAAATCCTACTTTCTACTGCAATACCTAATGATGAAAAATAATGTCTTTAGGTAAAGAATGTGTTGGGAACATTTGGCTGCAGAAAACACAGCCCCAGAGGAGAAGTGGGTTCTGTGCATTAGCTAGGTGAAGTCACAGGAGAAGCAAGGTGACCACCACCCTAGGGACAGCCCAGGCCTCTTTTGTCAGCCATCCCAGGACACTGAGCTGCTCCAGCCAAGACCTGACAACCCATGGTGGCTCAACAAACCTCTCTGTGAGAGGAGCCTGTGCAGATTTAGAGCAGCTCAAATGCAAATGTGTGCTGTATTTAGGGATTACCTACAGTGCATCAGAACAATGCACCATAAGACACCTCCCAGGGCCTGCCCTGGTCACCTGCCTGGTTCCTCCAGCCCTGCTTACTTGCTCAGAGTCAGGAGTGTTCATCTTCTGCAGAAATACTCAGATACCACTGCAACCTCCACGAGCTGTTTCCTGAGGCCTATGACATCCCCAGGGGGTAACAGAGAGCTCTGCCTGGGGTGATGTCCACCTGTGCAGGACAGGCACAAAGCAAAAGCAAGGTTGTGCAGCTATAGGGAGCCAGCTCTGAGAATGCCAGATCCCTCTGCCTGCATCTAAGAAAAGTCAGAGGGATGAGCACTCCTTTGTGTAGCCTGTTAAGCTTTCCTGTATAGCTTTCACTGGTGACCTATCAGCTCCTAAAATCGTGGCTATAACTTACTGAAATACACTTTGTCTTTACTATCACACCTGTCCAAGTGGATGAGGAAGGAAGGAAATGAGCTGGAGCTGGCTGAGCACACTTTGAGCACGCTGCTCCCCTGGAGATGCCAAGCTGCAGTCAGCAGCATGGCCAGGCTGTCCTGGGCCCTGCAGCAAGTCCTTCCCATCAGCAGCTGCTGCCCAGATGCTGCTCTCAGGAGGGGCCTCTGAACCTGCAGCCCAGCAGCCCCTGGGGTGATTCCACTCACAGATCAGCAAAGTCCAAAAGGTTGGTTCAGGCTCCAGAAGGAGAGCACAGCGCTGGGTGATGGGCAGGTGTGGCAGAGCCCGTGGCCCATGGGAGATGCTCTGTACTCCTGCCTCATTCATTGGCTCTTCCTTCCAGATAAGATCCTCTCCAGTGGGCTCGGTGTCAGCTTGGTGCTGGTCAGAAATAGGCAGCAGCAACACCTGGAAGGAAAAATAATTTCGAACTTGGAAGAATCCAGGATTCCCTGATGTCTTTCTCTGCTGTATGAATAACACACCACACAGCCTCAGTGTTTGTAAGTAGACTCTCTGTATTTTTAGCAACTGATCTATGAGATCATTTTGCTATTTTCAGTTGTTTGTGAGTTGGGATTTTTCGGCTAGGAACATAGTGAGTGGGAGAGCACATACCCTCAGCTTCCAGTGAGGGCCTGAGCAGACCCTGTGTACCCAGTAAATAATACTCATTTTCTGAACAGCTTACCTCCTGGAGCATCATCAGTCCAGGGCATCTGCTGCAATTTGAGAAAAGCCCTCTAGTGTTCTACCAAGATGCAGGAGAGTAAGCACACAGCCAGGAAAAGTCCAGACAGTCTTCAGTGAGCTGACCAAAGCTTCCATATAAGCAGGCAGTCTGCCTGTGGGTCTGGATGGGCTCTCCCCTGCCCCATTCACAAGCAAACAGCCTCTTGCTTGAAGCCAGAAATACAATTCCTGCATGTGCCCTTTGGTGCCTGTGTGGATTCAGTGCCAGGGGTCTCACAGCACATTTCCATATCCTGCAGCTCCTGCGCCATTCCCAGTGTCCACACAGGCACCCGTGTCTGCCAGCCGGGCACCATTGGCAGGCCTGGCCTTCCAAAGGGGCAGCCTGATCACCTCTCCTGCCTGCCCTGGGGCACTGCAGTGTGCCTGTACTGCATCTCTGATCTCAGAGCACAGAGGCTGTGGCCCCGAGTGCTGCTGTTCATTCATTGAATAAGGATGCAATAATTAATTGACTGAGAGATTAACCACAGATTTAATTGTACATCAGGCCTGCAGGATTCCCTCAACACCACCCACGCTGTGCTAAAACTGTTGATTTCTGCACTGATGGCAGAACTTTAACATGTATTAAACAGAGACATCCTTTTGCACCCAGGGCCAGGCTTAGAAGAGGTGATTTTACTGGGGCTGCCTGTACATGGCACAGCCCTGGCAGTGCAGGATTGGAATGCAGGGCTGCTGGCCACAGCTCCAGACCCTCCTGCCTGGCACCTCAGACACAGCCTTAGCCCCTTGCTCCACCCAACAAACGTTCCACATTGTAGATGTGATTTCCTGGTAGCAGCCTGAGTTCCCCCTTGCCTCCCTTTTCTCCTCCATTGGCAAGGTACGGACATGCACCCACCTCTCTCATGGCATAAATAATCTCCCACTGCAACAGGCCTTATAAAAAGAAGTTTATCCTCCTTCCCCAGCAAACCTGCACCAGTCCCTGCAGCAGTGGCCACCTGGGTGCCAGCAGCACCGCTGTCCCCTGTGCCCAGTGTCCCCCCAGCCAGGCCTGGAGGGGACACTCACGGTTCTGTCTGTCCTCACAGGGACTGTCTCACAGCAGGACATGTGGGCTTGGCTCACACCCGAGCCCTGATGACCTTCAGGCCTTGGCAGAGCAGCAGGGCTTCCAGCCAGGATGAAATTCTGGCTCTGGAAACCCGAGGGTAAACCTGGGGCCAGAAAAGCTAAATTTCACCTGTGCAAGTTCCAGCTCATTTTTCCATGTTGAGAGCTTTGGCAGGACTTCCACGAGTGATGTTTGAACAATGACCCAAAACCCCCACGTGGAGCCACAGGACACTGGAGGAAATCCCAAGTGGCCTGGTGGCCACCTCTGGCTTTCAGTGAGAAACAAGTGTCTCACATTGGCAGTTTGGTGTTTCCACAGCTTCACGTTCACCAGCTCGGCCTCAGAAGTCTTAAGCTACTTTACTACATTTTTTATAGAGATTATAAGAGCACAAAATGGCAATTTAAGTACCAAAAAGAGGCTGTTTATCTATTTTTATTTCCTTTTGGGTTAGAAGAGGAGAGTGAAAGAAAATATGAACTTGCTTTCTCCAAGAAAACAAACTGACCTTTGAGTGTTATAAAAGCCTTTATACAAGAATTTGGCTGAAGAGGACTGGAATTTCTTCTGTGAAACATATTTTTCCTTTAAAAATGCCAGTTTGCTAAACCAGAACAGTTTGCAGAAAGGCTTGGTTTAAGTGAATCTGCCCATTTGATAGCTACTTAGAAAATTTTTGAACTGCTGAAAGGCTGAATTTGTCAGCATAAATCTTCAAATATGAAGTTATTCTACAGGTAGAATTTTAAAAATTAGAACTTTGAAAGTATAAAAAATAAATACAATTTAAACTAAAATGAAGTATTTTTGCATTATTTAAATCCAAAATGTTTAAACTGACCAAAATATTCCAAAACACATTGTGATCATCACAACAGCTTCGAGATGTGCCTTTCTAGGGAGGGGCAAGTTCACTCCCTCCCAGGTAAAGCTGCTCTGGAAAGCTTCAGGCAAGTGCAGACCAGGCTGTGGGTGGAAGTTTCGTGCCTGTGCTCTAGAGAAAACTGGGAACCTTGTTCGATGAAACAGGTGATTCAAGGGTCATAAAACATTCATTGCCATAAAAAATAAAAATGCCTGGAGCTTTTGGAGTAAATCAAGTACAAGCTCAAAGATCATCAGTCAGGGATGCCTTTAATAGATATTTAATGAATCAATCATTGGATCATGCAATTCCTAGTTCCCTTCTAGTAAACATTTTACCTGTTAATAAGTTTATCTGTGCACTGATCTCACACCACAGCCCAGTGTCCTCCTCCTATTCCTGTCCATCTTTCTGAACTCCTCTGTTGTTAGATGGAACTGGTTTCTTTCGAGGACCACCTTTACTTTAACCATTTATTTAGTAGATTTATTTTGACAATCAAACTAGCATTAAAAATGCTGGTTTTAATCCAGCCCCAGGGCAACTGCTTTGGGCTGAGCTGCTTTAGATTTCAGACACAAGAAAGCAGTACTGGGCTTGCTGAGGGTGCTCAGCTGCAGCCCAGTGGCAGGATGTATCACACCCAGCTTTGCCTCTTGCCTCTTTTGTCTCAACAGGACTACAAGGTCTTGCACAGGGAAATTACTTATAACCTCTACTAATCATAAAAGAAATTAGGAAGAAACCCACATAGGAACACTCTAGTTAGGATCTAGAACTGCATTTTGCCAAAAGAGAGAGCTGACATCTCCTGGAGTGAAAGGCTGTGTTTGTCCTCCTCAAAGGACGAGAAAACCCAAGGATGTCCCCACCACCGTGGACAGATGGACACATACATCCATCCTGCACCTCTTCAAAGGTGCAGAGCCTTCATGCCCAGTGGTGGGCTCACTCTCAGGCTGGTGCTGCTTCCTGGAGGCTGGGATCTGCTGGAGCAATCCCATGGACACAAGAGCACATTTATGTGTTTTGACATGAGGGTGACACCAGAATGCCTTCACAGCTGAGCCCAGCAGTGTGTTGGAGCAAGGCTGCTGGCCAAACTTGGCACCGTGTGATGGGATTGTGAGCTTTGGGAGAAGCCAGTATCAATCATTCTCAGCATCTTCAGCACCAGCCTCTGTTACAGGAAGAGCCATCTGATTCTGGGAGCACTTTCCCCACATCCCACTATGGTCCAAGGAAATTTCTTAGCTGCCTCCTTACGCCTGTGCTGGGGCACTTCTCGTTGGGAGGGTTGGGATAGCATCTCTCTCCCTCTGCGCTCCCAGGCTGAGTAGCTGCTCCCCAGCTGGCAGCCAGCTGGCAGGGACACTGCCATCCTCATCCTCACCATGGGGTTCCCTGAAGAGAGCGTGGCAGCGCCAGTGACAGCACAGCAAGTGCACGGGACAGTCCGTGCGTCACACACGTCACCATGTTGTTTGTCACCCCTGCTGCAGAGTGACTGCTGATCTCTCACTGCTTGCAGTTCTTGTTAATGAGAGTAGATGGACTTTAAAGCTCCAAAGGAGTGATTTCAGGCAGGGGAAGGTTGATGCATGGCTCAGTCTTGCTGAGCAACCTCATGTGCAAAGGCTAAGATGGATTAGCTGGTGGTGGGTGAGAAATGTGTGCATGTGCCTCTGCTCCAGGAGACACAGCTGCCCAGGCTGCCCCTGGCTGCTGTGACCTCCCCCGGCTCTATGGGGATACAAACAAATTTTCCATCACTTCCCTTAGTGGCAGGATGCACATCTGTGTTGGGCGCAGTCACGGGGAAGGATTTCATGAAGCTCCCAGTGCTGGCAGGGAGCTACCAGGACAAGAACCACTGGAAAACAAGCCAGCACAGCTTGGCCCTGACCATCAATCTGGTGAGGCCACAGCAGCACGAATGGGCTTAATGTGTGGGTGCAGGTATGGCTGGGAGGGGTTCAGGAAAAGGAAAAGGAGATACCATGAAGACAAAGAGGAACAAATATGATTTTTTTTTCCAAGGAAAAACTACTTTTAAAATAAAAATAGGAAACCCTGAAGGAGCTGGGGTGCTGCTGCTCTGCCATCCTTGCTGTGAGCAACGCAGGGATCTGAAAAGCAGCTGCCAAACAAACCCGGGGAGTGTGAGTCCAAGGCACGTGGCAATCACAGCTGGCACCGTCTCAGCCCCCAGGCTTTGTTCTCCTGGGACTGAAAACCCATAGGGTGGCTATCCCTGACCCTGCTCTCATATAAATCACTACAAATCAGACACAGAGTGACATTAGTGCCATCTGTACCTCAGTCTCAGACCCTCATATGCCATTTCAGAAGGATTCCCTAACTAGGTGCAAGTCTCCTTTTCCACATATTTTAAAGGAAGTGAATTAATCTGAGCCTGTTAATGTGTAAATCAAGTTGAATTATTTGCTGGTAGAGCACAGAGCTTGGGTGGACACTGACAGCTATAAATGGAGCTAGAGCAAAATGTAGCATTTGGAAACAGAACATCTGGGTATGCACAGGAGGCTGAGCTGGTTTGATGGGGAGCACTGATTTTCCCCTACAGTCAGTTGCTGCCACAACTTCTCAAATACTCCCTGTTCCCACTTTGTTCCAAAGCTAAGAACCACCTGCAGCACTGGAGAAAGGATAGATAAAATAGCTCTTTCTGTCTTTTCTGTTCTTGGCAACACGGGGAGAGCAAATTGTGAGGGGAAAAAAAAAGAAACAAATACATGTCTGCCAAGATGAGGTTTGCTCTTTTGGCCAGTGGGCTGAGCAGAGCTCATAGCACCTTTTTCAGAGGAATCATGACTGCAGTGAAAATTACAATACCAGTGCCAGGAAATTCAAAGCTTTCCCACGTGAAATGGTCAGAGGAGATTTTTTTGTCACTGAAGACTATTAGCCTCTTCCCCAAAGACATCAGAGGATTTAAAAGTGCAAGCAGATATTCTCAAGCGACAGGATATAAATCTCTGTCTCAAGGGCAACAGAAATGAAAGTACCTCAAGTGCAATTCGAAAATCTTTCATTGTTTCTTACTGGGTACAACCAAACAAAATTAAATGTCTATTTCTTTTCCTTACTTGGGGCTATGCATCTTGTAGATAAAGGAAGATAAATGTACAGGCATCCACCTCTGGCAGCTTGTGTGGTTGATACTCTGTGCACAGGGGCTGTAGAAAGCCAGCTTGCAGAGTGAGGCATTGACTCATCTGTACTGAAACCAGGCCCTATTTTTTCTTTCAGCTAGGGAAGATCCAATATCAACATTGCTGTCATAGCAGTTGCACAGGGAAAAAAGTGATTTCCTGTCTGAGTGTGTTCCATCACTCAGCATTTTATTTTTGTGCTGAACCAAAGCCAGGCGTGTCACCCCACCCTGTGCTGGGGCACTCTTCCCCATCCCCTGCCACTGGAAAGGCACTGGGAAAACATCACAGGGGCAAAACCTGACACAAGAAGCCCCCTCAGTACTGTGCCAAATGCCTTCTCCAGAAGTTTGTAGCCAAGACAGAAGTTTTTTGACTTTTGGAATGGCCAAAGACTATTCTCTCAGCATATACCACTTTCTCCCAGAGCTGTCAGCCTGGTCCTGGTTTTGCCTGGGATAGAGTTCGTTTTTTTACTTAGTAGCTGGTACAGTGCTGTGTTTGGGATTAAGTGTGGGAATAATGTTGGTATCACACTGATGGTTCAGTGGTTGCTCAGTAGTGCTGA
>JAYDZK010000056.1:13074663-13092758 GCA_034509185.1 Euphonia xanthogaster | reverse complement strand
AAGTAAAGTGTTCCTCAGGGAACAAACAATCTCAGCGAACGGCTTGCTGACATTCAGTCACAGTTCAGCAAGGACATTCCCAGCACCCCTTGAATCTTGTGCCAAGCCATTCAACCCGCTCACTTGGCAAGGGGCGTTTGCAAACGGAGGCTAGAAAAGAGGTTACAGAGTAATTATGTACCGTGAGTGCAAGAAGAAGTGTGGTAATGGGAAATTTTAAATTTATATTGCCCGTGTATGCCCATACCCTCTGGCAGTGCTCAAAACTGGGGAAAAGATATCTAAAAGTATGGAAGTTTTTGTCCCAGCCTTAAATGAGATGTGACACACAGGATTTGGTGATGGAGTCCATTTGCTATTCCATTTATTGTTTTTAATTTATAGCAACTTAATGAAAAAAACCCCAAATGTATCTTACAGAAGGTTTTGTCAAAACTTTTAGGGCCTAAATTCTGCCTTCTATTAACAACATGCATTTTAAAGTGTTTGAAGTTTGTAATTTAATATAGATTATGTGCACATACATTATGTGCCAAGCCTATATATATATACCTGTTTGAGGAAGATCCTAAAAAACCCACACCGTCTGTGTTGGATGTTAAGAAATATAGAGAGCATGGAGAAGGTAGAAATTTTAGGCACTATGTATAGCCAAAAATTCGGTGCATGCTCAGTGCAGAAGGGATGAAGGGAGGAAATGCAAGTGGATTTATGGCTTTGCAGAACCAGCCCAGCTGGGACAGCCTCGCAGTTTGCTGCCGGTGCCCCTCAGAGGTTGTTGCAGCTTTATGTTCCAAAACGCTGCCTGGGGTGACAGACTACCAGCAGGAGCGATTAAACCAGCTACTGGGAAAACCCCCGGGGAGCTTGTCAAAACACAGCGTTTCCAGCGCTGAACCACGAGCTCTGAGAGTGCCTGGAACCGGCTCCTGGGCTCTGCCGTTGGAGTTTCCCGGTCGCACCGGGAGCGCAGCAGCCCTGGCAGGGAGGTGGCAGCAGCCGGGGCCTCCCGCAGCCCCGGGCACAGCTGGGGCACGTCCCGCAGCTGGGCACCACCGACAGGCACGTGTTTGCTGGAAGGCACATTGCAGTGGCACCAGCAGGGACAAATGACCCCAGAGTAACCACATGATTAAGAAACACAGATCTTCCTTCTCAGCTTGCTGTTCTTCAAAATTTTCTCTGAGCAAAGGGCTCGTTTATGAGTATGATGAATGGCTCGTGAAATGGCTTGTACAGCAGGATGCTTACAATAAAATGGATTTGGAGCATAAAAGGCAGCGTTATTGTTATTATTATTCCTGTGCCTGGCTGGCTTCTTGCCAGCCTCCTGCTGCCTTCTATCTCCCATCACGGGAGGATGGAAAAATTCCCCTGGGACTGATTAGCATGAGAGAGACCTGTGGGAAACAGAGGCGGTGTGAAGGAGGGAGGTGATGGCTGGAGGGAGAAACCAGGCTGGCAAGCACTGACACAAGCAGTTAAGTGCCTGGAGAGGTGGGAGAGCGATGAGAGCCTCTGCAAGAGGGAATGAGATGAAAATCCCAGGCAACTCCTCCCTCTATGGGTGCTCCAGCCCTCCCACAAAAATGCTGCTTTGATATGAGAAAAATTCAAGAGTGGCAAGGGGAGCACGTGCCCTCGAGTGCTGTCAGTCAGCAAATTGGTGAGGCACTCCAGGGCAGGAGCTGGTTACGTAGATATGCTCCCAAATAATTCCCAGGCACATTTCAGGAGTGACAGTGGTCCAGGGATGGTTACAACCAGCACACAGAGCCACCATGGTTGGGAGGCTGAGGCTTTATGAGCAGAAAGTCACAGAACACCACGCAGCTGGCTCAGAGTTCAGGAAGGCCCCTGGCCACATTTCAGTTACTGCAGCTGAAACATCTTAGGAAATGAAGGTTTTCTGCTGCATTTTCTATTACATTTTATTCTGCATTTATACTGGCACATGCTGCATTAATAAGGTCTGGAAAGTTAAGAAAACTTTTTGGAAACTTGAAAAGTCTTGAAGCAACTCTTATACATGATTTCTAAATTCTTTCTGTGAGGGCCAGCTTTTTACAGCCCACGTACTTGAAAATCTAGACTTGTCAGATCACATAAAGGAGATTTTTTTTCTTTTGTTTTCCCTGTGATATTGCTTTCCTAGGATAGTTTGCCAACATTGCAATATCTCTTTGCTCAATTTTCCCGCCAGAGGTCATGCTCCTGTCGAACCCTGCAGTGTGACAGGCAGGTTCCAGCAGTGGCCCAATTTATCCCCTGACTCGAAGCAGCAAGAAAAGGCCAGGATCACTGTGTGCTTGCTTGATTTGTTTCTGCTAAATGTCAGGTGCTGAAGCAAACTTAAGGAAACATGTTAAACATGCAGCTGCCAAACTGCAGTGCCAAAAGTGAAGTTTGCTTTTTCTACCTGAAGATGATCTTGGGCAAATACTTGGCTTGCACCAAAAGAGAGCTCACCCTTGCATTGGAAGGACTATGAACTTTTAGACTAAGGATTTATGAACTGAGTAGCATTTGCATTTAATGACATTGAGAAAGACTTTTTCATTTACATAGGCTGCTTGAGACTTATTTAGTTTGTGTTTAATTTTCTAGAGAATTTAGTCCAGTCAGAAAATAACTGAATTACCTACAAAGAGACATATACATTTTCCTACATCCTCTATTTCAGTTTTCACTTTACTTCTCATAGCTGTTTGCATTTTATTTAACCTGTATGTATTTTTGCATTTATGATCTAAAATATATGACCTGCCCAGTGTATTTCATTGCTTTCAATTTCTAAACAGACTCTGTAACAATGTCTATTGTGTCTCATTTGGCAGACAAATATTACCTGTTTGACCATCTGCATTCCTGTGTGGTTATTCCACCCAGCCCCACAGACTTCCTTTCTCACCATTTAGAATAAGAAATACTTGTACTGTTAAATAGATTAGTTTTTATTTTGTGGCCTGATGTCCATGACCTGGATTTGAGTTATAAACCTGTCATTTGCCAGGGCTCATTATCCACTGATTGCATAAGCTATTGTTACCAGGATAAATTTTGAATTCATCTGAAAATCACAACCATTTGACCACCTCTTCAAATAAGGTCAGCCAACATCTCCTGTCCCTAAGTTCAGTGAGTTTGCTGCCAGACTGTCTTCTGAGTTTTAGCTGCCTTGATTTGTGTTATAATGAGAAATATCTCATTTCAAATTCAAATGACAACATTAACTCAAGTGTGTTGGCAAGTCTTTTAAAGACTCTCGTATTCTAAATATGTGCATAGATGATAAAGTAGCAAGATCTGAAATAATTACTATTTATATCCTTCCATTGTTTCCTCCAAAAACAGTACTTTAGACTTAGTATTGTTTTCAAAATGATTAAGCTGACTCCTAGAATGTTTTTCCTAAAATGTTTTTGTTTTTTCAAGTCCAATAATGCTTCACAACTATTTCCATCTGGTAGTAATAGTCTTGTTTATTCTGGAACATCTTGGTTTATATTATGCCTCTGTGTAACAAAATCTATTGAATTCATGCAAAACACCAATCTCTCTGCCAAAGTCAATAAAATTACTACTTGTTGAAGAAAACAGTAAACAACAGAACTTCATAATGATGTCATTAGCACATACCTTGTCAACACTTGGAAAATCTGGAAACTTCAAGAACAATAAAGAAGGAAAAAGATTAATGCATTCAGTTCAGTTGTATAATTAATTATACAACTTTTAATGAGGTTTGGTTACAAATGCAAACAATTTTATAGCAGCATTTGCTGCACAGCAGCATAGCAGCAGTAGTTCAGCAAGCAGGGTGGATGCTGTGTTTTATCCATCCATCAAATAAATGGGCACATTTTAAAGCTTCTTCAGTGCTGAGAGTCAGTGTGCTGCAGCAGGCCCTGAGCTGATCCTGAGTCCCGTTCAGGAGTCCAGTTTGATACATTTGGGAGCTCCAAAGGCATTTTGTCCTGCCCTGGATTTTCTGCTGGGAGCAGAATTCTTCTCTTGGTGTTCAGATGTTCCTGGGACATTCCCTCAAAACACCTTCTGCTTTGTGCATGCACAAGATTTTTGCATCCATTTGGTACAAAACAAAAAATACTATTTAGGGGTTTATTCTTTGTCCTGATCAGTTCAAATGCATGACAGAGTAACCTTCTGCAGAAAAGAGTGCAGCCATGGGTGGAGCATGTTTATTTAGCTGTCAGTGCCAACCAAGAAACACATAAAACACCACAAAACCCAGGGGTAGGCTGAAGCATTAGGGGCAGATATTGCCTAAAGTGGCATGATATGGTCAAAACTTAATTTACTAGATTAGTTCTCAGAGATTACTGTCAAGAAATGAAGAGAAGGAAAAGGGAAAGGGCTTTTCTGATTTCGAGATTCATCAAAAAGTAAATTTATAGTAGCACTACAGAGCTGTGCTTTGCTGCAAGGTACATACCATGTGCAGTACTAAACACAGTGGGACCAGTGTATATTCAGAGATGCTGCTGATGATCCACGCTGAATTCAAGAGGTCTGGATGCAGCAGAGAATGTTTTCTACCCCTTTTCCATCGTGTGGAAATCAGCATCCCTGGAATTCTTAATGGCTTGCCTTCATCCAGGAAATGCTGTTGGTTTTCAGAAATGACAAACATAAATTGGTAATAATTTATTAAATTAATGGAAACTTCCCTATCCTGAAAATGAGGAATTTCCACCGTGTGCACTGTCTCAACCCGCCACTAGATGGTAGAACAGGACTCCGCACAGTCCCGCAGCCGCCCCGACAAACCCTTCCAAACCACAGAAACCTTCCAATTTCCCAGGCAAACCCTTCCAAAAAGCAGCCGAGTCAATCCTGCCTGAAAATTCACAGCTCTACAGTACAACGTAGAATTGTTATTCCAACTGCAGACCTCATATTCTTTGTCCTTTGTAGCTAATTGTTATCTTCTAGAACTCTCTCTTCAGTGACAGTTTTCCAAGGAGTGCTTGGAGAGCAAGGCACACCCCAGCACACTGCCCAGGGGAGGTCCCATGGCACCCAACCAACACCTACAGGGTGATCAGCTATGAAAATTAAGCCACAGGATTGTGAACTGTGGTCCCCTGTGTAAATCCCATTGCCTGGGAGGCAAGGGCAGCTATAAGAAACTTCTGCTCAGAATCATTTTCCAGACCAGCCACTGCCTCCCTGGGCAGGGCTGTGTGCCCTCCTTCCTGCCCTTTGGAAATGTGCACAGAAATGTGGGGGTAGGGGACACGACCACCTGCTCTTCAGTGGCTTCTATAGGTATAGAGAAGAATAATGAGAATTTTTCCACATGCAGTAGTAGAAAATTTAAATTCAAGGCAGCAAGGACGACAGTAATAGCTCAGAAATAACTAAGCTGATATGAGTAAATGAATTAGAGGCGGTGTAAAATTACTAGATTTTTTTAAATTAATGGTACAATATCTTGTGAAATCTAACTTGTATTAGCCACAGAACTTTAAGCCTGCTTGGATTGAAAGATGACTGGCCCCTGTGGTAAAATGTGTCTCAAGGACTTTCAGCAAAGATCAGACACATTGAACAGTGATTTCCAAAGTTTTGGAATAAAGGCAGAGGTGTGCTACAGAAGTCAGGGAAAAGGAACAATCTAATTTAATGTGGTTGTTAGAGAGCCAACGAGAAATAAACTGAATAATAAATATATTTCCAGGTCTAAAGAGGAAAGATTTAAAGAATCAAGAGTGTACAAGCAAACAGAATAATGCAGGTACTTGAAAACATACAGATAACTAACAAAATGCAGATTATTACATGACAAGGAACTGTCTGCAGCCAGTTATGTGGCAAGTTTTATTTACTATGGGAGAAAGAAAAGGGCTTTCTTCACCTGGTGTTTCCAGCCCTGCTGAATAGACAGTGCTGGGGACAGAGCAGTCCTGGGCAATTGTTCCTCCCCTGACAGATAAGTATTAATTTAATCACCCACTTTGCTTTATCTGCAGACACAGAGCTCAGGACTTTCCTGAATTAATCCTTGTTTGGACTGCATAGGGGATTGGATGGAATGAACCATCAAGGGTTTTCTCCACTGCTATCACAAACAACAATATCACAGATATTCTGAATTCCCTATAAAACAACTTTCATTGTTTGTCTTCCGTTGGAAGATATTATCAGAATCTCATACATTATGTTCAATATAAATTATATTCTTTGATTACATGCAGGATCCTTTAGATAAAACTGTCTCTTTGTGTGAATCTCTGCCTTTCCTGTGTGTAATACCTGTTAGTTACCCTTCATTTTGCTAAGCCACCCAAGATCTTTCAGTCTTAGAAAATGAGCTCTCTGGGACTCTTAATCATCCAGGTAGTTTGAATTAATCTTCCACAGGCATTATCAAATGAGACTGTTGCACAATGCTTCAGGGGAAGCCCCCTCTCTCCTCACTTTGCTGTCTCTGTTGCACACACATCTGGGACAGCCAGGAATCCCGCTGGTCTCTCCCACAGCTTTGTCAGACACCATGAGGCCAGATATATAGATGCCACAGGTTTTGTTCTTTTGTTAACCCCCAAGGGATGGGACTTGGTATTCTGAGAAACAATTTTTTTTTCACTAATTATATTGATTTCCAGTTAAAGAACAGTAAGGTACCTGTTTTCTAATTAAATCAGTGATTATGTGAGTTTTATATCCTTCTAGAGTCATCAAATAACAGGCCAAATACCTCACAGAACCTGAAACTACGTTACAGTGCCAAACATTATCTATCAGCCCAGCCTTTTGATGGGCTTAGGCATCAGCTAATCAGCAAAACCTGACTCCCAAATGACCATGCAGCTCGACATTAACTGCATTGTTCTCATTTAATTCTCTGTCAAGAGGGTTCTGCAGCAGTCCCCCTACCTCTTTTCCTAGGAGCAGAGATGAATGGCTAGGCCTGTACAGCTGCAGCAGTCAGACATCTGGATCTCAGGGCTTCAGAGATGACCCTCAATCACTGTCCATATTAACAGAACACCTTTATCAGCCCCGTCCAAACTGGGGCTGCTGGGTATGGACAGCTGATATAGGAGCTTTAGCAGATGTGACTCAGCAGTCCCCTGAGCCCTGCTGGAGTGGAAAGGATTTGTTACATGATTAGCATATTAATACTGCCCTGCTTTTTCCCAAATACAGAATGCAATACTGGCTGTTCCTGCTTAATCTTTTTTTTTCTTCCCTCTCTCTTTCTTTTTTTTTTTTTTTTTCCTCCTGTAGTTTTTTATACTTTGGTCACTTCTTCTCTAAGCCAAGCTGATTTTGCAATCAAAAGAACTTTTTTTTGTTTGGTTTGGTTTTAGTTTTTGTTTGCTTGGTTGGTTGTTTTTTTTTTGTAGTGAACTTTTTTAGCACTCCTTACCTATAAAGTCTTTCTGCCTAAACCTTTCCTTGCAGAGACTTGATCCAGAGCTGCTAATGAAATTAGCCATTTGGAAGAAGCACCTGCATTTAAAATGTTTGGTATCACTTCAGAATAAAATCCACAAGCAGAGATGTTCCAAAATACTTCTAAGCTCAGGGAAAGTATAAGTTATATGGAGTGAAAAATTAAGAGCCTTTCCAATTTTGAATTAACAAGCCCACAGCCAGAACATTGCATGTAGTTCAGAGTACATCCCTACTGGACATCTGACATCTGAGAAGGCTTGAGGAAGAAAAAGCATAGAAATCAGGACTGAGAGCCTTTTTGAAAAATGCTTTAAATAATGAAATTTTTTAAATTAACTGATGAGTGGAAAAGCAGAGTAATCAAACCAATGTCTATATGTATTTTTAGGGAGATACATTGCCTATAGGGTTTAAGTAGAATATGCAGAAGAAGGAAGACAGCAAATATTAGAGGCACATTGGATGAGAGGACAGAGAGTTACTTGGTTCGTTTAGGTTGAACTAAGATTGTATATGTCACATGTGGAACAGACTTTATTTGGCAGATTTTATTGGAGGATGTCAAGAAGATGAGCAAATAGACATTTTACCTCGGTCTGTCCCTGCTTTTATACTCCTATTTTACTCCTTAAAGGCATTGGCTGTGCAGGCAGTGAAGCTAACCATGGTGGCCTGAACCCTCAGCACTGCTTGTCTGGATCATGGTGGTTTTCTGGGAGTTTCATGTGTTATTTAACAAAGCTGTGAAGGAAAGGAAAGAGCCATCCTTTTCACAGCTTCAGCTTGTACTCCCTCGGGATCTGCAGCAGCAGGCAGATGTCAGCACCTCTCTTGGTCATTGCACAGAAAAATTCTCCTTGAATTGGGTGAGAAGGGCAGACCCTGTAGCCACGCAGGCAGTTTGCAGCAGTGCAGCCCCAGGCCAGCTGAGCACTGGCTTTGTTACCATTCTCACAGGTAGTTCCTAGCCTGGAAGCTTCCTCCTGTATTCCCACCCTTGGCTGGCCTCTCGTGACTTACTCACAGCAAGAGCATCTGTTACACAGCAAACTCAGTCAAGCCCCCAGCCTCCACAGCCCTGAGCAGCCCTTCCCTACCTGCTGCTTTCAGGTCCACAGAGCACCTCAGCTTGTCACCCCCAGGACTGGGGAGCTGCAACCCCTCAGCAGCTCCATCTGAGCCAAGGGAGAGCTGATCCTGGCAGTGCTGGAACTGAGACCCTCAGCACACCATCACCACCACAGCTGAGCAAGCCTCAGCTGCCCTGTGGAGGCTGCAGGCCCCCTTTGGCACAAGCTGCTGCAGCCTCTCACTACACCCAGCAGCTGGACTCAAAGCCAGCTCTTCCCCTGGCATCTCCTCAGCACCTTCTGCAAGGCTGCCTGGCAGCAATAGTGGCACTCAGCTGGGACCCAGGGCCTTTGACCAGGATCTGCTTGCAGATCTTGCTATAAGCTGCCAGATCAGCTGGATCCTGCTACAAGCAGCCACAGCCTCCCGCAGCCACCCCTTCCCGAGAGCAGCACCAGACACCCTGGTGTTCCTCAAAGGCCCCAGCAATCCCAGAAGAAATTCCTACAGGATCTTGAATCAGAGCCAGGAAAATGGCAGTGAGTGCTGTGCCCATGGCCACCTTGGCTATCCATGGTCTCTGGCCAGGGAAGAGGGCAGCCCCTCTGAGAGTCCCCAAACCTTCTTCAGCATGAGCTTTAGCTCTTCACTTTCACTGATGGTTAACACACCAGCAACAAAGTGCAGTCACAGAAAACAAACAGAATTAAAGCTTAAATAGTCAAAGGCAGTCAATGAGATTTTGGCAAGCACACAGACAATTAAAGCTTAAATAGTCAAAGGCAGTCAATGAGATTTTGGCAAGCACATAGGCTGCCAGGTGCCTGCGCCTTGTTTGCCATCAAATCATCAAGCTCAAGGTACAGCACATGTAACTGCCCAAAGTGTGCTGGGAGGGAGAGAGGAAGAGGAAGGAGCTGAGGAAGAAGTCGCTGCTGCCTCATTGCACAAAATGGCCAGTGCTGTTCCCCCTCGTGACAGCCCCTGCACCATTTCCCCAGCCAGGGCGTGGGGCTGAAGAGCCCCAGCTGGGTGTCTGTGGGTGGGTCCATGCCCACCCCCAGGTGAGGGGTGTGGCAAGGGGTGCCCTTATAGGCACCTGCCAGGGAGGCTGCAGCAGTGGGCTGGTGTTGGTTTGTGCTGGCTGCCTTGGTTGCTCCCAGGATGGTGGGCTTGAGGATGGACATCAGCATGCTCCTGGAGCCTCTGGGCTTTGTTAAGGTCCTTGAATGGGTGAGTGGAGCTGGGGGGGTTGTTTCCTCTGCTACCCCTGGCCTGGGCTGGGTACCCTGGGGAGGTGTGAGCCCCTGCCTCAGGCTGCTGCTGCTGGGTGTCCAGCACTGGCTGCTCCTGAGCCATGCCCTTGGACTGCAGATACATAAACTTGATGTGTTAATTACATGTGTGTTACAGCAGCTTTTGCTGCTCTGTGTTGGGTGTTCTGATGATTGGAGATTTAAGGTCTGGATAGTGAGAAAAGGGAACATAAGAGCTACTTAGAGAGTCAAGTTGATGTGTGATACACTGAGTGTGTACTTTCTGTTTGAATTCATAGCTGTGGATATGCAAGACTTGTAAAAATATTTCCTATATCACCTGCAAGAAAGACTATGCTGGCTGTTAGCATACAAAAAAAACCAACAAAATACAAACCCTGAAAAATTTTCTGTGCGACTGAAAATAAAATATACAGAAAGCACTTTTAAATGGGCTTTGGTTAGCAGTGTTGGTTACACTTTGGATTTTAGAAACTCAGCATTTTCTTCTTGGCATCATACTTCAGCTTTGCTAACTTTGTTGCTATTTCTTGTCTTTAGGTATTTCAGCTAAATGTTGAGTTTCCTTCCTTTGAGCTCTAGTGGTGTGCACTAATGTGTCTGTGTATCAATTCCTGCAGGTTCTTGCCATCTTTGCTTTTGCCACATGTGGAGGCTTTCGAGGTGAAACTGCTCTTCTAGTTTCCTGCGAAGGTGTGGTAAACAAAACAGTTACAGCTGCTTTTGCTTATCCATTCAGGTGAGCATTAGCTCTTCAGTTATTACTTGATAATTTTTATTTCCCCTTTATTCCCTATCTGCCTCCTTATGAACATGTGCTTACTGTATAAGTGAAGATGTGAAACTTCTGGCTTGCCCTGTAGCAGCAATAAAATATTTAGTTGAAGTCATTCAAAGCACTGTATTTGTTAGTGCCTTATAGAAAGCAGAAGTTAGAAATGGCAGTAGGCTTTTATGCTCTGTATTACTCTATCTTAACCTCTAGTCTAGCAGGGTATGAATGCTACAGAAGGTAATTAGTAAGACAAAAACCACAATCCATTTTAACAACCTAATTCTTCATCAATTTGTAGCTGCTTCGGAGGTCCAGATAAGATTATTTTGAATGTGCCATTATCCTATTTTTGTTCAGAGACTGAATGGAAAATTATTTTCCGTTTATTCCAGCATTATCTTGGTGAGGATGTTGGGCACAAAAATCCTAAATGCTTCCGTGTCATTGCAGTGCTTCTGTAGAGACAAGCTCCTTTCCTGGAGCAGGAGGAAGAAGGCTTCCTCTTAGCTCTTGCAGCTGCACAACTATGGAGAGTGCAGGGTTGGTGTCCCATATGTGTTCAATGAACATAATAACATAAATAAATATTGAAATTGATTTAATGGAGCCAGTAAAATACACTACAACAGTATAGAATTTGGTCACAAAACCCAGCATTGAAACCCAGCATTTGGAGGGGGGAGAGGATCTGAAATAATTCTGTGCTGGTCAGAGTGGTCAATGGCAGTCACACAGCTTTATTTATTCAGCTTCAGTGCTTGTGGGTTTTGTAGCTATAATGCCTCTTAAGTCCTGATCACCTTGTTTAACTGCCAAGTAATGTTGCTAAGTCTGCTTCCAAATTGGGAATTTTTTGTTCAATCACTCTAAAAATGCAATTAGGGTCCTTCTGAAGGTACTAGTGTATATCTTAGTGCAGGACTGGATACAATCTTCAGAGAGCTTGACAAATCTTTGTGTTGCATAACTGATTACTCTGAAAGATACACTACAGACATATAAATAAACTTATACAATCAGAATGCTGAAGCTCTGTTGCTGTGAAGCATATAGTATAACTAATGAAGTATAATAATAAGGAGGTATAAACAATGAAGAAAATTAAGCTCCCACTAGTATAGCAAACTCTGACTATATGGATATAATCTTCACAGGTTGAATACTGTTGTATTTAGTGCACCAGACCCAAAAGGCTGTGGTGGTACTTGGACTGATGTCTACCTCATGGGTGACTTCTCCTCTTCTGCACACTTCTTTGTTACACTGGCAGCGTTGGTGTTCCTCTACTGCATCACTGCCCTTGTGGTATATATTGGATATAACCATGTGTACCAGCAAAATAACAAGTTTCCACTAGCTGTAAGTAATACTGACATGTTATAATGCTTTGACTTTGAAGCTGCAAAGAGATGAGAAATATTGCTAATGCAAGAATAATTGGTGAATATCCAGTAGTTACAAAAGTTAAATGGAGTGTGAACACAGGTATCTCAGACTGGTCCCTAGAGGACTTGAGAAGAAAAAGGGCCCAAAGCTCTTGGCCATCCATGGCATCACACCTTATGCAGTTATTGAAGCAGTGGAATGAACTTTCACTTTTTCAGATGAGCGGTATCTTCACCACAACTTTTTTTTTGTCTCATGCATTTCAGTGTACAATTGTTCCATAGGTGGGACCTCCTCTGTTAATCTGAAATTTTTCCCTGTATAGAGTACCTGCTGCAGTTGGCAGAGGAAAATAGTTACGTTGTGAATTTTAGTCACCTTTAATATTGAAGCTCTGAATGAGAAATTTTATAACATGCTTGAAAATAGTCCTAGTGACTTTTCATACCAAATTTTAGCCTATCAGCCATCCAGACCCAAGTCCTCTGCCCTTCTCCCAAAACTCTCACTTTACTTAACTTTGGTTTAAATTCTCATAAAATAGGTGCTAGGCATCTGATTTTAGAAAGATTTCTTAGGTTAAGATTGTCTTTTGCAGCTATCAAGCACAAGAATATAGTTTTGTAGCTGGTTATCAACACTGAGTTGAAACTATAACTTTGTTAATGACTAAATTTGCTTGTGATTGTTATCACTGATGCAGTTATCTTGGTGATATAACTGATACTGTTTCTGCCTTGCTCTCACATTTATTTCTGCATTTTTTAACCTATTAATGAGTATTTATCTTGTGTAGGATTTGGCAATCAGTGTCTTGATAGCCTTTCTGTGGCTGGTCAGTACTTTTGTTTGGGCAAAGGCGCTTGCTGACATCAAGGTGTCCACAGGAGCCAGCATTGTTCCAGGAATTGAATCTTGCAAAGCACCAGGAACAACTTGCCTTTTTCTTTCTGTGACCAGCATGGGAATTCTGAATGTGTCTGTGGTATGTATGCCTTCCACCATATGGGTACAATAAATGTGTTGGGAAACACCAAATGGTACCTGAGAGCCCTGTTCTACTGATTGCATGTGTTGCTCTGTGTTAAGATTTCTTTTTGGATTATTTGTCATTCAGGTCCATTAATACTGTGGTAAAACACTGAGCAAATAATTTTTTGGAGGAAACAAGTTTTTTTCTAAAGGAAATTAAAAGAAACATCTTGCAGAATCTGCCTCTAGAGCTGTTACATGCAGCATTTCTAGATACATGTGAGTGTCTATTTATGCTTTCAGCCAAGAGCAACTTAAAATATCTTACTGAGCCACCCAAGTGGTTTGCTGACTGATATAAGTAAAGAGGAAATGCTGTGCTGGTGCTGAACTTAGCTTTTACTCAACTGTGAACATTTTTACACATCAAAATGAGGTTCCTTGAAACATAATGCTATGAAGCTCATGTTCATACAAAGAGCACTTTATATCAGAACAAATTAGGCTTATTGTATGATCTTCCTTGCGAATCCTACTTTTTGAAACTCAGGCTGTTATTCATTGGCCTAATAATAATCAGTCATTTGGTATGAGAGTGCATATGTGGGGGTGCTCAGTGACTGAAAAGAATTTGTCTAATTCTGTGTGAAGTATGGAGTGAGTTTGACTATCTGGTCTACAAAGAGCTCTGTTAAACAGCTAAAATAGCTTATATTACTCTGAAGAGTTTGGAAATGTCTCGCCCAAATAAAAGGGATGCCAAAGATAGTGCTTGTTACTGGTTTGCCTTGAAGAGATATTCTGGCTTTTTTTTTTAAAAAGGAAAAACAAAACCCAATCAAGCACAACAAATTTAATTTTACATTCCCTCCTTTTTTTTTCTTTACCCTACAGGTGTTTGGCTTGCTTAATATGATTTTATGGGCAGGAAATGTTTGGCTTGTATACAAGGACACCAACTTGCACAGCCAGTGGAACAGAATTTCTGAAAGTCCAACTGAAAGGGTATAAGAACAAGTTGGTATTTTGAAGTGCTTCCACTTTCACATCACACTACCAAGAGCATGGAGCCATTAGGATGCATTTCAGTAATGACTGATAATTCATACAAACTTCTATTTTGTACTACGGTTTGATGGAAGGTCTTGGGTACTCCAACTAAGTGTTTAATTATCATGAACTATATTGTGTCTTTCAAGGCTGTGCAGCATTGTATTACAGTTTTTGAAGAGCAAAATGAAGAGGTTATCTGGATGCTGACCCTTTCTGGTTCTTAAATTAGCCTTATAAGGAGGCAAGGCTGAGGAGCAACTCTATCTGGGTTATTACTGCATCATGTTTAGTTCTGCCAAGTCTTCTCTGAAAAATGGAAAGTAAATTCACCCTGGGCAGGTAAAAATGCAGTTTTGTTTCTTCCTGCCACTGATACCTTGCAAAAGTCACTTGAGTAGAATTCATAGCTCTGTCAAAGTTGCAGCCAAGATGTGTAGGTTTCCAGATACAATGATCTGAAAGGATTATCAGATTGGCTGCTGAGCCTGTCAGAAAGGACATTGCTTCTATATTTAATATGTTGTTACTGTTTAATAGCTTGGGGACAATATCTGAACAAGGCCATTTGTTGAATGAGTTCATAGCTTCAAGTCTCGCTAATATGAGAGTTTGTAGATGGGTGCAATAGATTATTTAAATACTTGAAGGAGGTGGGGGAGGGAGGAAAAATCAAGTATGGCCCAAAACACTTACAAATACTGTAGAAATCAAAGTTGATACAGTCTGCTACTGCTTAGGCTTCTCTTTGTTTACTTTTGAGGCACATGAACAAAGTTTGTGCATGAAAGGATGGAAGGGGAGATGTCTGAATGTGACAAATTCTTCATTGATGTTCAGCTCATTCACTGGGAATGGTATTTGGGTCTTCTCATGTGGGCTTCTTTATTAAGGTGTCTGACTCCCTGTGAATTGCCCAGAAAGAACGTTTCAATAAACTTAATACAAAGGCTGTTCAGTTCTTTTTGGTTTGCTTAAACTGTTTGTGATGAAAACAGACATCGTGTGTATATAATGCAAACTGTAATTGTTTGGTGTGCCAGAGCAATTGACCTTCTGATAGTAAACTGTAGTGTCAAAGAGTGTAATAAAGTCAGTATGACTGCTGCTGAAGGAACGTGCCTTGGGTGCTTGCTGCTGCAGCAGTGGGTGCAGGTGCATTCATTGGCTTTGCAGCTTCTGGGGCAGGGCTTTATCTGTGGCTGCCTGTGCTGGCTGGAGGGGCTTTGACACTGGGGCCCTGAGGGTTTTTTTAGTAAAGAGGGCTATGTATCACTCCTGCAGGCTTCTGCTGCCTAGTGCTGCTCAGCACTTCTTCCTGTCAGTTCAGAGCAGGGGCTTTTGTGACGATCCAGAATTTCATTTAAATTGCCTTTTGGAAAAGGTAATAAGGGCAATATTCACTTGTTTGCATCACTGTGCAGGTTTATTAATTTAAAAATACATATTTCATCCTAAAATCTGAAACTCCTATTTTCATATTGTCTAAGAAAAAAATATGGTAATTATGCATTAAGTTTTTCAGCCTTTTGGACTTAAGGTTACATATGATGTGGCTAAAATTTGTTTATTAACCTCTAATATTTTCAACAGAACTATGTTACTGTCTATTTCTTAGGTGCTTATCTATTTTGTCACAAACAGATCTGTTAGTCATTGGTGTGGCCTAGTTGTACAAATGGTAATAGTGAGTATTTTTGCACACATGAGAGCTGTAATGGAGTAGATCAGTATATGCCTTGCTGATGGCTGAGGTCTAGCCAACCAGTGAAACAGAGCTGGAAAGCTTAGCACACTGATTGTTTCAACAAAAACTTGAATTTCATACTCACTCAAAAAGACATCCCTTGTTTCCTTAAGGCTGAAATCTATCCTTATGCTTTTTGTAGAAGAAACAAGTGTGTCCCACCCCTAGAGTGCTGTCCTTCAAAAGACAAGGAGATGAAATGTGGCAGGCAGGACTATAGCTGCTAAAATAGAGACTCACAAATAAGGGGTTGTGTTTTGTACAAATGCAGGCTGCACGTGTGCCTGTTTCACAGAGCTAAATGCAGAGCCAGGTTGCTGTTAACAGGCCAAGGTAAGTGTGATGTGTAGTCCATAGCAAGCAAGATTTGAAGACAGGAAAAGTAACCCCATGCGTGCTCCTGCCTCGTTAGGATAAAGCTTGTTTCCCTCTGCAGGGGGAGGGAGTGATGCAGGATACTGCAGGCTTTGATGGCTGCTCGGGTCCTGCAGCTGGGATGACAGGGAAAGCATCGTGCAGCAGGGGTAAGCAGCTGCTCTCATCTCCCCTGGACACCCACAAAGGGCTGAGCAGTCCCTGCCTTTGAATTAACATCATATTTGTGCCGGCAGCACCAAAACATTCGGTGTCTTATTTACTCAGGGTGGGGGAGGGGATGGCTGATTTACCAGCTTTATCTTGAGGGCACAAGAGTCACCACTGCTATCAGGAGATGCAGTGTGCTTGATCCCTCTGTACTGAGGGAATAAAGGGCCTGGATCTCTGCCAGCTCTCTACAGGTTTGTAATCCTCAGCTGGCAGCAATTTTACTTGCAGCCATCAGTGGAGCAAGCTCATAAAAATCCTCTCATACTGCAGGAATTATCCTGGTAGCAGGCTATAGCTGTGCAGCCCTAGCAAGTCAAGTGCTGCATGATCCCTGGTGTGATGCTAGAGAGGGGAGTTTTGATCAGAAACCCACGGTGGGGAGAAGGGCTGTAAGGTGATGGTGAGGGAAATAAAGCTGAGGGGTCAGCATGGGGGCACAATAGAGAACTCCTTAGTGAAGAATAAAATCCACTAGCATTAGGAGGTGTTTAAGAAAGCAAGTACATTGTGATTTAGGCTGCTGTGACCAGTGATCTGGGGATCAGCCCTCTGTGACAATGCTGGGAAGTGTGTATTCTGCATGTGCTAACTCCTGGGAGCATCCCTGCTGTGGGAGCTGGCATGGTGTCAGCACTGGCTGAGAGCTTTGCCACCAGCCTGCAGGAGAAGCAGTAGGAAATTAAATCCAAGAGAGGCCTGGCAATGCCAAATCCCCAAGAGCCAGTGCCAATAGTGCACTCAGGAAGCAAGCCAGTCTGTAGCACAGGCTGGGGCTGGGACACTGAAACAGCAGCTGCCAGGCCAGCACCATTGCTAGAATGGATTGTACTGGAGCCAAACAGTGATGGGTGGTGAATTCCTCAAGGCTCTGGCTCTGCTGCACACTTGGCTGGCAGTGGAAGACATGGATGTGGAGCTGCGGCTGAAGGAAAGAAAGAAGACAGATGCTACCCTGATGTGAAGGGCTGTGAGACTGTGGGCTCATCACCTGCTTGTGCACACAGGGTACCTGCAGCCTGTTTGTTTTCCCTCGTTGCCCAGAACTGAGCAGCACAGGAAGCTGGGACCATGCTGTGCTGGTTTGGCTGCCTGCAACCTCCTGGGGAGCTGGTAGGGTACCTCGCTCCTGGAAACTGCCTGAAGGCAGTCCCTCATGCTTCCACCAAGGCCCCACTCCTGAGCAAGTCATGACAGCACATCAAATATTCTGGATCATCGTGGATCATCTATTCTTGTGGGAGGACTTAGTGTGTGTTCATTCCTAACAGATTTGCTGTATTGCCTAAAGCAAAACTGTTGTCACAGACACCAGAGTCAGAAGCAAGACTTTGCTGCTTAATCACCTTGAAATACCAAGCTGAATAATTAGTCAAAAGAATGGTACAGGATAGGCATGCATCCCATCCCTTAAATACTAGGGAATGAGGGCATTTTCTTCAAGTTTAAGATCTAGTCTCTGTATATTAGCAATACTCCAGAGCTGCATTTTAGAGACTGACTCAAATGTGGAATTCCCTTCTCTCATGCCAAGTAAGTCCAGTAAATCCCTTATAAACAGTGCTTTCCTACAGACACTATCTATTTATGTAGAGGGATACAATATAAGAAATTAAAGGTAGTATAGAAAGGAATCTTACCCCTAGGGAGTTGCAGCTGAGCCAATTATTAGAGATTAGGAATAGGCCTGACTCTAACAGGCCACAGCTGTAGCCAGTAAGAAGAATAGTGTTCTAAAAGAGTGGATTGGGTGGTTGAGGGGGAACTGGAGTCACTTGGCTGCTATGAGAAGAAGGAAGAGTCA
>JAYDZK010000056.1:13008943-13074563 GCA_034509185.1 Euphonia xanthogaster | reverse complement strand
GTTCTAAAAGAGTGGATTGGGTGGTTGAGGGGGAACTGGAGTCACTTGGCTGCTATGAGAAGAAGGAAGAGTCAGTGCTCAGTGGAGCTGCCTATGGGAAACATCAGGGAGGTACGGAACTCTAGCAATATGGAACCTTTGCAATATAATAACATATTTATAGCAGGGAGAATACATTAAAATTTTAGCCTTGTGTTTTTACAAATTTTCCTTTTAATTTGTAGTTGTAACTTCCAAAAATTTGCCTGTACTCAGTAGCATTCTTCCAGCCAGTATCTTTCACTCTTCATCCTGAGTTAGGAAAGCAGCAAGACAGAGCTGTGTTGTGCCATGCTTAAAATTTGTGGCCACATGGACACAGTCAAAGTTTTCCCTCTTGTTTCAGGACAAGCACTCTAGGGGCTAAGGAAATCTGTGCCAACCCTGACCATGTTTTTCTTTCATTCTTTCTTTGAGGAAATCTTATTCTCTGTTATCCATGTTCAGTTAATGTTTCACTGTGGGTTCTGCTTGGCCGACACAGGAATGCTTCCTCAGGCTTTTTTTTTTTTCCTCCCCTACCTCCTGGACAAACCCCATAATACTCAGTAGAGTATTCTTCTATAAGAGTATTCTTCTAGCTCTCTAAGTAGCTTCCCTCTCATTCTGCTACGTCAGTGTTTGTTGCAAACAGTAGGGGTGTATTTGGACAGCTGGCTCTCATAATCCATCAGGCCCATGGAATCTGATTGATTGCTGTTGCTGCTAGGAGATGGTACCTGCTGCTTGCAGGTACCTGTGCCCTGTCAGCCAAGGGTGCTTTGTGCTTGCTGTTACATCCTGTCAACAACTGAGTAACTCCTCGTTTATTTATAAATCTGGCTCTGGCTGTTCTTGGCTTGTGACTTCATGTTATCGCTGCCAGCTGCGTTTCCTCCTTACCTGTCTGTGCAGCCTTTTGACTTAATGCAGTCAGGGAGGAGGCTGTATGCTGATATTTAACTCACAATCTGAGTAAAAACTGGTATTAGCACAAGCTTTAATCAATTCACCTGTTTGGCTTCAATTTAATTTGAAGTTTGAAGTAGCCTGCACTCAGATCCAGAGTTGCTGCTTTCTGTGGCCGAAGATCAGTAGCTGAATCCCCTGGGTTATTTCTTGTCATGTAAAGCAGTAGTCATTTCATATGCTGCACCTGCCCTGCCTTGGGATGGAATTCTATCTGTTGTTATACATGTTGATCTTCCTAGCTCCTTTTTATTTTCTTATTTATATATAACATCTCCTAAATCAGCTTCCTCTGGTGGCTTCAAATCTAATTCTCCACTACTTTCTGCAGATACAGCAGCTATTTTTAATATTTGCATCCCTATCTGCTTTTGCAAGCATCTAATTTTAGCTTCACATTTAATATGATCGGGCTCCCTTGGAGCTCTCCTTTGCTCTGGGGTGAATGGCTGCACTGTGCATGCTAATCCTTCTGCTGGATTCCCTTGCTTTATGCTTCTGTGACTTTTCTTTCCCTTTTTCTGAACTGAAAATACTATATTTCACTATTACCTTTATGAGCTACTTGACTGTTCTCCTTTTCAAGGTTTGTAGTATTTTCTTTTTAAACAGCTTTCAGATCAGAGAAATTATTTTCTGCTTTTACACTGGCTCTAGCAGAACAAAACGTTTTAGCTGCTCCTCCAACAGCCACATTAATACAGGAATTGTATCCTCAGGTTTCATTTCATAATCACTCTAAAATAGCTAGAGAACACTTATTTCTATATTGTGCCTGATCCTATGAACTGGAATGGCACACCTCTTCTTCCACAGAGAGGCGGCTGCAGCATGGAAGATCTCAGGAGTGTTTTTTTGTAGATTCTCTTATATTGCTCACATTTTCAGTTGGCATTTGGGTGGCATTAGTGGCTTGTTGAGGTCTCTGCCTGCAGTGACATAATTATTGCTGTCCAGCAAAGAAACAAAAGACTGGGCAAACTATAAAGGACAGATGTTGGCTATTTAATAAAAAATCTTACCTGGTATCTAGCCCAGTCTGCACACAGTAAAATGAGATTATGATGCCTCGAGACTGAATTTGACCTACTCTTACACAAGGAGTTTTGCACTGAGAGTTTTCCCTCTCTTCAGAAGGGCCTCTGTTGATGTGCTTCTACTGCCCTGGAACGGGTCGTGCTTACACCATGGAAACAGCCTGAAATTCAACTGGACATTTCACTGTGAGCTGACCAGCAAAGATCCCTGATCAGCAGCAAAGGGGAGGGGACACAATATTCTCTTAATGAGTGCAAAGGAGAAAAATGGGGATAGAGTCCTTCAAGCTGCAGCAGCTCAGAGCTGAATCTGGGGTTTTCAGAGGTTCCCAGTAGTGACTGTGGATGCAAGGCATCTTTATGACAGTGTGCAGGCAGTGATCCCAGGCATGACACCAGCAGTACCCCTGGGGAGGACTTGATGCAGAAATTGGCATGATACCAGGAAGGTCTCTCCCTAGAAGATCGTGAGTGCAGGTAGATCAAGCAATCACTGTTACAAAATAAAATAGTATGTGCTAGTAGAGGAGACAAGGATGATTATTTTTAGCTTTAGTTTCCACAGAGACTGTGCATCAAAAGTAATGAGAAAGGACTGGCAGGCACAGGAGGCTTTTTGCATTCAGCTCCTTGAAGAGCATCTCGAGAATGAAGATAGACCAAGAAATGAATTTGAGAAATGCTTTGCTAACGTAAAAAAGCCAAAGGGCTTGTATTTCTTTTTTTGTCCTGAGGCCCTGAAAGCTCTTAATTAAGGAAGTAATTGAATTTTGAGCTTTACTGACTGTCTGGTTTAATATGTGGGCACTCAGAGCTTTCAACATTTTCTTGCTGGAAGTAGAGCAGGACTGCAGCAAACTTGGAAGACCTCTATTTTCTTCTTCAAGAGACGATGAACTTATTTTTCCATGAGCTGGGCAGTTACTTGCATGGATTTACAGCAAGTACAATAGGCCTCCAGGCTGGAGAGATGGAGTTTTACTGGCCATGCATATGTGCTGGTGCCCCAAAATGGACAGGAAGGATCAGTCCCTTCTGGATTAATCTCTTGAGCTGCTGTTCAGTTGCAACCACCTGTCATGACCTACAGCTAACAAAGCTGAAAGGACAGTGATTCTTTCATGCAAGAAGAGCCAGCAGAGTGATTACAGCCAAGTTCTGGCTGGAGGCACCCTGGGGCTGGCTGCTGCTTAATTTTGTTAAGAGGATAAGTTCATGCCCTTTTAACTCTGTGGAAAAAGCTTCTGGTTCAGTGATGGGGCAGGATCTCTTCAGGAGCATGTAAGAGCATGGTATTGATTCAGCACTGCCTGTGCATGAGGAAATCCCTGTCCTGACCTAGGTGTCAGAGCCACCCCAAGATGCTGTCCTGAGCTGTCTGTTACTCTAGTTCTTTGTTGATCATCCAAGCTGGCTCCCTCAGTGCGTGTGCACCCGTGTGAGGAGGGGACAAAAGGGTGTAAGGTACAAGCTGCAGCTGTGCTGGTCCTGGAGGGTGCCCTGCTGTGGGTGAGCTGCCAGCTGCCCCAGGGACACCACCCACCCTGTGCAGACAGAGTTGCACCAATGCTCTGCCCACTTCCCCCTTCTCTCTCATCCCCTCCAGCACCAGTGGGGTTGGTCAAATGCCAAAACACACCCTGGCATCAGGCAAAGTAGTTTGGGAAATTCTTCCCTGAGGTTTATGTATCACTGAGCTTGATATGCTGCTGTTAGATATTGGTGGGACTCGGATCTCCCTGGGCAGGCTCAAATGGGGTGCTCAGGTATTTGGGGAGGCTTTTGGGGTAGTGATTGACAGAACAAGGTGTCAAACTTCTTCAGACACTTTCATAGCTGGACAGGTGAGGTTTGATATCTGGAGTTTAGTCCTTGGTTTTTAGTATTTCATAGCAAGCAAATACTGGATGTATTTTGGTATAGTGACTAGGAAATACCCTCTGGCAGAAAGCCACTGGCAGAAATTAGTGTACATTTTGACGTCTTTGAACATTGTCACTTTCCTAAACTGCTGCTTTTTTTTTTCCCCCTGAAATGTTGGGGGTGTCTAATCTCACAGATGTTTCTGCCACAGGCTGCAAGCTTTCACATCTCTAAGGGCATTTCAAAGTGTATTAGGCAGCTAGCCCTGGTGCTGGTAGTTAATAGAGAAACCTCAGCCTCCTCCCTAGGTGTCAGTGTGGTTATACTGCTTGCATGAAGTGGGAAGATGTGATCAGGCTGGATGTTGCAGGGTGGAGCATTTAGAAATTCAGTGTGAAAATGGATTGAATATGGTTCCTCCTTGCTTTGGTGCCCGTGGCTGTGTAGAGAACTGCTGGAGCATCCTTCCCTGCCTGCAAAAGATTGGGTGATGAAGTACAGGAGCACCCATCCTGTGTCTCAGCAAGGAACGGGTTCAGTTCAGTGTGGCAAAGGGAAGAGCTCAAAGCAAACAGAAAATAGGTCATTTGATCGTTCCTGGAGTGACCCAGCGCGCTCTGCAGGGGGTGAATCCTGTGAGGGGATCATCTCTTTCCGGATACGCCTGCAGCGCGATGGTGCCTAGCGGTCGGGCTCTTCTCCCTCGTTTTTCTCCGATTCACTCTTCTTTCTGCCTGACCCTCTGTCACGGGCCCTGCAGCCGCTGCCCCTCCGGTGCTCGGGCCCCGTGCGGAGCTGGGGGAGGGCGGGCAGCCCGCAGGAGCCCGGGGCCCGTGCCGCCGGTCCCGGCCGGGCTCTGCCCTCGGTGTCACCGCGGGGCTGGGCAGCGCCGGGGCCGCTCCCGGGCAGGGGGAGCGCCAGGAGGCTGCGGGAGCCCGGGGAGCGGGGAGCCCGGAGCCCCGGGAGGCTGTGGGAAACCGGGCAGCAGGAGCGGGGCTCCGCGGGCTCCCCGCAGCCGTGCTGCCCTGGCCCGTGCTGCCCTGGGCCAAGGCCGTGCCTCCGCTTCCCCGCCTCAAGCGCGGTCCTTGCCCTGCCTCCCTCTCTGTCAGCAGCGCCTGGAGAGTTTCAGCGGAGCAGTCGCTGGCTGGATGGCACAGAGCCCGTCTCTGCCATCGCTTTCTGTACCTGCAGGAAAGGAGAAATGCCTGGAGAGACCTGGGACCAGGCCAGAGAAAGGGGCACTGCGGCTTCTCCTCCGCCTGGGGCCGATGGAGCCAGGGGTGCTCCTGTTGTTGCAGAATCACAGAATAATTGGTGTTAGAAGGGACTGTTGGAGAACATCTAGTCCAAGCCCCTTGCCAAGGGAGGATCACCAAAATCAGGTTACACAGGAATATGTCCAGGTGTGTTTTGAATGTCTCTGGAGAGGGAGACTCCATGACATCCCTGGGCAGCCGTTCCAGTGCTCTGCCAACCCCAACATAATGAAGTTCTTCTTAATGTTGAGGTGGAATTTCTTGTGGTTCTTCCTGTGTTTCTCTTTTATGGCCATTGCTCCTCATCCTGTCACTGGCATCACTGAAAAGAGTCTGGCACATCCTCTTGGCATCATTGAGATATTTATGTTGAGATCCTCTCTCAGGCTTCTCTAGATTAAGCAGGCCCAGTGCCTGCAGTCTCTCCTCACAAGAGGGATGCTTCAGACCCCTCATTGTATTTGTTGCCCTTTGCTGGACCCTCTCCCCTCACAGGGTGCTGTGCTAAATGTGCAGATACAGCAGCTTGTGCATACACCAGCCTTCCTGCCCACATGGACAGGAGCCAGGCTGCAAACCCTCCCAGAGTGAGGTTCATGTGCATGGGCTACACACAGCCCCTCTGGAAGCAGCCAGCCCTCACAGCTGCCCAGCAGGCAGTGCTGGCCACAGAGGGGCCAATCCTGTGCAAACACAGAACTGCTGCTCCAGTCTGCATGGCCCCAGCTGGTGTCCACAAGCAGGAATCAAAAATGAAGCACAGCTGCATGGCCAGACCAAGCTGTGCCTTGCCCATGTCATTTCACCAGCTGAACCCCAGGCATCTATTGACCCATGGCAGCTGAATTTCGGTACCAAAGAACTGCAGTGGTACTGTTCTTGAATACAATTCAGTGTCAGATGCATTCATCTCTTTTGTCTGCAAGTGTGTCTCTTGCTCAATAACACCTAGCCTGCTGCAGAAACTTGCTGAAGCTTGTATTTGACTTCTTTAATCTCCTGGCCAGGCCCATGCTTTTCTACTGGGCTGCTTTGATGCACATCTCATGACATCTGCTTCTAGATGCAGCTACCCCAAGACAGGCCCTGGAAAGCAGACCTTAGAGCACTGACAAGGTGTGGGTGGTGGCCCATCTCCCCTGGGACCTGAGCAGGCAGCAGCAGAGCCTGGCTGACCTCCGGGCTGTTTTTCCCTCGTTTTCAGCTTCCTCAGGCACTGGTGCAGTGGCACAGGCCTGCCCTCACCTGAACAACCTGGGCTGAGACTCAGCTGATTTACCTTTGTGTGCACTCTGTAGGCATTGGTATCTGATCTAGGCATGCAGAAAGAGCTGCTTTCAGGACACAGCTCATCTGATCTATTCTAGATGTCTGCTTTTTAATAAGCCACCCCCGCTGTCTCTTTCTCCCCTGTGACAACACAGGGAGCTTGCAGGGACTAGTTCAGACAAGGCATGTGCAGATGGAGCCCAGTGGGGGCTGAGCCTGTGCTCAACCTTTCAGCTGGAGCTTTGCAAGGGGCCTGTTGTGGCTGTGGGTGTCAGACACCCAACCAGCTGGGGCATGTGCAGTGTGCAGTTGTGGCTGCTTGCTGTTAAAATGCTAGTTACACTATGGTGTTGCAATCTGGCTCTCATAATTAAGCTAGCAGCCAGATTCTTTGCTCAGGAGGAGAAGGATTGTTCCCCTTGTCTGACCCTCCTCCTCTGAGGGGATCCAAACACCATCTCCTGCTCCTATGAGCAGTCACGAAGTGGCAGCCTCCTGGGCAGACCTCTCCCATCTCTGCAGCTCAAGTAGTTCTCATGTGTAGGTCTCTTTCAGATCATGAAGAAATGTAGTATCAGCACTTTTGTATTCCTTGATACAAATGAAGTTACATTGCCAGAAGCTGAGATTTCTGATGTATTTTACAAGTGCTATTTATAACACCAGCATGAAAGCAGAGCCTTTGGAGAAGAGCACAAAAACCCCAGCAACATGACCACACATAAACTGCCTGGGGGAATTAGACCCCACCAGGAAAAGTGACCTGTGCTCTTTCCTAATCACTCTTGAAACTTTCAGAGCAATGTCAATCCACAGATCTGGAAGCACTTCAGAGATGTGTAATAGGTGGAGACATAGCAATTAAAAACCGTGGCAGAACTCACACTGATTTTTGTAGGCTTCAGATAAAATTATTGCATAAGGTGTAATAGGGCAGCTGTAGGTCAGGAACTGTTGCCCCCAGCCAGTCTGCTTGAAACACCAGGTGCCTTTCCTCCTCTTCTAATCTCAGCTTATCAGTGTCATCACTCTAAAATAAATGGCACCGAAGTTCACACTTTGTGTTCACAGAGAATAACAGAGCTGTTGAAGACTAGAGAGGCTGTTCTGATCATCTAGTCTGACCCTCTACAGCACACAGCAGCTGTTCTTGACCTCTGAAGGCTTCAAATGATGGAAAGGGCCCATGGTCTTGGCTAATTGTTCCAATAATCAAATGCTTTTATTGTGTAGAGCTGCACTTAATCTTTGCTCTCAGTCCATCTAGTGGCAGTTCTAGACACTGTTCTCAAAAGACTTCTGAATAAAAAAAGCACAAAAGCTCCTCTGACAATTAGAAGCGGTTTCTAACATTTAAAGCTGTACTGCACAGCATATTATAATGTCTATTTCATGAAAAAGTATAAATTGCTTTTATATTCAAAATATCTTTTCACATATTGTTTGATACAATAAGTAACAAGCATACACCTGGGTCAGCCAGTTCTACCTTCTCTGCTCTTGTCCTACCAAAGACAAGCCAGAGACATGAATGGATGCACTTTGGCTCAATGATACCAAGAATTCTTGATTCCTCCACAGGAAAGAGCACTTATAGTAGTAGAGGCAGCTGATAGGAAAATGGTGCTGCTTAACATAAAGCTACTGCTCATGTAAAACCTTGTTATTCCTTGATTCTGTAGATCCTAAGGAAGGGAAGCAGTCCTATGCATGTCCAAAATAAGGTTTTATAGGAAAGATCAAGATGAAGAATGAGTTGGATCTGGAGATCAGCATTTCACGCCAGGAAGGGTGAAGCTGTGCTTTGTGGTCAGCACTCTTGTTTCCCCATGCAGGAGCAGCATGGGACTCACAGGATGCTTTACCTTGCTTAACCCTGCCCCTGCAAATGCTGAGTAGACCAGCTAAACCCACCTCAACTGGGTGCAGGCATTCTAACAGTGTTAGTGCTTGAATCTGGCATCTCTCATATCCATGGCTCCTCTTCGTTCAGCTGTCAGCTGTTCTGAGTCTGGACTATGAGAGCACCACTCCAAGAGCAGTTGCTTTTCACCCAACTGTTGCCCAGCTGTGGGAGACCATGGCACCAGCAGTGTTGGCCATGACATTGTGTTTGCATACATGGAGTTCAGAGCCTGCTGTGATACCAGGTTGTGCTGCTGTTGGGGTTTTTTCCCTAAGAAGGAAGGAAATAAGTTTGTGCAGTTCAGCAGCAGGAGCAGTAGTAAAGAAAGATGAGTATTCCTCTGCCTCTTTGCCAGTTTCCTGGCTGAAACTACAGCCTGTCTCTCCCCTGCCTTAAAAAAAAAAAGGAATTTATCCCTTAATCACTGAAGTAGAGCTAGAATAATCAAGGAAGCAAAGCAGCTGTCCTAGAGAAATGTTCAGGAAAGTAAATACAAAAACCTGTGTATCTTCCTGTCATGAAATAAAAATAATGCAGTTAACTTCTTCAGGTAACAAAATCGAATGTCTAGAGGTGCCAGGTCTGCATATGGATAGATTGGTGTCAGTGCTAGGAAGATTAGAGTTACAGCAGCACTGCCAGCTACTGTGGAGTTTCTTTATGTCACTGGAAATCCACCTGAATAGAAACTGTATGTGCTGTGTTTACAGCTAAAAAATGCAAACAATGGTGGGTTGGAGCACTGAATGTGTGGCTGCCCCTGTTGGTGCTGGAGGATCAAACAATGTTATGACAACTGCCATGGACACAGTAAAGTGATAATGTGCTCAGGGAGTATAAATCAGTCTTTCCTATCTGTATAATTGTGGTGTTCATTACACACTGGGTTTCTGACTGTGCAACGAAACAACATTTGACTGAAGATGATTTGTGTTAGGGAAGTTGCTCCCAAGCCAAGACACTCCTTTGGAGCACAGCAAAGAGTTACAGCACCACGACAGCTGGTTTTGTGAAGTGTAGGATCCAGTAATTTCACTGAGGATTTCTCCATCCAGGTCCTTCATTGCATGACAAAAACAATGTATGTGAGAGACTGAATATAATCTTCATTGACTGCCACTGCTCAACTTAAACTGAAATTTTCTTTCACCACCTGATATCAGCCCCTTGCTGTCAAAAACCGTTTTTGCAATCAGGAAAGAAAACAAGCCAAGAGTAGCCATGGAGTATTAAGTCATCATTTATAATTACTTTTCTTCAGATTAAAATAATTTTATAAAATCTTGTTTGGTTTGTTTGTTTTATATCAGGTTTTTAGACAGCGCCTACATTATACATGCTCACACTCAGAAAAGATTATTTCACCCCATGTGTTTACTGTCATTATTGAGTATATTCCACTTGATCCTGTAAAGCATTAAATGTGCCAGAGGAAATACCAAAGGTGAAGATATTGAATGCTCTTAGTGTTACAAAAGATAAATAAGCTGAAAGTGTTGACAGCCTGAGATGCCACAAGAAGCTGTGAGTTTTCTCTACTCCAGAACAGCTTTCAAGCCATGGACTTTTCTACAGCAAGATGGGAGGGCAAGGAAGGGCTGAAATAAAATACTGAATGAAAAGAAAATATTTTTAGCTTCTACCAGCAAACATTTCTACCCTGGTGTGCTTTTCACTAGTGCATTTGGTTGCTCAGCAGGGACAGGAGACCCCATTCACTGTGGAGAAAGCACATCTGTGTATGCTACCATTCCCAAAGGCAGGCAGGGGATGGGGTCATGCCTGCCAGAGGTGCAGACTTTTCTAGGGGGAAACTACCAGTGTCTGTAGGAGGCAGTGGGCACTGAATGCTTCCGTCCATGACTCGGCTTTGTTTCCTCTTCTCTCCTGCTCTTACATGCACTTGCCAAAGGTGCATCCAGATTCATCCTGCCTTTGGGTCTGGTTTACACACTTTATGACCACCTTTTGTTTTACAGCTGAGAGAGAGAGAAAAATCACATCTGATTCTTTGGCTGTTCAGATCGGGGGTCAGTTGGGAGGTGCCCTGGAGTCTCATGAACTCTGGCCTAATAGAAAAGCAGAGTTCATTTTGGGAGAGGAGGTCATTTCCTGCCTTAAGGGGCTGGTGAGGATAAGCCCCCATCCTCAGACTCCTCTTTCTTCTTTTGCAATCTCAGCTCAGCTTGGCCTGGTGTTTCTGATTGCCCTGCTGAGGGCTTGGCAGCTGGTTTTGTTGCTGCAGTCAGCTCTTTCCTCTTCTCTGAAGGCTCTTTCTTGCTTGGTGCCTCTGCTCTATCCACCCCTCGGCCACTGAGTTCTGTGGCACTGGACATTACCTGCATAGCCAGCACTGGCTGAAGGGGCTCATTGCTCTTCTTCCACCTCCGGGCCCCCGACCGTGTATTGAACTGATACACTCTGCCAGTAACTTGAAAGAACAAAAAGACAACAGATTAAAATCATTCCTGCTTTATCAGATTAAGACATGACAGATCTCAGCATGGAACTGAAATGAGACACGTGAAGCACTTGGAATTCAGCTGAGGTGGGGAGGCAGCCCTGAGAGGGAAATCCTCATTTCTGTGGGGAGCTGGGCATCGCAGTGGCTGCTCAGAGGAGATGTTGGCTGTTCTGCCACTGTAAGAATTGTCTTTGCAGTTAGGAGTACAGGGATATTTAAAACATTCCTGTTCCAAAAGAAATAAATTTCTTATCACCCTATAAATCTATCCAAGTTCCAGCTACCAGGGGTTAACATGGGCAGTGTAACAATCACATCCATAGCTGTAAGGACAAAACTTCTGTCTTCAGCCACACTGAGCAAGACCATTGTATATGTCTGTGCCTATTTTGTCATATAGAGTTGCCTACCAGAGGTAGCAAACTCTGCTTAGGAGCACAGTATGCTACATACATCTTCCAGACCATGCCAGCTCATCTGGACTGACCCAGGATTTGGAGATCCAGTGAATCTTTTCTGCACACATTCCTTCTCCATTTACACAAAATGCTTTCTTCCAGGCTTGCTGTTCACTTTGCCATTAATAGAGTGAGGTACTGTGTGTTTCATACCAGTACATGATTTTCTCATATAGATAAAATACTGTTAAATTTGTGTTGTTTAGCACACATGGCTCTCTCTCATTGTCAGGAAGACTTCTGTCTCTATTCAGGTTTTATGGGCAATTTCTACTTGTACATTAAAAGCAAAATATTTTCTCCTTCAGTTCATTGCTACCTAGAGATAAGTGAAAAAATTGCTGTGCGTCCAGTGTGATCACCTCACAGTGTAACTCACTTGCTACAAAGAGAATCAGGAGCTCTAATAGCACTATCTGTAATTAAACAATAGAAGACAAACAAAAGACCATTAAGGCTTGGAAAGAAACAGTGGTTACGTGTTACTAAATGTTGCAGTTTGTATCAGAATTAATGGTTTGTGACACATTAACACGGTCTGAGCAATTCAAGATGAAACTGGACATTTTTATATGGCTTTTTTTTTTTTTTGACTGCTTATGAGTGGGGCATGTTAAAGTAGCCCAGATCAGGAAACAGCTTCTGACCATCCCCCTTAATCATATTTAACAGATGATGTCCTGGGAATTATTAAATCTCATTTCCAAACCAGCAACCTTTGATCCTCTAGGGTTTGCAATGAGTTGTGGAGAAGAGAGGGGAGGAGTGGGGAACACACATTTCCCTGTTGTCACCACAGAGCTGTGTTAGACCTTAATGTTTGTGTCAGACATGACACAAATGCTATGGCTCTGGATGAATGTTTGGATGGGCTCAGATATCCTTAAGTCCAGTATGGTCAGGTTTGTTGAGAAAGGGAGCCCCCAGCTGTCCTGCAGGAAGACTGGAAAGCAGCTCTTGCAGCAGCCTAGAGACTACCCACGTTTAATATTTTACAAATGCAGTTACACAGGGGAAAAACCAGGGGTTTTGGAACCCATTCCTCCAGATCTCTTTATAAATAGCAGGTGAGCTTGGACCTGGATCAAACCGGCCTTGAGCAGCCTTGTGGATGGACTTAATTGCACAGTAGGGTCCCACTTGTTTGCCCAAATTGTGCTGAAGTCTCCATGCCTAGTGTTTCCCATTAGCCCAACACATGCAACAGCTCTGAGCCAGCCAATAAGAAACACAGGTTACAGGCACTTTGGTGGAAATTGGCCAGATGAATCCAAGCCTTGAAACAAGCCTGCCTTTCTCTGGATGATTTCTAGACATATTGTTTCAGGCTTCTTTTCAGATCTATTTTTTCAAACTTATTTTGTCTGATTGTCACATTTACCAGCCCCCCATCTCCATGCTGGGGCTCTCAGCCATTAGGCACAGGGCTGGGCACCCTAATTCCAGGCCAAGAATCAAAGGAAGGGGCTCAGGCAGGGGCTGTGTTTCAGGGGAATGAGGTAAGCCAGATCAACCCTCAGTAAAACAAAAATATTTTTCTTGTAATGAGCCCTGCTGCAGAGCAGTGGCTGTCACCTGGGGAGCTGGATGAGCTCCCTAACTCATCCTGAGGTTTGTAGCTTTCACCTTATTTTTGCTTTTCCCATCTGGTTAATCAGATATGCCCAGAGTTTGCATAGCCTGGTGACACAGTAGCTGTTGCCAGCTGATGGCCTTCCCTTTTCTCCCTGACAAGCAGTGTCTGAGCCTTGGATAAACAGCAGCAATACACTGCTGCTCTAAGGAAGGAGGTTTGTGCAGGAGCCAGCAACTCACCCACCCACTTCTCCAGGGAGAAGTTTAGGAGGTGAAGGCAGCACTTCTGCAGTGACATTAATCTGCTGGCCGCTTCCCAGACACAAGATGGGTGAGACCACGTAGCTAAGACAGCACCAGAGCAGGAGGCTTGCAACACACTCCTTTTCCCTTCCCACCTTCCTATACCACATCCATACATTCCAGTTTAGCAGAGGGGTAGGGAACAGTCTGACCATCAGATGTGTGCTTTCAAGGGCTGTAAGTATATTCTACCCTTACAAATGTTACTGAGGCACTGTCTTGATTTTCATTATCTGAGACATAGCTCCCATTCTCCTTGGAATTAGCAAACTGGAAATATGAAAAGCCAATGTCAAGCCATATTTAAATTAACTAATCCAGTTTCTTTCCAGCCTAATATTCATATCCTCTGTTAATTGCTTTTTGTTACCTGGGTCTCTGGCTTCTCCATCAAAGACAGTGTTTAGCTTTGTCATTGTCTGTGAAGAAACACAAAATGAAGAATGAAAACTGTGAATTAAGTCAGAAGGAGGAACATTGACTCAGAAATGGTGATTTACATGGATGGAGGTGGATCTGTGTGACTTGTATATTGCATTCCTTCAGGCTGGGTTTTATTTAGACCAGTCCAATGGCAACACATTGGACCACAGTCCAATGGCAACAAGAGCCCTCTGTGGTGTAGGGTTTCCTCACTAGATATCTAAAGGAGAATTAATAAGTTCTGACATGCTAAATGCCTCCACGTGTGTTACCACAAGAGGATCTCCTCCACCCAGAGTAGGCTTGGGAAACTCCTCTCTGAAAAATCTGGGAGAGAGAGTTCACTAATCAAAGTGCCTGGCACAGATTCACAGAATATCCCAAGATGGAAGAGACCCACAGGTGTCATCTCAGTTCAGCTCCTGGGCCTGCAAAGAACCACACCATGTGCCTGAGAGCATTCTATTTATGCAATTAAACCTATGAAAAGGAAGGAGCCCTGAGACCCAGGAGCAAAGAAATATCTCCAACAGTGGAAACATCTATGACATTTTGCTGCAAACAGCTTATAAAGGCCAAACTCTTTACAGCCTGGGTGTGCTGGCACACCTTGCTGGTTGCACTCAGGTGGATCAGAGTTGGCTCCACAGGTCAGTGGAGTCTCAGCAGTGCACTGCTGCCATCAGTGAAGCTGGGGCACTTGTTGTCCCACCTCTGCAGCAAGTGTCTCTGTCATTGCTGTGGGCACAGCCTGACCTCCCAAGTACAGCATTTGGGCACCTGGAAGCAAAGGGGCCCCAGTGCAGGTGAGCACCCCTCACAGCCCTTGTTGCTTCCAAGCACAAAGGCCAGCTGGGACAGTGAAGTGTTTTGCACTTGAGGGCAATTATTTCCTTGCCTATCATTCCTATATTCTCTATGGAAAGCAGACACCATTCATAGAAAGGCTCCTATGGTCATGTTGCACGATGGGGCTGGCAAAACTGGGGTTTCCTTTGAGGCCAGCAGTACTTACCACAGCTACTTCTTTCTTAGGCTTCTTCTTTTCTACAGAAAGAAAAATGCACATTGTTAATAATCAGAATTTTCTGATGGTGACTGTTGACACTAAAGTCAAGATTTCCTCAAAGAAATAGACATTCTTTCTACTCAAATACTGACATCTTAAATAAGTCTTATTTATTTTCAAATGCTGAGTGAGAATCCACAGTTGCCAGTGACTGATCAAAAGACTAGCCTTGAAAAGTCAGTAATGAATGAATAGTAATTTTATTAAACAAATTTCTCTTTCTAAATAATAAGAACAAATTCAGAAATTCACCTATGGGAATATCTGAACTAGAAATGCAGATTACTGTTTTACACAAATGCATGTGGTTGCAAAGCTTGTGTCAAATATCGGCTTGGAGACAAAACGTGGAAGAGCTGCATTTTCAGTCAAGTGAAATTCAGATTGAAGAACAGTTTGGTTGTGTGTGAATTTACCATACTATTAGCTCATCCCAAATGCAAACAAATACAGCAGCAATGCCATGGGCATCTCAAACAGCACGGATTTGTGGATGACACCCAACCAGTTGCTATGATTTCTTCTCACTCACTCCTTGCCAATTTTTTTAATGGCCTTTCTTTGGAGAACTGTGCCTGGCCACAAATATGCTTCCCAGCCAGGTGTGCAAAACTCTGAAGTGCTGCAGGTGGATCTCAACCTGAGCACTGATGGGAAACCTATTCTGTCTGGCCTTTTCTGCCCAGCATTTGGGAACCAGTTTTTCAGAAAGCAAAAAGTATTCACTCTTTGGAAATCAGCCAACACTGAAATGTCTCAAACTGGGCAACCAAGAGAACTGCTAATTTTGTGGGGTTTGTTAGTCCTGCATTTTTTTCCAGTTGGGAGATACTGACTGAGGAAAGGGGAATTACAAGAGCAGGGTCCTGCTCAGCCCATATGAGCAGTGCTTTCTAGCAGAAATTTAATGGAACTAAAAAGAACAAGACTGCTTAAAAAACATGCTTTTCCATGTGTGATTTATCTCCCTGCTAGGTTATACAAACCCTTTTGAAAGCACCAATACTTCAAAACAAATCTTTATATATGTGAAGTAATGGTGCCAAGGGAGCAAATGATCAGAGAAGTGATCAGAGAAGTGATCAGAGAACAGGGAATTAGAGTGGAGAGGACTCTTGAAGGTGCTAGAAATGGCTGGGATTATTTTTTAACAGATAGCATATAAATTGTGTGTGAAAAATACAGTCATTCTTTAGCATCCATGCCAGAATACCAGACTACTCTGAATTTGTGTTTTGCCTAATAGTTAATAGATTTGAAGACTAAAAAGGCAATGAAATCACTTTGTCAGGCCTCCCATAATTGGCCAGAATTATCTAATCTCATACCTTTCTACTGTGTCAAATTTCTATCCAGAAATTAATTTACAGCTTTTACATGGAATCATAAAAAAGGTCTTATTTTGAAGCATTAAAATATAGAAAAGAGGTACACACCTGGAGCCTTTATCCTGTAATGAAAAGAAGATTAAGAGTGTAGTTAACAAATGTCATGGTTTTCGCTAAAAAAAAAATAAAATTATTCTCTTTCACTTGGCAAGAAGGATGTGTTTCCTTGAGTTCTGAGATTTGCTTGATTTATTTGGCTTCTGATTTTGCTTTCACAGAAAGCCTGCATCATTTAATGCTGCTCTCAAACAGGAAAACAGTCCTGAGCATTGCCTTAAGGCTTCTTCAAGAAGGAATGCTCTGAAAATAATAAAGTCTTATTGAGGATAGTGTAATGGATTTATATAATCTGGAAAAATATTTTTTCAGATATTGTCATTTTGTTCCATCCTGGGAGGAAGGTCATTTTTTTGGATCTGATGTGCTCAGAGAATGCCTTTTAAAATATTTGAAAGGTTATAAATGTTTTTGAAAATATAGAAATTGCTTTTTAATGGGAGACTCTGGTTCCAAATAAATCATTTACCCAATTAATAAATAATATCAGTATCTTAGGTTCATTTGTCATTTTTATCACAACCTTTTAATGCCTTGCACACATGATCTGAACTATAGTCACAGTCATTTAGTGGTCCTTTACATTTAATGTAACTTCTAAATCGATGTCCAAATCCCAAAAATACTTGTAGAAATCCTTTTTTTTTTAAAAATCCCAGACACTTAAAGGACTGCTTATCTTTGTTTTGTGAAGTACAAAGTCAATTTAGAGGCAGCCTGGCTCCAGCCCACTGAGAAAGCAGCCAGCAGGGATCTCTCCACTTCCCACAGTGACTCAGAGCTAGTCCCAGGTGCTTCCATGCCTTTTGCCAAGCATGAACACTTAGAGGTAAGCTTTCTGGGCCAGAGCCTTGTAACTGCCTTGGTAAAACTCCAGGAAATCTGCAGAAGTTTTGCCAGAACAATGAATTTGGCATGAGCACCAATATTTGCAAAGGACGCTGGGATCTGTAGCTGAGAGGGAGGAAAATGCATCCAGTAACTACCTAGATGGGAGCTCCCTTGGAGAGGGAGTCAAATACAAACCAAAATATTTGTGGTCAGCACAGTCTGGCACAGGCTCCAACTGAGCCTCATGAGCACAGCTGCCTTTAGAGGTTACAATTGCTAATTCCACTCCTACCTTCTCCTAATGTTAATGTTACTAAACCCACCCAAAAAAATGCCAGGGACACATTTCCTTGAGTTCATATCATTGCCACCCATTAATATTGCTGCATTGGCATCTACTGTAGTGCAGCCACACTGCTAGAAAAGATTCAAAGCACCATCATCAGGGCAGAAAGGCCTGAGCCATCTCCGTCCCTGCCAGGTGGTGCTGGGGCTTGCCCAGAGCACATTTGGGGACTCACAGAGGGGTGCTGCGTGCCTTCCCTGCCCCGGGGCAGCAGCTGTGGAGCCGTGTCAGCAGCGGGAGCCCCAGGAGGCCCAGCAGCCCGAGGAGCAGCAGGGCGCCGAGGGTGAGCGCGAACGGCACGTACCACGCCGACGGCGAGTAGAGGTTCTCCCTTATGGACACGACAGTGAAGCCAGGCTTTTAAAACAAGACAGGAAGAGTTCCTCAGGGCTGCATACTGACACCAGATCACCTTTCATCTGGCTGAACTTCTGCACTGAGGCACCCCAGCTTGGCCAGGGGCTCGGCAGGGGATGGGCACAGGGAGGAGGAGAGAGGCAGTGCCTCGTGCCATGCTCCTGCCTGCTGATTGCCAAGGCAGCTCAGGTGGCTGGGATGGATCACTGAGCTCCTGGGGCAACCAAAGGCGGGTGAAATGGAAAACACAAGGAAAAGGGGAGGTTCCAGAGCTCCTGGGGCAACCAAAGGCAGGTGAAATGGAAAACACAAGGAAAAGGGGAGGTTCCAGGTCATGTTTCAATATCTTATATTAAAACAAGCCTGTCATGGTGGGGTTTAAGAGCCTCAGGTTGCCTGAGAGGCTGTAAACACACTGGTGGAGGGCGGGCAAGTTCAGGGAATGCTGCCATTACTGAGACACTGTTTTCTTTTTACCTAAGGCAAAACTGGAAGTAGGTCATCTTCGCTGCAGTAATCATTCAGTCTGCTTTGTAAGAGGAGTTGAACCCTAAGGACCTGGGTTATTGTATAAAAAGAAATGGAACTCCTTCTTTTTTACCCAGTGACTTGTTCCAGAAGGAAAAACCACACTTCCTGAGCAGTTGCAATCTCCCACATCTTCCTGAGTGTCAGGAGACACATCTCTGAGCTGGCACATCACTTGGTGCTAACAGCTCATTCATTAAGGTCCCATCATGAAACTATTCTCACACTTTTCAAAAATTACTCATTCGCTCTACCTAGTTCATTACCTAGTGTGGTACTATTAGTTTTGATCACCTACTGAAGTTTTTATTTAATTTTCTGTAAGACATTGGTAATCACATTGAGTATGAAATTGAGCAGGGTGTCTATTTCTTTCCAGTTTAAGGATAATTTAAAAATAATCTATTTAGTCTTGTCAAAAAAGATACATCCAATCCTTAGAGAAATGCTCAAGTAATCTCAATATCACCATCACCACTTTCTCCTCACCTGGACTGAAGTCACGAGTGACATTTTGTAATGGGGCTTCTTTTCTACACTACCAGCTTTCCAGTTTCTGACTCATTGAGCTGCTGCACTGAACACATGTAAAGAGTAGTGATGGGAGAACTTGCTGTATTGGAAGTGCTCTTCTGGAAAATAGCCTGCAAGTGGAAGGCTGATATCTCTGGGGAGACAGATTTAATGCTGTGGTATGTGGTTGAGACTGTTTGTAGTTGTGGTGAAGCATGGGAAAGAAATACAGAATAAGTTTATTCAGCTTAACTTTTCATTTCCACATCAAGTTGGGGGAGTAGAAGGTAGTGAAAAAATCATTTATTCCTTCCCAAAAGAGCATTAGATAAGAATAGGGTTATTAATCAGTCTGAAAATTTGGATTTAAGCATGTTCATAGCAAAGCAACCAGACTTGTATGTGCTGTTTGCAGGATCCTTTGGCTCTGGCTCAGTTACCAGAAGCCTCCAGAAGATCTAGACCATTTTACAGTAAAGGCCTCTTTTACCACTTCTCTTGGATACTCATATTGTCATTCCTGCATGCAAGAGAGAAAAGGGCAATGCCATCTGCAGGCAGACAGGGAACGGATGGACTGTGGATGATGGAAGATGGTGCAGCAAGGCATGAAGGGGTGACGGGTACAAGGATAGAGACAGAGTGGTCTGTGCCCTCAGGCTGTGTCACATCTACAGACGAGACAAAAGCAAGCTCTCCACACATCCTGCACCAGCCTGATGGAAATCAGCTTCAAAATTAAATTAGTACGACAGAGCTCAACTGGGATGGCTGTGCAGAGGGGTGGACAGTATTGCTGGGACACAGGCCCACAGCTCCACAGGCTGTGCAAGGTTAGATCCCACCTGGGCTGCCAAAAGCTGTGCAGGCTTACTCAGCTCAGCCATGGACCATCACACGGGCGTGGAGCTCAGGAAAGACCCATCCCACCCCTCTGGATTTGCTGTCTGAAACCTGCTGAAACCACAGTGACACACTGAGGCTGTGCAAAACTGCTTCAGTTCCTGATATGCTGCTCCAAGTTTTACATGACAGTGACCTCAGGTCTGGAAAAGAGACCATTTTAAGTGATGAGGATTTGTTGTTGTTGTTGTTGTTGCTGTTGTTTTTGTAGTCTATTTCAACTTTGATAGGCACAGATTAATGTGCTCCAATGATAAAGAAGCACACAAAACTGCAAGGCACACGGGGGAGTGAATAGTTATGAATAAAAAAAGAAGTGGTGCAAAATGCATGAGGTAATTTTAAGGTTCCAGGCAAAGGTTAATCCCTGCTCTTTTCTTATTAATAAAGCTGCCAAAATCTTTAACTTTCCAGTTGTATGGTAATGGCAGCGTGCCTGGTCCTTTGGCTCCCTGCCCTTTTTGTTTTAGAAACTGAAATACAAAACACATGTTATGACTCTGTACCTGGGACTAATCCTCCATGGCACTAAGCACATCAACCACCCCTGGCTTCCTCAGAAGAGTGAAGGGGTCAGAACCTCCCAGGACTAGACGCACTCTAGGGTTTTGGTTTCCTTTTGCATACATCTATCCTCTTCTCCCTACTCCTGTGTAGATTACTCCATTAAAAAAATGCAGAACTGGACATAAGTTTTAGTGAACTTACCGTAGTGGTTGTGGCAGTAGTTGGGTTTGGGATAACTCTGATGCTTAAAGTCACCGTTCCAGTTTTAGTTAAGTGTGTAGTTTTGTCCCTGGCAGATACTAAATTGTCATCTGTTATGTGGACACGCAGACTGTAAACCCAGTTTGTATCAAGTCCACTCTCATAGTCAAACCTTGATGCAAGAATCAGGCGAGATGTGTTGGAGCCAGCACTTGGTGAAAAGGTGAAATGATTGTTCTCATTGCCTGCAAAAAGGTAACACCAAAATGCAAAAAAAATTTAATTTATCCCACATTAAAGTAAATGTGTAACAGGTGGTGAAATGTGCTAAAATGTCAATGACAAGAAGGGCTCCTTGATCTTCCTTGTACCACATAAAATAATTTAAACCAATACAGTCATGAAAGCACTACAATCTAGAATAAGACCTTCTATGGGGACATAGCAGAGAAGAGGCTGTGGAAACACTTCAGAGCCATAAGGCAAACAGGAATGACCTGAACTTACAACCAGGGGAGCACCCAACAACACCCAGCTGGGGTGAGGACCCTGCACTGTGGCAGGGCTCATTCCACTACTGGGGTGTCCCTGGGGTGCTGCTCCAGCCCCTCTCCATGGCTTCTCCATCTGCCCAGAGGCAGTGGCCTTTGAAGAGAGTTAATGGCTCAGTGACATTCACTAAAAATCCTTCTTTGAACCTCGTGATCAGCTGCATCCACTTGGAGAACTGCAGTGGTATGGGATGTGGTGCTCTATCAGCACCATGGGCAGGGAGGAGAGGTCAGAAATGCTGGCCCCCACCCCTTGCTTTCTGTCCACTGTAGCTGGAGAGCTGCTCATGGCCCAGGCTGCAGGCAGACCAGCTCCAGCTGTGAGAATATGGGCAGACCACATAAACAGGAAATCAGAGCCTTGAAAAGGCACCAAATGTGCTTCGGTTTTGCTCTTGTGGCCCTACAGAGATCTAGAGCTGACATGTCCTTGAAGTCCATGCCTGTTTTATAGCACAAAAAGGGCCATGAGCTGCTGTGTGGCTCAGAGGCCAATGCATGACACAGCTCAGGTCTTTACCACCAGGACTGAACCTGTGGTCAGACACTTGATTTGCTGACACAGTCATGCCATTTGTATGGAATCATGTGTCAGTACCATGTCTGCAGAGCTCCTTCTGGGGCATCAAAGGGCTGCAGTAGGACAGGGATTCCCTCTTTTGATGTTCACAGCTTTTTTACTGGCACCTGGACAATCTGCTCCCTCCTTCACCGCAGTCACCTCGGCAACAAAAGAAGGAATTGCCCCAAGAGATTGTGTTTCCATTTTTGTGAAGCTGAGTGTCATCCCATACCAGTACAGTTCTCCAAGTGGATGCAGCTGATCATGAGGTTCAAAGAAGGATTTTTAAAGGAAGGGTTTATTGCATACAGCATGGACCTACAACATGCAGGTTCGAGCAGTTGTTTTGTACAGTGCACCAGCATCTATGTGATGGTGAGATACGCAGAAATACAGAACTTTCCATTGTTTCTCAAGATTTACTCAGCTGTAATTGGAAGGGAAATTTGATACTGCACACCATTCCAGCTCATTCTTCTGAAGTTCTTGTCAACTGTGTAATCAATAGCCTATTACTTAATATGGCAGGCAATGCAGCCTTGCAAGGGAGTGGTTCCAGCTGCTAGCACCTGTAGCACCAGTAGCCAGCTTGTGGAGAGGATCAATGTAATGATGTGCAGAACCTGTGGATCACAGCTAGCTCATCATGAAATTAGCACACAAACTATATCAGATACTTGTTTATAAATATAAGTGAACTATCAGCATTTGGTATTTTTTCCATTGTTCCCAGCTTGCCCACTGTGACACGGTACCTTCACTAATGAAGTAACGGAAAGACCTGGGGTCAGAATCCCGATCTTGGCATTCAATCCTGAAGCCATTAATATTGGTCCTAACAGCTAAATTGACTGGGATTTGAAGTGAGAAGAAATTGGGTGAACAGACTGGTTCTTCATCATTTACTTCCAAAACATTCACAGTTACCTGGAAGAAAAGAGCAATAGCAAGCTGAAGCTGCTCCAATGTGCCAGGGCAGAATTTTGTTAATTTCATAAACCGTTTGCTTTTGCCCATTTTGTTCTTTTGATCAACAACAGTTGAAGAGCACAGAAGTCCCCTTCCAACCTAGCTCCTGCCAGAAAATGTCTGTGATCATTTGTCCTTCAATTCTTCTTGTGATCAGCGTTCTTCCGGGAACAGGTTCCATAACCTGAGCCATCTTCCAAAAGTGAAGGCTTTTCAAGCTATATCTGTTTAAACAGTCTGAATTGTGTTATAGTTAAAATGAGAAATAATAACTGTACCACAGAATCATTAAACTCCCTTCCAAAACTCTCAGTTTGCTTCACAATCATTAGTTATGCTTCTTAGCATATTTAATAACCATTTAGGGTATGATCCATGGAAGGAAAAGTGTTTATAGACTGTTCTCAGTGAGAGAGAAATGCTGGTAATGGCCTCCTGCATGGGTAGGAACACCCTGAGCAGAACCAGATGTGTTTGATGCCACCTGGGATTAGTTAGCTAAAAGAAAAAGGTTACCTTCCCAAAGTTTTTTTTTTTTCTAATGTCTGTCAGGCAACAGATAAGCTTGACATTGTTAAAAGCTTCTGATGCTAAATTGTCATTAATAGTCACCTTGAAACATTATAGCTGATAAAGAGATTAAAGACCTCCTAGATAGCAACTCTATGGGTGGTACTTGGCTGGAGTGAAAAGTAAGCCTAGTACCTGTGTCACCTCCAAGAGATGTGTAAAAATCAAATGTAAAGCAGTCATGAGGGAGAAGGTGTGAAAAGAAGTCAGAAGGAGCCTGTCTGTGAAGGACACTGGGATTCCTCAAAAGAAGTTACTATAAAATACCCTTGTGAATATAGCATCTATGCTTTTCCTTCTGAATGAAATAGGTCTGGGCAGAAAACCTAAGCCCAGCCCTGCTGTTAGAGGTTATCTTGGTGTATACCTGGCATGGTCTTGGCTCCTGCCAGATAGCACCATCAGGGAAAAAAGTAGATTTTGGCCAGGGCAAGGCACAATTCCAGCAGGCCAAGTGGACACAGGGCTGGCCCTCTGACACTAACCCAAGAGGTCACCCAAGCCTTCCTCCCATCCACTTCCTCTCTGTATCACTCCATGGAAACACAGCTCTGCTATGCTGCAATACAATTCTCACATTACTTCGGACACTTTGCCAGGAAAAAAATGACAAACACAATCAAAAGTATGTTTGAGGGCCCAGGGACACTACAAAGACTCCAAAAAGAGTTTACCACTAAGCATGGCTACAATTAAATTGTGCTACCTGGCTTCAAGACCCTGTCCTTGTTCTATTTTCTAGTACCTCTGTAGCCATAAAGAATAACTTAAATTGTCTATGGTGCAGAAAACAATTTCACTCTCCAGGTAAAATAAGAAAAAAAAGTCTGAGAAGTCTGAGAAGCAAACACCGCAGTCAAAAATACTAAAATACGGTATTAGCCTTTTGTGAGAAATAAACCAAGACTGAGTAAACAACACCTCTCTCATCTGAGTAATATATAACTGAGCAGGGTTGCACTTGCCTTTTACAGAAAGTGCTTTGCCCAGTGTCTTACTGCTCTTGCCAGGAAGAAGAGAGAAAGATGTAGGTAAAGGCGAGGTAGTAGAGTGGATTTACTCACTGATGCTGTTGTAGACTTCTCTTGGTCTGAGGCCTGTACTGTGAAAATATGTTTCTGAGTTGTTTCATAGTCTAACCTAGCTAAAATCCTCACATTTCCTTTTGTTGGGCTGATCCAGAAGATATTTGTGTAATCCCTGGAGCCAGCTCCAGCTACAATGGAGTAAGTGATGACATTGGGTGGCCAGTCCTTGTCTGTGGCATGCACTCTTCCAATGCTAGATCCAACTGAGAGACAAAAAATCCATATTTCATTAACATTTAAAGTAATAGAAGGTACAGATGAAACTGAACTAAAGATTTGGTTAGAGTTTTTCACCCAGGAAAATTGAAGCAATGCTATGATAAGCACTATTTCCCTGTGGTGTGCTATGGCTCCCCTGTACACGGGCTGCTAGCAGCAAATACCAAAACACAGGAGTGTGTAGAGAAGCTCAGCAGAAGTGCTCCATGGCTGGGCCAAGAAGTCCTCACTCATCTGTGTCAGTCTGTAAAGGTTTCTGTGCACCACCACAGTCCCTCCAAAAGGCTAATTTAGCACGAGCAGAAAGACAGTCTAAAACAAGACATGTGAGTTCAGTTCCTGGCACTGCCACAGACTTCTTGTGCAACTGCTGAATTTGTCTGTGTCTCAGCTTCCATCTGTACAATTGGAGTTTCTGCCAGTTTAGTCTATTTAAGGGTAGTAGGTGGTTGTATGGTGGAGACCCTGTTTGAACTGGAACTTTGAGCTATTTTGCCTCATCTACATATAGGAAAAATTCATTTGAAGCCAAAAGGCACTTAACAACACGTCAACATTATTTCTATCATTTAGGTGCTACTTACTGTACCTTTAGTTATTTCTGAAACACTAAATACATAAGATAAATTACAGAAGACTGGAAAAAATTCATTCACTGGCTTTATCCTGATGTAAATGTAGATGATATCTGGAAATATAGCAGAAAATTAAATCAGAAGATTAAATCATACATAAGTATGGCTGTGAAATTTTCTCATGAACATATTCAAAATACATATGGTATTGCTCTCTCCATGCTGTTGCAGCACAGAAAACTATCAAAAGAAATGTAAAAGGGATACTTGCTTGAGTAGTTAGGATGGGCAATATCTTGCACCCTGACAGTCAAAGTATAAACTTCAACTCCTGGATTAGCTGTGTTTTCTAAATCAATAGTTCCAGTCATCTAAATAGAAAGGAACATAATAATATTTGTACCTCCATACATTAAGTCACAGTACACATGATGACAGTTACTCTTTTCAGCATTCTGTAAGTATGATTTGCCCCTTGAGTATATAGAACTGTTCTACAGGAATAATAGACTAATGGTCAATTCCAGGATTGAATTCCAGGCTTTTTCTACATGCTCACACTTCTGCCAGCAAAATTTCTTCCCCTTTAGAGCAGAAAGTTTAATCATTTGGATGATAAGGTCTAGATCTTTTACCTAGTCAATTCAAACCTTGTGTAATAAGCTGGCTCTTTATGCTGCCCTTTCTTGTCTCAACAAGGATCTGCAATTGCTAACAGCAATAGCTTGAGCTATTACCTGAGCTCATGCCTGCAGACATTAAAAAAAAGTATCAGGTCCAGCCATGAGAGTTTGCCCAGGAACCAAGTTGTTACTAAATGGTGGCTCACAGAGATTTAAACCCTAATCTTCTGAGCTCTCTGTTTTGCTGTGGAAGCCTCATAAACTTCGGGGCAGTGGGAGTAACACACAGGCATCCCCTGCTGGCTGTCTCTTCTGGGAGGTTCCTGGAGGAACAGGTGGCTTGGTGGAGTCTGTTACATTGTACATACACAGGAATCAAAGGCTTGACAGCAATCTTATCCTGTGCAGGAAGGAAATAGCTTTTTATGTTGGCAGATGAAGCAGCTAAGGGCAGTTCTTATTGACAAGGAAATCTCAGTTCTAAAATTAAAGTAAACCATATAAAATCATTTTACTGCTCCTGTAGCGCTCTTGTCTTTTAGACAGCATTCCTATTTTCTGTTATTTCCCTTTTTGTAAAGGGTTTTTTTTTAAAGTAAAAAAACAACCACCATTGCACGTGTCCAGGAACTGGTGGACTTCCGGGGAAATGCCAGTTTGCCAGCAGCTGTCAGCATAAGGAATCCATATTTTGACATGTAAAATCACAGAAGTGCAAATCCCACCACACTTTAGTGAAAATTTGCCACTCAAAGTGACTTTACAATTCTGACCAGTTACTGAGTGTGAGATTTCTCAAGTATTTAAATTCTCCGTGCTGAATAGCAAGGATCTTCCACAGTCTGTCAGGAGTAAATGGGTACAAAATGGCATCAAATTTCTCTGTTTATCCATATCAAAGTTGGTGCTTCACACTCCCTAAAAAAGAATTTTTTTAAATCATATCTAGCACATTTATTTAAAACTGAAGAAAACACTCTCTGTTCACTAAATTCTGTAGAATCCTTAGAAAGCATCCTAGAGGTATATAGTGCACAACCAGTCAAAACAGTCATTCTCCATATCACACCCACTGTGAAATGGATTACAGTAATTTTTTTTTCTTGTCCAATAAATTTAAAAAATCCCTTTTAATATTTCATAAGTTGACTTCTCTAATGGGGTAATCTAACATAAAGCCGCAAATGACTGACCACAAGTCTTCCAGACACAGTGGGCTCCAGAGCAAAGTTATTGCTTCCAAAACCAGATAATCCAGTGAAAATAAATTGGTTGTTTGATGGATCAGCGTCAATATCTTTACAGTCATTTCTAAGATCAATAAGAAATGTCCCAGGAGCCGTATTTTCATTTACTTCTGTCCTGTTTAAAACAAACACATTTCCCATCAAAGCAACTCATATTTCTGCTTTTGAACTCTTCATATATCACAGGCCAAAACATTGATTTACTTTTTAAATTATCTAAATATGCAATCATGGAGGAAGCAACCCAGACACTGACCCATGTGTTGTGATGGACAACAGCCCAGTACAATGGGCAGGCTAATGAGAAATGTCCATTTGAGTCACCAGCTGTAGGTCTGGGGATGTGCCCTAGACTGCGCACAGGCCTGGGGCAGCAAGGCAGCACCAAGGCGAGGAAGAGACTCCATACCTGAAGGCAGAAGGATTGCATTCTGGGGGGTTGTCATTGACATCATCAATAACAATGGTGATCTCCATTTCTGTGGCATGGCCACCGCTGGGGCTGTCCTCCACCCGGACCATCAGTGAGATGTTGGGATGGAGCCGCAGTGGAAGCGCATCCCGGTCGATTCTCCCGGTCACCTGCAACTCTCCAGTTGCTGTCAGAGAGCAGCCAGAAGTCAGACATTCACCATGGGGGGAAGCAACAAACAGCCACGGTGTATGTGCAAGAGGGCAGGGCAATTCAACAGAAAGGTAGCAGAATAAAAATTCTTCTGTTCTGTGCAAATCATGGTGGCTTTAGTTACTTTTTTAAGTGATGCAAAATGGTTCTGAACAGTCTGGGTAAGATTAATGGCTAGATACCATTGGTGAAAAATATACCTTAGGAGGCCTCAGCAGAGGGCTTGTAAAGCATTTAGGTCTTCCTTGCTCTCAAGCTTCTATTGCAAGCCAGAGTTGAGTGCATTCACAGAGCACCAAGGACAACAAGCTGCTAATGCCTGTGCTGTCCTGGCTCCCTAGCTAGTAAAACAGCTTCTCTTTCCACTGTTATCATTCAAGCATCCATCAGCAGATCCAAATCTACTCACAGATCAACAGGGCTGTGACAGGCTGTGCCAAGTGCTCTGGTCAGCCACTCACTTAATACTTTCTTTTCACTTCTCCTAGCCTCTGTCAAAAACAGAAGATTTTTATGGCACAGTACTATTCCCAGAGCACAAAGGAGTTAAAAGAACGGTGCACACATCCTCTGCATTTTGGAGTGTAATGAGGAGGAAGGTGTCAATACAAGGCCAAAGGGCATAGGAAATCCAGAGCATTTATGGATCATCCTGATCCCCTACAGCACTCTGTTGTGTGGCACTTCTTACAACTGTGATAAACAGATCCAAAGCAATAGCAGACAAGGAGCAAAGCTGTCACTGAATGCCAGCCCTGGAGGAAAAACCCCTGGGGAACAGATGTACAGACCCCAGAGAGCATGAAGAAGATGGGATCACCATGAGAAAGAGGACTCCTTTGGATGGTCTTGTCTGAGGAGCGTCGTGAATGGAACAATGAATTTGAGGTGTAGATTTGCTGTGCACTTCAGTGCTAGAGAGGATTTCAGGCAGGAGGGAGGACATCACAGTTTAACTACCTGCAGACATTTCAGGAGCCCCATAAGGGTCACTGCAGTCCTCAAAGATTAAAAATAAGTCAGCACTCTTACTTCCACCCATGGAACCACCTCCAGCCACAAGTCAGTATTTGTCAAGAAGTCACTTTTGGTCTACTTTCTTCAAGATAGCTTATCAAGTCTTGGTTAGTTGACCAAAGGATTGCACCCTTATAAGGGACTGGGCGTTCCTTATTGCTATAGGGAGTCACTAAATAAAATAAGTCTATTTAAAACTAAGGCAAAAATAATTTCTCTAATAGACAGTCTTTTTTTTATTTTATTTTTCAGATGTCAGAAGTCACATTTTTGTTTGTCTGACCTGGATTTATGGAAAAATATCTGTCAGATGACTGGATGCTGTAGAAAAGTCTGCTGGGAGAATCTCCATCATCAGGATCTTTAGCTGTTATATTGGCAACACTGGTGCCCGGGCTTTGCTCCTCTGGAATCCTGTATATTCTTTGTTTTCTACAAGATAAAATTCAGCAAAACATGCATCTTGTTTGTAAGGGCAGCTGATTACAGACTTAGCTGAGAAGCCAACTGTAGCAGCAGAGCCATGGCACTGCTGGGCTCAGAAATGGCTATTTACATGTCTGGATAAATATCCCAGTCATGGGTTCTGCCAGATGGACATGGAGCAGTAGCTGAACTGGCACGTGGTCATGAAGCATGACACAGCCACACAAGTAAGTATTCTTCCTCTGCAACCTTTCCACAGCAAAAGCAGTTTGACTTTCACAGGACCATGGAAGCTGAAGAGGTAGGAGGCCATTAAGTCATGCCATCCATCTCCCTAAAGAGCCACCAGCTCATAAAGCCATTTCCTTTAATTCCCTCATTTTGCAAGAGAAAAGCAAAAATTACAAGAAGTAATGTAGTTAATCATCTTTTGGAATGAATGCTGGAGCCTTCTGGGGGGCAACAGCATTACAGAAAAACTGAATTGTCACTGCAGTAGGTAAAGGCAGAAAGGAGCACTCTTCTGGGTGCCTAACAGCTGAACATGCCTCAAACTCCCAGCAGCATCTGTCTATCTGATGCATTTTTCATTGGGAAAATGGTTCTCTGCTGCTGCTTGTTGGTATGCCAGTGCTCCCAAATATCCCATGAATTGAGTTTTATAGGTCAAATCCAGCCTGGCAGGCAATTGTGCAGGATTGCTTACAGTGGTTGCAGTTTGATGTTCACATGGGTACTCAGGTGGACAATTTCAGTACTTGTACCACATGTGAAAATAGGCATGGGCCAGGACAAAAATGGTGCAAGGAATTTCAGAAGACTGATTTATATTACTGAAACACACACAAACTCACACAAGTCACCTGATTCTAGAACTCAAAGGGAGTTGAAGGTCCTCAAGAGTTCAAAAAGCATTAGAAGTGTGTTTCAAGATTAAATACTTTTTGCACTATTAAAACATGCTATGCCACCACTTAGGTAATTGACTGCTCTGTAGTTCCCAGCACAGGAAGACAAGAATCCTTTGCTGTTCTCTGAAGACACACATCATGGGGCACTTAGCAATCAGAGCAGAGAATTTCAGAGACAGAACAGACAATCCCACACCTCAAGATCTCCACTCGCAATTTCAAAAATGGTTATGGATACACACTATCTTCAACTGTTCTGTCAGTTCATATGAAAGTAGGCAAGCATACAGGAGAGAAATCACATAGGGTTTTCCCAGTAAAAACACCTAACTTACACCCGGAAGGAAACAAGGAGGTTATGAAGCCTGCTGTGTCAGTTATTCATGAAGTTTCTAGTCTTGGCATTGAATCCCTTCCTTCCTTGTTGTCCTGCTGCTTCCAGGGTCACGCAGAAAGAAACAGATCCCACTCACTCCCACAGCTCTAAGTGGTTTGGGCCCAAAGTAGGAAACTCCTTGGGCCCACTGGGACCCCAACTCCAACTTCTCTGTGAACAGCAAACTGACCACAGCTCCACCCTCACAGCCCTACCAACCCTTCTGCAACCCGGTTGTTATCCCATCCCCACTAGATATTTTGGGGAGAAGTAGGGCATTATTGAGCACACCCCCACAGCACAAAGCACCAGTACAGCTGGGGAGGAGCTGGGACCGCTTCCTACACAGCTATGTCTGGGATGTGTCCTGTTGCCCATCTGTCTGCCACCTGCCAGTGGCTTTTTACGGGATGGTTCAAGCAGACCTTTTAGTCACTGCAATGTAATTGCAAAGGAAGCATATGCTTGTTTTCTTGTCTTCTCCTTTGTTTTCCTGACTCCACAAGTTTTCCATTGATTTTAACAGCAACAATTTCAAAAGGCTGAATGCCAACACAGTGTTGTGAACACCAAAACCAGATGTGCTTGCATATACTATGGGAACAATTTAAAAGACTCTTTGAAACTCTGTTCTTGACAGCTATGATTGGGGTAAATATGCTAGATCTTCAAGTTTCCCCAGCTCTTACCCCAGCACTAATTACTACAGTGTCAGGCGGTACTCAGCCCCAGCATGCAGCTCTCATTGCAGCAGGGGACAGGCCATACATGTGCATATTAAAGATAGATCATGAAGTGCAATTTAATCTAAAATTCTTTACAAACTGAGCTGCTCTTTTTGATCTGTAGTGTCAATCTAAAAGGGAGAAGATCCAAACCAATACCAGACTCTTTTTGTGCTATGCGATTCTTAGAACTTAGGTGTTACAGATTCTCCAGTCACTGCAGTTTTCACTAATGCAAACAAGTAGATAAATATTTAAAATAGCTCTTTTAGCATTCCATACACAAGGATAAATACACAGAAATGGCAATATTAGGAGGGAATAATCAGTCTAGAACACAATGTTCAGACATTGGCACAGGGTAGAAGATTCCTTATGATGCCTTAAGTTTTAGCTTTCATATTTTCCAGATTCTGTACTGCATTAGTATACAACTCTGAATTTCATATAAAGTGTTAGCAAGTTTTCTTCACAGCTCAGTTAGACAAAATAATCCTTCTCCAGCTTGAGAACCAAAGACACCATTGCAGCTTCGTGCCCCAAAAGGATAAAAAACAACAAATTGAGGAGAGCAGTCTGGGAGGATGGGAGTGCATAACCTGAAGCTGTAATTGGCCAATTAACCCCAATATGTAAATGGAATGAAACTTCTAAAAATGTGAAAACTCATGAACAGTTGTCCATCTTGGGTGTAGCCTTGGCTGGGCTGTTTTACTGCCGAAGGTGTATCCTCTGAAGGCCCTTTAATGAATACCTACTTTATTCCTTTAACTCTGGCTAGCCTCTGTTCTAGGCAGCCTCCCAAGGCATCACTCCTGCTTGCAGAAGTACAGTAACATGGAATGAACTTATTAAGTTCTTGTTTATTGCAGACATGAGGTTCAAGTACTAAGTAGGTAGCAAAAAAAAAAAAATAATCAACAGCAACAGCAGCAACAATTCATGCCTATTTCTAACATTTAATTCTTTTGTTTTTTCAGATTCTTCGCTCCTTGATCCATCAAGGTCCAGATCACTGGCCTCAGCCCAGGAGCCATGCATTGCTCTGGGTCGAGGCAACACCCAGAAGATTGTTCCAAACGAGCTGCTGGAACCTCCTGGCATGGCCCCAGGTGCTACCCTGTCTCCACTTTTGCAAAGATGGCAGGAGAGGAGCCATCATAAATATTCTCACCAGGGACCTTGTAGAGTCTCACAACCAGGAGACACAATGACAATGCCTTAAATCCCATCAGTGTCTCACGCAAGTGACATAGATAAATCAACAACAGAGTCAGATCAAGTGTAACAATTGTCAAGGTCCTGCTTCAGAAACAGCCATCCATTGTGCTTTCCACAGCAAAACAGCCTGCTTGTAGCACATGCATATTTGTCCCCATTTTTCTAAATTCTTTATATATCCTGACTCCATTAGCCTTCAAAAGCTATTTCTGACTTGTGTGTTATGACACAATTTCCTGCTGATGACACAGTAAGAGACAACTTTTCAAAGATCACCAGGATTGTTTACAAATGTGTCTGGGAAGAGAAGACTGATCAAAAGGGAGACCTTTTTATGTCTAGACATTTCTGCATGAATAAACACAATTATGGTGAAATGCACACCTGCATAAGGAGCAAGCCCTATATGATTGTGTTCACACTGGATGAAATTAATCTCCTTGTCTGAACTTGTCCACAGATCTTTGCATAGCTTTAACCTCTGTAAATGCTAACAAGTAAAACAAGCTTGTTTGGCTGTTCTTAGTGTGAAGGCAGAGCCTGGATAACTTTAAACTATTAGGAATACAAATAAGAATAAATGAGTGACATTAGGACGAAGCTTTCCAGTATAAGAATAGGAATCACAGCAAGATCAAAATACTTTTTTCAGTCGTATTTTGTTGTCATAGTTATTTGCCCTTATGTTAAACCCTCCCACTGGTGCCAAAGCAGTAAACCTGAGAAAACACCTACATTTTGAGAGCAATGGAAAATTTTTACTCACGTGGTAAAGTAAGGCCATTCATCATTGATGTTAATTATATTTATATGCACTGTTCTAGTTGAGTTGAGTCCATCTGGATCTGTCACTGTTATATTTAAAAAGTAACTGTTAAATAAGAAAAACAGAACAAGAATCATTCTGTGTATGTCAGAAGACATTTCTCTGAATACTATAAGCTAATGGGCCATGGGAATAAAATACATTCTCACCGATGTGGATCTTTCTCATAATCAAATTCTTTTGTGGAAAAAATGGCTCCACTTTCCCTGATTGAGAAAGGTGCTGTTGCAGGGAGCAGTGAATACTGAAATGAAGAGAACAAGAAATGAGTCTTTTTATCTTTAAACATCTCTCCATTCATTCCTTGCATTGTAGAGCGGGGAAAGTTACAGACGGTTATGCACCACGCAAATAACCTGCAAAAGCCTCTGAGCAGATCTGTCCAAGGCTGTCTTTAAAGCAATCTTTATTTGCAGCTTCTTATACCTCAGACGTGTCAGGGGTTAGAAGGCGCATGGAACTCACTGCCATTGCTTTTACACACAAAGCAAATCTAAACCCCCTCAGCTCTGCTTCCCTCCTCACCAGCTGGGTTTGACTAGGCAAAGGCTGAGGACAAACTTCAAGCTAATTCCTTTCTTGAATAACACTAAACATTGAAGCAGCATCTTGGGGTTCAGTTCTTGAATGCACTGTACTTTATAAAGCCAAACTAAATAAAGCAAAGATACAACATAATTCTTAGCTAAGCACAGTTACTTTTCCCCAGCTACTTATAATTTTCCACAAGTCTTTCTGAATACCAAGAGTATTTTCAGATCAGCCAACACATTCTCATAACTGAAGGTAAGTCACAGTTTGTCCTGGGATTGTCCAAAACCTGATATTCATTTGCCTTGTGATTTCCCTACTGTCTCATTTAAGAGAATTTAAACAGTGATACAGAAGGTTAAAATTTTATTTACTTTTAGTCACTCTTATCCACAAGAAACATTTTGTAAGCCTTTTTTAAGGCTTACAATTTCTACTGTCTCTCTGATTAACTATATCAAATTCTGCCTTCAATATCCCTTAATTTTGGAAGGCTGAGAATTTAAAATATAGTTTGCGTCCAAGCATTAAGGCTGCTTTTTCTTAGCTTAGTATTAAGAATGCTTCTTTTTTTCCAGATTAAAACTTTTCCTGTGTTTCTGATAAGGAAGGAAGTTGTTGAAAGATGATGGTAATTCACATTTCAGACACTGCAGATTATATAATCTCTGGAGTTTTTTGTTTAATACAACTTACTTTGAGTTTTTCATTTTCAGGATCAGCTGCCTCAACTTGGTAAATGCGTTCTGCAGGTGGCCCTTCCAGCACATAGATCATCACAGCTGCATGGATATAAGACTAAGTGTTATCTGAATAAAAGCAAAGGGCACAGCAGCAAAGAGACTGATGCACTGAAGCTGTCAGGATGTATTACTGCCTGCTGCATCTTCTCACTTCACAAGTGTAATTCCAAAATCATCACAAAGATCACAAATACAGATACTCAACCTCACCACCATCCCCTTCCTGTCCACACCCTGCGCCCTGCCAGGAGAGCTTAGAGCCTTTCCTCTTCATTTCTGCTTTTCCTTTACACCTGTGAGGCAGATAATTAGCAAATGGTCTGCACTGACTTAAGTGCTTGCTTTACTAAGGCTGATTATTCAGTGCAAGGTACACTCCTTTCCATGCCAGGGATTCTCACAGCTGGGCTATCCCGTACTGGACCACTGGCAACAGGCTCATTTCTCCTTGGGCAGAGCAATCAACAGGGCAACAGATCTTCAGATCACATTATTTGCTTTATTCCCTTTTGTGTCTGCTGGATCTGCTCTTTCTGGACTATTAATTTCCACTGTGACCCCTACTGACTTCTGCTCCTCATCAGAGCAGTGGGAATCCCAGAGCAGCGTAATGAGTTGTTCCCAGAGGACAACAACATGAATACGAAGTTTAATGAGAGGGAGATGCTTTTTCATAAACAGCAAATGCGCAATTAGTGTCTAATTGTGGCTGGTACTGTTAACTAAAGCAACACAGTTAGACAGATCAGACATCTGTGCTCACCAATTTATGGCAGCTCTAGCTGAGAGTTAAGCTGATACCTTTATTTGTAACAAGCTCCCACATAGTGTGTTTCATGCTGTGTCGATCCCTCAAAGTGTCAGATTTAATTATTATTAGATTCCAGTGGCACCCATGATATGCAAGACACCAGCTATACTGAGAAGATGACACAGCCTCTTCCCTGGGGGAAGCCAATTTCCTTTACAAACTAAGTATTGTATGGAATCAGAGATGTCAATGTGCTCAGGAGGCATCAGTGAGGAGAGCTGAACGTGAGCAGGCTGCTCTGAACGCGTCCCTGAGCAGCAGGCAAAAGTGCAGCTGGTGTGGCCAGTGCAGACCTGGGAGGTTAGCAGCCAGCTCTGAATACCCACTACAAAGGGATCACAGTTTAGTATTTTCAGATTTTTTAAAACTGAATATATGAAGTATGCTTGGCCATAAAGTGCTGCTAGGACAGCAAGGTTTCAAACAGGCTCTCAGTACTTTATGGAATGAACTGAACTGTTCTGTCTGCATGTGAACACATAATAAATAAATCATTATATTCTGATGCATCTGGTACAATTTTTGCAGGTCTTCTTCATTAGTAAATAAGCAAGATAAAATCTCAGTGAGTAAGACAGTTATTTCCCATCCTTTCTATCAATGGCAGCATCACTCACATCAGGTACAGCACAACTTGCAAAGCCTGCACTGGCCACAGCTGCAGTCCAGACTCTCCAGCCTCATTCCTAAGGTTACTGCACATTCCTCCCCCCACTTTTGCATCTTTGCCCCTGGTCTAAAAGTCAACATGGTTAACATCAACTGCCCCATGTAGGAGACAGAATTCTCTGCTCTTTCCATTTGTACCACGATAGATCACAGGCTCTAAGGTCAAACTCTTAAGACTGATTCCCAACTTAATTTCTCATGTGAAGGTGTAAATGCAATATGCAGATATAAAACATCTGCAAAGGAAGGTTTTTATGGTTTTCCCACAGAAATTCTTGTACATACAATATGAATTTGTATATAATCCCAGAAAAATCCAATCTTCTAATTAAAAAAGAACATGCATTTATTGGTATAATTTTTGTTTTAATTCTTCAGCTGCTTCAAAATGGTTAAATAATTTTTTTTAAAACTTCAAGAAAAAAAAAAGGCATTTCCAAAGATGAAGCATACCAATTCTTTGTGTAAAACAAAGCCCTAATAAAACAGTGTCCTGTTCCTCCCTTGCTTTCCTAAAGGAAAATGTCTAGACTACCTTACCTACAGGCACTGTATGAGATCAATTTTTTTTTAAGCTGATGTCATCTTTTCAAGTATTGTTCTTTTCAAATTCTATCATCATCTTACTTTGAGTTGCCATATTTCCTCGAAATACAGGATGTTCATTTTTATCTGTTACATGAATAGTCAATGTGTTAAGGTCAGTTCTTCCAGCTGTATCTTCAACAAAAATATGCAAATCAAAGCTCTTTGGCATAGTTTCATAATCTAGGACAGGGTTTCCAGTGGTAATAACCTGAAAGTAAAAATTATTATTAGCACATGATGTAAGAGATGAAACTTATAGTCCAAATGAGAGAATGCAAATAAAGGGACACTTTCAATCAGTAAAGAGTGAGTGTTTAAGATAATCTTTTACTTGTTGGCACATTCCTCATCAGTGGCAAAAATGTGATAGAACCAGGCTAAAGAGATGAAAATGTTGTGTGCTTCATGGAGTAACTCAAAGATCCTTTATGTGAGGAGCAGTTTGAAGAGGAGATAGCCCAGAAGAAGCTGCCCTGCCTCACAGCTTTGTCTTCAAGTTCAGGACTATATGTTGCTGGCACATGTCTGTTTCAAGTGTTTTCCTTTCCACATCATGTTCCAGGAGCATTCAAGGTGTGATGAGACTGAGAATTCAGAGGAAGCCTTGCAAGACACAAGGGCAGCTTCACTTTTTCTGTGAATTAGGAACATGAGGAGGAAGATCTTTTACTTGAAATAAAGAGTGTGGAGTCAGGAGACCATGTAGTCTAGCTGCTACCAGAACCTTCTTTGTGTAACCTGTATCTGGGAGAAGACTGCAGGAAAACCACAGAAGAAGGTAAATTGTCTGAGAGAGGCAACAGAATGGTTTGGGGAAAATACTGAACTAATTTAAAAAATAACCTAGGCCTTGAATTTTGCAAGATTGATAAGGCAAAATTATTTTATTTTAGGGATTTTATTTCAAAGGCTTCCAGCTCTGCATATTGCCTCTTAACACAGAATATGTACTTGCACAAGACTGACATTCTATGAAAAAAAGTAGAGTGCAATCATTCTGGATTTAGGATGAGTCCAGAGCAATAGGAGGATGCTGAAAGTTGTATGCCTCAATCTTCACTGCTGAAACCAACAGATCTTCCCTTTCTTGGACAAGAAAGGAAAAGGTGACAGTTAAGTTTTTTGTGTGGCTAAAAAACTGTGAAACTTGAACACAGTAGCAGGGTGCTGTGAAACTGGAGAAGGAAAACTGTTGGGGCTCATGAGTGTATGTGACAAGTAGCATGTCAGTGTATTTACAATACTGCAGAATAAAGGAGGCTGAAAAGCATGCAGAAGGAGAACAATGAAATAAATCCTTGGGTTTAGATGAGAAGCTGTGAGCCAGAGGACAAACACAAAAGTGATGTCAGCACAGTTAGAAGACAGAAGTCAAAATAGAGACAAATAAAGAAGAGCTGGAGGGGAATGAAGAGAAGCACAAATGTTTTGTGCCTTCTGGTACATAAAACAGCTTCTGTCTGGAACCTCATGGATCTTTTTGTTACAATACTGCAGGAGAAAATAACTGTGTCCTGGATGGTCTCCTCTCCTCCTACTGTACAGATACAAGTTTCCCATAAAAGTGGTGCTAACACAGAAGAAACATACTAAAAAGCTTGTCATAACAGTGGAAAGCATGATGTTCAAAATGAATGTTTGATGGAGACCTAAATACCATAAACACATACAATGAATTCAACACTTTAAACTGCCCAGTTCTAAGTAGAAGTTATGTGTTCTGGAGATTATCTCTCCAATTCACAGCCAAATATTTCCATTGGTGCTGTAACCACAGCCAGACTAAATGCGTCTAAATATACATCTTCCACCCTCATTTAGAAAGCCTTAGAAGTGAAGATGTGAATCTAAATGGTCTCTTTCTAGGTTGCTTTTGAATCTTTTTGGGAACAGCATGCCACTGGTGTAGGCTGTGAGCCAGAATTCACTTTTCCTTCCGGTAGGAGCAAAGCTTACTGATAAAGGCAGGACTGCACACACTTGAAGCAGCTGCAAGCTTCATGAAAGGGGATCTAGAGTCACTCCTAAACTGTCTATCACTCATTCCACATGAGAATTTTACTGCTCCCTGCTCCACCACTGATATATTCAGAGAGCACCACTAAGAGCACCCAGGCAGATTTGGGCAGAAGCAGGGTTTTATGCATTCCACACATCTGCTAAGAACCTTCAAACAGAAGTAAGGTGAGGAGGAAGGGACAGGACTGAGATCTCAGAAACTGTTACTTTCTCAGAAGTCTCAAAATATATCAAGAAACATGATATTGCTTTCTGCTGCTGCAACAGGGCTAAATGTGCTTCATAAATAATGAAGAGCCTATTCTAGCGGGCACTTAGTAAACTCATAATTCATTTATGAAATACTGCCTTTTTCTATACCTTAACAAAGATTTCATGGCAGCAGGTAGAGCTGAGGTGTCTGGTTTTGGATCACATCACTTCTGTGAAATATTGTACAGATCTTCTACAACATAGCATAAATAATTAAAAGTAGTAATCCTCATCTAATGAATTAACTAAGAAAACCCATGTATTTATCCTTGCTTTATAAGTTGTAATTAGCACTCCTCTGCTAATTTGCAGAATTTGTATGTAGATTGCTTTATGATTTTTTCATGACTGATATTCACTGGCTCAGACTCTTTGTTCTAGTCCTCTGAGTGACTTAGGGAATGTTGAAAAAAGCAACAGCTCGAGCAAAACACAGAAAGGGTCACAGGCCATTCTGGTAATGTGGCTGTGGTATGAAATGGGTACAAACTGGCACTGTGGAAGAAGCAGTCTCCAGTCTCCAGCTTTTTTGGCCATCCATTTTCATCCTTGTGTCACCTTCCACTGTTCTGAAACAATAATTTCTCCACCCCCCTTGCCATGAAAAAAAACAAGAAGGACTTTTTGTCTATTATTTTTCCTCCATATTAACTTCTCAGTCCCACTCAACATGCATCAATATAAATTCTTGTGCGTCACAACATAAAAATGGCATAGGATGGGACCAAGCAGGTATATAAAAGGACTGAGGGGTTGTTTTTTTTTGCAGCAGAAGGGATCACTTTAATTCAAAATGCCAAAATAAAGCTTAGGAAGGGAGTCCTACGTTACGGATTATCTGTCAGCAAAGCCAGTTTAAGGGATGTATCTATTTCCTTCTAATTGTTACACTGGAGTCAAGGAAAGAGCATGAAGCAGAGTTCAGGGATGCTTAGGTTAGATTTCAGGCAAATGTTTTTCCCCCAGAAAGTGGCTGGACACTGGAACAGCTCCCCAGGGCAGTGGTCCCAGCACCAAGCCTGGCAGAGTTAAAGAAGCGATTGGACAATGCTCTCAGGCACATGGAGTGATTCTTGGGGTGTCCTATATAGAACCAGGAGCTGGATTAGATAATCCTGAAGGAAACCTTCCAACTCAGCATATTCTATAACGCTATGATTCTATGATCTCTTCAGCTGACCCAGTCCAGGTATTTGTACAGTCCCACCCTATGTTTCACAGGTGAAAGATGGCTTTTTTGGGAGGTTTTTTAACGATTTCACTGACATGGCTGGGGAGCAGTAAAGAGCTTTCAGAGCTGGCACAAGTGAGCTTTGTGCTGTGCTGGGAGTCTGGAGCATGGGAGCCACAGCAGCTCCCTGCAGGCTCATCAAATCCATGAGCCAATACCGCCCAGGACCACAGCCTTTCCTTTCCCAAATTTTCTCCCAAAATTGCCAGCAAAGAAAACTAGAAAAGAGCTGCTGTATCAGTTCTGTGAAAACCTGAACTTCCTTGGAAACACCCAGAAAAGGATATTCAAACCATCTTTTTAAGACACTTCACCATTTCTATCTGTATCTATTAAAGCCACCCTTCAGTGTCACTGTTCAGGCTCAGACATACAAGCAAGTTGCAGTGGGATGACAAGTTATCATGCATCTGAACACTCATTGCCTGTGACAAATGTGAGCTAATACTTGCTGATTTATTCAACAATGAAAATCAGCCTGAAGTAATGGAAATTGCTCTGCATTTGCCATAGGACAAGAGGATGCAATGGATAGAGACAGGTCACAGATGCGTGGAAGGGTGATAACTTCTACATGAAGATAACTTCCTCATGTGTCACAATGCCACAATCTGAACACTTTTATCTAATTCAGCTTCATTTATTTTGGGAGTGAATCAAATTAATTTTAATTCTTGGTGAGAGTGGCCAAACAGAAGCTGAATGTTAATGGAATTATTGTGATGAGTGATTTTTACTAGATGCAATTAAAAATCATAATTACTATTGCTATTCATCTGTCATATCTATTACAGCGTTTTTGAATACTACCACAGTCTGCATTTAAAATTCTTTTCTGATTCAAAGATGAGACATTGTGCACTGTCAGTGCTCAGTAATCCAGGAAACATCAGCCTACAACTGAAAATTACTCAAGTTAAACTTAAAACTCACCCTGAATTCAAGACCTCCTTTTAGTTCAATGTCAAAAGCTTCTGTGAGTGGATTTGAATTTACTATGGTAGGAAGAATTGCAACACCTTCAGAAGCCAATGGAGAAAGAGTCACATTAAAGTTATAGACTCCAACACCAGCTGCTGAGTTTTCTTCAACAGTGCTTGTTGCAGGTAAGCCCTTAAGCAACTGGAATCTTCTTCCTGCAGATGAAAATGAATGCAAAATTACTTGAGCTAACAAGTACACAGCTTTTGTCAAGAGCTGTCATTAAGGAACACAAAATGCCCTGACTCTCTTTTTACCTGTGAAGGGGGCATGTGGTAGTAAATCCAGTGTTAATGGCAAAAGAATCCATCTTTTGTGTAATTCAGTCCTATAGTGTTGTCATCTAGAGTGGTCATTGTTGAAGTATTATTTTACTGCATTGTTTGCCTTCATATATGTCTTTATACAGAAGCAAAGAAGCCAAAAATGTTTCTATTTTTTCATTTTGCTCCCTGTACTAATTAGTGCCTCTGTTCACTGTTACATCAAGAGGTACCTTGAATCACACAGACCCAGATACTGAAGCAGACTACACTATCTGCAGCACCCATTTCCTCTGTTTTCCCTCTTCTAATTCTTCCTACAGCACCTGTGTGCAAGCCTGACTCTTGAGTAGTGTGAGTTAGTAACAATTTCAGGGTTGGTACTGTCGTGTCTCCTGCTTTGAGCAAGGAAGAGCAGCCTGGAGTCTTTGGAGAAGATGCAGGCCCACAAAAGATGCACCCCATGGTTCAAAACTGCATGGAAGATGCACGTGCTGGTGAGGCATACAACAGATTTTCACAAGCTCCTTGTTTGTCCAGACCTCTGGACTCCCCAAACCAAACCTTTTGCTTTCTCTGTCATTTAGCTTCTAGTTTTTGGTATTTTTGACTAAGGCCTGTTGTGCTTCCTCTTGTGAACAGTGTCTAGAAAACTTAAATCAGGACTGCTTTTGATGCCCTGAAATGACACTTCAGTAATCTCACATCCCTGAACCAGCAATGTGCCTCAACACCAGACTATGGCAGGGTTGACTTACTTGGGGATGGATGCTTCATTGGCTCATCCAAAACACTATCCAAGAAAGTGCCAAGAGGGAGACAGATAGTGCCCACTCAAGAGTCTGGACAGGCTCTTCATACACCAGCAATTACTGTAGCAAAAGCCACATGAAGCCTTTTTTTTTTTTTTGCTGCAGAGTTGCAAGGTGAAAAGCTGCTACAGGAACTGGTCTGAGACAATTAGAGCTGCATGGAGATTCTCATGCTCCGACATAACAGATACAGCAGGTTCATGGGTCACTGATCCAGCTGGGATTACTCTGGCATTTATGGAAAAAATTGCATTGGAGATACTCTACAGGTACAGGGTGGGATGTGGGACACTGTGAGGTGGGAACTGCCTGAAAGAGTTAATCTGGACAGGTCAATCTGACACCCTGGCAGGACTGAGTGCAGCTGAGCTGTTACTGATTTATGTCAGCAGGAGCAGATCCAGTGAAGGACTAAGTTTTTATTACTGTTATTACAAATTCTGGAAAACATCATCAGCAAAAATCACCCATGCAAATGAGGCTGGGCTGAGAGGGGCTTCTAGAGATTCATTTCCATAAGTGGAGCTGAACTTCAAATGTAATCTCCTGTGGACAGTACTTGATGAATTCAGCTCACTCATCAAGCCACAGTTCATTAATGGAAACCATTTATAAAAGCAATGAAATAATTTACAGGATTTAGAAATGTAGAAAGGAGTTGCTATTTTTGTGTTATGTCCAAAGATTGCATTGGCTGTTTATTCAGAATTTGTCTTTCTAAATCAAAAGTTCTAACTTCTTGCTCTTCATTTTAACTGAAATTTTAGGTACTCCATCTGAACGGCTTCTTCTTTTTCCAACCAATTTTACAAGAACTCTCCTTCCAAATTCACAAATCCTCGCTTACCTCTTTACTTTGCAGAACAAAATATTTCTGAAGCAATTAAACACATTATTTATCAGAATTATCAATGACAATCATTGACAAATGATGAGTCCTAGACAAAGCAATAATGAGATTATTTTGGAGAAGTTTATGTATATTTAAGACTTATTTTCTGGGATGTGCCAGTCTTTAGAGTGTGCTTGAGTAACACCTTCAAGATTTTCTCTATCCACAACCATGCAGGTTAGAAAAATGCTATTTTTCAAAGAAAGCTGAAAGTGGCAGGCAGTGTCCTAATCACAGTTTTGGGAACATCAGGAAAACCACTGAATACTGACAGGTTCCTGAGGGATGGCAGAACTCTTACAGTTCTTGAGAGCAAAATGACCCTACCTGAGCAGGTAGCCTACAGCAACACCAGTGCTTCGTGTGCCATGCAGACTTCAGACAGTTTGAAGATGTACTAAGTTGCTAATGTGCAAATACTCATATTGGCAAATCTCCCATGTATTTACACTGATCAAAGTTACTTATGTTATACTACAAATATTGTCCCCAACTTTCTTTCTGTTTGGTCCTGTTCGGTTGCTTGTTTTACTTTATCAAAGAGAAATGTTGTCAATATCTGAAAGGAGGATACTGGAGTAAAACTACTAGTTATTGTTTCTTGGAGAGCTGACCTCCTTTCCCACTCCAGTGCTGTCACACTGAGCAGTGGCTATTAGAAATGGAGTGCCTCATCCAAAAAAGAGTTTTAGCAAAGAGTCATATTCTCTTCATTATACTGCTGTAACCACAGAGCCCAATCTATTTCAGTCAGAAAATAATTGTTACTTGATTTTTCCCATCTGTGTCTGATCCCTAAGTATGTATTATAAAATTCCCTAGAGAAAGTATAACAGCCAACAGTGTTCTAATTTTAGCAACATAATGAAATCATGTTCTTACCAGATACAACTCCCAGCAAAATTAGGAAAAGGAGCATGCTCTTCATTGTCGTTATGACCCTGTCCTTCATGTTCCCAGGATGCAAACAGAAGGAAGATCACAGTATGTTTTCCCCAGTTTACATCAGCTCCATCTAAATTCTTCCTCTTTTTCATGTTGTGCAGTGCAGTGAGAAATGAAACAAAGGACCTGTGTCTCCAAGGGAGTTTCCAAACACCATCAGCTTGTTTGCTTGTCAGGGAACTGCTCCTTGCTGACACTTCATTCACAGCCCTGGTCTGTACTTGGGAAAACAGTCATTAATTGTCCTTTCACTATAATCATCTTATTCAATGAAGCATTATGAAGAGAATCTAGTATGTTTTAAATCTGGAAATACCATGCTGCTTTCACCACTCTGGCAATGGGGTGCTCTCTTCATTCACCAGAATAAAATACTCATGTTTTTTTACCCAAACCAGGAATCTGAAGTTTTCTTGGATTCCTGACTACCAGAGAATCACACAGAACACACATACTACGTAATTGGAGGTGAGGCATGTGTACATGATGAAGTTTATACATAATGCAGCTTTGCTGTAGCTGACTCAGGAACACCATGGACCCCCACAGAAGTGCACTGGTTCCCTTAGATTAGGCATTGAACTTGCTAGCTCACAATACAACCAAATTTTTCTTTTTTTTTTTTTTTTTAACTAAGGACAGTCCTAGTGCTATTTCACGGAGCATAGGAGAGAAGTGACATGAATACTGGAATTGGATGCAGTATAGGTGCATTAGAATTGACTCACAGAATAATTTAGCCTGGAAGGGACCTCTGGAGGTCACCTAGTCAAATATCCTGCTCAAAGTAGGCTTAATTAAATCAGGTTGCTCAGGGATTCATCTAGTTGAGTCTCAACACCTCTGCACAAACTTAGCAGCTCTGCTAAGAGGAAGGATTTTGAGATTCAGAGTTAACACAGCTATGGAGAAACCTGATTGATTTGTGACCTAAGCTGGCATCTCTAGATGTTTCTGCACAACCCTCCGTGGTTGTCCCACTGAAAGCTGACAGTAGCTCAGAAGGTTCTGTCCCTTGCTTCTGTGTTTTGTGTAGCATGACAATGTTAATTGAACATGCTGAGCATGTGCAGCCAGTTTAACACCAGGGCAGGCACTGCCTATGCCTGCTGCATTCACACCTCAGGCTACGGTACCTATGTGGCCTGGAAAATTCTGCTGACACAATGGACCTGGAAGAGATGCATCAGTAAAGGCTGCTGATCAGAACTGAACCATACCTGCATATCACATACTGATTTGAGAAATCACAAGAAACTCATTTTATGGCCAATCTGCATCTATTTTAAACCTTGTAATGGTTTAAAGTGGATGTGGCCACACGGTATCATTTGGGAGCACAACCTGTAGTACCAAGGAAGCTGATCTTCCTTTGTCCCAGGAAATGTGTGCCTAGACTTCACATTAGTAAAAAAAGTGTATGGAAAATCTCACTCTCAAATGACCTAGTTATGCTGATAACAATGTAAATATATTTATATTGTCAAAAAATTCTAACTTGTCCCTTTACCTACCAGCTCTTTGCCCATCCCTTCATATGCATTTCCTGAGTTCACAAAGAAACTTTTGATGTGACTGGGCACCTCACAAAGACGAGGTCTGTGTGCACAGGCATGAATCAGGCTTGTACAATGTCTTGTACAGTGATCTTCTACTAATAACCAGAACATTGTAAAACTCGTGCTAGCTTTATTCCCTCCTTTTAGTGGTAATGTGTAACCTATCCCATTATAAGCCTGTTTCTTTAAGTCTTGAAAAAACTATAGAAGCATCTGGGATAGGTTTCAGTGTCTTTCAGATACATTCCTAAATTTGTTTAGTATCTACTTTGAGGGATAGGACTGATTCCATCTTATGCTCTGGATAGACAAGCCTTCTCCAGAACTCATAGGTCACAATTTTATCCTTTAATTTCTTTCTTTTCTTCTTAGGCTGGGTTTTGGTGGGGAAAAGTGGGGATTTGTTGGTGTGGCTTGAGGTGTTGTTTGTTCCTATAAATATATTTCTCAGCTTCTTTTGATCCTCTTTCTGACAATGTACACAGATCTAATTTCAGCAAGGATTCAAGGTCCATAAACATAAATCAGACATTATTTATGATATAAACACTATAGAGAGCTACAGGAGACGTGTGGGAAAGGCATCAGGAATGCACACATACTTGCAATGCTATCCTGACCCCAACTCCACCTGGAAATGCAATGGGTAATTGTTTCAGGTACTTAGTGAATACTCATGGAGTAGTTCATTTCTGCTTTCCCTTTAAATATGTCTCCAGAGCTTTCAAGTAGTTCCTGTTAAGTCTCATGGTTCAAGCCTGTTGTGACTGTAAAGGTGACCATGGAGATGAGGGGAGAGCCAAGCAAGCATGCAGGAAGGAGAGTGTGGAGAGCAGCTCATATGGGTGGAATAAGGGTGAGCAGAAAGGGCTTTGGCTCTTTCTTCTTCCTTGAGTCACTTCCAGTATGTCTCATTACTTTCCTTAGATCCTTCATTTCTTATATTCCTCCAAGTGGATTTCTGTTGTTCTCTGATTCCACCTGCCAGGATGTGAGGCATGAAGTGAAAGGGCAGCCAGAATTAAAAGAGAGCCTAGAAGAAGTTGAAAATCAAGTAGAGAAAAGCATACAAGCTGGTTAGGAACAGGTGAATTAGGAAAAGGTGAGCAAGGCAGAAATTCACTGGCAAGTCTAGTAACAGAAGCACTTACACTGCAAGGAGGTCAAGAATGAGCCTCCTGGGAACATAAAGCAACTAGATGAGGAGAGGTCAAGGTAACACAAGCAAGACTACAACTAAGGAGTTTTCAGGCAAAATAGAGTGAAGACTCATTTGGAACAAATGAAGAGGACAAAAAAAAAGGTTTTGTAATTCTCTGGTTTTCTAGATGATTTGCAACTTTATTTGGGTGCTTTGGAACAAAATAAAATGCCCTTCTGAAAAAAATGTCTTCTGGATAATCAGGTTAAGTGGAGAATATGAGGAAGATGCAATGTCTTTGAAGAGATTAAAGAATCCTGGTTCCAAGGAAAAGATCAACAGATGGGAGTATGATAGAATGCACTGGTCTGTGCTGAAAACAAGCCCTCCCATTACTCCAGCAGTTCAATACCCAAGAGATGAAAGCATTTGCCAACGAAGAAGGAATCCTGGGAGTCTGTCTTTTGCAACAAAGAATCTGAGCACTTATTTTAGGACCACTGGGAATATGAAAGGCAGTACGGCAGCAGAGATTGTTCTGATCCTTCCCATTCCCTCTGCTTCATCTTGACAAGTGTGGTCTGAGGCAGACAGCTGATTACAAGGACATGAATTCAAGAAAGCTCCAGACATACTTGAATGCTCCCAATGTAAAGATCAAGTGACAACAGCAAGGCCACACAGAAACTCCAGAAAAGACAGAGGTCTTTTTCCAACTCCCAAGCTCAGTCATGACAACTGTAAGACACCATGACTGCAAAAACCACATTGTTGCTAAATATTTTTCTCTTTAATAAGTTTTTTTGTGCTGCTTAAAAATATTACATTTTCTTCTGCCTTAACAAAACATAGAAGTTAGTGATAACAAGTTTTAATATTCACCCAAGCAAAGGTAGATGTTACCAGCAAGTATTCTGTGTTTTGTGATTTGAGATGAATAATGTGTTGTGGCATAGAACATTTGGTGCCTGCAAGGAATTGTGTCTCTTGTCCATACTGAATATGTTTAACACTTGAATTTTAATCATATCTTCCAAACTAAGTTCTAGTGCCATTAAAGATACAGTGGAAAATGTGTTGAGGCCAATGAAGTCTTCTTTCTGCATTTACTGGTTATTGGATGAGGGCTGAACCCATGCAGCAATACTTTGTACCTCATGATACAGCATTTACTCCCTATTACACATTTGTTATTGTAATTGCTTGGCCACCTGAGCTATTTGGTAAATATATAAACCAGGCTGTGAATAGCAAAAGATGCAAGTGCAACAAGGAAGAATGCTCTGGGAAAATATGGGTACACAAACTCTAAGGTTTCTATGTACAGTGTGATGCACTTCATTTAGTCAAGTATTTTATTATATCATCAAGAATTACTTAAACAGGCCTTTGCATCACGAAACATGAAAAATCTTCCCTGTTTTATCAGCAAAAGGCATTTGATTATTTTTGCAAAAGCAACCTTGCATTTTAGCACACATTAAATATTTTCTATTGATTTTGAAGAAACAACCCACAGAAAAGTGTGCCACTAACAGAAAAGGGCATGGCTGGCACAGGGTGAGGGCTCAGGTGGGGGAGTTTCACATGGAGATAGATAGGTTTTTACACATAAGTTCCTCCATCCTTTGAACAAAAGGAGTGAGAATAATTCACTACTTCCTAACAGTGTGAAATTTTGTTTGTTCTTTGGTTTCAAGAACTTTGAGATCTTCAGCTGGATTCTGTTGCTCTCCAGGGGACCAGAAGAGGGACATGGTATGTAAGGAGGACTGTTTCATTCTCCACTTTTGTTTCAGAGAACTTCATCATTGGAAAATCATTATAATGATCGTGGTCTTACAAAAATCAATGACAAGCCTGGTTTTGAAAGGAGTAATTTCAGTAGACCTGGACCTTGAAAAAGTGGTACAAAGGCAAAAAAGTCCTCATTGCCCAAAGGAGATAGACAATATTCATTGCTGGCCCTTTTCCTTGTTGTTCTCTGCTGACTAGAAAAAGCCTTTAGATATATCACACAGGGATAGGGTTAAATTCATCTGGGTACAGCCACAGAATGACTTTTTTACAGTTGCTGAGTTTAGATTATGCTGATTTTATATGAGAACAAACATGAATGGAAAAAATAATCCACTTACAATTGACATGAGGCAACATTATATCTGAGTAATGACTTGACTGAATCTGCCACCACATTAATACACAAAAGGCAGCAGGAAACCAGTGCAATATTCCAGATGTATATAGTTCTTGCCTGGGGATTTGAGCATCGACATCATAGAACAGCCTGGGACCATAAGAGGTTTCTTAATGAAACAGAAGATCCCACACAGTAAACCTAGTGTCCAATAAATGTTTTGACAGAGAGCTATGAAGCTGTAAAGGTAGGTGGATGAATGCACAGAGGTTTTAAAAAGCCCTGCAGCCCAGATTGAGTTTAGTCACATAAAACCTGGCTGTTATAATATGAGCTACAAGGGTGATAACAAGGAAACAAGGTCAGGATGTGTCCCTTTGCTGTGTATGGCTCCTCTGACCATTGCAGGAGCTGAGGGAATATTGCCATCTAGTGCCACACAGAAATCCAGCTGTCTAAACAGAAAAGAGCCACTTAATTCATGCAGGCAACGGTTACAAAGCATCCTAAAAGGATATTATGGGATGTATGTGCCCAGGACACCATTTTGGTCAGTGTCTTTGCCAGGTTTGTTATTAGAGATGGTACATTTCCTCCTTTAAAAAAATGACTGTGTTGTGAGAGCTGAGTCACAACACTTTGGAGGAAAGACCTTGTTTAGTTGTTTCAAGGTTGTGAAAAAAGTGCAAAATATTCTCATAGCAGTTTAGAAAGTAGCTGCCAGAATTATGGAATGTTGTTGAGAATGGGATTTTTCTTGCCTGCCTTAAATTTGGGGTTTTTCTCGCCTGCCTAAAACACAGACCTGTATATGTTATTGTTCTATGGTCACCTTAGGCTTGTTTTGGAACCAAAGAAGCACTACTGGGGCACAACTGGTGTGACCAGCTTTAATAGTTGGGAAGTGATGTACTTTTGAAACGTCTGTTTCTCTGCAGAGGCAACAAGGGGGAGTTGGGAAGTATGGTTCTGATGTTCAGAGCCTTTGAATCTTCAGTGCCTGTCTCTCTGGACCATGTTTTAACCAGATAGGCAATAATTTTGAGGACCTGTTGATGGAAAAATAAATACCACTTTTAGACTTCCAAAGCCCATGCTCTCAGTTGTGTGATTCTCATTCAGGTTGTGAGGACACATGTGCTCCCACAGAAGCTCCTGCTGGTCTGTACCGGGGTGCACTTGGTGCTGGGCAGGCACAATGGGACACATTTCACATTCTCCTCTGTGTGCAGCAGCTTTATGAAGTTCCTCCTGTCATGCCAGAAAGGGCCCTTAGGGGTGACAGAGCAGTTTAGTTCCCTTCAGCCAAAACCCTGCTGGGCCTGAGGTGAGGGGGTTTTTAATCAGCACATGTGCTTGAGATACTTTTAATGAGGCCATCAACTCGCTTATCTACGCTACCAAATTCATGCCAGATTATAACAGTTTTCAATCATTGCCCATCTGGAGCAGATTCAAACCAGTGGTTGATTTTCAAAAGTGATTTCAAAATCAAAATCAGTTAAGTAATCAAATCTTCCAAAGCTTCAAATAACGGACAGATTTTCAAGCCAGAAACATCATGTTTATAAATGTTGATTTAAAATTACTTAAATGTCCCACCAGTACCTCTGAGTTAATTGCCATGTTATTGCTTGTGGCTGTGGCTTTCCCACTGTTTCTGCCCCCTAGCCATGTAAAGGAAAGGATCAAATCACAAAGAGAATCAGAGTCAATAATATAAAAGAATATTGGTTTTCAACCTGAGAAAGTTTTAGACACCTGCTACTCCTTTTCTTTTAAATAGCATGAGTGCCAATTAAGCAAGAGGCTGCTAAGTTAATTTTATATATATAAGTATATATGCTTATATTTTAAAAATCCCTTATTTCACATCATCAGATATAAATCCCTACATCAAATATAAATCCTTTCTTTTTCTACACTGATTTTAAATACGCTGCAAAAAATGTGTATCTAAAGTTCCTCCAAATGAGGAATTGTTTAGATAAGAAAATGTCTCACAATAATCATACTGTATAAAGTTACTGATGTCAAACTCTGGCAGGATTTTTAGGGTTATTTTCTTTGCTTTTGTTCATTTGGCATAGTCCATAAATGTGGTATTAAAAAAGAAATAGCATATGTGTACTCTCCTGAGTGTCTATAAAGTGAATTAAAATTCCATCTAAAAAGGAACCTGAAAAGCAGGGTTGTAGATTTAAAAACACAAGTTAAAGCATCTAGAAGTGTGACTTTCCAAAGCCCTCACTCTTATCCTCTCAGTTCCCCATAACTAAGTTTGGCTAAAAAAATCTAAGCTAACATCTTCCAGAAATAAATAGCAAGAAGCTGGCAGCAAATTCTGGAACTCCCCCATACCTCAGTCCATGGGGACAGAGACTGACCTTTCAGATGCAACACAAACCCAGCTGATTTCCTCAGGCTTTTGCCTGACTCAGACAGTTCGGGTGCTCTAGGCAGGCAGGAAAAGATTACTAACATTAGCTATATCCTAATTGCTGTACTTGAGAGGCTGCATACTGCTGGATCCAGCAGAGAGAGAAAGCTCTCCTTGACTTCACTGGGATTTGGATCAGTCTTTTAAAGTTTGAAGGAGCTGGGGAAGTGTCAGGAAAGATGGATGGCAGATTTTACCTGCTGGTACAAACTGCCAGGACTATACTGACATTTGCACCAGCTGAGCCTTTACACCAGGACATGCAAGTGTTACAAAGCTGTGACATAAAATAGTCACAAATTGTTTTCCTGTGCTAAGGAGCAGCAGTGGGATGACATGCCAAATCTCTTTAAGAATCCAGAGGTGAACACCCCAAAATGTCCACACACCCAGCAGTCTAGTTGGATGAAGTCTTAACACAGAGAAGGTGATGACCATTTCAGTTGAACATCAGCACCTATGGATCTTTTGTTTCAATCAACATTAATGGCAAGTGGCAGGGCTTGCCCTTTTTGCTTTGCTGATATTTGCAATCATCTGAGACTGTTTCCTTGCACAAAACATTCTTCTGGGCATGGACATTTTTCTTGATGAAACCAGACTAAGCTGCACTGTCCACTCAGTTGTGTCGCATCAACCTGGGCTGTCTCAGGCTAATGCACTTGCACAATTGCTGGTGTTGATGCACAGGGAACTGGATCCATGAATTGAGGCTGGATAAGAACTGAGCAAGTGGATGACATGTACAGGAAAAAATGGCCAGGAAATAGGGGTCCGGGCAAAAAAATTCCTGTGGAATACAGCCTGAAACACACCCTTTGTTTATGTTCAGAGATGTGCATTAATGCTGCTACAGTTTGTGGGAAACACCAAGAGTGGGTTTTAAGGGCCCTGAAGCCCCTAATGTTCTTGTTGTTTGTGACTACAGAATTTTAGCCTTGTTTCTATTAAAGGAAAAAAAGTACTAAATGTTATACTGTTAGCTTTTTTTCTGCTGAATTAAATTCTCTGTGAAATAGCAGAGGGACAGTCACCATGTCCCAGCTAAATGGTTTGTTTGTAGCAAATTATTTTCTATTCTTAAGGAAAAAGGATTTAATCAAGTGTCAGAAACAAACTACATCTTGACAGATTAAGAGGATTGCTGCTGTTAAAATAAATTTGTAGCCAGATTTGTTTACAAAACTTATTTTTTCAGGGATGGGTGAACTTCCTGGCATTTGCCAATCTTTTGAATAAATATTGTGGAGGATTTGTAAAATGAGAATTAATTAAAACTTTTCCTGTGAGTGCAAACCAGACATTTTGCTCAGTGTAAATAAATTGCTTGAAAGCTAAAGGGAACACTGAAGGAGGTGGGTGGAGAGGCAAGGAAATTTGAGCACTGTCTTTTCTTTTCCAAACAAATTATGGGGTATAACAAATATGACTAATATAGGAATTGTAATTTATATATCAGATTTGATATATACATTTTACACTTTCTTTGCAGTTCTGAATTGACCTCAAGACATTTCACTTCAGCTTTCAAGCTCCTCAGAGATTTGTTTATTTTTCTACAAATCTTTTTGGTTTGGCTGCTTCTGTATGAGACGTGGCAGAGGTGCTCATTTCTGGATGTGGAGTTTTTAGATACTGGCTCCTATATATGATTTGTGTTGCTCTAAGAAGGCCTTTCAGTGTTAGCTTGGGTGGTATCACCCAATCAGACAAAGAGATAAGCTTACTGTCATCATCCATTCATTCTGCTGGGGCAAGAGAAAGACTCAGATCATGAAATGCACGCTCTAGCCAGGGAGAAAACAAGGACAACTCTTTGCATTCCACCTTTTCATTCACTGCAAGTTGGTTTTATTGGTGGGATTTTGGGTGTTTTGCTGCTTTTTATAAGTGATCATGCCAAAAATATTCTTCATCTATGAAACAGCAGACAGCACTTGTACTCTTTTCATGGATAAAGTCAAGGAAGTGTCACTAAAGATCCTTATAATTATTTTCGAGTGACTCCTTTCGAAAGGAAATCCAAAGATAGATTTCAAACAAAAGATAAACATTCCTCCCATTTAGACTAAGATTTTTCACTTTTTTTTTCTCCCCAGGCCCTAATGTCCCTAACCTGAGAAATTAGTCCTGGACAAAAGCCTTCAGTGCTACAATTTGGAATACATTGTTTCTGACAAAGCCAGGGGCAGATGTCAGCCTGGCAAAGGATAGTCTGCAAACGGCAGCAACAACTCGAGGGACACCAGCACTATCCAGGTTAATTAAGTACACAGGCCATCAGTAAGTCCTACAAATAAATTACAAAACAGTTCATGGATTTCACAGAAGACACAGGATTTTACACCATGCAGTATTCAGGCAAATAATCTTTCTTTGATTCTTTAGGTATCAAATCAGAAGGATTGATTCTTCCCAGTTACTTTTCCTTAAGATTTCCAGCTTTTAAAATTACCATGCCTGGTCTTAAAGGTTTGATTAGTTAGAGCTACCACACACTGCTGCTGTACTAATTAAACTAAACTCCACTGGGTCCATCCTTCCAAAGCCTTGTGCCTTTGAGCAGTGTTTCCCACGGTCATATGTAGGAAGCTGCATGTTGGCAGGAGGGATAAGCATCTCTGCTTTAGAGACAGCCTCAAGCTTTTGCTTAAAGAGGCTAACACTGCCACTAACAACTAGGAAATCCTGGCAGATAGTCCACACGAATATCTCTTTCTATATTTGCACAATGTCAAGCACACTATCAGCCCTGAATAAATAATAATCATAGAAACCTGGAGTCAGCCAGGAAATAGCTGTGAATGAGACATTCATATTTTAAAACCTGAAACTGCAATATTATCTTGTTATGACTCTGGAAAAACTATTCTTTTCCTTTTCCCCTCTTGTTTTTGTTTGTTTTTTTTTCCCTACAAAAGAAGAAATACTAATACTACTGCTAAAGGTACTAAAAAATTTTTCTTGGCCCTGTATTACAGAATGAAACATCTGAAGTGTTCTGCCTAATAAATACATAAAATCCCTTTAAAGAGCAACATGGAGAACAGTGCTGATTTTAATTCCAAAGAATTTATTTCTAAATGAAAAACAAACTTAGAGATGGAATACAACTGCAACTACAAACTTGGATACAACAATGATTATAAGTGAGAAAAAGGAAAATAGCTGAAAAACAGTTTCACAAGGCAATATTGCTTTTGATAATGTCTTGGCAAAGTTGAATTTTTTTCTAAATTTAATTGAAGATCCCTGTTTAAAAGCATTTATATTAGTCAAAAATCTTTTAAAAAATGAACAAAATTCATGAGGAATTCAGTCTCCATCTCTATAGAAATAATAATGAAGGGCAACTCCCTGTAGTAAAACTAGTTGAAAGTGGTAATTCTTATTTAATTCAGACTTGACAAACATTCAGAGTTGCTCCTTCTTCACAAAAGAATAATTTATTTCTCCTTTTCTGTTCAGATGTAGGGCTCCTATGCAGACTAAGCATGTTTCAAGACTGTATTTTCATGGTTACATATGAGAAGAAACAGATTCTTACTTTAAAATGTGGTGTTATAATTGATGATGGGGATACACGCACAAATTCTTTTTCGTATATTGGTCACCTTTAACAGAAATCCAAAAAGATCTGAGATCTGAGGGCTGTCTCAGTATAATCAAATTGCAATTAAGTTAGTCCAGAAGCGTTTGTCAGAAGATATAATGGCAAGGACTATAAAGGAGAAGAATAAACTGAAAACACAGAATGCCAAAAATCACCATCTGCTGAGATGATGGGAGTATCATGCTCAAAGCTGTTAAGGTGTTACTAGAGCTGTTGTCTGTTACAACATTAAACAGTTAATTGCAGTTCATGGGTTTTAAGTAAAAGGACTGGGGACTGCTTTTTACCATAGCAACCTCAAAAGAGAAATCTCTTCCAGCATGTGTGCAACACGCGCCAGCATAAAAGCAAAGAAAATAAATATATTTGGAATTCAGCATTTAAACTACAATTATTTGGAGAAATTCCTCTTTCCAAATTTACGTTCAGAGCATCCTGAAGAGAATTAGATGCTCATTCCAAATTTACCAAATGTCTTTCCTGAGGGACAAGAAGATGAATTACATTCTGCATCTTTTCCCACTAACAACTGTTAGGATGATCCTGCTGGTTAGGCAAACAGAGTAGGGAAGTGAAAGAATACAAAAGAAAGGAAAACTTTATCATCTCACTAATGTGTGACCACATGTGCTGCAGGTAGGGCATGGGTATAAATGCATAGGTCAAGATCACATCATTTACCTTCTGCCACTCCATCCATTTCTGCTCTGTCCTGAGGTCAGCCTACTTGTGATCTTTGGGCATGAGAAACATGTTATGGTGACAACACTTCTGATTGTTTAATTCCAGGTCAGGTCAGGTCAAGTTTGAGAGAAGGACAGGAGAAAAGGAAAGTGACAGTAACATCATTATCATGCCTCAAATGCTAACACATAATATTTTGGTGCCAATGGAACTTCTTATCCATAGAACTTTTCAAAATAAAATGCCGATGAGTTCAGCCATCTTTCCAGACATGGTTTCATTTTGATTGAGTACCTATTTTGAGGCATGATTTTTCTGAAGCCTTTGCAAAATCCAGACAGCTGTAGAAGAAAGGCAGCCCAGCAAATCACCCGGAGCAGTGACCTAAAAGGTGAGCCAGGCAGGTGAAAAGCAGCTAGGAAGAGAGAGGTCCTGCTGGTTGCTATCCCTAGAGGATATCCTGAGGGCAGGAGACAATAGGAAGAACTGTATTTCACTAGCCCTGAACTAACTAAAGGTTTGAATATGGAAATGTTTTTAAAACATCTTTTGAAGCTACTGAAAACAATGATGTCTGTGGCATCTGCCAATTCTCATAATTATCTGCTGTTGTTTCAAAAACGTGTATGGGAAATTTTGCAAAATCGAGGACCAATAATCCCATGGCTGACACAGCATGCTCTTAGACTCTTACACCACAAATGTAGTGTGAGATCAGAACAGAACAGTTGGCTACATTAAGATTCAGATTGACAAAGACAGACTGAGGGGGTTTTTCAGCTGATGTAAAAAATTCCATAGGCAAAATCATAAAGCCCTGAATAAATGGAGCAATTCACCCACATATGGGCACTTTCAGAAGTCAGAGATGTCCTTCAAGTTTCTCTCTACAAATCCAGAAGACACAGGTTCATGGCTCTATGCACCTGTAAGTTCTCCATACAAGACCAATTCTAACCCCTCCAATGCAGACTTGGCTCTCAAATTCGATTCCTATTGTACTGCTACAAATATTATATATTGTGTTTATCAAGGCACTCAAGTTGTTAGGTCTTGTCACCACTAAAACTCACTCTGTTTCCATGCAACCTCTAACACTGTATTTTTTTATAAGAGCATGACATAAGTTTTGCTCCATTGCTTACAAACAACTTTAGAAATATTCAGAAGTGCCCAACTCTACTGTGACATGACCACATAATTCAATAAAATGCCACTGCTTATGCTACTAATAGATTTCAGTGAGCTGTATTAATTGTGCTAGTTATGATGATGTGTGAGGGCACAGAAAAAGGACTCCACTTCTCCAGTAAACAGAAGAGTAGACACCTCTTTTTATAGACAACTGACAGTCAATATATGCTTAGACAAATAATCTACTGCAAAATTTTTCAGCCTACTATACATAAAGCATTCTCATTTTGCCAGCTTTCCTGTTACCACAGGCCACAACTGTAATATTTTGAAGTCATCAGTAGCTGCAGTGCCAATACCCTTCTTCTTGCAGAAGGAAAACCAGGCATTGTATTATCAGATTAGTACAGAATCCTTGAATGTCAATATGAATTCAAGTAAAATTTTAAGGGCTCAGATTTAGTATATACAGAAAGATATTCCTGTTCCATAGAGGGAGGAAGAGGAGTTTGTGCTTAATGGTTTGGATTTCGGTATTTTCAAATAATCTATTATGATTGTTATATATGATTTGGCAGAATTAAACACAGACAGGGAATCCACAGATGCCTGCTGTACCATAAAGAAAAAGCACTTTTCTATCTGTCAATTAAAAGATTTGGGAAACAACAGCCAGTTCTGTTAATCTTGGATCAAATGAGTATCTGAAGTTGAATTACAAGATTCTCAAATGCTAATTTTGTAATGATTTTCAGTTAATTTTTTCCCTAAACCACTACTGTTCACTTTTCAAGAGTTTTGTAACTTTTGCATATACCAGATGTCACATGCTGTTTATCTACAAAACAAGATTTGATTAAATGCACAGATCTGTACCACTGGAGGTTATTAGCCAGTTAAAACGTTTGATGGCCACAGATGTACAAAGATTCTCTTAATCTGAGCCTGCCAAGTTGCAGTCTTAGCTCATAGGCATTTCAGAAGTATGCACCCTTCATAAGTAACATAGGATATTTTTAATGATGTCTGAACTTTTGTCTTTACCACCTATGGTTTCCCTTTAAACCCAAAGTATTATTAGTAGTATGCTTATACTTGGATTCCTTAAAGGAAACAGTGCCTCAGGAACACTCATCAAACCACAGGTTTCCAAAAAATAGCAAAGGACAATGTATTTTTATCATTAAGAGACGGATTTAACTAAAAATTCACTCGATCTGTGAGACTGTAACTGAGATCCATCCACATCAGGTCTTTGCAACCGCATTGCCTTCATAAAAGGCCAGGTTAAGTCTGATGACAGAAGTTCAGGGTGGCCCACGAGAGGTTTACACATGTAAGTCAATGCTCAAACATCACACATAATTTTTACTTTGGGCGCATTTTGTTGTCAAACACATCACTAACTACACCCCAATCCTGCTAAGGCCTTTGAGATGCATCTTGACTGAGCACAGAACTTGCAATGCTTATCAGAAGATACTACATTTGACTCTTCCTGGTTGTAATGGGAATCTTATTAGGACAAATCTCCTTGCAAAATTAGCACAACAATGTAAAGAGCTACAAGAGAATTCCCTCTATAATAGATGAGACACAATTGATTTCTGGCACTCCACTTCCAGCCTCAGCCAGAAATACAAGATGAACAGGCTTGCTTTCTTCTGTGATTCAACACGTCTGCTTCCTGTACGAGCTGGAAGTAGGGCATACCAAAACAACTGTCAAAACATTTCAGAACCTCCAGCAAGGTGTGACTGGAGCCAGCTTCTAGGAGCAGAGAGGACTTGGGGAGCCATGCGAGTAGGCTGGGCCCTCTGCTCTCCACTGATCCAAGGACCAAATGTGACCTCACCAAAGGTGTAGCAGTGTGACTCTCACTCAAACCTCTTTCCTGGCTGGCCTCAAACCTTCACAGCCAGGCTGAAGGACACTCGAGTGACTCCCAAACACTGAGGGCCATCCCTCCCAGACTGAAATCCTCTGGCAGCCTGTGGGTGCCTCCCCTCAGCCCACTCACACTCGGTGCCTGGCCCTGCCAGAGCCGAGTCCCTGTTTACAGTGGGGATCAGTGAGCTGCTGAGAGAGGGCGACAGACAGGGCACCATTTTCCTCCACCACTTGTGGAAAATGATGGGAGGAGAGGCAGATCCTTGCACTGAGGCCAAGGGGCTCCAGCCAGGGCCAGGGAAGGCTGGGAAGGACTGCTGGCCTCCCAGGGAGAGGCAGAGGAGAGCTGGCTGCTGAGAGGAAGGGAGAAGGAGAGAGGACACGCCCCAAGACAGGAGGAATTGCTTAGAGAGGAAAAGAACTTTGTGATGGAAGAGGCAGCTCACTGGTGGGAGGAGGAGAGGTGACTCAGGACTGGGGACTGGTGAGACGTCCTCCACTGAGGGAGACATGGGAAAGGAGAGGAAAGTCTCCTAACTGCAAAATAGGGGATAAAATCAAGGCACTGTATATTTAAAGACATGGTCAAGCTCTGGTGAGGCAGCTGGGCCCAAGTGGGAGGGTGGTGAGAGATGAGCTGAGAGTGAAAAACAGGCCCCAAACTGGGGTTTCAGTGCAGGAGATGAAAACACACCATTCAGGGTTAGGGTAAAGTGACAGAAAAGTGGGAACAAAACTCAGAAAAGAGAAGTGTTTGGGAGAAGGAAGGATACAAACAGGACAAATATGGCATCTATGTTGAGAAGGAACAGGAGAAAATTGGCTACAATGCAATGAGGGAAAGGCAGGAAGCTGCTGTTGTGTGCTGCCAACACACGCAAACGTAGCTGGTGAATGGAAAGTTATAATATACATTATTCATCAGGGTAAACTTAATTTTTAATGAAAGAATATTTCTAGGCCTACCTCACGAGAAATGTGTGAAGATCTTTGGGGACTCATGTTTTGTGGTTTTGGTTATTCACACGGGCATTGTGAGAGAGCAAAGTACAGGAAAGCAGCACGCTATTCAAAAGCAGACCTCATACTGAGGCAAGGTAACTTTCTCCACCCCCAAGAGGTTTTATATCTCAAAATCTAAAGAACTTTGCTCTATCTTTCAAAAATGCAGGGAATTCCTACAAACTTCTTCCTTTCTATCCCAACTGGACAGTTAAGAGCCTTCCTCTAAAATCCAGATATGGCCTTTGAGAATATTATTGCTACTATTATTTACCAAAAAATCTCTTTTAATTAAAAAAAAAAAACCACGAAAATGTAACAACAAACAAAACTGATAAATATTTAGTAAGTATAATACAAGTGATTTACTGAACCAGTGCTAGATATGCCTAATAATTTTAAGAAGCAGTACGAGACACGCAGTGATGATGTTTTAAAACAATTTGTCTGTGATCTTTCCTGAGTATCTGTCAATACAAGCAAACTGAATTTTAGCCTGCCAAGTACTCTTTGACCTGTCATTCATGTCTTCCAATTTCCAAAACATTTGCATTAGTCGTCACTCTTCTCCAGTGAATGCACTCCTCTGACCTCGTCTAACCTCGTTTCTTGCCACAAGAGCAGCTGAAGTGTTAGACCAGGGACTCTGGGTAATGTGTTTTAAGAAGGGAGTTTGAGATCCATGTTTCATACAGGTTATACTATACTATAGCACTGAGAAAGGATGTTCAGGTGTTTGGTGGAGGTCAGGACACTGGGATTATTTTCCAGAGAGAAAATCCTGGGAACTGACATGGGTCAGAAACTGAATTCCCAGAGGCTCCTGGCTGAAACCTGAAAAAGTTGCAGAAAAAAAAGAAATTGTTTTGCTTCTCTGAAGCGATTGGTAAATCCTTGTGTTCAGTGAGGATACATGCCTGCACTGCCAAAAGGGTACCACTGCCAGCTTTGGTATCAGCAACACTCCAGCAACAGTAATGAAGTAGAGAAGAAAACTTATGCTCTGGAAAAAGACAGTACAGTAGTAGGTTAAAGCATTTAGATGACAACCAACACATAAGAAAAATTGTTTAGACACTGGAGCAAAAGGAAGTGCAATTTTTTTCACAGTGCTTGCATAACTCCCTTGGGTTTGAAATGTGCAGTAACTGTTGATTTCCATTGCTAGTTCATAGCCTTATTTTTGGTATAATTTCTTCTTTAAACTTTCTAGAGTTCAATGTGGAAAGCTACCTAATTGTGTATTGTCTGTTCATAAACCTGTGTGGTGCACCTCTCTTTAGATTTCCCATTTTGTCTGATTAGAGCTGCTGTAGTGTTTCAAGCATTGCTTTGTTTTGTGTGGAGCAATTTGCAATCCTTTTTTGAGAAACATGTTTTTGTTGGGATACAAGAGTATCGCACTTTGAATTTCTTTTTCAGTTCTCCATTTTTTCTGTTTCTTTTTTAAGTGCTAGTTTCTTTGGCTAAAATGGAACCGAAAGCATAATTCAGGCTTTTTTTCTTGTGTTATTTCAGAGGACATTAAAAATAGCTTTTTCTGCTATAAATGTCTATTTAATACAGTTTTCCAGCTTAAGTATGCCATGATGGTACTCACACAGTGTTTGAAACACCTTCTGAAATTACAAAGAGATCAGAAATAGTACAGGGACCACATTTTTGGCCAGAGTGGCTCTAGGGAGACTGGCTCATAGTGGCTTCTACATTTGGCTTGCTAACTCCTGAGTTGTTTTAGTGGGCATCCTGTACACATCTTTTTGCAGAAACCTAGATATAGGACTTTTCTTAAAGTATTCAATTTATTTAATGAATTCAGCAACTCTAATTATCACATAGCATACTAGAATGTTACATTGTATTAAAAAAAGTTTCAGAATCCTTTTTAATGGAGAAATGCAGGACTATCCATTTGGTGGATTTTGTACCCTCTCAATACAAACTTCTCTGCTAACCTGAGGTGTTGCTGTAGCATTAAATAGAAACTTCATTTATCCACTGTGGAAAGAGAGACTGCAAATAGATGACTGCAAATAGATAATCTAAAGGTTTAAAATTAGCATGAGTGTAATGTCCACCATAGAAAGAGCTTGCACACAAGTAAACATACAAGCTAGTTTTGCACTCCTCAAAATGCTGAAGGATTAAAATTTCTGCACCCCTGTGACTGACAGCCAGCTACTCTGCTGGTGCTTTTCTTATGCAAACTCCATCACTGACTATCTGTAAGAAAATCTTGTGATTCATTTACTGCTCCATTTCCACCAAAGTAGATACCTGGGTTCATAAAACTGTCTGCTATGTAATAATTTCTGCAATATAAGACAAAACCACCATTGTGGCAAATCCATTGCACAACAGGATCCTGGAAGTATTTATGAATATCCTGCCAAACTCCTTAAATCATGACTTTGTTACAAGCATCAGATGTTTATAATCTTGTTATGATATTGAGGCCTTATACAGCTGGTTTTTTTATAATAATTTTGCAGCCAGTTTAAAGCCATCTGGTGCATGTATTGCCAGGTATACGTGATTTTGTTGTTGTTGTGACTACACACGCACCCTCAGAACTCTCATGGTATTTTCTCAGTGTGTGACAGTACAGTTGAAGTTAAATCGTATTGTTATTTATTTGTACATGGTAACTACATATGATGTTCCTGATAGCCACATGTGAGAATTGCTGTTTAAATCTGTCATGTCTTCACATTCAGATCCTGAAAATTATATCAAAATGTTGGATTGGTCTCCAGATAAGCCAAAGATCTGATATACAACTGATATGATCTGATATGCAGCTTTGGATCTCTTCTAATGTCATAACCTTACTGTGCTTTTATAAAGCCCAAGTCTTTAAATATAATTAAAAGAAGTAGGTACAGGAACATATGATTTTTATCTTTTGGTTACTTGGAAAAAGCTTGCATTTGGAGACAATCTTATTAAAAGACCAATGATATATAGATTAAAAAGATTAGAGTTGTGATTTTATCTGTATTTTGCCATTTATTAATTAAAGGCCAAAATTTGCTTATAGTTTACTTTTTTAATACCATGTTATGATTGGATCACTCTAGTATTTAGAAGCTGCAACCAAAATCAAGGCTGCATTACCTTGAATTCTGAAAAATCACAAAGAAAAAGGAAGCTTCTGTTTGGCGATTGAAATTAAAGAATCCTCAGGGACCAGGAAGAGAAAGAAGGACCTTTCCTGACTGACTTAATTATTTTTCTGTGGCAGAGTGACTTGTTCAAGGTCATAGAAGAGTTAAATTTCTGTATTGGTGACCAGGTGGGAAAAAAAACCAAAAAACAGAGGCTGTTAAATCTGCACTTTCATGTGCAGGTTTTTATACTAATTTCCTAAGGAACAAAGTCTTCTGTGACCATGTTTGTGACTTTCCCTCACTTTTTTTCCCTCTCCATCCATAAATTTTGGCCCAATAGATTAATGAAAACAAAGCTGAAAGAGGAATGAAAGTCTTAAATAGGTTTGTCTTTCTATGAATTTTGTGGACGCATATGCCAGGAGAAGGGAAGAAACCACTTGCATGGTCTGTCTACAGTAAAGCTGCAGCTCGAACTCACTTTCACAAGACAGCACTACATGCATTCCTAACAATGGGAAAACTCAGAGGATGTCAGATCAGCTCTCTTCCTATTTTGCTATAAGGCTCTGGAGCACAATCATAGCTGTCCATGCAACATACACTGGTTTATTTGACACCCATGTGGAGTGAAACAGGAGGTGTTCTTGGGGAGAAGTAATGGTGCAGAAGTGAGGATACTTTTCTGTAGCTTCAGGACTTGCACCCTACAAGACAAGGGAGACAAACCAAAGGCTAGTTTGCTCAGGGATGGTGTTATTGCTTGGTGCAGATCATAGAGGCAGCATAGATGTAATCAAAGCAGAACTCTTTAAACAAAAGATGCTGATCACAGGAAAGCTGGGCGTATGTGTAGATGTGTCATTTGGGGACAGGTTTCAGTGATGGAATTAGGGTTAATGGTTGGACTCAATACTAAAGATCTTTTCCAACCTAAAAGATCCTATGATTCTGATTGTGGAACCATTTGTTTAATGACAATGTTGCTCTTGAGAATTTCTCCAAGGAAGAGAAATTCCTTGGGGACGGCTTTGGAAACATTTCTCTTAAAGTGTAGGTTGCTGGATTGTTTCTTTTTAGGAATGAATTGGTACATCTTGAATCTTTGATTTTATGCTAATTTTCCTTCATATGGTCTGGTTAAGAACCTAGACTGTCTGTAGTGTGTCATGTAAGCAGCATGTAGATCAGTGCCATGTGTTAAAGCTGGAAACTTTCTTACCTTTTTTTTTTTTCCTCTTGGTTTGAGGCAGCTTGTATTAAATACTTTACCCCTCCCTTTTTTTCTCAGTTGTATGATCAGGAATTGCTTTACTACTTGTGTATCCCATGGTAGTGTTTAATATTAGTTGGACACTTGGCCATCCATACTTCCCTGAAATCTAACGTTGGTTTTCATCTACAGGGATTTCCTGGGTGTTCACATGCCTTTCTTTTGCATCTTCTCTCCAGATCCACATCTAGGCTAATCACACCACTGTTATGGCATAAGCTGTGCAGTTTAACTTCTCTAATTATGAGACTATTTGGCCACTGTCAAGACATTTGCTCAATTATCTTGCAGTGAATTTGAACACAAGTGTCAAACATGGTTGACTATTAAGTTCATGTCATTTATCATTCCTTCTAAGGAATTCCATCTTGCTATTCCTGACCAAAGAGTTTCTCAGTATAGTCGACAGTTTTCAACCTCAACATAAGCAATTTATGTCTATTATTTTTTTCTTCCTCATTGATGTGGAAGGAATTATGTGTCCTTATAATTAAAAACATCAAACATATTCACTACCAGCTGAATTTTGTTAGACTAAGTAAAACTCTCCTCAAATGACAGAATCTCACTTCCTCTGATCTTTCTCATAACCATGTCCACACTTTTTTTTTTTGGTAGGAAGATTAATTTAAACTGGTGGATAGAACTGCACATAATATTCCTAAACATATCTTGCCAGGGCTTTGTATTACATCACAACTACCCAACTACATGTGTTACATCACAACTACCCTTCCTGCTTCTGGAAATTCCCCATGTAGTCTATGAAAGGTCATGCATCCTATGTATGCTTCATGATGATTGCTAACAAGCCTGCTGTGATTGCCTGGTTTTATTTGAAGGTTATTTTGGTGAGCTTTCTGCTTCTTTGATAATGTTACTGAAGTTTCTTGTAGCTAATGTTTACTTGACTGGAGGCACCCTGGCTAGGCCATACAGAATGAAAGCTTTTAGGTTCACCTCTGGGCATTAGGGATGGGACTTGTATATTCCAGCTACTTTTGGAATAGGTGGAGCATGTTGACGGTGTACATAAGGCAAAGAGTGTCTGTCCTTTGCCCCAAATGTTTATCCATTTTAGCTCTTCGATAAAGAGCTTAGTCTTAATGAAGTTGTGGGAAATTAATTTAAATCCGTTCTAGACTGCAGCACCATATACCTTCAGCAACTCCTGTCCTGCCCCTCTGGCCACAGCTCCAACTTTGGAGCAGGTCTGAAATGTTTTGGTGGGTTTTATGTTTGTTTGGCTTTGGTTTGGTTTTTTGCGGTTTGTTGTTTGGTGGTTTTTTTTTTTTTTGAGTCCACATTAATTCCATGTCCTGCTTCAGTATTGCCTCACCATGGTTTGAACCAGCAAAAAGTGAATGAGTGTCTGGGAAAAGATGCAGGACAAGGATGGGATCACAAAGCTCACATACCACTGTGAGAAGCGTCTGTTGAGCCATTAACTTCAGTCACCACCACCCCTAATGGGGCTGCAGAGCTGTATGAAAGCCACTACGTGAGGGATATGTGAGGCTGCTTAAATAAAACTAAGTCCTTCACTGGGAGCGTTTACATTTGGCTGAAAAGGTATGAGCTGAAGCAACAGGCTTATGCTGAAACTCCTAATCCAGAGAAGGTACACTGAGTATAAAAATGCTCACGGATATTTTCTAGTCTTACCTCAATGGTGAAATAACCAAAAATGACACTATCCTAAATTAAAATGATTTACGTCCCATAGGTTATGTAGAGCGAGATGAAAACCTCGGGATTGTTTGAGAGTAGCCGGACCTGCGAGTTCAGAGCTGCTGTACCGTACCCTAGAACACCAAGACGAGAAAAATCCCATTTGCAAACAGACGAAGCCTACTACAGATCAGGCAGTATTTGGATAACAAAATGGCTGTGGTTGCGGCTCTAGGTGATCCACAGGAGCGCAGCTGGAAGCAGGGGAGCGAGGGAGCCCCAGCGCCGCACTCCGGGTCCGGTCCGCGGCCGCGCTGGAGCGCGGAGGGGCCGTGCCGCAGCTACCGAGAGCCCGTCCCAGGGACTTACTGCGGGCGCTGCGAGACGCGGGGCGCGCAGCCCCGAGGCGCACACGGCCGGCGGCTGCGCCCTCCCGGCGGGGCTCCTGGGCCGCCGG